>OY744525.1:101292374-101944874 GCA_963556195.1 Sepiola atlantica | reverse complement strand
GAGAGTGAGCCGGAATCGTTGGGGTGTTTTATGGTGAATTGTATGTGAGGGTCGGTGTTGTTAAAGATGTTGAATATCTCAGTGGCTTCATCACAGGAAGATGTGCAGATCATTTTTTTTAAATATATAGTAAGTACTATTTCAAATTATTATTTTTATTCCTTCCAGCTTATAACCTACCCGGCACTTTGCATTCCCCTCAGCCTTCTTAAACATACTACTAATATATTTAAATACACACACACACACATATATATATATATATACATATTTATATATACATATATATATATATATATTTATATATGTATACATGAATATATATATATATATTTATATATGTATACATGAATATATATATATATATATTCATATATATATATTAATATATACATATATTCATATATACATATATAATATATATATTCATATATAATATATATATTCATATATACATATATATATATTCATATATATATATATTCATATATATATATATTCATATATACATATATATATATATTGATATATATATATATATATATTCATATATATATATATTCATATATATATATATTCATATATATATATATATTCATATATATATATATTCATATATACATATATATATATATTCATATATATATATATATTCATATATATATTCATACATACATATATATATTCATACATACATATATATATATATTCATATACATATATATTCATATATACATATATATATTCATATATACATATATATATTCATATATACATATATATATATTAATATATACATATATATCTATATGTATATATATCATGAATATATTCATATATATATATATATATATGTAGTTTAATATATATATAGATATATTCATATATACATATATATAGATATATATTCATATATACATATATATATATTCATATATATAGATATGTATTCATATATACAGATCCATATTTTTAAGGCCATCATGAACCCAAGCACCAGATGTCTAAATGTGTGCGATGAGGTTTTTTTGTTTTTATTTGTACATCGTAAACAAGCACTCCTTATTAATTGGATGGACCGAGTGACTTAAACATACTCAAAGTCCCCCTTAAATTAATTTTCAGACACTTATATATTTCAACTGCAGACTTCTTTTCTACGAACCTGATCACAGTTCATTATTCTTTTTTCCTTTTTCTCTTTCGGGTTCCTTCTACCATCCCCTTTCTCACCACTTTCTTTAAACGTTTAAATTTTCTGATTTTTAATTTTTCTAATTTTCATGATTTTAGTATTTTAAGTTTTTTTTAGGAATTTTTAAATTTTTTTAATTTTTTGAGTTGGCAAATTTTTAAACTTTTAAAGTTTTAAATTTTTGAATTTTTGGGGGTCTAAAATTTTTAAATTCTTAATTTTTTAGATTTTGAATTTTTGAATTTTTAAATTTTTGAATTAACATTTATATTTTTAATTAGGAGCAATATTTTATTTTAAATGAAAGTTTTGAAAATTTTGGGAGTTTTTAAGTTTTTAAATTTTAGGGATTTTGAATTTTTAAATTTTAAATTTTTCAGCAAGGCTCAGTAAAACGTGAGGTGGAAAATATTCGCCATTAAAAAGTCGGTTTTCTCAACGGGCAAGCATTTAAATATTTTCTGCTGTCTTTTTCCCCATTTTAATTCACTTTCCATGATATTTCAGCCCAGGAAGTCTTTTTAATAGCGAATATTTTCCACCTCACGTTTTACTGAGCCTTGCCTGCATCCACGAATTATTGGACTTTTTACCCTTTGGATTCATTCTATTTTCGCCGCACCTGAAGTTGTGGCTTCTTGGAATTTAACTTTGAATCCTCTCTTACAACCTCTCGTGCCTTTTTAACGACCTACCTATCTACATTTCATTTCTCCGCTGACTTTTCGACACCGGACTTTTTAGCAATCGGACATTTGCTTGCATTCGGGCAGAGTTTTGCCCTGTGTTTCTTTCCCTACAACTTTTATTTTACTTTTTCAAATTTTAAATCTTGACCTTTGCCAACTTATCAATCCCAGCGACTTCCTCTGATGATAAAATTTTGATCTTTGAAAAGCCTGGCTTAAGGAAAATTTAACTTGAATAAATTGCCTTTTTGCTGAATATACCTTGCTCTAAGCAATTGAATTGAAATTTGATTTGGCTTTGACTTCTCTAATTCCTTTCCCTTCTTCTTCATATCTACCTGCTCTATCCTGGATATTGAGCTGTATACTTTTCACAATAGGTTTTACCTTTCCTAAAAGTTCGCTTTTAGTGCACCACTTTATTCATATATATATATATATATATATATATATATATATATATATATATATATATATATATATATAAAGAACTTTGCTTGAACATTGAATTGTAATCAAATTTGATTCGCACCTTATTTTATTCTTTCACTTTATCTATTGCTATATATATATACATATATATATATATATATATATATATATATATATACATCTTCATATTTAAATATATATATATTCATATATACATATTCATATATATATATACATCTTCATATTTAAATATATATATATTCATATATACATATTAATATCTATAGATATATATATATATACATATTCATATATAAATATATATATATTCATATATACATATTCATATATATATATTCATATATATATATTCATATTCATATATTTACATATACATATTCATATATATATATTCATATTCATATATACATATATTCATATATACATATTCATATATATATATATATATATATATATATATATATATATATATATTCATATATACATATTCATATATATATATATATATTCATATATACATATTCATATATATATATATATATATATTTATATATATATATTTATACATACATATATATATATATTCATACATACATATATATTCATACATACATATATATTCATACATAAATATATATATTCATACATACATATATATTCATATATACATTTATTTCTATATATATATTTATATATACATATGAATATATATATTTAGATATACAAATACATACATATTCATATCTATATTCATATATACATTTATATCATATATATGTATATATATACATATATTCATATATATATATATTCATATATATAAATATATATTCATATATACACACATATATATATATATATATCTATATATGAATATATGTATATATATATATATGTATATATGAATATATGTATATATATATACATATATAGATATATATATATATACATATATAGATATATATACATATATTCATATATACATATATATATATATTCATATATATATATATATATTCATATATATATATATATGTATATACATATATATATATATATTCATATATTATATTCATATATATATAAATATATATTCATATATATATATTCATATATATATAAATATATATTCATATATACATAAATATATATTCATATATACAAAAATATTCATACATAAATATATATTCATATATACATAAATATTCATACATACATATATATTCATATATACATTTATATATATTCATATATATATATTCATATATATTCAATATATTGAGGTCTATATTATCACAATAGATTATAATTAAACGATAATTCAACATTTAAATATTACATTCATATATGTATATATATATTCATATACATATATATATATATATATATATATATTCAAATATACATATATGTATATATTCATATATACATATATATTCAAATATACATATATATTCATATATACATATATATTCAAATATACATATATATATTCATATACACATATATATATTCATATACACATGTATACATGTTAGTATACACATGTATATATATTCATCTAAACATATATATATATATTCATCTATGCATATATATATATATATATATATATATATATATATATATATATTCATCTATGCATATATTCATCTATGCATATATATGTATATATATGTATATATATATATTGAGATATATATTGAGATATACATATTCATATATATATATATATATATATATATTCATATATATATATATATTCATATATATATATTTATATATACATATATATATATATATATTCATATATATATATATATTCATATATATATATTTATATATACATATTCAGATATATATAGATATATTCATATATATATATATATATTCATATATACATGTATATTTATATATATATTATGATATATATATTCCTATATATATATATTTCATATATATATATGTATACAGATATATATATATATATTTTATATATATATGTATACAGATATATATATATATATTGATATATATATATATATTTCATATATATATATATATATATATATGTATACAGATATATATATATATTTCATATATATATATATGTATACAGATATATATATATATTTCATATATATATATATGTATACAGATATATATATATATATATTGATATATATATATATTTCATATATATATATATATATATATGTATACAGATATATATATATATATATTGATATATATATATATTTCATATATATATATATATATATATGTATACAGATATATATATATATATATATTTCATATATATATGTATACAGATATATATATATATATATATATATATATTCATATATATATTTCAGATATACATATATATATTTCAGATATACATATATATATATATATATATATATATATATATATATATAGTATTTATAGAATTTTTCGGTGCTTCTGCATTATGACAACAAAATGATGATAAACAAAATTCCCTTCTTTATTTGTAGAAAAGTGAATCAAAAGGGGAGATAATCTGAATTATTTTAACTGTCTTAATTCTCTTTTTAATTTTCCGAAAATGGATATCAATGCATTAAATCTTAAAGACATTTTATATTTAACTAGAATTAAGGCAAAGTTAGTCGATTTTTTGCAAGCACACTGACTAATTTCTGGTGTGGAGATTACAAAAAATACTGTTTTTAATCCTGACAAATTCTCATGCTTCTTTATCTGTGTTAAAGTTTCCTGTGACGAAAACAAGTTTCATAGAGTCTTCCTAAAACAATAATTAGAATTTCGATTCATTCTTCTAGAAATAAGGAAGGGAATTTTGTTTGTCATTATTTTGTTGCCATCATGCAGAAGCACCAAATTTTGTTGCCATCATGCAGAAGCACCACTTTTTTTGCCATCATGCAGAAGCAACACATTTTGTTGCCATCATGCAGAAGCACCAAATGTTGTTGCCATCATGCAGAAGCACCACTTTTTTTGCCATCATGCAGAAGCAACACATTTTGTTGCCATCATGCAGAAGCACCAAATTTTGTTGCCATCATGCAGAAGCACCACTTTTTTTGCCATCATGCAGAAGCAACACATTTTGTTGCCATCATGCAGAAGCACCAAATTTTGTTGCCATCATGCAGAAGCACCACTTTTGTTGCCATCATGCAGAAGCAACACATTTTGTTGCCATCATGCAGAAGCACCAAATTTTGTTGCCATCATGCAGAAGCACCAAATTTTGTTGCCATCATGCAGAAGCACCACTTTTGTTGCCATTATGCAGAAGCAACACATTTTGTTGCCATCATGCAGAAGCACCAAATTTTGTTGCCATCATGCAGAAGCACCAAATTTTGTTGCCATCATGCAGAAGCACCAAATTTTGTTGCCATCATGCAGAAGCACCACATTTTGTTGCCATCATGCAGAAGCACCAATTTTTTGTTGCCATTATGCAGAAGCACCAAATTTTGTTGCCATCATGCAGAAGCACCAAATTTTGTTGCCATCATGCAGAAGCACCACTTTTGTTGCCATCATGCAGAAGCAACACATTTTGTTGCCATCATGCAGAAGCACCAAATTTTGTTGCCATCATGCAGAAGCACCACTTTTGTTGCCATCATGCAGAAGCAACACATTTTGTTGCCATCATGCAGAAGCACCAAATTTTGTTGCCATCATGCAGAAGCACCAAATTTTGTTGCCATCATGCAGAAGCACCACTTTTGTTGCCATCATGCAGAAGCAACACATTTTGTTGCCATCATGCAGAAGCACCAAATTTTGTTGCCATCATGCAGAAGCACCACTTTTGTTGCCATCATGCAGAAGCACCAATTTTGTTGCCATCATGCAGAAGCAACACATTTTGTTGCCATCATGCAGAAGCACCAAATTTTGTTGCCATCATGCAGAAGCACCACTTTTGTTGCCATCATGCAGAAGCACCAATTTTGTTGCCATCATGCAGAAGCAACACATTTTGTTGCCATCATGCAGAAGCACCAAATTTTGTTGCCATCATGCAGAAGCACCACTTTTGTTGCCATCATGCAGAAGCAACACATTTTGTTGCCATCATGCAGAAGCACCAAATTTTGTTGCCATCATGCAGAAGCACCACTTTTGTTGCCATCATGCAGAAGCAACACATTTTGTTGCCATCATGCAGAAGCACCAAATTTTGTTGCCATCATGCAGAAGCACCAAATTTTGTTGCCATCATGCAGAAGCACCACTTTTGTTGCCATCATGCAGAAGCAACACATTTTGTTGCCATCATGCAGAAGCACCAATTTTTGTTGCCATCATGCAGAAGCACCAATTTTCTTACTATGGTAAAAATAGTTATACAATACTTTATAAAATATAGTCAATATTTATAATACAAAAATAGTAAACCAGTAGAGCATAATGCATGTGTATGTAGAGATCGTCTCTCCTTCTGACCTTTCAATGTTATCATAGCTGGAATGTTAATAGTTGTTGTAGTAGCGGTAATGTGTAATAAAAGCAACACCTATTATAATTTAGGATTTTAATAAGTTTTATTTTTTTAATTTCTTTACATTGTACTGTATCACTTGCTGTACTAGTCTTCATCTAATTCATCCCCAATGGGGGAAGAAAAAAAACCTTCACAAAAACGTCTGGTTCGCTTTGCAGATAAAACCCAAAAGAGAGTATATAATTTGTTCTTTCTCATCAAATCTTACCTGCTACGTCACTTTCTTGCCACATTCGCAAACCCACCTTCCTATGAACCCATTTTCTTAACTATATTAACCATCATCATCATCATCATCGTCGACATTACTAGTTATTTTTGTTCTTTGAATATTTGATTTTAATTCATTGCTAATTAATTACTGGATATTACAAATAAATTCCTTGCTAAAAGTTTCACTGTAGTTGTTATTTCGGTTTTCATGTTAGATTATGAATTTTTTTGTAGACAGAACTAGCTGTAGTATTTTAGCTATGTTGTAGGTAGTTGGATTAATGAGTAGTGGTGTCTCAGTAGCAGCAGTAGTAGGCAACATGGTGATGCTGATCTTTTTCTTAGTTCTTTGTAATAATAAGCAATAAAATAGAACAGCAATTCCATTATTTTCTCTGGGTTGCATATTATTTTCTTGTTGATTTATCTGGTTGTTTTACAGCAAGTGCACTAATCCTGTAGAAATGATGGTAGAGCTCAATGGCATTTCTCTTTAGTATCAGCAGTAGTAGTTGCCATAATCATGTTGATTTTCTGCTTTCATCGTTGTAGCTGTAATAATCTGTAATGTAAAATTGCCTTAATTTATTGTTCACAAACAAATATTGCTACATATGTGTCTACTAAGGAGTATGATCTCTTAATAAGTGTTCTCTTTTTTCATTTACTTCAGTTATCTCTCAGAAATCACAGGACCCCTCATCATGTTTTCTCTGAATAAGTCGTCTCTTTTTAATTTAAAAAAATCTTTTTGCTTCTCCTGGGGATGGGGATGTTCTCTTCTTTTATTTTACTTCAGTATAAGTTCTCAAAAATCAAGGGGCCCCTTCCTTGGTCTAACACTTGATCTCTATATAGGATACATAGAAATTTGAATGCTACATTAAAGTTCTCATCTACCTCTGAAACGTTGAGTCAGTAAAGAAGTTAACAACATTAATTGTTGTCTCTCTAATTGACCAGTTAACTATGTTATAGTATACCTTTATTGTGGTCTCTTCGTCTTACCGGATTCCAGGACAAAAATTCATCATCTGGTGGAGTATCCAGCTTAGTTCTGTTACTAGAAGCAACATCACTTAGAAAAGGTGCACCATTCCTCATATGAGCCAGTGTGTAACCATACTGAAGAGGATCTAATTTAAGCTTCGAATACTGTTATTTTGAATATTTGGCCATGGTTTACTTGTTGGGAGATATCCTCATTCCCGGTTGTCCTGACAGACCTTACCTTTAAAATGTTAGTTAAGCAGTAAAGAACACTAATTTTCGTTAGAGTTAATCTTTCTCTTGGTCTTTTCTTGGTTTGGCCAGATTCCAAGACAAGAATTCATCTGCTTTAGTGTGGTTCACATGACTTTGTAAACCAGATTTGCTATGAAAAAGGAGTCGCACAGTTCACATGAAAACGGCCTCTCTTTTTATTTTGATTTTGCTGCGGATGGATAATCCTACCAGATGCCAGACATTCACCCACTATTTCCGAGACTCCAACTGAGAGACTGTTTAAGTATTGTCACCATCTTTTGAAGTGCAATTGTTTGTAGCACTCTTGCACTTGGTTTAGCGTGGTTTATATTCGCGAGGTATTTTTTAAAATTATTTTTCTGATAGCTTGGTAGTTCCTATAATTACTAGAATAAAGGAGATTTTTTTCATGTCATACATAAGACATTAGCATTAACTTATCTTTTACCTCTCATCCTTGTTTAAGCCAGCATCATTAGGAACATTATTTAACTAGGATTGCTACTCTCTCCTTCTTGTCCTATATCACTATGTCAAGTTTAACAGGTCCTTTTTTCTAAGTTTTTATCTGTAGGAATTGCATGGTAAAAGTGGATAGTTCATGACTTATTTCCAACAGGTCTTTCTAGTATATGTTCTAGAGGTTCATTTTTTTACGGATGATCTAATGGAAATATTTACACACTCAATTGTGTCGCATTGTATAATAGGCTTCCCCAGCAGATCCTTACAATTGGATGGCATATAACTCACACTCTCCACTTCTATGTAATTGTTTTATTTGTTCTTGTTTCTTGATGGACCATCATAAGTGTGGGGTTCTGGAAGCTAATCAGATATTGTCCAGTGCTCAAAATAGTAGCTCGTATTTGATGGTTTATTCGTGAGAGATCCATACCTCATGCTCCTCTGTAGACACTGGTTTCTGTACAGTGTCAATATTTTCCTTGTTTTAGTGTCTAGTCTGTTTATGCCCTTTTCTTGCCAGTCTGTATTACCAAAGCTATATGTTATCAATGGCAAATTGGTTTATGGCAGTTATTTTGTTTTTATTTGTAAGCTGTTTTGCAGAGATTTTATTACACAGCGTACATATTATCTGCCAATTTTTTTCTCTTATCTTAGCATGTTGAATTAAATCATTTTCTTCAATGCAAATGTATTTGTATTGTTTCTGCTCTTCTAGAATTTAATGTCAGTCTCTTCATCAAGCTATGTTTTCCACGTTGATCTTTTTTCCAGCTCTGAGGGAGCACTTAGTACATTTGTGTAGATCAAACTTCATTTCAATATATTTGCAGAAAGTATGTACAACCTGTAAGAGTTGACTTAAGTCAGTTTCTGATCTATCTTGTTTAATTTTACTTCAGTTGAAGTTCTCAGAAATCAAGGGGCCCCTTCCTTGGGCTGACACTTGATTACTATATGAGATACATAGATATTTGAATATTCCATTAAAGTTCTCCTTTACTTGTCAAACGTTGACTTAGTAAAGAAGTGAAGAACCTAAATCATCCTCTCCTCAATTGACAAGTTAAGTATGTTATTGTGACAATAAAGAGGAACACTCACCATCAGGAAAAAGGAGGTGCTTTGCATGTCGTATGCAGATTTAAAAAGGACTTCTCTTCATAAGAACAGGTGTTTATGGTGGTCTGATTTGCATATGTGGATATCAGGTGATATAAATGAAGAGGACAGCTTGGAAGGAGCAGAAGCGATTTTGGATTGGAGAGAGAAAGGCAGAGAGAAAATGGGTTGTACAAAATTTTGTTGGAAATTGAATTACAGTCAAAACTTTTTTTTTAATTTTGTAATTCTTTTATTTTTCTGGTTAATTAACAGTTATAGTATATCTTTCTTGTGCCCTCTTCATCTTACCGGATTCTAGGACAAGAATTCATCTAGTCTGGTGGATTATCCAGTTTAGTGATGTTACTAGAGGCAACATCACTTGGAAAATGTGCACTATTCCTCATATAAACCTGTGTGGGTAGCCATACCGATGAGGATCTTGTTTGGGCTTCGAATACTATGTTATATTTAATATTTGGTCAGGGTTTACTTGTGGGAGGACGTATCCTCATGTCAGGATGACCTGAAAAAAAAACCCCTGTACAAATAGACTTTAGACACTCAAGGACAGTGTCTAGTAGACATTCAAGTTCTGTCTTTTTCATTTCATTTTACTTTAGTCGAAGTTCTCATAAATGCTGGGGGCTCTACCTGGGGCTAACACTTAATCTCTATATGAGCTACATAGATATTTGACTATTCTATTAAGGTTCTCTTTTATCTCTCAAAGGTTCAATAAGTAAAGAAGTTCAGAACATTAATTTTCCTTTCCCCAATTGACCAGTTGATTATATTATAGTATATCTTTCTTTTAGTCTCTTGGTCTTACCGGATTCCAGGACAAGAATTCATCTGGTCTGGTGGAGCATCCAGCTAAGCTAAGTGTTGTTACTTGAGCTAACATCATTAGGATAAAGTGCATCATTCCTTGTATGAGTCACAGTAGAGTCATGTCGAGGGGATCTTATTTGTGGTTCGAATACTATGTTATTTTGAATATTTAGTCAGGGTTAACTTGTAGGGTGAAGTATCCTCATGTCAGGTTGTCCTGATAAACCCTAACCCTTTTACAGAAAGACGAATGATGCTAGAGGATGGTGTCTAATAGGTAATTAAAACTGCCCTGTTTAGTAGGAAATTCAAACTTCCCTATCTAGTACGTAATTCTAACTCCCCTGTCTAGTAGGTAATTCAAACTCCCCATGCACATGTTAGTTCAAATTAGATGTACTTGTCAATGATAAGTTACACACTTCACAAGTATAAGGTTTCTCCTTTTTTATTAATTTCTTATTACTGTTTTAGTTAGCATAGGGATGGGGCATTTTTCCCAATGCCAGACTATCACCTTCTATCGAGTGCTTCTTTAAGGATTTTGGCTGTTCCCTTAAGTGCAATTATTTAGATTTCTTTTGCACTTGGTTTTCCGGGAATACTTTCCAGATACTTTGTGAAATTTTTCTTCATGAGGCCTTTACCTCCTATTATAACTGGGATAATGTTGATGTTTTTGAGGTTCCAGTTTCTCTTCATATCATACATTAGGCCTTGGTATTTTGTCACCTTCTCCCTCTCTGCTCTGTTTAAGCCACTGTCATTTGGAACACTCACCTCAATCAGTGTTGACTCTCTTTCTGTCTTATTTAATATGACTATGTCCAGTTTTACTGCTGCATTTTCCAGGTAAGTAGATGTAGGAACCACATAATCATAATGTATAGTATACTTATCGTTTCCATCAGTTCACTCCGGTAGATGTTCCCAGGACTTAGTGCTACATTGGATGTTTAGATTTTTACAGATGTTCCAGTGCATATATTTGCACACACCATCATGACGTGTTGTGTAGCTGCCATCTGCTAACATAATTTTGCAGCTTGATATCAAGTGATTCACACTCTCCACTTCTGTGTGGAAAAATCTGCACTTGCTATCATTACTAAGTCCTGCCATCTTTTTAAATGCATTAGTCATGAGGCCTTGGTCTTGGGGCACCATTATAAGCCTTTCCTGATTTTAGAATATAATTATGAGAAAAATTTGATCCACACACTTCACAAAGTTACGGTTTCTCTATTTTTATTTTATTCAGTGTCAGTTTTCATAAATCAAGGGGCCGCTTTCTAGGGGCTAACACTTGATCTCTATATGAGATACATAGATATTCGAGTGTTCCTTTATTTCTCAAAAGTTGAGTTAATAAAGAAGTGAAAAACATTGATTCTCTTATTCCCAATTGACCAGTTAACTATTTTATAGTATACCTTTTTGTGGTCTCTTGGTCTTAGCAGATTCCAGGACAAGAATTCATCTAGTCTGGTGGAGTATCTAGCTCAGTTCTGTCACTTGAAGTAACATAACTAGGAGGTGTACCATTCCTCGTTTAAGCCAATGTATGGCCGTGTTGAGAGGATCTTATTTGGGCTTCGAATACTGTTATTTTGAATATTTGGTCAGGCTTTTCTTGTAGGGGAAGTATCTTCATGTCAGGTTATCCTGACAAACCATTGTACAGAGAGACCAAAGATACTTGAGGATGGTGTCTAGTAGGTAATTCAAATTCCTTCCACTTTTTTATCATTTTAATTTAGTTTATCTAAAGAGACCAAGGGACCCCCTCTTGAGGCTAACACTTGATTTCCGTATGAGTAAAATGTATATCCGGGGGCTCTCTTAAGGATAAATGTTGTTCCTTTTAGGGTTGCTATCTGTACTTCCCTACAGTTTGGTCTTCCCGGGATTGTGTCTAGGTATTTTCTTCGATTTTTTTTTCACTAGACCAGTTACCCCCAGTACAAGCGGAATGATGTTTATTTCGTGGAGGGACCATGTTATTTTAAAATCAATTTTAGAGTCTTAGTATTTGGTTATTTTTCCCCGTTCAGCTCTATTGGGACCATAGTCGTTTAGGACGGTTACGTCAATGATGAAAGCAGTCCTTTCTGGTTTGTTCCAGATGACAATGTCTGGTTTGATGGCCTTGTCTTTTATGTATCTGCCTGCCTGTATGTCTTTATCATAGAACACTGTTACTTTTCCATTTGATGTTCATGTTCCCAGATGTTCAGTGATCTTTCAAGCTGCATCTCTCCGCAGATCTTCCAATGTAGGTATTTACATACTTTGTCGTGGTGGGCAGTGTAATGACCATCAGCCAAAAAGATCTTGCATCCAGACATTAGGTGGCTTGGACTTTCAATGGCCGAGTGGCAGAACCTGCACTTGTCAGTTTTTTGTAGACCAGCAATTTTCTTAAATCCATTCGTTACTAAGCCTTGGTCTTGTGCAGCTATTAGTATCAGTTCCTCATCGAACGGGAAGTTGCCACTCTTTAGCCATTGTAGTGAAGCCTCCTTGTCGATATAGCTCTGGTTAAGTTCTTCAATAAACTGTTCTGCTCTTTTATTATTTTGCAATCCTTCTAGTCTGGTTCTCAGCTCCTTTTTCGTGTACTCCTCCCTCTTCTTACTGGCGATCAGGGTGGCTGGGTTGTTATAATCTTTGCTAGTGTTCTCCAGTCTGTTTCCACTGAAATTATCGGCTAGTTTTGTTGTTGAGGTCTGCTGAGGAAGGTATTTTGTGTGATGTTCATTCACCATTCTCATTTTTTGATCACAGGAGCTCTTTATATATTGCCCCACACTGACCATTGAGGCTCGGTAGACATGGTTGATCTAATTGAGGCCCAGACCACCTTCTCTTCGCGGTAAGTATAGCCTGTCCATACACTGGTGTCGGTAAATGACTTTATTTAAGGCAAGCATTTTCCGAGTTTTTAGTTTAGTTTATCTAAAGAGATCAAGGGGCCTACTCTTAAGGCTAACATCTCTCTTAATGTTTAATTTTACTTCAGTCGAAGATCTCAGAAATCAAGGGGCCCCTTCAGTGTGTACCTTCAAGTGTCTTTTTAAATGAGCATTCTGTGAAAAAGATGCTCCACATGCTTTACATGAATAAGGTTTCTCTCCAGTGTGTGTTCGAATGTGTCTTTTTAGACAAGAATTCTTTGAAAACTTTAATCCACACACTTTACAAGAATAAGGTTTCTCTCCAGCATGCATTTTCATGTGAGTTTTCAAGTGCGGTTTCCATGAGAATACTGACGTGCATATTCCACATGAATATGTTTTTTCTCCAGTGTGCATTTTTACATGATTTTTTAATTGAGAATTATGTGAAAATGATGATCCGCATTGTTCACATAAATAGGGTTTCTCGCCAGTATGACATCGCATGTGCCTTTTCAGAAGGTAATTATTGGAAAATTTTGATCCACACACTTCACACGGATAAGGTTTTTCTCCCGTGTGTGTAACCATGTGTGAATTTAAATGAGATTTTGTAATGAATGATGAACCACAAATATCACACGAATATGGTTTCTCTCCAGTGTGTCTTCGCATATGTATTTTTAACACATAAATTAATGTAAATTTAGTACCACAAACTTCACATGAATATGGCTTTTCCCCAGGGTGAGATTGCATGTGTACTTTTAAATGTGATTTTGTTGTAAATGTTGAACTGCACAGTTCACAAGAGAATGGTTTTTCACCAGTGTGTGTTCGTATGTGCATTTGTAAATAATATGTTGTTGTAAATGACGAGTTACACACTTCACAAGTATAAGGTTTCTCTCCCGTGTGTGTTCGCATATGCTTTTTTAAACCGTATTTGGTTGCAAATGCCGAATCACACACTGTACAAGAAAAAGGTTTATCTCCGGTGTGGGTAGGCATGTGCCTTTTTAATTCATATTTCGTTGTAAAAGATGATCCACATATTTCACAAGTAAAAGGTTTTTCTCCCATATGTCTTTGCATGTGTTCTTTTAAATGATAACTCTGTGAAAATGATTTGCCACACATTTCACAAGGATAAGGTTTCTCTCCAGAGTGAGTTCGCATGTGTATTTTTAAATATTCTTTCCTTGAAAATCTTGAGCTGCATACTTCACATGGATAAATCTTCTCTTCGGCTGGTGTTATCATTATTCAAAAGTTAAAATATTAGTCCACAAATGTAAAAGGAATAAACTTTCTATTCAGTATATGCACACAAGTATACTCTTCTACTCTTACTGTCCCCTGTGAATAAAAAAGGAAGTTGTTTTGTTTAATAAGATGTTGATTAATAGCAAATCAGAATAATAATCACAGGCTTTAAAAAATAACAATAACTTTTACAACAGGTTTGCGAATTTTAACAGCTATCACTATTTTACATAAAGTTCACGAAAACTAATAATAGTCAGAAAAAACAATTTCTTCAAGAGAAAAGTTTTAAAATAAAGTAGAAATTGAAGAGTTCAAATGCGAAACTCAATAATTGTCATTTTCAAATTTCAGTGTTGTATTCCAAAAATCATATTTTACATAGTGTATTATTTGCATATTTCTTTTGCTTTCAATTAAAATAACTTTTTATTCATGGCTTAGATTAGATATATTCGTCCTTTTATTGTTTAATATCTCGATTTTAAAAAATGGATTTACCGCGTTTTGCATTCAAACTCTTCAATTGATTGTTGACATCTTCAAATAAAATTACCATATATACTGTTCATATATTACCCAAAACTCAAAATATAGTTAAAACTGATTATAAAATTGATATAAAAGTAAAAATGATAGTATTGACAAAAAATTAAAATGTTTCTTAAAAATTAATTGTGATAGAAAATTGATTTTATTCCAAAAATATTCCTGAACTATTCGATAATCAGTATTAGTGAAAAGTTTAAGTGTAATTTTAGTGTATGCTTTTCAACTTTATACTTTATGTTACATAAATGCAGGTGTTTGAATATATGTGAAGCTTAAAGTTTAACAAAAACAGCATATGTTTTGGAATTTCTTAGATGAGAACAGATAATTTTTATTATTTGGCTTCTATTCTTATCTTGGATGTTATTCTCACAACGTTTCACCTGATGTAACCTCTGATATAAGTAGAGCTAGTATAGAATTTAATACAATAGTGGAACGATTATTTATATATATAGTATATTCGAACACCATCAAATGTATGTGTAAGTAGTAACACTACACATGTAAAAACAACAGTTTCAGGCTCCCAAAATTTCTACTAGAATTGTTCACATTGATCCGTGACACAACGGCTAAAGTACTCAGTAACAATTAGTTCTAAGTGACAGAATTTGGAAGCTGAAACGAACAGGCGATAATAAGAATATAATTAAGACTTACTTAAGACTTTTATCTGTCATGGATGATCTAACGAGATTGAATAAAGTGTTCATACCAATTTAATATTATGTTTCAGAATTTTATTGCGATGAGGATTGATAATTTGTATGTTTTGGATTATTAGATGTTATTCTCACAACATTCCAACTCTGACTATCATCCAGGTGCATCTATACTCGAGAATATGTATGGAATTTCAAAGGTAACCCTTTATTTAATCCACAGAAGTAGATTGCTCTCATTCTGTCAGCCATGACCGGGTAGAAGTCATAAGTAATTTGTAATTGCATTCTTCGTACTTTCTGCAATGATCTGTGATGTAATGGATATAAGAGCTTAGTCATAATGAGTTCTAAGTGACAGTCTTTTGAAGGGTGAAGATTCAATCCTCAGTGCGGGTGATACTAAGAATACAATAACAAATTACGAAGAACTTCTACACGGCAATGGCTGATGGAAGAAGTGCAAGCTACCACTATGGATTAAATAAAGGGTCCTGTTCGAAATTCCGTAGATTCCAGAGTTCAACAAGATGCATCTGAGTACGTTATATGGTTACATCGGCCGAAACGTTATAAGAATAACATCCAAGATTACAATAATCTAAATAATACATGAAGGGTTCAGTGTGAAATTCCAACAAGAGATTACATCAGCCGAAACGTTGTGAAAATTCATCCAAGATGAGAACAGTAATCCAAATAATTCGATAACATGTCTATAGGTCTACATGTTAGTCTGTTCTCAAATGGAGAATAAAATAAAGGCTGCTGCAAAGAAAGTGGGCTCCCTCTACCGTACTAGAAAACTTCCCACACCTGACAGTATCCTACATCTCTACAAACCCACCATCCGCCCATGCATGGAGCATTGTTGGCACATCTGGGCTGCTGCACCATTTACTAGTCTCTCTCTCTCTCTCTCTCTTGTAGGCAAGGTTCAAAAAGGAGTTACAAATCTAATAGATCTTTCACTATCCTCGAAGCTTCAGCCCCTGTCTCATCGCTGCAATGTTCCATCCTTGTGCTTGTTTTACAAGTACTTCAATGGAATGTGCTCCAATAAACTTGCTGCTCTTGTGCCCCTTCGACATAAATACATTCGACTAACCTGACAATCAGCTAAATCCTATCCATTCACTGTGGAGGTCTCCAGATGTCTGAGAGCCTTCTACTTCAATAGCTTTTTTCATCGTGCTGCCGGCCTCTGGAACTCCCTCCCTGCTTCCTGTTTCCCCAACTGGACCGACATGCAGAAATTTAAAACTAATGTAAACAAGCATATCGCAAAACAGCTACCAATTTAGGATGACCCCTAAACTTTCACCCAAATTCTCAATAGTTCCTTACGTCTACAGTGGCAACTTGCCTTGTTTTGGGTGAACTAAGTTTTAAAAAAGAAAGTATACTGTCAGCTGTTATTTTAACTTGTCCTTGTTGCTATGTTGGCCCATAACTACAGCACAGTCAAAACAATAATAAATGGGTCTACTCTTATATTGTTAGAACGTCTTTAGATGGGTGACTATTTGGGAATAACAAGTTCTGTATGTAAAACGTTGTCCTAGTAGCTTTCTGCAAATACAACATAACAAATAGTCATATACTGCTTGCTGTGATCTGTACCGACAAGACACTGACTGACAAATGAGAGACCACATATAGAATTCAGAGAAAGTTGAATTAAACAAAGTGACAGGTTTATATCATCATAGAATTTAATTTTTTTTAATGTTTTCTGAATATTTGACTCTTGTATGGAATTTCATACATCAATATTTTTATCTGATAAATTTTTCTTCAATGGAAACATGAACTTAAAAGTTACAGAGAAAAAACGAAACATTACAGCTTCATAACTCATTGGTTCAGTAAAAAAAATGGATGAAAAATCACCGGGGGTAACCTGAAGGCTTCCTTTTCGTTGACTACTACACCTAGATGTAGGGTTGAGTGTCACTCTTTTCCAAGACAGCTCCACTAACCCTTGATCCTCACCTAATAATACTGAGATGCAAAAATAAGCAGGTTCATAATTGATAATAAAATGGCATGCATCTTGCACAATAATTTACTAATAATTTTTAAAAAATCAATAACTTGAAAAATATAACAATTTCCTGCAAATATCAGATTTCACAGATATTAAAAGAAAAATATTAATCATATTCTAAAAATATCTGAATGAATGAATGTGAAAGTTTACTTCATTTATCATTATAAACACAGGTTAATTTAAATCAATAATACACAATAATCTTTTGAAATACTGTATATATAGTAAATAACAAGCAATGTCCAGAACATCGATTTGTTTACCTTATTTGTATAACTTGTTTAAACAGCTTATAATAAATGAATGCTTGGCGTCATTCGATTATAATTTGATTGTACTGTTTCCCTATATATATATATATATATATATATATATATATGTGTGTGTGTGTGTGTGTGTGTGTGTGTGTAATAGTTTGCTCGATATTAACAATAATTAAAGTGATTTAATAAAAAAGGAAAAATTACCAAAACCATGGGCATTACTTTTCAAAGGAGGTGCACAAAAATTGGTTCAGATGATGCGCCTAATTTCCGTGACTCTGTGTCGACAACGATCGGGCAGGTTGCGGATTTGCCCGAGCGTTGACGGAATAATATCATTTTTTCTTTCTTTTATCTTATAAAAACATTGATAAAATTTTAAAAAACATCATTTTTACAAAAAAGAAAAAAAAATGATTTTAATCTATGCATTTTTTCTTTGAATTTATTCGTCTTATATTAGCGTATGCCAGTCTGCCAGTCTTCCAGTTAGAGCTTGGCAGTTTGAATGCAGTGCTTGGCTATCGCTAAGAACGGGAGCCCTAACCCCTAACTATGCTAGCAGGAAGAAACTGAATGTGTTAGTAGTAGTGGGTGTGCGGGGGGGGGGATTATTTAACAAAAGAAAGAAACTGTCGATTTAACCTTGTATTTAAGTGCATTCTATAATGTTGTTTCAATACTGTGATGTCCCCAATCAAAGGGACATAACTCTATGAGTTATCTACCCTTAGGTATGTGCGCTCTTCAATAAATATATGTTTGGACGGCAGTCTATCTGCAACCAAGCTGTCGTTAACACATTACCTTCTGAGTTGTTGTTCTTTCATATTGTTTGATACCCGCGAGACGGGAAGCCCCGACATTATACTGGCGACGAGAATTTCGTGACAAGCTCACGTTACATTTCGGAATTTAATACAAAAATAAATCTTTTTTTTTTCCGGAATTAATACAAAAAAAAAAAAAAAATGGCCAGCGTTGGATTACCAGTTTTTCCAAGTGTCAGCGTACATGCGGACCAAAACACGACTACCGTTCGCTGGAAAAAATGGATAGACAGGTTAGAAAATTTATTTATTGCTATGGACATTTGCGACGACAAAAAGAAGAAAGCAACACTTCTTCACTACGCAGGAGACGAAATCTTTGATATCTTCCATGACTTCACGGACCAGCAAAAGGGCATAGGTGCAACAAACATTTTGGACGACGGCTCTATAGTTTCGGGCGAGTATGAAACTGTGAAAAAATCGATAACGGATCATTTCACGCCGCAGAAAAACACGTCATATGAACTTTTCAAATTTCGACGGGCTATGCAAAACATGGACGAAAATCTAGATCAGTACCATGCCCGACTACGGACTCTAGCCACCACGTGCGAGTTTGAAGATAAAGACAGAGAGATCCTAGCCCAAATTTTGCAGGGGTGCACATCCTCTAAAGTCAGAAGGAAGGCGCTAAGAGACAACTCTACGCTGAAACAAGTCCTGGACGAAGCTAGGGCAATAGAACTTGCTGATACGCGTGCTGCAGACATGGAACGAAATGAACTGCAAGCTATTTACAGCAACGAGAACCGCACGCGTCTCACACATAGAAATAATGAAAATTTTAACGTCAACGACAGTAAAGACATTTGTTGTGGACACTCACGGCAAAATAGTCGCCATGACACCTCGAACAACAGACCACGAGGTGGACAAAAGAAAGATGGCGGACAGCGCGGCAAAATAGTCGCCATGACACCTAGAAGAACAGACCACGAGGTGGGCAAAAAAAAAGATGGCGGACAGCAAACATGTCACTATTGTGGATATTCTGCTACACACCCGACTTGTCCAGCCCGAGGAAAAGAATGCATGAATTGTCACAAAAAAAAACACTTTGCAAGAGCATGTAAAGCAAAGCCGGTAAGAGTAATTCGTTTCACCAATCCTCCTCCGATATCTCCCTATACGTCCAGTGACGAATCTATTTACTCGGTAAAATCTACACGTCCAACTAAGACACCAGGAGTCACCGCCCTTGTCAATAATCCAACTAAGACACCAGGAGTCACCGCCCTTGTCAATAATCCAACTAAGACACCAGGAGTCACCGCCCTTGTCAATAATCCGAATAAGACACCAAAAGTTACCGCCCTTGTGAATAATTCCCCTGTAATGTTTGTGGTAGACACGGGAGCTAGCGTAAACATAATTGCTGGACACGTATATGATGATTTAAAACACAAACCACGTATAAACAAAACAACGACCCGGATATTTGCATACAGGTCAAAACATGCCATACCCATCCGAGGATTTATCAATGCGTGCATAAAATTTCGGGATAAATCCTGTAAGGCTAAAATATTTGTGGTCGACAGCGAAAATACTTCAGTTGGACTGCAGAACCTCTTGAGCAGTAATTCTGCTGAAGCATTGGGAATGATAATGTTTAACTTCACGTTCCATGTGACGGTCCCAATTCAAGACGAGTTCCATGCACTGTTTGATGGAAAGATGGGAAAAATTTCTGGAGTTACCATTAAGCTCCACATTGACTCATCGGTTTTCCCCGTAACTCAGCGACACCGCAGGATACCCTTCCATGTGAGAAAAGATGTGAAGACAGAACTCAAACGTCTCATGGAAACGGATGTGATTGAGGAAGTCACGGGACCTACCCCATGGGTTAGCCCGATTGTCGTAGTTCCCAAGAAAAATGGTAGCGTACGAATTTGCGTCGATATGAGAAAGGCAAATGAAGCCATTCAACGGATTAAACATCCAATGCCAACCGTAGACGACCTAATAGCTGACTTAAATGGGTGTACAGTTTTCAGCAAACTAGACCTCTCTAATGCGTATCATCAATTAGAACTGGAAGAGCCCAGCAGATATATAACGACATTTGCCACGCATGAAGGTTTATTTCGTTACAAGCGACTAAGTTTTGGTGTGAATGCATCCTCAGAACTATTTCAAAAAGCTATATCAGACCTCCTCGGAGACATCCCTGGAGTGAAAAACTTATCAGATGATATAATAATATATGCACGTGACCAGTCATCTCATGACATCAGCTTGAGGAACACCCTGAAACGTCTACAAGAAGTAGGAGCCAAGCTGAACAAAGAAAAATGCCTTTTTTCTGTACGGAAACTGACTTTCTTCGGACACATTTTCAGTGAGAATGGAGTGTCCCCTGACCCAGAGAAAATCTCGGCTATTACAAAGTGCAAGTCTCCAGGGAACATCAGTGAAGTCAGATCATTCTTGGGCATGACACAGTATGTGGCTCGATTTATTCCACATTATGCCACTATTAGTGAACCACTGAGACGGCTCACAAAAAAAGATACAAACTGGAGATGGACAGAGGAAGAAGAAGCAGCTGCAAACAAGTTAAAGGAAGCGTTGACTGGAGCTGAGGTGATGGCGTATTTTGACCCGAAGAAAGACACCGACATACTGGTAGATGCAAGCCCAGTTGGATTAGGTGCAGTTCTGACACAAGATGGGAGGGTGCTATGTTATGCCAGTCGTGCCCTCACAGATGTAGAACAACGATACTCTCAAACTGAGAGAGAAATGTTAGCTGTGGTATATGCAGCTGAGCATTATCATCTCTACTTATATGGAGCGAGATTCGAAATCACCACCGACCATCGACCTCTTCTAGGGATTGTGAAAAGTCTCAAACCGACAACAACAAGAATGGAACGCTGGCGTCTTCGTCTCATGCCCTACCAGTACAACCTGGTATACCGTCCCGGGAAAGATGACAAAAACCCTGCGGACTATCTGAGTCGTCACTCACAACACATACCATCTAAAGACAATGTAGCAGAAGCCTACATAAGATATATAGCTAAGAATATCATACCAAAATCTTTAACTCTTGAGGAAGTCAAACAAGCCACAGAACAGGACCCCCAGTTACAAAAAATCATGGGTGCGGTTAAAGGTGGACGATGGAATGACCCCCAGCTGTCAAGTTTTTCCCTATTCAAGGACGAAATTTCAACACACAATGGTCTCGTCCTTCGAGGACACCGGCTTGTAATTCCCTCAAAATTGAGGAAGAGATCCGTCGATTTAGCCCATCAATCTCACCAGGGCATGGTCAAAACCAAACAACTGATAAGGGAAAAAGTATGGTTCCCAGGAATCGATAGACTGGTGGAGGAAACAGTACACGGATGCATTCCCTGCCAAGCCTCAGACCCAAGGCACATGAGCCGCGAACCCATACACTCCTCACCACTACCAGTTGCACCATGGACTGAAATCTCAGTCGATTTTGCAGGTCCGTTCCCATCAGGTGACTATGCGTTAGTCATAATCGACGATTACAGCCGATTCCCTGAGGTGGAGGTAATATCCTCAATAGCTGCGGGTACAGTTATTCCCCGTTTAAACATGATCTTTGCTAGACAAGGATATCCAACCATTCTAAAATCTGATAACAGTCCACCATTTCAAGGACAAGACTTTAAAGACTTAGCGGCACAAGCAGGTTTCAAACATAGACGCATTACACCTCTATGGCCGGAGGCAAATGGTGAAGTAGAGCGTTTTATGCGCACTTTAAAAAAATACATTCTTGCAGCCACGGTGGAAGGCCACAACTGGAAGACCCAGTTACCACATTTCCTAAGGCAATATAGAGCCACCCCCCATACCACCACTAAAATATCACCATTTGAAGCTTGTACGGGCCGAAAAATGAACATCGGAATACCAAATGGTATCGAAAGCCCAGTAACAGGGCCGACACATAAAAGAATAAAAGAAAATGACTCCAAAGGAAAAGAGAAGATGAAAGGGTACGCTGATAGAAAGGCAAAAACAACAACTCTCAGCCTGGGTGATATGGTTTTGGTCAGGCAGAAGAGACAAAACAAACTGTCAACACCATACAATCCTAAACCATATACCATTACAAAAATGAAGGGAAGTATGATAACGGTGCAGAGAGGAAATCACAAAATGACTAGAAACTCTTCTTTGCTAAAACGCATAACACCTAGGAATGAGAACCGTGACTCTGATTCAGACTGGGAAAGTGAGTACAATTCACACACCTCAGAAGACCTGGAAATACCCAAAACACAAATAGCTGACCAGTTACCGAGACGAAATCCATCTCGGGAAAGACTGCCCCCAGCCAGATTCAAAGACTACATAATGTAAAATAAATAAGTAAATAAAAAGAAAAAATAAATAAATAAATAAAATAAGACAAGTTGTCCCACCAAGATGGGGAGGGATGTGATGTCCCCAATCAAAGGGACATAACTCTATGAGTTATCTACCCTTAGGTATGTGCGCTCTTCAATAAATATATGTTTGGACGGCAGTCTATCTGCAACCAAGCTGTCGTTAACACGTTACCTTCTGAGTTGTTGTTCTTTCATATTGTTTGATACCCGCTAGACGGGAAGCCCCGACATTATAAATACTTCTAAAGAATACGAACCAAACTGTTTGTTTGACACTAACTTAACCCTAAACTAACCCTTTTAGCAAAGGTAAATGAAAACGTATTCCAAAAATTCCAAATAAAAAGTCGCAAAAAAAATAAGAGTATCCAAGAAATTACGTAGAATCCGGAACTTGATCTTTCTAATTGATTGATAAATAGTCATCTGACAAGTAACAGCACCTTTTTTATTTGTATAGTTCGGTAAAAGTCGGAAATTGATTTGTGTTTCTCTGTTTGTGGTCGTAACTGCTACGTCACGACTACGCCACACTTGCAAATCTATGAATCTCTATTCCTAAAAAGCAATGAAAAGTCCTTACAAGAAATTTCTGCCTATTTACAAACAAAAACAAGATGAAATGAAAATAAAAATTACTTATTTTTAAATTATTATTCAGTTAGAATCCAGTTACAATTATTTCAGTTTACTGTATGTAAACTGAAATAATTGTAACTGGATTCTACTAGCAAAGGCAACAAAAGGCAATAGATCAAAATCAATGAATGCAGAAGATGAAGAGTCTTTGATAATGAATAGAAAATATAGCAAACCTCACATTCGGACGACTGTCACTTTAAATTCTAATGTGACATATGCAGTTGTTTAAATAGGCTTTTACATCATGTCGGTATAAGGAGATGTGTGCAGAACATAAGGCTTCGTTCGTTTTGTACTATTGAAATAATGGATGAGAGCGCTTGGATTAGAAGATGCAGAATTGAAAACATGTGAGGAAGAGATAATGAGGATTTGAGAGAAGAGAGATGAATAAAGATCTTGGCAGAGACAGGTAAGTTTGGAAATCAATTTCTAAAAACCGGCCAATACATGCCAGCATATAAACCAGACGTTAAACCAAATATGATGATGATAATGATCGCATGGACGTTGTTTTGATACCCCAACAAAGACAAGGATTAGTTTAGGGTTAAGTTAGTGTAAAAAAAAAAACAGTTCGGTTATGTAGAAGTACCGAAACAACATTAGCAGGTAGAAAATGATACATTTTTTAAAAATAAAATAAATACTTAATAGTAACATATATTTATTACTTAATAAATACTCAAAATTTCATTAATATCCGTTAATTCTCTTATTTTGGGAGAATTTTTCAATCTATTTTTTGGTTAAAAACTAGGAATTTTATTTAACCTGAACTAGATGTAGAGGGGGGAAGCGATGAAATTCTGTAATTAATTTGCATATTGTATTTACATAAGAGTCGTCTCAATTTGATTGGATGAGGCTACATTAAAACAGTTTTAAAAAATTGCTCACCCTTGTGTTGCCAGGAGTGAGTGAAACACGTTTTACCACTTTTGATTGCAACTACCGAATTTTGTTACCTTAACAAGGACAACTTGTTGCTTGTAAGCAATCGGGCAATTCGTTTCAACTCAACTATAGTCAGGAAGAAGCTGATGAGATTTTTTTTGTTTTTTCCTTTCACGTTAAGTTCGTTTTTTTAATATATATTTCGAGTTGCCTAAATCGTCCTACTCCCTACCCCCCCCCATACGTCGGGAGAAAATTAAAATTACTTTCACTTTCATTATACGTCCCTAGGTTGGATTGTTTCGTTGTTACACAATCATCCGTTACAAATTCAGTTACCTCCCTTGTTTTTTCACAACACAAAAACATGGGGAAATTGCGCAAATCTTTGATTATTTTCATGTCAACATTTCAAAAAAAAATGTTTTCAAGGGACAAAATTTAAATTATTTCGTCCCTTAAAAAATACTTTATACGAAAGGTTTTTTTCTGCGTTAAATAAAAAATGGGTACTTGTAATGAATGGGTATCCAGAGGATTTTGGTACTTTGACGGAGAATCTCGTATCAGTCCCGGAAATTGCCGAAATAGTTTACGATTTGAAGGGCGCAAAAAAATGTAAAAAGGCAGGCGACACTAATCATGCAAAAGATTAGATTAGGGATAAGGTTTTTTTTTAATTAGGACGTAAAAAAAAAAAAGAAAAAAAAAGAAAGAAAAGAAGGTGGCTTTAAAACGTAAACTGCTTCGGTAATATCCGGGACTGACTCAGGATTCTCCATCTAAATACTGGAATCCTCATTATTACAAAGTGCCAAAAATTAATATTAAATTACAAGAAATCTAGAATTCACGCAGTCAAAAATGATCATCGATGACATTTTAACTTACCTTATTTTTGCTTCTGATCTGTTTTCATTGGAAAAGGGAAAATCATTAAAATTCACTGTTAATTGAAACAATAAACTACAAAGACGCTGCCAATTGGTTTGCAATCAAAATAAATAAAACCGTAAAAAGGGGAGATAACCACACATTAAAAATAATATTATTAAAACGAATGCACTTTTTGTAGCAGTTGTTTCAATAATTGTTGACAATAATAATAATGTTATTTATCGTAAACTAAAACATCATTATAAATGTATTAAAATAGGAATAGGACAACTAGACGAAGGAAATGTCCGTTACCCAAACAACTTCAGTTACTTAAGGAATGACTACTTGCTTTAGAAATTAAACAGTTGTGATGTAACCGCGGATGGATATTTTGTGGGAACTCTCCGATTTGTGAGGTTCAAATAAATGTAATTCACGTGAAAAACCCGAAATGTATACTGCAAACATTTCTGTTAACCTTTTTTGGAAATTCAATAATTAATTCAATAGTTAATTTTTAATTTCCTTCGGATTTCGCCTCTGTTGTACAAAGGGACTATTAGTCCATGAGCCAGACCAGATATTGGTACCACCTGGGGGACAAAGGGACACTATGATATTTCGAAAGACATATGTATCTAGTTACAGAAAAACTTTGAAGCCAAGCTGAGATCCACAGCTAAAGTGCAAAAAATCACTATCGATTATGGGTACCCTTGTCAAGAATTGTGCCATAAAAGAATGGGGTGGGGCAAATTAAAACGCCTATAACTCAGTAACTAGAGGGGATATATTGACATGTGACCACTCATTTTGTCCCTTACAAAAAGGCCTATGAAATAAAATTAGATGTCTTGTAGCCCTGACATAGGTCATTGGAGGTCAAAGGTCAAATGTCAAAAAAATTGAATTTTTTAAAAATTAAGGTGTAAGTATTATTAGATGAAAAGGTGATAACAAAATGTGTATTTCTCTGACAAAGGTAGTCTTTTCTTGAAGAAAACAATCTAGTCCATTGATAAAAAGTACAAAATAATGTTATGGTGGTTTGATGTCCTGAAAAAAAAAGTTAAAAAAAAACGAAAAATGTATTTTGAGTATAATCTTTTTTTTATATGTTGCTAGGGGTAAGGGAAAGGTAAACTGTGATAATTTCAAAACTTTCAAATAACTTTTAATGAAGGACTATTCATTCTATTGCTTATACACTAAGGTACAAATGAAGGGTCATCTTATGCGTATACCAACATTTTATGTGGGTCATCAAAGGTCAAAAGGTCAATTTTCTTCAGTTTTTTATCGAATCGAGGTGCAAATCAGAAAGGCATCAGAGATGCCTTTCTAATTGTCACCTATCGGTATATGGAATCTAAAATGAGTTATTTGTAACCAGTTAATGCCCTTGAAGTAATATTAGTTATCATATTGACATTTCTGAGACCCAGTTTCAGGGAAGACTGATCTACTTCAGGCCATTTTTAAAAAGTCATTTTGGGAAGTACCGGTGTCCCACCTCTGTAGAAAAGTGTATGCAAAATCCAAGTAGCTAGAAACTAAGAAAGACTATTTATACAAATAACCTATGTGTGCCACTGGAAAGGCCCCCATCAGCAGACTTTCATATTTAATTAGATGATATCCCTATTAATAAGTCATTATATAGGCCAAGAAAGATCAATAAGTCGCAACCTCTATTTACATTAATATTCTAGATGGCATTGCACCCACGTTCTCTATCATTTCTGGATGTTACTTAATCCTGCATTCCAGTGCTTGAATGACACAAACTAAACTGGCGAATCGCTATAAACCAAATTAAAATTTAATTGTAATGTTTGTTGTTCTTCCACAGAAAATCATGCATAATTCAGATCATTCAAAACAGATCATCACATATCCATGTCATCATCCTCATCTTCCTCCTGAGAACTATCACCACACAAATAATTCTCATCTGTATCTTCACTTTGGTTGGTACAAGTTGTGAGTTTGCACATATAAGTACACTTTAGTCTGTTGCGCAAACAACTACATGTTTCCTCGACGCACTTCCGCGAACATGTGCAAGAAAGAAGTTCCATCACCACTTCTGGTGCAGGCGATGCAGAACTCCAGTCAATGATAAGCTTACCATCTTCAAGACCCCAACCATGCCCTATCGGATCAGGAACTTCCGGAGAAACCTCTAAGCTTCTCTTCCAAATGGCACACTGGTAATTCGCTCTTCGACAGTGATTGACAAGAGATGATGAACATAGTGGTAATTGCCAAGATTCTGCTTCACCTTTTCGAGCACAAAATAAGTTGAATCTGAGATCATTTAAACTTGATATAGTTGTCTTTGAATTGTAAATATTGCAGGTGAATGCCTCCAGTTTTTTCATAAGTTCATCCGATATACTCCAGTCAGATCCAAGCATTTTCAATGTCTGAACATGTGTCTTGTTTTTTGCCAAAAGTTTATAAGCAGCTATCTTCCCTTTACCAGCAAATGCAGAAACAGTGTCACAACCAGTGAATGCATGCAAACCTGGTAATGCTTGACAAATGTCTTCTCCTAACATCTTAGATATTTTCTGTATATCAGTGAATTTGGTGCGTGTCTTAGTTCCACTTTTCAGATAGAGAGGGCAAGATAGCTTAGATGAAAAGGCAACACACAGAACGAACACATCTGTGTCCTCAGAGATTATGATGATTGAAGGAAATTTGGCTGCAGCGCAATGAGCTGCATGCAACAATAGTCGTGTATCAGCCTCCTCCTGATAAGACGCTAGACAACTGACACTTTCTACAGAGCCTTGTGACAGTTTTTTACAGAGTCTTCCTGTTGTAACAAACATACATTTGTTATCCAGTCTTTCTATTCGTGATGGTTTGCTCCACTCATTCACTAGGAATTCAATTAGTTTATTTTTATTATCCGGTGCGCATAGAAATTTTCTCCACTGTGTTATTTTATGTCCAGGTGAAATTATCTTGTATGCTGTTCCAGTTGATGAGCCCCTGTTAGCCCTCTCTAGATCCTTTATGGACTGCTCTCGGTAAACATCGAAAACAACATCTATGCGACTACATTTTGGTCCCTCTCTCAATACCATATTAAGCACAGTATCAGCTACATCAGTGAAAGTCATATGATTTGCATCTAATTTCTGGACCAGAGCCATTCCATCTATGATACATGCAGAATTATCAGGAATTGTTTCTACTGGCGTTGACTCCTTTGTCAAGTGTTTGTAGAGAGATGATTTCACAGTCTTCCGTAGTGTACCCTCTGGTGTAGCTAATGCCCATGGAATAGGGCCCAAACGATGTGCAAGTACCTCTTTCAAGTCAACTTCACGAGTTTGTGCAATCAATATCATCTTAGCAAATAGATCTCTATCGGCTTTGATGATGATTGCTCTCCCAGCAGACTGATAAGTTCTCTTCACTCTCATGTCAGTAAATGTTTTTAAGTTAGCTTTCTTTATAGGATCATGGAATTTCGTTTTTGGTGGTTGACTTTCGAGTCTTTCTTCTCTGAACTGAATATATGAGTTCTCGCCAAGTTCTTTAGCTGTCAAGAGATCATGGGAAATATCTCCAGGAGCAGCAATCCCTGTGGAAATCTTGAGAAGTTCTTGATTTGGAGAACAGAATGGATTGACCCAAATATTTTCCAACATATTCACAAGCGAAGTAATGTCTCGTTCATCTCTTCTCAGTCGAGATTCACTCAAATCTGGATGAATAACAGCGGTACAAGCATTGGTACCTAGGGTATCCCTTAGTAAATGTAGAAATGAACTGCGATATTCAGCAGTAAGATAGTATCTGGTAATTGCACTAGCTTTTAAACTAAAACCTTTTGTGCCTCCTGCTGTTTGTGTGTCTTTATTCACTGTTTCCTCGATAGCTTGGTCAATTGGGATCCTTCCGAATGGGTTCTTGGAACTAAGCTGAACTGAGAATCCACCATGATCAAGGAAACCGTGAAGCTCAGGGTGCTCCTTTTTAAGATGGGTCATTTCTGCATAATAATGTGTAAGGTACCGTGCATAATTCATTCGGTCGTATGCGAAGCACCATGGTATCATATCCCGAACTGACTGCAAATGTAAACACCAATTTCCTTCCCGGGAGGCACGAAGCATATTTAGGACGATGTTTACTAGGTCTATGTAAGACATCCAAAATGCTGCCAGCTCACCTGACTGAAAGCGTAGAGTTTCAAGATATTCAAAAAACTGGTAAGCCACAGACACAAACAATGGATTACAGAGAGTCTCCGACAACATTTCAGAGCATACATTGCTGGAAAAATCTTCTATCAAGCTCACAATATCACCACAACTATCTTCAAAGTCTTGTTTTTTACAGAAGCTTCTCCATGCAAGACGAAGTAATGCCTCATAAAGAAGTTTGTGGAATCTAACTGCACGATTGTACTTGTGCCCATCAAGGACCCCACCAATCGAACCTTCAGCTATTACTCCGGATTCAACACACAAATCCTTCAAACCAGCATCCTGAAACCGCTTCCCTATGACACCAAGCAAAGTGCATACTGTATGGAACACACCCAGCCTTGGAACGATATCAGAAAAGGTGTCTTTATGTTTCCAAATCACCTCAGTTGCTTTTGCGTATAGAGCTTGGTCAAACACTAGAACAATGCTTTGGAGGGACAAAGCACGTCTGATTTTCTGTGACTGTAGCAGTATCTTATGCATTGTTGACAGTTCTGGTGCTGGTGCATTTATGGTAGGTAAGTATCGAACAGTGTCTGCTGTAACTTGTTCATTTTCACGCACATTGATATGAAAACCAGTCCAACTACCAACACATTGATTCACAGAGCTGTGCAATCTCGCAAGAACCCAAAGTAATGTTTTCTTATACACATCATAGTTCATTTCATCATCCTTCACATCAATGTACGCCCGAGATAAAGGACCAACACGTTCTCCAGCATTATATAGTGGTAAGCACGGTTGTATAACACTCAATGTTCTTGTCCTTTTAAATGACTCTAGAGAACTTGTCGTTTTATCAGCTGTTGGCAAATAATGTGGGCCATATATTCTTGGTTGTATTAGAATTCCATTCACCCTGTGTGATGTGCCCCCTCCGCTGAGTGTTTCCTCTAACCTATCAATATTGTCCCATGCCAATGTCACCATTGTGTTAGGGTAAATGTCATTGGGTAATGCAAATTCATTGTCAGTGTGGCTCTCCAGTTTTTTTAGAGCAAGAGCAGTATCAAATTCTTCCATCGTTGTGTATGAAATGCCATGTCCATAACGATTGAGAATTTGTATCAGTTCGGTGTTTCCAGTGAGGCTTTTCACAGCTTGGGGGAGAATAATATGTTTTGGTGGTTTCACTCTAGCACAGGTCACACCATACACAATATCTTGTCCAACAGACTGTATTAGTATTTGTGTTTTTCGAGGAATATCATCAGATACAGGTGAACCAACAAAAAGAATTCTCAAAAAGTTATTTAATGCATCTGGAATGAAAATACATGGGTCACTCATCTCTGCAGCTGCGACAGGCCATAATGTGCTGATATCTATCTTTCTAACATCATTTCTAATGAAACGAGATGCTTTGCTAATGATTCCATCTTTGTCCACAGAGTCATTTGTTAAGATATCTAACTCTTCTCTCAATCTCATGTTCTCTTTCACTAGATCACCTCTTAACAGATTGTCTGGGTACACTAAAATTTTACCACTGTCATTAGGTATCATGTGAATGTTCTGACCAAATTCTTTCTGGAGCTTCCTTTGAATGTGCTTCTTTGTTGAAGATTTAATTTCAGTGATTCCCATCTCACGCAGAAAACTTGTAAGGTCCTCCGTTAATTCTGTTAACTTGATAACCCTCGGTTTTTTAAATAGTACATCTCTAATGTTATCAAAAAGTTTGTCATAACATAGTTTTTCAGCTCTAGCATATAGAAGTTCAGAATCAATGTTCTCTGGTGTGGTAAAAATACTTAAGGAAGTTCTGGTATTGTTACGATCACCAGATTTAGGAGGGCTGGTGTAATCACGGTAACACTGACGGTGATAGTGACCCTCGGCAGCTACAAGATCACGTGAGAGAAGAGCGATAACTCGGGTGTCATTTTTATGTGTAGCAGCATCTCTGATTGTCTTATCTGCTTGGAGGTTAACACATTTAATCAGTGGATCTCTTTTGTTTGTACTTTTCATATATTTACTAGTCTTCAAACAGAAGATACAAACAGCCTCGTACACCCTTGATATTGAAGATGTGACTGCGGTTTGACGTCTGTAGAATACTTTTGAACTACCTGCCTGTGACTGTTCAGGTTCTCGTGGATCCTCACTTATTATAATAGAATCTAGATCCCGCTTCTTGGTGAAACGATTCCTGCACTGTCGGTGATAAAAGATTTCTGGCACACATCCATCACCTGCTGCTATAGCTATATCAAGAATTGCATCAAAACATCTCATTTCTGCAGCGCGAACAAGTTGTGTCCATGAGTTCAAATCCTTTGGTGAATTCAAATCGGAGTCTCTTTCAGAGCAATTGAAAATACAAGAATGTCGACGACGTTTTTGTAAAGCTTCACAGGTTCCTTGGTTGCCCTCAGCCTCTTCTACCTCACCTTCTTCCATGCTTACATCAGTGCGTTCCATACTTTACCTGAAACTAAAACAAATTTCATAAGAATGTTGTGGACTCGCCAAAAAGATATAATTTCTGTAGCAACATATAAAAAAAGATTATACTCAAAATACATTTTTCGGTTTTTTTTCAGGACATCAAACCACCATAACATTTATTATTTTGTACTTTTTATCAATGGACTAAATTGTTTTCTTCAAGAAAAGACTACCTTTGTCAGAGAAATGCTCATTTTGTTATCACATTTTCGTCTAATAATACTTACACCTTAATTTTTTTTTAAATTCATTTTTTTGACATTTGACCTTTGACCTCCAATGACCTATGTCAGGGCTACAACACATCTACTGTTATTTCATAGGCTTTTTTGTAAGGGACAAAATGAGTGGTCACATGTCAATATATCCCCTCTAGTTACTGAGTTATAGGCGTTTTAATTTGCCCCACCCCATTCTTTTATGGCACAATTCTTGACAAGGGTACCCATAATCGATAGTGATTTTTTGCACTTTAGCTGTGGATCCCAGCCTGGCTTCAAAGTTTTTCTGTAACTACAAACATAGGTATTTCAGAAAAACGTAGTGTCCCTTTGTCCCCCCAGGTGGTACCAATCGATGAAATTTATGGGTTTGGCTCATGGACTATATGTTGTCTCGCTTAGCTGCAGCAACAGATTCACAAAGGGAAATTAAAAAAAAACATTGTTTCTTTACAATGACTCCACCATAACTACAACGTCTTATTTTTTTTTAACCTTTTCCTTTTCACCTTTTTTTCAGTGATATTGAAACATCGTACCCAACATGAAGGCAGAATGTGACGTCAATGTGTCGTCAGCACTTTGCAGGCGGTGTTAATCTGAACAAAAGTCCCCGAGGCGACGAATAGAAAGTTGTTTTTTGTTTTCTGAATCAAATACGTTGAAACAATTTGTTTTACTAACTTGGTGCTGGTTCAGCTTTTTGAACCAGACAAAATCGACTGTTAGTTCGGCCTTTTCAGACTGTTTACACAAACAGCCGGAAGATGCCGAAGCGCTTATCCAATTTCCTGGCAGGCAGACGACAAGTACAAGCAATTGATGAAAACGATAATGAATTTCATCGCGTCAGGACAGCCCCCCCCCCTAAAAAACTTGCACAACATGTGAACGTATCGGCAAGCTCGCAGAAAGAAATAATATAACTGATCAAAATGAAGAGTGTGGGTATCGCTAAGAACGGGTACATTTTTTTTCATGGGCGAGATTGGAGTTAGCACAGATAATAGTTTACATATTATATTAAAATAAAATTATAAAAGTTGTTTAATTAATTTTCTTCGAAAAATAAATACTTTTTGCATAAAAATAAACTACGGTGAGTGTTTTTCTTGCTTTGAAAGTTGTTTCATTTTTTTTACTGTTGGAACGCCGGTTCGATTTTATTCGGCTTTTTCCGGCTGCTTACGTAAATCTGCATCGGCTGAAAGTCGATTTTGTCTGGTTCATAAGCAGGACCAGTACCAATAACTTTTAAAGCTAAGTGCTTCGGGATATTATTATTAAGTTTATTTCATTAAGTTACAAAAAAACTGATTTCATTATATGAAAAAAGGATGAAAAAAAGTATATTGTTTGTTAAATTCTAAATTTGTAATCTAAAATAAAGTTTATTTCATTAACTTAAAGTGTGACTTCTCCGAGGAAGAGCTGCATGAGCAGATTATCGAATTGATAATAGTCTCTACACCGTATGATTCATTCTTGAACGAACTATACAGCAAACGCACAGGTCACAAAATAAGTGATGTACTTGCTGAAGGCAGGAAATAAAAAGCCCTTTTAGCAGGAAACGACCAGCTGCAACTACTAGATGTGTCCCAATATGAAAAAATCCACAGCATCAACCTGGGCAGGAAATGCAAAATCTGTGACTAAAGTCGCGACAATGTCCAGCTTATCATGACGAATGTTCTGCATGCGTTAACAAGGATCACTACTGGTTTAGATGCTGCCGAATAAAACGAAAACAAGAACATCTGACCAAAAGCAGAGGTCACTAAAGCAAGTCACACAACAACCAGTAACATAATCATGTGCTAATGAAGGTAGAAGAGCACACAGACTGGTGCTCCAGCCTGGCCTTCAGTGCAGAAAAGGGATGGATCCTTTAGGATATGCATCGAGCCACAGAAACTAAACTCCATCCTGAAAAGATGTCCCTACAAAATACCAACAGTTGAAGAGCTAAATCCGAAATTTGTAAAGGCAAAAGTATTCAGAAACTCGATGCCAAAGTCGGGTATTGGTCAGTCCACCTGGATGAAAAATCCGAGCTGCTAACAACGTGCAGAACTTCTTTCAGGCGAGTTTGCTGGAAACAATTAACATTTGGCCTAAGCGTCTAGCAGGATATCTTGCAGACAAGGGTCGACCAAATCCTTGAAGGTCTTGATGGTGTGGCTAGCATCACAGATTATGTAGGAGTATACAGGGAAAATGATGCGGAACACAACAAGAATGTGCACAACCTGATGATTTGAGCAGCAGAAACTGGTCTCCTATTTAACAGTGAAAAGTGTGTCATAAAACAACCCACTATAATGTTCTTCGGAAGACCCAGCAAAAACCTACGACATACAAAAGATGCTAAATCCACAAAGCAAAGATGAACTACAGCGCTTCCTGGGAATGCTGAACTACCTCTCCCAGTATACTCCAAACTTCGCTGAGAAAGCACACCCACTGTGTGGTCTTTTAAAATCACAATCACCATGGATGTAGAACCCAGATCACCAAAAATGTGATGATTATCTAAAAGATTTGATCACTGCTGATGATCTCCTATCCTACTACGATCACGCAAAATCAGTATAACTGGAAGTAGACGCCTCACGAGAGGTCTGGGAATAGCACTGATACAGGATGGCAAACTAGTGGCATTTGGTTCCAAAACACAGATCGACTGCCAGTCAAGATATAGCAATATCGAATGAGAAATGCTAGCAATCGTTCATGGAATACAGAGCTACCACACATACCTGTATGCAAACACATTCACAGTGGTCACTGACTACAAATCATTGGTCACTATATGTGCAAAACCACTGCATTCTGCACCTACAACGCATGTTGTTAAAAATACAAGCCTATAGCTTCAGAGTGATCTACCGCCCTTGCAAAGACATGATTTTTGCAGACGCACTAAGCCGATTACCCAACCCATACCTGTATGCAAGCACATTCACAGTGATCACTGACCACAAACCATTAGTGACTATATGTGGTAATTGACAGACACACTATGCCGATTATGCAACCCAGAAAACAACAACATAGTCGAATTAAACAAAAGGATCGATTGAATTGATACAGAAGCTGATGGCGAGCACCATACAATTTCAATCATCAATTTCTTAACAGAAAAGAGAGATCTACTATGCAGTGAGACAACAAAAGACAAAACTTTGAGCCTTGTCAAAGAAATTTCATTCCAAGGATTGCCAGAAACTAGCCGTGATGTACCAGCTGACACCCGATCATACTGGTCATTTCGCGATGAATTAGCAATTGAAGCAGGATTACTCTTCAAATGACAGCAGATTCTAATTCCAGAATCTATGAGAGATGACATTCTGCACCAGCTCCATCAAGCACATCAGAGTATAGAGAAAACGTGCCGTATTGCCAAAGAAAACGTATATTGGTAAAATATCAATATGGACATAGAGAGGATGTGCCAATCATGCCGACTCTGCCGGGAATATCAAGATTCAAACAGACGAGAACTACGTGAACCACACAGAATCCCTTCACGACCATGGAAATATATCACATCCAACCTATTTGAGATCAATGGACAGCAATACCTGTTAACTGTTGACAGATACTCAAAATATCCTGTCGTGGACACAATGTCCACAGCAATAACCAGCAAGGCAGTAGCTGATAAAATAAAAAGCTACACATCACTATTTTGACATGCCAATGAGATCATGACAAACAACGGTCCACAATACACAGGACAAATTTTCCAAAGCTTTATCACAACATGGGGTATTAAGCATGTAACTAGCTCACCACACTATGCTAGAAGCAATGGATTCATTGAGAGACATGTGCGACACGTTAAGTCCACAATAAAGAAATGCCTTAAGAATAAAGGTGACATCCAAATAGCATTAGTGCAGATCGGAGCAACCCCTATAGACAGCAAATTATCATCACTTGCTTAACGACTATTCAGAGAGACTATAACAACACTACTCAGCCGAAAAGGAAGAACACCAACAACAACTAGAGGAAAGATCGACAGAAATGAAAACCAACCATGATCTTAGTAGGAACACTAGAAACCTACAGCCACTGTATCCAGGCCAACATGTGTTAACGATGAACAAAAATGTTAAAACGTGGCACCCTGGAACCATTATCCAGAAGGATGGTAACCCAAGGAGCTACATTGTTGAAACACCAAATGGAACAAGACTCCATCATAACCTACATGCTGTACCAATACCGACAGTGAAGAAACTACACTTCGCTGATCCAACACTAAGGACGGTACAATGTAATGACCCACTTAATACAGACAACATCAGGAAACAAACCACCATCCCCCACAATGATAAAGAAACAACACCAAACAAAGACCAGATACAAAGAAACTTAACCCGCACAAGGCTGGACGAGTCATAAATATGCCGGCCAGATTCAAGGACTCTATGTAAATCAATAAAGAAAACAAAAAAAAAGAATAATCACTCAGTACACCCCTACATCTATCCCAATCAATAAATCAGTTCAGATTTCTATACACTCATATAAACACTGCTAAACAGGGAGGATTGTGTGATATATTTTATACTAACCATCTGCATACTAACACACAGGAACTAATTAGGAGTTGAGCGCTTCCAGAACCTCACCGAATAAACATATTTAAAATCTTTCCTCATTCAAGCCTTCGTTCATCTTTACAAAATAATACTTCAAGCAGTATCAAATGTCTGCCCTTGAAAATCTTGCTCACACATCCCTATTCGAATAAATTATACTTAGACGTTGTTTACGACCGTTGGCCACGAATTCAGAATATGGGTGTGTGATCGAGATTTTCGAAGGCAGAAATTTGGTACTGCTCAAATACACCAGCACCCTAAATTTATATGCGAAACTGATACTGCACTCTAAATTCTGAAATAATTGTTTTTATTTTTTTATCCACCATTTTATGTGCTATGACTAAAAACCATACAACCTACATGATTAAACCATTCAACTTACACGGTAAAACAATTCAAGTCGGTTTCACAACTTTACCAAACAGACTATGATAAACTGATCTGTCAGTCGATTGAGCTTTAAACCATGAGCAACAAAATATGGAGTTGTCTCCTTTTTCTTGTTTTCTTCCTTGTTATTGGGTGAAGGATCTAACACCATAACAACCAGCCAAATAAAAGAAAATTCTAAACATAGCCAAACGCCTCATCAGCTAATTATTGACGTGCATGAACGGATCAACAAGATTCTCTCTGTACCTACTTACTATCTAGCAAAACCACAATTAGGGTAACAAGCTTTAACCAATCAGCGGAGGAAGAATATCATGTTGAGCTTGACTCTAGTTCCATTCTGTGAAGGAAGTGTGGCATAGGCGGGAAGCATAACTTCATCGGTATCAGCTGTTCTGCAGGTCTTCTGTGGGATAGTAAGCAGGGCATTGCATGTCAGTGGTTGGATTTGCAGTGAACTCGTTCCGCTGTCGTCGCCGATATGCATCTGTCTCTCATTTTTGACTGCACGTCATTCACACCTCACCCTATCAGTCTTCTTCCGGTCATGGTTGCACAGGGGTCATTCGACAATGTCGAACCTGAAATACTACCACTTCTGTCATTTCCTCGCTTAGCCAGTGAGAAAAGGGGTGTGCCAGGTGAGGAGTTTGCCAAACAGTCATTAAGCGAGCTCAGCGAGAACGGAAATCTCACATCGAGTAAAAGAGCAAAGGCTTACTCAATCTCGAGTTCAGTACAAATACGGACTGCAAAAGTGTGCCCCATCGATCCTTTCCAATCTGAAAGCTTTGTTTCGTCGAGAGGTGTGAGAAAAGTTACCACAGTCGTAACTGACAAGCGTTCGATGTCAGCTCTTCCTATCATTGCGAAGCAAAATTGGCCAAGTGTTGGATTGTTCCCCCACTGACAGGGAACGTCAGCTAGGTTTAGACCATCGTGAGACAGGTTAGTTTTATTCTACCGATTGACACATGTGCAGTGTTGGCCGTGACCATGGCTATGACGTCTAGTATTAGAGGAACCACATGATCTGCAGAATTGTTTGTGTGCTCACTCGGTGGGGCCACACTGCGTTTTTGCAATAAAGCCTCTAAACAGTGACCGGTTCTGTCACCGTATTATGAAAGCCACCTCTTTCCATTCTGCTTGAGCCTGCCATAGCAGTCATCATCATTAGTGATGATGGTAGCGGTGTTGACTTCGGCGGTGGTCTTTAGGCAGCAGGCAAGTTGCTGTTATTATTGCCGCCTATGTGGCGAGATGTCACCATCACTGTCCTGTTTCGAACCTCCTATGGAGTGTGAGATAAGGGATCAGTATGTCATACTGTGATTTATTGAGACTTGACCGATCCGATCCCGCCTAACTGAGGGGTGACCGCATCTCAAAAAGAACAGCAGAGCCTTTTTCACTTTTCGGTGTTTTCTTCATTCCTCATTCTCTGTCTGAGTGAGTGTCTTGCTGAAGTGAGCTTCACTCTTCACTGGTACAAACGGCAACTGTTCTCTGCTGCTTGCAGAATATGATAACAATTTGCAGGATGTTATGTTAACAAAAGAAAAGATAAATAAACAATTAACAAACAACTTTAACAATAAATTTAATTAGCATATTGTTCTATTATAGTTATAATTATCCGAGAGAATACTTGTCCCTTTTGTTTGCGATGCCACAAAAATTCCATTAGCTTGAGTTTGAAACTGGCATCTTTTGTCCTCAACAATTTTCTCAATTTTCCTTTTGTTATATTATGAGGGGCCTATGTTGGAAACATGAACTTCAGCTAGTATGAATTGGAACAGCGATCGAAATTATCTGGCTGGGTGCATGTTGGGCTTACAGAAACATTGGGGAAGCGAATCCGTTTTCCCACGAGTGAGTAACAAACAGGTGAACGAAAACAAAGCATTGGGGGGTCAATAATGGTCAGAAAATAGCTAGAGGTGCGATGACATAACTTGTTGTAGTCGTGCGCAAAGGAACGAAAGTTTCGACACAGAATCTGCCATGGATTTTGAAGCGAGCAGACATAAGAAGTATGCTCTAACAACTTTAAGTTAAGTCTAGGATAAGACAAAGATAAGAAACCTGCCCTGTCGTCCAGTCCCTGAAATGGCCCTATAGCAAGATAAGTCGAGAAATAATCAAGTAAGAAATTAAGATATCACATAGGCAATTAATTAAGAGAATACAGTCTCTCTTCTCTGCGTGTTTTTATTGACTTATCGCAAATGTCTTAGGACTCCTCTTTTGTTAATTCAAAGAAAATTTGTTCACTAGACGTACAAAGATATACATACAATTGCATGAATATGACGGAGATGGAAAGAGAGGAGGAATAACCATGACAACTCAACGGCCAATGAAAGAGAGGAAAACGACAAATAATTATGGCGGTGAAAGAGTCAACAGAGAAAACGATGGAAAATGACAGAAGGAAAAGGGTAAATATCGTTTTAAATTGTGACGAACATTTATATGAGAAACGAGATAATGAGGGAGACAAAAAACCACGGCATACACACACACACACTCTCACACACGCACACACTGATATATGTTAAAAGGAAGATCGATTAGTGATTGAACACTCTCCCACACATATTAATGATTGAACAAACTTACATACGTGAACTGTAAAATATGCATACATTATAAAGGGCACACACCCACACCAAAAAACTTTATAGGTAAAATACATGGGAAGGCGTATATGAGTTAAAAAGAAGAGAACAAATTATTTAAAGAATATTTAGCAACGTTTCAGTTTTTCGACATTTTCATAAACGTTACATATATGTGATTTATCAACGAGAATTATGAAGAACGATGAAACAAGTAAAAAGGACAGTTAAAAGGCTTTTGGTCAGGGTTAAAAAAGTTGTAACGTAACACTTTGGCATACTGATCAAAGACCTCCATTTAAAAATGAAATGATTGTTTTCTTCATTTGATTTGATCATAAAACTCTGTCATATTTAATCTTTAAGAATTAAAAACATAAATTTTAATGTTAATTTCTTATACATTTAAAAAGAGAAGGAAGATAATAAATCGAAAATTTAAAAACATTTAATATATTATTAAACATAACTTCAATCGTTTACGTGTGGATAATGTGGTGTTCCAGGTTAACAAAGATTTGTTAGTGTTTAATACTGGAATGCTGATATCTGCCATTTTCAAAATGTTCCAGACCTTCGTATGCAGCACATTTATCAAATATTATCTGTGTTCCAGGCAAGATCCACGAGTGAATTATCAGTAGCAATGTTTTGCGATCTCTCTGCTTGACTGTTGTTAGGTTGCATTGGTTAGTCATTCTTTCCACAGCCCCAGACACCCAAGCTCCATCCCTGAACTGATCTCGGTTATACTTTCTCTCTTGAAGAAAAAAATTATCCATTTGAACTTCTTCAGCGTTAGTGTTTTCATTGCCCCCCCCTCCAAACATTATGGGATTCTTTGCAATGTTTTGTTTACAAACCTCTCTGATGAATTGCATCCACATAAGTGTCGTATTTCCTTTTGAATTGTGTGTTGCTTCAGCAAAACAATAGCATTAAGATTCGCATTATTTGAAGACGGCTTTGTTCAAAAAAGATTGTAGCAGTTACATGAATGACCATAAGTGCATTCTTCACTGCACAAGATTCATGTGATAAATCGTGATTTGACGCAAACCCAAATCATGTGATCAGTGTGATTAACCATTTCGAGCCAGTATTCCAAAGATACAAGATTTATGTTCCTGCATTCTCTATCAGGCCTGCTGTAGAGTTGTCAACGAACTCCAGGAAAAAGTCTATTACGTCTTGTCTGCCATATTTAACCCCATGTATAAAGAATGTTCTATTCCTTTGTTCCTGCGAATAAACCTATATATATATATATCCCTTTAGTTGATGTATCTCATTTATTCTATGAGCATCCAGCTAAAATTGGCGACGCCGATGTGATTTAAAATATGCAACCTTCTTCAAAGAAAATAGAGTAAAACTGTCCGATTTTCATCGTGCTCAACTCTGGGATTCTTGTCGAAGTTAAATTCTTTTTCCTTCGTTACGGCAACCTACAACTCTGTCCAGAGGTTATTCTTTCAACATTCGGCAGTTTAAAGACTTTGAATCTCCAAGAAGAAACACAATGTTAAAATCTCAATGGTTTACATCGGAACATTACAGTAAGTTCATTTAAACAGGGTTTTTATTCGTTACTTCCATGTCATTTTCATTGCAATTCGTTCGGACTTTTTGTTGGGGAAAGCATTTTAACGTTTTGATTCAGACAGACTATAAAAGAATAGCAATTAAATTTTATTGATTTTGTTATAAAATACATTTTCCATTGCTAATAAATTGCTATTGAAGTAAGATTTGTCGCGATTTTCAGAATTGTAATGTTAATAACATATTTTCTTTTTCTTATGCTTCCTGCCCAATTTTTAAATATTCCCACGTGACATGCATCTTGTCCTTGTGTAGATGACTCCTTACACCCAAGTCAATCGTTTTTAAAATAGCTATAATTCTAGGCCATCCTGTGTGGTATAGACTCTTTTTGTAAGGATTATAGGTTTGCATTAATGTTTTTTCACATATTTTTACCAAATATGTATGCCATTTTCAATTTGTCCATTTTTGACTTCCCACGTGCTATTTTTATGCACCCATTTTCTGTAAGGCCTATAATACAGTACTTATTTAATACCAGTGCTTGCCTTGTCTTAACACGTGGTGTTTCCCATTCACGTAAATTTTTGACTGCCCATTTTCATATATTTTCCAAAATTCTTCCTAATTTCATTTCTTTGTAGGAATAACCTCATATTAGTGTCTTTATAGATTATAGTCAAGTTGCAATCAGGCGCCTAAATAGGAAATCAGTTACTTCTTCCCCTATTTTACGATGAGCTCCAATCTGCCCCCCACTTACTCTGGGGATGTCCGTATTTGGTTTGCACAAATCGAGACATATTTTGCTGCCCATAGAATAGTGTCTGCACTGAAACAACTGAATTTCTTAATCGGTACAATTCCTGCTTCACTTGCTCCTATAGTGAAGAATCTAATTACAGATTCTAACCTGGCACATCTTATGACAATGTGAGGCGGGAAATACTTTGGCATACTATGGTTTCTGCTGAGCGTTGATTCCAAACTCTAGTAAATGACAGGTTGCTGGAGGATCGGTTGTCAACACATTTACTGAGACGTATGCCTGAGTTAGCGGAAAAAGCACTGGTGGACAGCGGTTTATTGAGGCAGCTGTTTGTATCCCATATTCCATCTCTGCAGTACAGGCTATCCTTGCAACAGTTATGGAGACCGGTATGGTAGAACAACTGGCTTCCTTGGCTGAAAAGATCATAAGGTTTATGGGTAGGTCGCCTACGGTGGCTAGTGTTAATCCGGTTGCAAAAATATAAGCAGTCTCTGGTAAACCAACACGTGACCCTGTTTATATAGCCATGCAAAAGTCGATTAACAATCTTTCTAAGGAGATTGAAGATCTAAAGTTGTCTAGGTATGGGGCGTATAGGCGTCGACACCGTCGTCGCTCCCCTTCACTTGCAGAGAATTACAGAGATGGTAGCGATTACTGCATGTTCCACAGACGCTTTGGCGATTCGGCCTACCATGTCGCAGGCCGTTTGCATCCCCCCCCCCACCGAACCAGGGAAACAAGAGAAGGGAGAGGTAAGCACTACACTTTCTCCCCAGAAACTACCCATCGGTCATGTGTTCTACGTCAGAGACTATATTTCCTAGTGTAATGTGTTAGTAGACACTGGGATGGCATGTAGCATATGGTCTCTAAGTTTTTTTCAAAGAAAAGCCCCTATTTCAATGGTTTTCTTCAGGCCATAAACCGTTCTCCTATATCCAGGTTTAGTTAAATTGCACGATCCTTGGACTTGCAACTACACAGATATTTCTCATGGACTTTTATCATCGCTGACGTTCCCAACCCCATCTTAGGTGCTGATTTCTTGCACCACTTTGATTTCATGGTTGATATGTGTAGACACAGACTGAGAGATTCTTGCACCAACCTGTCGTTATTGGGTAGGAAAGCTAATGAACAGCTTATTAGTCCTGTATATTTTATTGCTTATTCTGACAATCCTTATGATTTATTGTGGAATTCATTTTCTGACCTAGCGAACTTGAACTTTGACATAAAGAAACCTGCTCATTCCACTAAGCATTTTATTGAAACAACCGCGGCTCCCATTATTGCTCGACCTAGGCGCTTTTCGCCAGAGAATTAAAGGCAGCCAGGCATTAATTTAATCATATGCTCCAGTTAGGGATTATTGAACTCTCATTTAGTCCTTGGACATCCCCTTTACATATGGTTCCAAAGCATTCTGGGGACTGGCGTCCTACAGGAGATTTCTGCCATCTTTTTCGCTTCACACTTACACGGCTGTAAGATGTTTTCAAAGTTGGATCTTGTAAGTGATTACCATCAAATACCAGTTAATCCTGCTGATATTCCTAATAACACTGTTACTACTCCTTTTGGTGCTTTTGAATTTTTGACTATGTCATTCAGCTTACGTAATGCAGCTAACACTTTTCAGCGTTTTGTGGATGAGGTGGTCCTTCAGTTAGATTTTGTGTACAATTACATAGACGACATTCTTATAGCTAACACCTCACGGAGGAGAATTTAAAACATCTCCACATTCTTTTTTAGCGTTTGCAGCATTATCATGTTAGGATAAACCCTGTTAAGTGTACTTTTGGTGCCACAAGTCTTGTTTTCTTGGGACATGTAATAAGCTCGGGAGGTATTTCACCCCTTCCCCAAAAAGTCAAACCTCTGCTTGATCTACATCCTCCAATTTCACTGCATAAATTGCAACATTTCCTTGGACTATTCAATTATTACAGACGTCTCATTCCACATTGTGCTGACATACTCACTCCTCTGACAAATCTGTTCAAGAATATAAAAAAGAAGGATGAACCCATTTAACTTGATAACTGCCAGCTCAAAGCCTTTCAGAGGGGCAAAGAAAAAGCTTGTAGATACATCATTGCTATCACATCCTGACGCTGAATTTTCTATAGTTGTAGATGCATCCAGTTCAGCTGTTGGCGCTGTCTTGCAGCAACAGCACCAGCAATAGATTCAACCCTTGTCATATTTTTCTAAAAGATTGACTCCTACGGAAAGTCATCACAGTACTTTCGAACGTGAACTCTAGGCGATTTACTTAGCTATTAAACAATTTTGCCACGCGTTCAAAGGTCGACAATTTTCCATCTATACTGATCATTGTCCACTTACGTTTGCGGTATGTGCTAAGTAGGATTGAATTCAAATAGCCAATGAAAAAGTTCTTTACCAAATTTAAATTTAAAAATAAAAGAAAAAAGTTGTTCTTGTATTCTTACTTTAATTTAATAATAATAAAAACAGTTTTCGTAATTTAATTTAAAAACTAAATAAATATGTCGTTTTTCAAAATTGAAATCGTCTTTTTTGTCAGTCAAATAAGTATTGACCATACATTATCGTAAGCTGTTTGGGTGCTTATCCAGATTAAGGGAGATATGCGAAAGAAAACCAAACACACTGATGAATATCTGTTTGATTTACGTACTTGTTACGGGCTGAATATATACTACACCAAAAATCACGTAAATTAATCAAGAAGTTTTTATTTTATAAATAAAACTTAAATTTTACCGATAAACGAATGAATATACGCGCTCTGGTCATGCCTTTGCTTCCACACCACAAGAAACGATGCTCAAATCAACCCTGTATGTAACAGTTAGGGTTATCCTTGAATATGTTTTAATGGAGGTCGTATTTTCCCGTCATTCGTCCATCGGTAAAATTTTATTTTAATTTATAAAATAAAAACTACTTGATTAATTTACGTGATTTTTAGTATAGGATATATTCAACCCGTGATAAATACGTACATCAAATAGATATTCCTCAGTTTGTTATATATATATATATATATATATATATATATATATATATATATGGTTAATACAACAAAAGATATAAGTGGCAACTAATATCTTTAATTAGTGAACATCCGGATAAAAATAAAGCTCAATATACTGGATAGAGCATTAATAGCAATAGATAAAGTGAAAGAATAGAATAAGGTGCGAATCAAATTTTATTACAGTTCAATGTTCAGGCAAAGTTCTTTAAAGTCCTTAACTCATGAGTTTTCAAAGAAAATCTTCTCCTCAGAGGACCATTATCGCAATGACATTACTGCAAGTAATAAAAATTAAACTTTGAAAATATATAAAAAAATATATATAAAAATACATAAAGGTATATAAAACATCAAATATATCGGCTCAAAACATACTTTTTTATAAACCTATACAGTTCATCCACGTCAACAAGATATCAAAGAGGTTGATTAAAAAATAATCCAAATGGTGAATGGTGGTCCAAAAATGAAAAAATTTATCCAGGCGGGAAATTTGTTTGCTATCTATGCAGTAGATAGCAGTGAAAAGTGTATTTAAATTGTATGCAAATTAATAAAACGATAAAAAAAACGATAGGGTAAACAAATCATATGAAAAGTTCAGAAAACTCACTTGGTGTTGAATATTATAATGTCCAAATTCAGGGTTCTCATTAGCTGATAGGAGTAATGCAAACCATAACTTCCTGGTTATATGCAAGCTCTGCTAAATCCAATTCGAATAAAATTAAACTGACCTGATGTATTCAGCCATTTTTTCTTCCGGGTCCGATAAAATTTACTCCAAAGAAAAAAATTATATTCAAAGGTAATTAAGCTCGCACAAGCCCAGTAGACAGCGTAAGAAATCCGAAAACGAACACTTCTCCTTGATAAGACAACAGCACGAACGTAAATGAATATCAACTGATTCAAACCGCGCGCACAAACGGATGGTACATGTCTACAGTTAACAAGGAAAATTCCCACACATATTGAGGGATGTGTAAATTCAGTTATATATATACCGGATGTTATATGTCTGGGTTGACTCAGTTATGTATATATTTGAATATTAAAAGTCTGGGTCACAGAGACAGATTTGTAAATTTAGGTCAGAGATATATCGTTTTTCACAACTTTTTACTGACCATTCTTTTGTTTTTTTTCGGTGTACACTTACCTACACCCCCCCCCCCGAATATTTGAGATTTTAGGAAAGGGGGGGTCAGTTTTGACCATGTTGCATGTGTTGTTCTTATGGACCAACTTTTTTTTCGGTGTACAATTACCAGGTCGCTAGAGAATTCCATTTTTGGGGTGGGGGGGTGTTCTTTAAATATTTTAGATTAACCATTTCGGGGGGGGGGGGGGGGTAAGTGTACACCGAAAAAAGAACAAAAAATGGTCAGTATAAAGTTGTGAAAAACGGACTATGGTAAAAGACGAACAAAATCTAAATATTTTGTAAATTCTTTTCCAAAAACCCCGGAATTCTCTTGCGACACGATAGGTAATTGTAAGCAGAAGAAGAATTTAAAAAATTTGAGCTCGTCAAAAAGAGGGGGATCAGTCTACGTTGAATTTACATAGAAAACTGATTTCCCGACTTAAAATCTAAATTTTTTTGAATTTTTTTCCCCAAAATTCCGGAATTCTCTATCGACATTATAGGTTATTGTACACCGAAAAATATTTTTTTTTAATTTACATTGGAAACTGATCCCCCCCCTCCTAAAATGTAAAATATTTGAAAAACATTTTCAAACACCCCGAAATTCTCTAGCAGCCTGATAGATAAGTGTACACCGAAAAAAGAACAAAAATATGGTCAGTACAAAATTGTGAAAAACGGACTCGAAGTTATACGCCTCTTAAGTTAGTTTAACTTAACCATCTTGTCTAGCCACTTGTTTACGTTAACCAAGATGGCTACTTTGCTCAGAATCGATATTCACGCTAACTTAAAAGGCACTATGAAATATTTATCATTTTTTTCTCCTTTGTCACAAATGAGTAGGTAAACCAAAATAAATTGTTTTTACTAATTTACCAACGGTATTTCCTTTAAAATAAGTTATGTCGCTAATAGTAATGATTACCACATCCCCTTTTCTTGGTAATTGGGTGTCGCCCACATTAAAAACTGACCCTGTGCCTAACGCTATTGCCACAGGGAAGTATGGTTAAGATAGGCGACAATTTGGTTTTATTTTTATTTTTTTCAAATTTCGTATGAATTATTCCCCTTGATAACTCTTTCATTTAATTGTTAATTTAATAGCAAAACGGTTTCTTGATAACATTAAACAAATATTTAATTAAGATCTGATTATTTGAATTTTCATTTTGGGGCAGACGAACAAGAGAAGACGAAAAAAATAAGTAAAAAAGTAAGTATAATCACATAAAATGCGCATATTTTGTTGAATTAAATGTTCATCTGGATTATTCGGACTACTATTCTCATCTCGAGCGTTATTCTCACAACGTTTCGACCTATGTAAACTCCGACCTTCTTCGGGTGTATCTTGTCGAACGGAAAGCCCCGTGGAATAACTGATAAAGTACTAAGTAAAATTCAGTTCTAATTGACACTCTTCTGGAGGTGGAAGGTTCAATCCTCAGTCACAGTGCGGCCGATACTAAGAATATAATTACGAATTACCTGAGGCTTTTATCTGGCTGACGGAACTAGAGCATGCTACCCCGTGGATTAAATATAGGGTTCCGTTCGAAATTCCGTACAGTAGGAACCTCGAAAGTTAACCACAGAATTTACCCCCCCCCCATGTAACACGATGTAACTTTAATCTAAATTAAGATAATCATCATAACTTGTTTACCATTCAAAAGAGGAAACATAAAAAACTGCTGATGATTTTTTTTTAATTTTCAGCGTACGAAAGAGAAAATAAAAACGTATGTACTTTATTTACGCCTTAAAACAACGTAGTGGCCATTTTGCTCGCTCTGATAGCCACATAAATAAATCTAGCAAAACTCAAATTATGGTCAGATTTTCACGAAATTTTCAGTACTTATTCACTATTGGACTAATTTATCTTTAAAATTCTGTTTTCGTAAATATATTAGGAAAAATCTTTTTTCTACGTGACCCCCCCCCCCCCCCCCACACACACACACATTTCATTTTATGAAATCTGAACGAAATATGTCCAGGTCGGTCGAAATTTTAATGTTATATAAAGTAAAATAGTTTTTAAAAAAACATCCGAGTTACTTTATTATATTTTATGGTGGCATAATTTCGTAAACTGGTCCGTAAATTCACAACAAAAAAGTGGAAATAAATGCAATATTATTATGTTTTTAAATTTTTTACTACCTTTTCTCAATAAAATATACTGTGATCTGCATTGCGAAGAAAAACATTTTTGCTACAAAATAAATTATTTTTCAGAGATTATAATGAATTTAAACGAATTCATCATTTAGCCAAAGTAGAAGTTTAAACATCTATTTTGAAAATTCGCCTTCCCAATTTTTCAAAATATTTTAATATAATATAGCCCTAACTGTTATTAATCGTGAAAGACCAACATTGATATTAATTAATTTGATATCAACTTAATAATATTTACTATCGAAAAGCATATTATTTGCTAGTAGTAAGTTTGCATTTTTCGCCATTTCTCTGGAGATACTAAACTATGGAAGCCCAATACATCCGTGATTTACCGAGTCAATTGTTAAAGTAACAGTGAAATTTTTGCAAACGCACTCGAGGTCTTGTGTTTACATTCTAAAAAAACTCCTTGTACGACACGTCGACAAAAGTAAGTATTTTATATCTTATGTATATATCATCATCATCATCATCATCATCATCATCATCATCATCATCATCATCATAATAATAATAATAATCATAATCATAATAATAATAATAATAATAATAATAATAATAATAATATCTTATACAATTTTTCTTTTTCCAATTTAAGTTTTTATCTATTAAGAATTTTCGGAAATCGTTTACTATAGTCACCGAAACGAAAATAATTTGATAACAATAATAAGTAGTTGAGAAAAAAAAAACATTTGTAAAAGTAATATTAAAGTTATATTTTTTAATATATATATATATATATATATATATATATATATATATATATATATATATATATATATTATATTTTAAATAATAAATATATATATATGTATATATATATTATATTTTAAATAATAAATATATATATATGTATATATATATTATATTTTAAATAATAAATAAATATATATGTATATATATATATATATTATATTTTAAATACTATATATATATATATATATCATATTTTAAATAATAAATAAATATATATATATATATCATATTTTAAATAATAAATAAATATATATATATCATATTTTAAATAATAAATAAATATATATATATCATATTTTAAATAATAAAAATATATATATATATATATCATATTTTAAATAATAAATAAATATATATATATATATATCATATTTTAAATAATAAATAAATATATATATATTATATTTTAAATAATAAATAAATATATATATATTATATTTTAAATAATAAATATATATGTATATATATTATATTTTAAATAATAAATATATATATATATATTTTAAATAATAAATATATATATATATATATATATTATATTTTAAATAATATATATATATATTATATTTTAAATAATAAATATATATATATATTATATTTTAAATAATATATATATATATTATATTTTAAATAATAAATATATATATATTATATTTTAAATAATATATATATATATATTATATTTTAAATAATATATATATATATATATTATATTTTAAATAATATATATATATATTATATTTTAAATAATAAATTCATATATATATATATATATATATTATATTTTAAATAATATATATATATATTATATTTTAAATAATAAATTCATATATATATATATATATATATATATATATATATATATATATATAATATATATATATATATATATAATATATATATATATATATAATATATATATATATATATAATATATATATATATATATATATATATATATATATATTATATACATATTTAATTTTGATTAATCAAAAATAAAGGAAGGGAAGACCTTTTACTCTCACACCCAGAAGTCCTAATACTGCCATCCATAACACTGGGACAAATTTAATAACAGAAAATGTTTTATATTTACCATTGACTGTAAAAAAAGAGGCGAATGAAGAAAGATACAGTACGGATGGAGGTAAGGAAGAAAGAAAGCCGCTGCTACCATTTTGACCAACATTCGACTGTAAAGAGAGAAAAGGATGAAGCAAGAAAGAAAGTTGCCTGTTCTGGTTTTGACCCACAGTCGATTGTAAAGAAAGAGAGAGGGAGGTTTGTAATGTTTGCATAGTTAATAGTGCCGCCTTCAAAATGCTGAAGTGACTCAATCGGTTTCTGCACTTACAGGCAGATTGCAAGTTCGAACCTCACCTGAGGCAATAGTATTTTACTCTTATTTTATCCTCAAATAAACTTTAACATTTAAAATTAGAATATGAAGCAGATTGTTTAGTTTTACTATTATTTTTTCTCTAATCTACATAATTTATTGAAATTAGGATGTTGGGTAACCCTGCTAGTGTTATATATAAAAACCCAAATTGAGACTTTTAGGATTTCGCTCAAAAGATTTCTTCCTGTGATATTTTTATCGGAATAAAATAATGTGAGTTGGAGAAAATTTAGTTTTACTCCATTTTACTAAACTTCAACAAAATTATTTTCAAAATTATTCTTCAATTCTATTTTATGTTAATGCTTTCATAATTATCTTCATCTCTGAGACTAATCTCCCTGATTTCTTGTTTCAGTATCTTTTCTCAAATTACTTTTAACCATTTACATGCAATAAGTATCAATTGTCATACAAATTACTTATTATCAAAAACTTTTGTAGAAGCAAACATTTTTGTAATAATTATATCATTTTAATCGATCTTATTTATATTTTTCTTAATATTGTTAAATAAAATCTCATATTTATTTGCAGGTAATAGAATGGAGAAAATAAAAGTGGCCTCTGCACACATATGAAATTGGATGTTTATGGATGAACATATGTATAAATAAAGCATATTATTGTAAAACATAACGATTTATCCCCAAATTTCTATTAGAATGTTTACCTTCAAGAGAGAAACATCATTCTTGTAAAGTGTATTACTCTTTATTTACAAAGATGGAAATGCACAATAAAGAAAAACCTTTTGTCTGTGAAATTTGTAGATCAGCATTTACAATAGAACGTGATTTGAAAAAACATAGACAAATTCACAGTAGGGAGAAACCATATTCCTGTAAAGTTTGTAGCTCATCTTTTAAAAGTAACTATGATTTAAAAATCCATGTTCGAATTCACACTGGAGAGAAACCTTATTCTTGTGAAGTGTGTGATGCATCATTTACAAGAAAAGCTAGTTTAAAAACACACATACTAGTTCACTGTGAAGAGACACCTTATTCTTGTGAAGTTTGTGGCTCATCATTTACAAAAAAATCTAATTTAAAAATCCACATGCGTATCCACACTGGGGAGAAACCTTATTCTTGTGAAGTATGTGAGTCGTCATTTACAAGAAGATCTGATTTAAAAATACATATACGAACCCACACTGGCGAAAAACCTTATTCTTGTGAAGTATGTGGCTCATCATTTACTAGTAAATCCAATCTAAAAACACATGTGCGTACACACACTGGGGAGAAACCTTTTTCCTGTGAAATTTGTGCCTCACCATTTTCAGATAAATCTAATTTAAAAGTACATATGCGAACCCATGCTGCAGTAAAATCCAAATAATTGCACTTTAGGGAACAGCCAATACCCTTAAAAGGTAACAGCAGGCACTTGTTTGGAATTTGGAAGAATACATTTTCTCCATCATCATCATAAACATCATCATCATCAGTCTTTTGGTTATCGTGCAGGATTGGGGACAATCTCCACACCAATGGATTCCCGCCAGAGAGCTGGCTAGCTGCATGCATGACAGTCCTCATTGTAGAGCTCTACTTTTGTCGATCCTGAAGGTCAGCGTTTAAGATCCTCCAGTCTCTGCGGTCTCTCTCTGTCAGCTCTCTTTAAGACAACTTTGACCGGCCAACTCTGTACCTACCAGAGGCTTGTAGGTTTAGTGCACAGTTTATTGCACTGCTGGATCTGTCCACGTGGCCATATCAGCAGAGTCTACTTTCCCTCAAGATGGGATTGAAGTCTGCAAGACCAAGTTTCCCCAGCAACTCACTTGTCAGCACGGTGGAAGTATCTTTTGGCTTGATGTAACAAATACGTAAAACCATTGTCGTGCCTGCAGATGTAAGAGGTGTGGCCTTGTCAGTGCCTAGGTTTCACTGTAATGGAGCATAGCGCATCACTAAAAAATGCTATAGACTTGACAACAAATCCAGTACAACAGATGGCATGATGTGAGAACTGGTAGCAGTTCCCTGAACTTCTTCCAAACAGTTTTTTCATGCGTCATTGTTGCAAGGCTGTAGCTGTCACTTGCTGAAAGCATATCTCCCAGGTAACAGAAAGAATCAACTACCTTCAACTTGACCAATCTGAACCTCTCTCAGGGGTCAACCATCAAGTGGGCAAGCAGTCTCCTGGCATCTAGAGCATCTAAAGTTAGGGTTTTTGGTCAGACGCTTGAGTCCAACCCACCTCCTGTTTAGCTAGTGCGTGCAGCCACCACACAAAATACTGCTGCTTCCCCCACCTGTACGACAAACAGTACACAAGAAGTTTTTTTAATCCTGAAGTTGATTGAGGCCAGTACCACAGATCATGATATTTGTTTTGTCAGCATTCACTCTCAACCCTTTTCTTTTCCATAGTTTTCTTCCATCTCAGGAGCCTTCCGACGCATTCATTCTATGAGTCAGCAATGATAACCAGGTCGTTGTGTAACGGAGAGCGGCCGATTGACGTAGATGCAGACACTTGTCAGCGTTGTTCAAAGATGCAGTGTCTGGTATGCTGTGTGTGTAGGGCGAACTTGAAAACGCTTGCTGACGACAAAAATGAAAGAGGAGTGGGAGGAGAAAGGCGTCAGAAAGTCAAATAAGGTTTTTATTTGAAAATCTGGGAAGCTGTGTCGAGTGAGAGATTCATGCAAATTAGGTTGGTTTGCATGCGTCGCATTTTTTCAATAAGAGAGCGAAAGTGAAGATTCAGTCAGTTTTTCGTGGAGATCGTTCTGAACGTGGGATTGGAAAGCGAACAAAAGAAAAGAAGAGTACTGGATTTTTTTATGCTGAACTGAACGACGTTTCTTTTATACAGTTGAGAGAGACGGTTTTTTTTCTGCCATTTGGACTTGATCTTGGCGACATCTCTGTTTAAAGATTATTTCGTTATTTTTTCTCTACACGTTGTCGTAGAGGTTTTCACAGGAAACACCGGTGTGAAAGTCATGTATAAAGCCACAATAATGAAAAGGACAAAACTGGACACTAACCCAGACAGCAAGCTCATTACTCTGGCTGTTACCAACACGGGTGCAGCTGCGAGCATTTGCATACATCCCCTGCACCAAGCACACAATCCACTCCTCAAAACAAAGTTTCCGTAGTACCCACCAGATCACCATCCGATTAACATGATCAAACACCTTCTCAAGATTTAGAAACGCCATATAGATACGTTTGTTTACTGCATGGAATTTCTACTGTAATCGCTGAACAACAAATATTGCGTCAGTTGTACCTCTGCCAGGAACAAAGCCAAATTAGGAGCTATCGATTGACACTGACTATCTAATCAGACTGTCAATGATCCTCTCAATGACTTTCATGACCTGCTCTGTCAGCTTGAGACCTCGGTAATTGCCCCTGTCCAGAGCATCTTCCTTACCCTTGTACAGACAGACTATAAAACTCTCCTGCAAGTCGGTTGGAATTCTGCCATTACGGACTATTGAGGATGCAAGGTCACAGATCATAGACATACCTATGTCACCAGCAGCTTGGACCATCTCTACTACTATACTTGATGGCCCGGCTGCTTTACCAGACCTCTTCTTGGAAATGGCCTTCTTAACCATATCAATCGTGATTAGGACTAGTAGCCCCTGCAATGGTGGGCTCATCATTTAGGTGATCAGGATCCCAATCAAATTCCACATTAAGGAGTCATTCATAATGCTCCAGCAAGGCCTTCCACAATGATTCCTGGGTTGCTGACAACTCTCCTGCATCATTTCTTACTTGCTTGCTACCCACACCATCCCTATTTTCCCTTCTCATCTGGTTTGCAAGGTGGTATACTTAAGCAGAGTTGGGATCTACCATTTTGTTGAACTGTTTGTCTGCCTCTTGGCACATAATGCCGACATTGACTGTGGAAGTCAATTGGCCGAGAAAGTCCCTGACTCCTTTTACACTTGAAGTCAGGGTCTGGTGCGAGTGTACCATGTATTTAAAAAAATAGAGAACAATGGTTACACTGTATGGCATTGATCCCTACTCATTTTCTACACACTGCACATGGGTGTTAGCCAGAGTCCTTTAGTGCATGCAGTTCAGGATCACTGACCATGACTTTCATCTTTGCGGTGTTGACCCTCAGTTCTTAAGCTTCCATTCCATTTTTCCATACTTTGAGTCTAAGCCAGCTCATCCATGGTCTCAGTCATAACAAGGTCATCGGCATTCAAAAGTTCACAGGCGATAGAGTGCAGAATTCTCCAGACAGGGCCTCAAAGACAATGATGAACAACAGCAGACTGAGTACCAATACTTGATGGACACTGACGTTAAAGCTGAAATCTTATAACTGTCATCCACCCGCAGTCTGCTTATTGTATTACTGTACATACTCTGTACTAGCCAGATAAGCCACTCCTCTGTGCCTAGCTTTCTCATTGTTAACCATAGTACCCATCTGAGGACCCTCATGGATCTTTTTTCTATGTCGACGAATACCATGTAGAGCCTTTTATCTACTTCAACATACTTCTCTTGGGTTTGACTAGGGTGAAGATTGCATCTGTTGTTGCTCAACCAGGTACAAAGCCAAACTGCATATCATTGATGTTAATCTGCTATCTAATGATGTTGTCCACAACTCTTTCAATAACCGCCATTGCTTGTTCCAGGAGCTTCAGGCCTCTTGTCAAAGTGTCACCCTTGCCTTTATAGCAATTGATAATGTAGCTTTCTTTCCAGCCCAAAACAACGAGATACTACAAGCAGGCTGATTTTGAGTCCATCAGAGATCACATCAGCGACGCCCCATGAAGGGAAACCTTCTCATTCCAGTGTGTAAATGAGTTAATCGAATGGGTCAAAGCAGGTATTTAAGCCTATGTCCTCATGTGAAAATTCTCCAGCAAGCCCCACTCTCCTCAATAGTACACCTCAAAATGTGCAGCTGCTATTGCTGAGAGGCAGCAACTATTCCGTAAATTCGGCTGCCATAAGTCAGCTGCTAATAGACAGAAATTTATAGAGTCAAGAAATTATTGTATGGCCGTGATAAGTTAAGCAAAGAGAAGATATACAGAGATAACCAAAAAACGACTTCAGTCACAGAAACTAGGTTCTTGCGATTTCTGGAAAATCTACAATGGTCAATCAATGATTCCGCTGCTATCAAACCACAATGATGTCGCTTGCACGGCAACAACTATTTACCCAGCGTTTCACCTCCAACTCCACTTTGGAATCAGAAAATCACCATCTCCCTAAATTCCCATTGCGGACCGAAACCACACTTGAAAACCTCCTCATCACCCCCTCCCAGATCAAAGACATCATAAAAACGCTTAACATCTCCAAAGCATGTGGGCCTGATCTTATAGCTGTAATAGTAATCAAGAAATGGTCTGCTGAACTGGCCTCTGTCTTCTCCAAACTCTACAACAAATGCCTAGCTGAATCTTGCTTTCCCGATAGCTGGAAAGTTGCCTCTGTTGTATCAGTCTTCAAGAATTCTGGGAATAGAACTGATTCTCAGAACTACCGCCCAATCAGTCTACTCCCAATCTTAGCTAAAATCTTTGAATCCTTAATCAATCTAGCGATAGTCCGGCACTTAGTTAATTCTAAACTTCTTTCTGACCGCCAGTATGGATTTAGACAAGCACAATCTACTGCAGACATCCTAATGGTCATCTCTGAACGCATGTATCATACATTCGGCATGGCAGGTGAAGTTAGAGCAATAGCGCTTGATATATCCAAGGCCTTTGACAAGGTATGGCATGAAGGGCTTCTCCTAAAAATATGCTCATATGGTATCATTCGGCAAATATTTAATATAATTAGATCCTTCCTAAGCAAAAGAAAGATCCAGGTTGTCCTCAATGGCCGTACATGTAAGCAACATGACATAAATGCTAGTGTACCCAAGAGATCTATCCTTGAACCTTTATTGTTCCTGATCTTCATAAACGATCTCCCTGATGACATTGAGTCTGAGATAGGTATATTTGCTGACGACACCATGCTCTACTCTCGTCATGTGGGCAAAACGGACACGATCATATCCGAGGCAATGACCGAATCCTTAGAATCCTCTAGGCTGAAGTGGATTGGGGTCATAAATGGTTGGTAACTTTTAATGCCGCAAAGACAAAGCTACTCTACTTCAATAACTACACGAAACCTCTCCAACCACCGATTGTCATGGCAAATAACACTCTACCTGAGAGTTAAACATTCAAACTTCTCGGCCTAACATTCACAGGTAACATGAATTGAAGACATTGCCAAATAAAGTGGGCTCCCTCTACCGTGCTAATCAACTTCTCACACTTGACATTATCCTATATCTATACAAAGCCACCATCCACCCATGCATGGAGTATTGTTGCCACATATAAGCTGGTGCATCATCCACTAGTATCTCCTCTTAGACAAGGTCTAAAATAGAGTCGCCAACTTAATAGGGCCTTCACTATCCACCAAGCTCCAGCCCCTGTCCCATCGCTGCAATGTTGCATCCTTGTGCTTGTTTTACAAATACTTCAATGGATTGTGCTCTGATGAACTGACTGCTCTGGTGCCCCCTCGACATAAATAAACCAGATCAACTCGACAATAAGCTAAATCCCATTCATTCACTGTGGAGGTCTTCAGAGGCCGGAGAGCCGTGATCTCCAATAGCTTCTTTCCTCGTGCTGCTAGCCTCTGGAACTCCATCCCTGCTCCCTGTTTTCCCACCTACATTAGTTTTAAACCTCTGCATGTCGGAAAAACAGGAAACAACTTTTCCTGGGTATGGCAAAACATTTATTAAAATTAAAAATTTAAATTAAAAAAGCTGAAAACGTCTATATTTTAAATCTATGATAAAAACAAACTGTTTACAATTTTAATATTCGATAATAGATTTTTTTAAGATGAAGAAAGATATCTAATCTACTTTAGGTTCCAAATAGACAGCAAATTAGTCAGAAAGTCTAATTAGTTGCTTTTTTAAATTAAAATTTAAGATATTTTCTTTAATTTAATTAAGTTTGGTTTAATTGTAGAATAGGGACCGCTGTTTTTTTGTTCATTTTGCTAGGTATTCGCCCAAATTTTGGATGAAACTGATTATTGGTCTAAATTGTATTTTTGGTCCTGAAATAAAATTCTCATTTACTTTTTAAAGTGTTGAGAATCTAACTTTAATTCCAGGTTTTAATCGCTGGCGGCCATGTTGGTTTTTATTGTTTTTTCCTTGGACTAAAGATATCTTTTCCTTGGACTAAATATATTTTTTCCTTGGACTAAATATATTTTTACTGCTTTAACATTTTATTACACACACAAAAAAAAACTTTGAACATTCTATTTACGAAAGCAAATTTTAACGAATTTAAAAGCAAACATGAAAAAGTGAAAACATACTAGTCGTAAATTTAAGAAAATGTTGCTGAAAAGACGACGGGTAAAAATGTGGCATAAAAGTTCAATTTGATATATGCTAAAAAATAAATTAGAATTTTTTGTCAGGACAATATGTACCATTTCACCCGAAATATCGATTTTTATCGAACATCTGGGTGAATACCGAGCGAAATAGGAGAGAAAATACAACCGCCCATATAGTACAATTGAACCTAAAATTCTTTATTTTAAAAACACGAATTAAAAGAAAAATTCGCTTATTTATGATTGAATAAATAAGCGAATTTTTGTCATAAATACAAAAAAAAGTTAAAATGTGTAAGAAAATAACTTCAAAGAAATCTATAGACTCACTGGGGCATTTGAAGACATTTGTTGCCAAATTGTCTCCTGCTTTAAGAAAACTGTCCCAACAAAAATATAACATGTCGATGTGAAAATCTGAGAAGTTTAAATGTTCTGTTTTCATGTGTAACTCTCCCGTTATTTCTTCCTCTCTCTCCCTTCCTCTCCCCCTCTCTCTCCATATCTCATATATATTTACCAGAGATATAATTTTTAAAAATAACTCAGGTGTACCTGAGACTTTCTTTTCTTTTACATAAGCCCACCATACAAAAGCCAACCAAAATAAGTCAAACCCGGACAAAAGCCCACCAACATAAAAATAAATTAATTATTAAAAATATTTAAAAAATATTTTGATATTTATTATTTTTACAATTATCAATAAGTCTTTGTCTCTAATTTTCTTTTCTTGACAAATTTTTTTTACATTTCATTTTTAAACAACTTTGTAAATACTGCATTCTTTTAAAGATTGCATCATAAAAAAATGACGCCCCCTTTTTACTACTAACCCCAAGTCCGTGTGTTAAAACGAAAAATACATTTAAAAAAAAAATATGTATAGTATTACCCATCTTTCGCGGGAAGAAAAAACAACAATTATGTAAGATTGAAATTGGGGGATCAGTTTTGCATATAATTTTGACATAAAATGATCCACCATTTCAGGACGATTCTAACTTTTTAGGGCAAGTAATTATTTTTCTTTTGCAATGGGATATAAATTATATGTATTTTTTTTCGGGCAGGGTGGGTGGTTTCTACTTTTTAAAGCGATTACGTGTGGTTTTACGACTTTTCCGATCGGACTTAGTGGTAAAAAAAGTTAGAATGGCCCGGAAAGGGAGGATCATTTTACGTTAAATTGTACAACAAATCCCCTACTCTAAATTTAAAGAATAATTGGGTTCGTTTTTTCAGTGTTCACGCGTAATCCCATAAAAAAGATAGAATCTTTTTTTTTGGGGGGGGGGGGTACTTTTATGTTTTCTCTTTGTATCCAAGATTTTGCTAAACTCATTGTGAGATTTTCATCTATATTTTTCTCTTGTACCATCTTTTCCTATTTATTTACCGGTGCCATTTTAACTAAATTAGGTGAAAAGCAATGCATAGAATTTATCTCTCATCGCAAAAAAAAATGGTTAATGCCCTAAAAAGTTAGAATGGCTCGGAAATGGGGGATCATTTTGTGTTAAAATTATATGCAAAACTGATCCCCCCAATTTTAATCTAAAATAATTGTTTTTTTCTTTCCACAAAAGATGAGTAATACATACTTTTAAAAAAAATGTATTTTCGTTTTACCACCGGACTTAGAGTTAGTAGTAAAAGGATACGTGTTTTTTTATGATGTAATCTGTAAAAAAAATGCAGTATATATAAGTACCGGAAATACATTTAAACATGAAATTAAAAATAATTTGTCACAGAAAAAGAATCGCAGACAAAGAGTTATTGATAATTGTAAAAAATTAATTATAAAAATGTTTTTTTTAATTTTAAAAAAATTATTTATTTTTACGTTGTCCGCGTTTGACTTATTTTGGTGGGCTTTTGTCCGGTGGGCTTATGTCTGGTGGACTTTTGTCGGCACACCCGGGTAATCGGACCCTGCAACAAGCTTTTTTTGTTTTTGTATTTTTTAGATAATTTCAGTTAACGACAGCATTAATATCCCTTTATGACGACCCCTTTGTCCTATGCTAGCATTTATATCGTTACTTTGCCTAATTAGAGAATTATTTCTATGGTAAAATCTAAAAATACAAACAAACATGGGTAAATTTTTATTATCTTACTTTTTTGTGCAAATACATTTAAACAGCCTAAAAAATTATAAAGGAAAGTGACCCCCCACTCTAAAATCTTTAAAAAATGCACCATAATGAAGGGGAAATAGACAATATAAGAACATCTTCAGATAAATAAGAGTCTTATTGAAGACCTAGAAGAGGATGCAACCTATACATACGTCGGCATAGAAAAAATGTATGCTAAATCTGAGAAACATCTCGTCTTTTTAATAGAAACTGTAAAAGATTACAGAGAGGACATCTGCATGAAATTTGGATGTGCCAAATGCTCAATAAAGAAATTGATAAAGAGAGCCTAGGAGCATCTTAATGTAAACAAAGGCTCTGTTAAAGACGTAGGAGAGGATGTTGTCTATAAATACCTTAGAGTAGAGGAGAATGAGATGCTTGAGTATAGGAAGATAAGAGAGAGGTGCAGGGAGAATATATACATCAGTACTTTCACCAAAAAAATAAAATAACTGCAATCAATCAATTGGCAATGTTGATTGGCCACAAGGCTACATCAATAGCTTTGAAACAAAACTAGAAAATGCTGTCCCTACATAAATTCATTTACCTACATCAATGTATAGACAGGCTGTACTTACGATGAAGAAAAAGCGGTTTAAACCTCATTGAAATTAACTATGCATACCGAGCCTCAATGGTAAGCGTTGGGCAATATATCAAGAGCTCCTGGGATAAAAAAAATGAGAATGGTGAAGGAAGAGTACACAAAATACCGACCTCAGCTAAACTCAACTAGAAAACTTGCAGAAACTTTCAGTGGAAACATACTGCAGAAGAATATGACAAACCGCATGATAGACGAGGGGGGGGGGAGTACACAAAAAGGGAGCTGAAGACCAGACTAGAAGGATGGCAGAAACAAAAAAGAACAAGAAATTTCATGGGAAAACTTAACCAAAGTTACATCGACAAGGAGGTTTCGCTACAATCGCTCAAGAGTTGCAAATTCTCATTTGATGAGGAACAGATATTTAAAACTGCACAAGACCGGGCCTTACTCACAAATTGATTTAAGAAAATGGCTGGTCTAAAAAAGAATGACCACTGCAGTTTCTGTCATTTGGCCATTGAAAATCCAAGTCACCTGATGTTTGAATGCAAGATCCTTTTTGCAGATGCCCATTACACTGCCTGCCAAAACAAAGTGTGTAGATAGCTCCACTCGAAGATTTGAAAAGAGCTTGAAAGATCGGTCGATAGCTGGAAGCATGAACCGTCACCCATCACATCAAACAGAAAGGTGACAGCGTTCTATGATAAAGGAATACGGGGTGGGGGGTAGATATATAAAAAAGCAAGGCTATCAAACCACACCTTGAACAAACCTTAAAGGACTGCAACCGTTCCAAATGAATATGTTCTCAATAGAGCCGAACGCAAAATAATTATCAAATATCAAGACCTCAAGAATGACTTTAAAACAAAATGGTTCCTGAAAGAAATAAACATCATTCCGGTTGTGATAAGGGCAACTGGTCTAATGGAAAAAAACTAACAAAATACTTAGGTACAATCTTTGAAAAACCAAACTCTTGGGAAGTACAGATAACAGCCCTGAAAGGGATAACATCTATCATTAAAAGAGCCCTCGGATATAAATTTAACTCAAAGGGAAATAAAGTATAAGCCCCAAGAGAGATCCCCCCGATCTCTACAAACTAACTGAACTACAATAATTAGAAAAAAACGAGAAATCATATTCTTGTGAAATATGTGACTCCTCATTTATGAGAAAGCATAATTTAATGGCACACTTACAAAACAAGACTGGACAAAGTACTTAGATACAGAGTACTTAGATACAAAGTACTTAGATACAAAGTTCTTAGATACAAAGTTCTTAGATACAAAGTACTTAGATACAGAGTACTTAGATACAAAGTACTTAGATACAGAGTACTTAGATACAGAGTACTTAGATACAGAGTACTTAGATACAAATACTTAGATACAATCTCTGGAAGACTAAACTGTAGGGAAGTTCAAATAGCAGCCCTAAAAGGGACAATATCGATTCTTCAAAGAGCCCTTGGATATAAATTTAACTCATAGGAAAATCAAGTTGGGCCTTCATGCCTTCGAACAAACTGAACTAAAACAAAAGATGCCGAGACATACCTAGCAAATCTGTTATTTAGTGAACAGTGACTTGCTCTGGCTTATACCGAATTAGATCATTATTTTTTAGCATGTAGATAAAGACTATTGTTATTTTTATGCTGATCTGCTCTATTTCATAACTATATCGGCTTTTAGACACTATGTATAGAAGAGCTTACAACGAAGTCTCGAAGCAGTCTTTCTGTAACATACTATTCTGTACTTCTGTAAATACACACTTTTGTAAATATAGTATCGTATTGTCTTATTTATTATCGGCTCTTCAAGGTCACAACAGTTATCTACATCACTGTCCATTCAGTGAGTGGTGCCTTGTTCTGGTCAGTACCGAATTAGTTTAGTATGTTTCTAATGATGTAAACGAACATTTTCTTACATCTCCTTGTAGAAATGTCCTCACTCAAACTACAATGTTGTGGAACATAAAACTTATAACCAAATTGGTAGATTCCTGGTGCTTGTATTTTAAAAGTATTGATAAAAGTTTTTTTTATCTTTTACTGTTTGAGAGGTAAATAAGGGGCAGTAACTCTTACTTTGACTATTGTTTGTGACTCGTAAGTGTGCACTCTGATTTTATGTAAGCAAAATCAGCTTTTCCACGCGTCCATAAATAAATAAATTTTAATATTTCCCGAATAGGTAATTTTGATTTGTCAAATATACTTTTATGTCTAATAACGTTTTACTTGCACAGTATCCCTATTTGCAACGCCAATTGAAGCCATCAGTTTTTACTAGTGATGGCACAAGTCGCATCTCATGGCCACAGTTGCAGGTTTCTGCACCAGAAATAAGTCTGTGTGCTTGCAAAAAATCAATCTGTTTCGCACTGTCTGATGTAAAATACAGTATGTCTTCAAACTTGAAAGAGTAAAGATCCGAACACTTACGAGTCACAACACAATAGTCAACGTAAGAGGTACTGCCCCTTATTTACCTCTCATACAGTAAAAGACAAAAAAACTTTAGAAATAATTGACAGTTTAATTTATGCAATAACTTGCATGAGACCTGATTTATGCTATGTAGTTACCATGTTGTCTCAACTTTTGTCAAAACCCACAAATGCACATTTAAATCTAAGTGTTGCATAGGCCCACTCCTGCTTGGACAGCGGCATACACGTTTTGTACACTCTTCCCGCTACAGGCCGTGGTGGTACCCATTTCGTATACTGGTCCCGGTACAGCCGTGACAATTCACATTTAATACTCGTCATTTTTAAAACATTATAAGTAACATATTTTATATATTGTTTGCATACCTTTAGTTTTCTCCTTCGCTGTGTAGAGGGTAGGGTCGTCTAGTGGATGAATTCTTTCTTCTTTCCTTCCTGCCCTGAACCACGCCGTCTGTTGTCTGCAACAAAACTCCACGATCGACTCACCAAACAACGATCTCCTTAAGTTTCAATTATTTTTATTACAAACGTTTGTGATTTATCAGCTTGGGAATATTCACCACATCGAGAGAGAGGGAGAGAGCAAATCAGTACTTTATCGTAGTTAGTTAACAATTATTTTCTAATCACTCGTGGAGGGGGGGGAAGATATCTCTTGCTTGTATTTTCTTAAGGAAATATTTCCCTTATCTGTTGTAAATTGCATTTTAACAATCACGTCTCATCAGCTTGCCTCCAAAACCCAGACTGACTAAAACTCGCTTCTCACGAAGAACAAGTGACGTCAGGGATCTCTCTGTTTCTCACGCAAGGCCTGTGTTATCACAGAGCCTCTCGCAGGTGCACACCAACCCTTGTTCCGGGGTCTCGTCACACGGTGAACTTGTCATGTCTGTGATTTCTGACTGTGAGAACAGGCCCTATTCTGCACTCGTGCAAGTCAAACCAACGATTTCCAACAGATACGTCCATTCCCATAGGGCCATTATCCAACATAAGTAGATTTGTTTTGAAGTATATTAAATGAACTCTTAATTATGGTCTACCCTTTAAGAAATCTGAAAATAATTTGAATTTAATTTGTTTTTGCGATTCTGATTGGGCAAATTCAGAAGATAGAAGTATTGCTGCATATTGCTACCAATTAAATAATGATGGTCCATCGATATGGAAATCTAAAAAGTAGACTCGCTTTGTCGACATGTGAAGCTGAATATATGGCTATGTATAATATAATGCAGAAAGCAAATTTTCTAAAACAATTGTATCAAGATATGAATAATATTGAAATTGAAATAAATATGTATGTGCATAATCAAGGATCTATAGCATTAGCAAACAATCCTGTTCATCATCAAAGATCTAAGAATATTGATGTAAAATATCATTGTATAAGGTCTCAAATTCAAAATAATAATGTATATTGATGCCCCACTCTAAATTCTTAATTTATTTTCTTTCAGCCAAACTTTTCCGGGTGCTTACACATAATCGCCTAAAAAAGTAGAATTTCATTTTGGAGAGAGGTGATTTAGTTGAGGGTGTTATTAATTACGTGTGATCTTATTTACTTATCTCCCCACGAGGGTAGAGTTAGACACAATGTCGTTTTTTATGTAGGGAATACAGCTTTAAAAAAAAGAGGTATCTGGATTCGAACAAAAAATTAAATTGACTCACTCTAACCGAGGACAGAAAAGATCAAGTGTAGTATCAGAACAGATACTACCTTTTAACGTTAATTTTATTTTGAAAAGTAAAAATTGTAAATAAAATAAACTTAAAAGAAAAAAATGTAAAATCAGCAAATATTCAGAGCGGATTGAAAAAACACCTTTTTACACATTCAATGCAGACACTATTTTCTAAAATTTCAAATGGTTACTTTTGATTGGTAAATTTGAGTCACGTGAGACAAATCCTTTATTGTGATCGCATTTTAAAACAATTGTCTTCTGTTTTTGCTTTCCGCGAAAGATAAATTAATACAATACAATGTAAAACAAATAAAGTAAATTAAATAAATAACACCAAAAAGCAACCTTAATGTTCAATATTGGGGGGTGGGCTTCTATTTTAAATTATAGGGATCAGACCCCATCCCCCAAACTTAGAAAAAAGAGTTAATGGTAAAACTGCAGAATAGTTAACGATTGATTAATCATTAAAAAAACAAATTCCAAACGCACTATAATTTAATTATCTACTGCCTGTATATTTTTAACATGCTAAAACTGTAATTAAGCTTTTAATTTCAATTTCTTTTAAGATGTATCTTAACTGTTGAGGGGCTTAATTCCTGAAAGGTTGTAAAAGTAATGATTTGCACTACCACTAAACCGGGACTTGCCACTCGGACTTTGGGTTAGGTGTAAGGAAGGTAATTTTTGTTTACAACTTTTCGAGAATTAATCCCCTTCGAATAGCTAAGTGACAAGCGGCCATTTGTTTTCTTCTCATATGTGCAAAGAGCGCTTTCCACAAAATTAAATTTTGAAATAATTTAAAAAAACAAAGAGCAGTATGTTAAAAGTATACAGGTTGATTGATAATTAAAATTCTACTGCGTTAGGTATAGTTATTTGTTTTTTTGTTTTGTTTTTACGACTTCTCGACTGTTAACTATTCTGCACTTTTAAATACTTATTTTAAAATATTGGTGTGGGGGCTTAGCCCTTATTTTAAACTATAGAACGGGAGCTTAACCCCAACCCTCCTGAACGATCTTAATTTTCTGTCACCAAATTGTTCTTGCTTTGTGCGATTTTTGTTCTATTTTTACCGAGCATCATACATATATATATATATATATACTTACATTTTAATGATGGCAAATTTCACATAGTTTCAAAAGAGTGTACTTGTGTTTTGTCAATTTAAAGAAAATATAACAGCAGAACTGCCAAATATTTTCAAAAATATAAATAGGCAAGAATTATTTTTATATTAGTCTTTGATTTAATTACATTCTACCTCCACCCCAATCAACTTTATATACCTATAAAATTATCTTTTTATAACAGACATGGAAACACAAAATTAAAGAAGAACTGATGCCAAAGTGTGTTCTCGCACAGAGCCGTGAAAATCTTTAAATTTACTAATTCATTTACACCACTCATTTAACTCCTTTTATGTTTAAGGCTTTTTTTCACACTTTTCGGCCACCTCTTATAAAGTCGTTTGCCAATGTTGAGGAACTGGGCAAAAGTCTACCGGACTTTTGCCAACCATTTAAAAAAATGAAAAACATTTTTTACATTTTACTTTAATTATCAATGGTGTTTCTCAGTATTTTTCTTGACAAAATGTTTTTATTAATTTTTAAATATTTTTTGGAAACTTGTAAATCAGTTGCATTCATTTTAAAGTTACTAAGCAAATTTATTCAAAGATTCATTTTTTTTACACTAATAAAATAAATTTACATCATATATTGATGTTATCATCTATAGATTTTAGTTTTACTGGTAGTTTAAAAACAATAAATATTCATCATTAGTACCAACAACGGAAAATTAAGTTTTAAAAAAAGTTTTTGAATAAGTAATTAGGCTCAAATTATTCTGATTCTCCAAAAAGTACCGATTTTTTCAATTTTGATTAATCATACCAACACTAATTGTGGGGAGTAAGTTCTTATATATAAATTAAACGTAAAATGATCCTAATTTCTGGGGCATTCTTAATTTTTAGGGCTGTTCATTAAATCTTTTACAACTTTAAGTCTGACTAGTAAGGTCATGAAGCCACAGGTAATCGCTTAAAAAGTAGCTCTTCTAAAATAAAACGCAGAATTTATTCCCAGAGAAAATGTTTTTATTTAAATAAAATGCTAGAATGGCCCAGAAATGGGTCTCATTTTACATTAAATTTACATGTGAAACTGATCCCTCACTTTAAATTCTGAGATTGATTCTTTTCTTCTTGCCAAGTTTTTCAGGGTGTTCACACATTATCACCGAAAACAGTACAATCTCATTTGTGTTTGGGGGTGGGTGTTATTTACCTGACGGTGTTTATCTGAAAAAATACCAGAATAATAATATTTTTCAAGTCCTTAAATAGAAAAATAATCTTCTTCTGCAAAGAAAAAGAAACAAAAAAAACTTTCGCATTAAAATATAAGTTTAAATATGAAACAAAAATGAATTACAATAAACATAAGTAATACATTTTTTAAACACACTTTAATTTTTTCTTATCTTTTTTTGCTGAGGATCGGGCATCCTATTATGGGATGCTCTAGCATTAATCCGCTATAGACTCCAACCAAGAGATCTTTTTAGGATTCTTACCGTCCCTTTTGTTTGTATCTCTCGTCCACCAGGTAAAGGAGAGTACTTGTGTCTGGTCACTGGAAGAAAAATGTAACAACTGAACTGCCAAACAGTTTTAATATCAATAACAAAAAAATCATTTTTATGATTAGTCTTTTATTTTATTGCTTTCTATCAGATTTATCCGTCGCATAATCTGAGGCGCAGAACTTCATTGTCTTCTGAAACCGACAGATGCTAAAATCTCCATCCTAATCAACCTTTTATGTCTTTAGAAATTTTGTTTTACAACTAGTTGAGACATGAAAGTTCAAAATAAAGTAAAACTGATGCCAAAGTCTGTTCTCTCACAAAACCATGAACATCTTTAAATTCACTAATTCGTTTATATCTAATACAATACGCCAGCAGGCCTTGACAAAGTTCAAGTTTTCTTTTTTCACACCTTTTCGCCACCTACTTTATGGTTTGCTGATGCTTAGGACCCAGACAAAACCCATCAGATAAAAGACCACCAAATAAAACATTTAAAAAAACATTTTTTATATTTTACTTTTAATTTAATTTAAACAATGATCGGAAATAAAATCAATGACTGAGTTTATTGAAGTTGGTTTTATTATTAGCACTGATATATACTACATAATCTGACCGTTGTAATTTGTATGCAATTCAGATATCTGTTACATGTTTTTACATAAGTGAACAGGATGTAATTAATATTAAATGATGCACATTTAATTAAGTATAATTGGCAGTATGTAGTAATTATTGGTGTCGACTGTTGGGGGTCAGCATTATGAGTTCAAGTTTTCTGGGCTGATACCTCAATTTCACATTTTGCTTGGGAAAGCTCTGAATTCATGTATACTCCTCTAACTTACCCAGGTGAAATAGATTCTCAAGTTTGTTTTGCAAAAAGAAGAAAAACTCTGAAATAAAATCAGTCATTCTTTGATTCTACCGTAATTATCTCTAATCCTTTCTTTTTGTTTCACTGAAAAACACATCTATACTATAAAAATCATTCTTGTCTGAATATAATTGATCTTTTCGTTTCATAAGGCCATCATCAGCGGAGTATGCAACAGTTATATATTAGTTTTATACGACAGATTTTCTTAAGTGAAATTTTTTAGCTAATTGTGGAAAAATAACTTCTTTTATTGCTTTCTTTTTAGTTAATTACTTTAGCAGAAAAATATCTAAAATGTATTTTGTTTAATTTTCAGATTAAACAAAAGATGAACTTTGATCAATCTGTAAGTGAAACAAATTGAACAAAGTTAGAACCCTCGAAAATAAACAATTTGAAAACTTTTATATCTATTAATATAAAGTTAGGTATTGATATATGTTTATATACGCACAGGATTCACTCTTAAACTAATTAACCGATCATTATGAATTTTGGAACATAACTTAAACATGAGTGGTGGTAATGTAAGCTATATTTAATTTTATACAAAGGGTGTAAAAAGGGAATGCAAGCCCTCTGTGAACATTCAAATAATTCCGATTCTTCTGTAATTTTAGCAATATGCATATGACATCACTTAATAAATAATTCCCAAATTGTGGCTGGTTTATAGTATTTTAAAGGGGTTTTAAGGCTTATAATATAGGCACAACGTCACATTTGAAAATTCAAATATATCAGATTTTTACTTAATTTTATCCATAATCACTAAGCATCAATTAAGAACGATTCCATGAATTTCAATTTGTTCTGAAGACTCTTAACATTTAAGCCTTCAATTTTAAAAATTTTCTTTAATCAAAATCATGTAATAGATTTGGATCAACATTGGAATTAGAATTCTAGATATCTTCATAAGAAAACAAACACTTCTGAAAATCTGTGTACAGTATTTTACTTGTCTTGGGACAGGTATTCTTCTAGTTTTATATAATTCAAAAGATTTTCTGATTTATCGGTTTCTCTTTCTTTATTATAAAGATGTACACATATTTTTTCTGATTTTTCTGATTTATCGGTTTCTCTTTCTTTACTTATAAAGATGTATATATATTTTTTCCACAAAAAGAAAAAGTGAATAATCTTAGTAAAGAGACAATGTTTAAAACATTCCTCAATTTTCAGTATTTGGATCCATTCATATATATAATATATATATATATTATATGATTTGTCGGATCATGTAAAAGACAATATATATATTATTTGCTGGTGATGATATAGTTTCTGGAAGCATTGTCACAAGGTATAATATACTATATAATATATATATATAGATAGTTTATCAAAATCCAAAAATATGCAGAAATTGGAATTATTAATATCAATTGAGGCGATTTACATAACTTTCTAAACTAATTTGGTATTAGCCAAATCAAGTTGGTGTTCACCCAATAGCAGATAGCAATGTGTAGTGATTAAACAGCCCCTTCAGAGAAAGGAAATGACCATTTTTAGAGAATATTATAGATTTTTAGGAAGGTTCAACTCCAAAATAACGGTTATTATTTAATAATTAAAAGTTGTTTTTTAAAAATGTATTTTTGTGACTACAAGAATCACACTTTTTAGTGCTGTTTTCCATATGTAACGTGTATAAAATATTTTATTGCATTTGGAGTTAACACTTCACCTTATGAACGGCTTTTCCTGAATCGGCCACTTTACTATGTTATCGTGTATTTTGCTCATAGCAAGGCTTTACTTGTTTGGTTTTTTAATGTTGAGACCACAGTTGAGCTGAAGTGACGGAGTATTAATTTAGTGTTGTTACATGTGCTGTAATTAATAATTCATTGTTTTACTCATTTAACACAGTGCATAGACATGCTGAAGAATTATTTTTATTGTTCCACATCTTGCCAGTTTTTATCCTTTGGTTTCATTTGAATTATTATCAGAATATTTGGTCAAGATTTATGTCCTAGGGTCAGTATTCTGATGTCTGGGACAACTCATTTCTGATGTGACTTTGCACACCTCTTTAAATGTTGTTTACTTGTAAATGATGAGTCACACACTTCACAAAAATAAGGTTTCTTCCTTTCTTTTTCAATTTTCTTATCTTTTTGTCTTTGCTTCAGGTGAGGTATCTCTCCAGCATGTGTCTGCTTATGTAATGTTAAATCATACACTTCACAAAAATAAGTGTTTTCTTTTTTTTCAAATTTCTTGTTTTTTTTCTCCACTGTGGGTTGGCAGGTGTTTGCTTAATTCAGATTTACTTGAAAAAGAGAAGTTACAGATTTGGCATAAATGAGGTTTCTTTGTAGTGTGAATTCGGATGTGGTTTTTTAAAGCACTTTCTTTTGTAAAAGACAAGTTGCACGAATTACAAGAATAAGGTCTCTCTCTCTTTTTTCTAATTTGTTTCTTTTTTAGTTTTGGTTTCTCTTCAGTGTGTCTTCGCATATGTACATTTAAAGTAGATTTTACTGTAAATGATGAGCCACAAACTCCACAAGAATAAGGTTTCTCTCCAGTGTGTTTTCGTACGTGTCTCTTTAAATCAGATTTTGTTATAAATGATGAGCTGCACAATTCACAGGGATATGGTTTTTCTCCAGTGTGTACTTTCATATGTATCTCTAACAGAGATTTATAAAGACATGATAAGCCACACAGTTCACAACTATAAGGTTTATCTCCAGTGTGTTTGTGCATATGTATCTTTAATGCATGACTAGTTATAAACGATGAATCACACACATCACAAGAATATGGTTTCTCTCCCCTGTGCCTTCGCATATGTATTGGTATCTGAGATCTAGAAGTAAACGGTAAGCCACACACATCGCAAGAATATGGTTTCTCTCCAGTGTGGATACGCACATGCATCATTAATGAAGATTTAGTTTTAAAGGATGATGTACATACTTCACAAGAATAAGGTTTCTCTCCAGTATGTATGCGCATATGTATCTCTAACAGAGATTTGGATATACATGATAAGCCACACACTTGACAACTATAAGGTTTCTCTCCAGTGTGTTTTTGCATGTTTACTTTTATATTGGATATGGTGTATCACACATAAAAAGAAAAAAGTTTTGTAATGTTCAGTGTCATTTAAAAATATGAATTCAACATGTGTGCTTTGTGAAAGTTATTAGCACCATATTTTAAATGTATACGGTTTTCTGCTGTCTATATATGCCTTTAAAATGGATTTTGTTGTAAATAATGAGCCACCCACTTTACAAGAAAAGAATTTTCTCCATGGTGTTGTGCTTTCATATTGATTCAGTGTAAATATTTATCTACTGACTTCAAATGAAGAAGTTTTTATTCCATATGTGCAGAGGCCACTTTAATTTTATTCCATTCATACTGCTACCTGTGAATGAAAAAGATATTTCATTTCACTTATATTACTTAAAATAGAAAATACATATATGCAAAGCAAATACGTAGAAAAATGTTTGTAAATTTGGCAGTTCAAACAGCTTTTTACAAAGTCTTGAACATAACAAACTCAATCGTATTATATATGTTAAATTTAATTAATTTAATCAAATGGCTTGGGTCATGGCATTACAATTTATTTGATTGATTGCCGATATTACATTGCGAAATCATCTGTTAGCTTTCAAATCAGAAGTGAAATAAAACAAAGCACTAAATCCCACATGAATTCCATTAAAGCCTCAAAATCTTAATTTTTCAAGGGAAAAATTATTGGCTATCAAATCACTACAAAGTGATGCTTATATAATAATACTACCAACAGACAAAGACAATGCTATACTGCGAATGGATACGACAGAATATTTCAAGAAATTGGCATATCTAATAGGATCTGCTGGCTACTATAAAGTAAAAAAAAACTGATCCTGAAGACAGAGAGAATCTTTAATAAAGACCAGGATGTAATAGCACTTGCAAAATACAGACACCTATATGTCTTTCTTTAGATTCACAGAGAAGATATTTCATGTAGGCCCATTGCCAGCACCCTGGGCTCAGCATGCAATCCATTGAAATGATTTTTGGTAGATATAATACCCAACTCACAGGTAAGTGTCCATCATATATAAAAAATTCCACTCATTTTATGGAAAGATAATTAATTCTTTGTATTTATCAGATGATGAGTCTAAACGCAGTAAGTCTGTTGACAAAGGTACTCAGAGATGAGAATCTGACTATGACACGGGAAAGTTAACTTCAGATAATTCACTAGGAGAATGCACCTGTAACTTATAGATGGAAATGATGATTTTCTGTGTAGAAACTGCATATTTTGTGATGAGATCTGACATATTGGCAGCAAATTTTGAATTTTATTACAAATATATTTACTATAATTGGAATGTTTTTTTTTACAAGTTCTCAAAGGAAATATTTTTCACAAAGCCATCGTCCTCATATTAATAGATTTCTAAATAATAACGTCATTATTAAGAAAGATATGGGGAGGAGGAGCTTTGTTAACTATTCTGTAGTTTCAGCTAACAATTTAAAAATTAAGAAACACATAAAATCTATAACTAAATATTTAGAAATTTAAAAAGAATCGGAATCGAATCAGGAATTCAGAATAAAATTCGTAATTTAATCAAAACCAGGAAACATATTGGAATCGTCTGAACAATATTAATATATATCTATATATAGATAGATAGATAGTCATCCACAGACAGACTATCGTTGTATCACAGCTCTTCAGTGCTGCTACACCAGCAACCATCCTAAGTCCCGGGATTGAACCAACAACTATTGAGTCAATAGTTAGTAGTTCTAACCACCAGGCCATGGTGGACAGGTGTCGCTGGTAAATTATATCTACAATGCTTATATACAAACATTGATAATCACTTCTTCCTTACCGACTGGCTGTACTACCCCTGCCTGCGGATCGCCTTTTGGTTTTCACCCGCCTGCTCTTCTCGCTTCTTTGGAAGAGATGGAAACCATATGTCCGCAGACAGGTCTGTACTCAACGTCCGAGCGAAGGGGGCCTGGGAATGCCGGATCTGGTAAGTCATAGACATGCCGAAAGATTGGCTTTTCTGAGTCGCTCTTTGACAGATGATCTTCCTTGGGTCCCTGCGGTCTGGAAAGCCTTCTGCGGCCTCATACCCGCCCCCGAGGTCGAAGCCCGTTGTAGACCGAGGGGAGAACCGAAATTCCTCACCGAATGCCGAGCCGCACTTAAGGCGTTGCCGGGGCCTAGGGCTCTTACACAGCCGAGGAAAAGACTATATCAGGAGTTAGTGGAGAGGTCCGCTTCGGAGCCGCTTGGGGAGCGGCTGGGATGGTCGGAGGAGGAGATCTGTTCTCAGTGGAGTTGGGCGCCAGGCCAGAGTTACCTCAACAACTCTGAGTACTCTCTGACCTGGCGACTGGTCCAGAACGCGCTGGCCCTTTACAACAAGCTCACCAGAGATGGAGTGAGGATGGATCTTTACTGCCAGCGCTGCGACGACCGCGAAAGAGAAACGTCCGAGCACGCCTTTTTCGCTTGCAGCAAACTTCGGCGACTCTGGGAGTATGTCAAAGAGGTAATGGCTCGCATCGATGCCGAGCATCCGATGCCCCTGAATGAAGCATTGGTTGTCCACAACGTAGCCCCGCCGTGGCCTAGGGAGAAAAGAATGGTTTTTCTAACCATCCTAGCCGTAGCGAGAATGGTGACATGGGTTTCACGTCTTGACGAGGTCCATGGGGTTGAATCTGCTTCCGATCATCTACTTTAAACACCAGCTCAGAGTGAAGATCAGATGCGATTGGAGGAGATTACATCGCACGGAGTTCGATATGAGGTGGGTGCACAACACTAGTTTGTGCATCCATCGAGGCGCCAGGTATGAACACATGTTCCCTGCTTAGGCATGGTACACACGGTCCTGGGTTCTACGGAACCCACCCCTCAAGCTTACTTTAACAAAGACCCTTAGCTAGTAGAGAGAATGCGTTCTGACCCTGGTTTTTGGTACTAGAGAGCCTCCAAAGTTGCCCACTCCCACACACTTTGTTTTGCCCTATATTACCCTATATCTCGGAGGACACCACTATCCATTCCCACATCCCATCCAGACTCAATTTATTTTTTTACCCCCTCCTTAATCCCTACCCCAATTAGACACCGATCTGCTTGTTTTCAGATACCCGGAAAACAGTGGGCAGTCTATCACTTAGCAGAGGGTTGAGGGGGGGCCACTACTAATCTTGTATAAAACTTTTGTAAATATTGTCCCACTCCCCCACGATGAATTTTTTCCAATAAAATTTTTTTTATACAAATTGGGGAACACCTAAGTAGACCCAACCCACAGAGAGAAAGAGGTATTTTGGTGAGAGAGTCTAGCTAAGGACAAAGTGCACATAGACCAATGGTATTTGCCTCCCCTCTTTGGGGAGGAGTAAGTTTATTCTTACTGCCGATGGGGTTGCCCAGGCAATTTTTAAACCCCACTTTTCCGACCCGACCTTGGGGTACTTGTGGGAGTAAGATAAAAACTGGCCTTGTGCCTAACTCCTGGAGAGGAGTAAATCAATACTCATCTCTCTCATATATATATAAGTAGTCATAAACATAGGTTTAAGCTCCCTAATTGTCCACATAGCATTTTATCCATTGCAGAATAGATCTATGTTAAATCAGTTCTAAATGACAGTCTGCTGGAGGCTGAAACTCAAATACCCAGAATGGCCAATACTAAGAATAAAATTAAGAATTACTTAAGAACCTCTACCCCAGTCATGGACTACCCCTGTGGATTAAAAAATGAGTTTTCTTCGAAATTGCATTCATATTTCCGAATTTAACGAGATGCACCTGAAGAAAGTCAGAGGTTATATGTGCAAAAACATCTAAGATGAGAATAGTACTAGTAGTAAAAATATACAGCAAAAAATCATATTATTTTGAAATTTAGTGTGGGGATCAGTTTCGCATATAGATTTAGCATCAAATATTGTCTAACAGGAAAGCGCTTTAATGGATATAATGAAATGTTTATTATTAAGAAAAATAAAGTGTGCATGTTTTTTTGGAGGGATTAAACAACCCCCTAGGCTTAAGTCCGGTTGGCAACAGCTCAACCCCATCTGACTACCACCTCTTTAAACCATGCTATGCCAAAAACCTCACTGAACCCTAAAACGTCCGGGTGGTAACAGCACCCATTTCTAATTATACAGCCAATAACTAATAATAAATAACACACACATATATCTTTCTTTATTAAAATATGGTTTAAGTTAATAAGTTGTCTTTAAAGTAATTATAAAATTAAAAATGCAACTGACCAAATGATATTTCATAACAATTAGAATTAATTTTCATATAGGGAAACAATAAAATCAAAATGTTTGTAAAAAATCAAAATGCATTTTTTTAATTGTAATCTTCTTTCAATAAAAACTTATCAACCTTCAAAATAAAAAAAACAAGTAAAAGTGAAGAATAGTTAACAGTCATGAATTCGCAAACAAAAAAGACCTGTATATATTTAACAAACTGAAACTGTTTTTAAGTTGTTTTATTTTAAAATTATATTTAATTCAAATGTACCTCTGACATGCAAGAAAAAAGATGGTGACCCATCACTTATGTTGGGGGCAAATTTTTTAATAGTAAAAAAAAATACTTATCCAACTACAACCCCAAAGTCCGAGTGGCACCCCTCCCCTCATAAATAACTCTCATAAAACACTCAATCACCCTAGTTTAGAAAAATTAACCGAAGTCAGGCCATCATATGGGCAGTTATTTTGGTTTTAGTGCGACAATAAAACACCCAAACACTGACAACAAATTCTGAAAAAAAAAAAACTTAGTTTCTACACGTTAAACGGTAAACATGAAGTTTCCAGGCCAGATGATTTTATCGGAAAGGTGACATGAGTAGCGAAAAAAAATGTATATTTTTAAAAAAGATTATGACATGCTGAATGTATTGGAGTTAAAATCAATTCAGTATTACATATGAAGTAGGAAAAAAAGTTTAAAAGTAAATATGCTAGTATTATCGGCTTATTTCCAATATGGCAACATATTTTATTGGCATAGACAGTAGTCGATAAAAACGGGATTCAAAACTATCCAATCAAGAGAAGTAAAGTCTTTTAGTGAGTTATATAAAGATAATTTATTTAAAACAATTAAAATATTCATAAAAATATTTAAGTAAATCTTTACTATTACACCCGGCATAGTTTACCCACTCAAAAACTTCAAATTCTACTTTTTGGGGGCTATAACAAGCAAACAGTCTGAAAAGATATTTGTAAAAAGGTAGTTAAAAAAATGACTTTCTTGTATAAAATTTAATGTAAAATGAACACCCACTTCCTGGTCAGTTAGCAGTAAATCAAGATATGTAGTCGATTGGAGTTTGCATTTTTGGGGCGGAAAAAATGGGGGGGGGGGTGCATGTTTTATTTTTTTTTACTTACCCATTTTAGGGGTTTTTTTCTGTTTAAAATATAAAATTTAAAGTTTTTAGATGGGGGAGGGGTAAACTCTGAAATTAGCTGCCATTTGCCAAAAAAAAATAAAATCGACCATGATGGAATATAATCGTGTTTGGCTAAGTAAAAGTGCTGATAACAAACTTCACGGAACAATCTACACAATACGAACCCAACTGTATTTTTTAAAATTTTTACCCTAACCCTAAACTAACTCTTACCTAAGTTTTAGTCTGCAAAGTCGGTTTAGTCCAGTTCATATTGGGTAGAAGCATCAGAACTTGATTTAGCTGTCTCCGGAAAGTCAGAACTTCTACACCCTAAAGAAATTCAGATGCTTCCTTTTGGGGCGATTATATGTAAACAAAAAATTATCTGCAAACAAGGAATTTAAAACAAAAAAATATTTTATATTTTAGAGTGGGGGATCACTTTCTTATATAAATATTATGTAAAATGAGCACCCACTTTCTGACCAGTTAGCAGTAAATCGAGACATACAAATACCAAAAAAATACCCGCCACCATTTATATTTATAACAGAAAAAAAACTAAAATTGTTAAGTAAAATAAAATATGCCCCCATCCCAATTTGTCCGTCCCAACAAATGGAAACTCCAACCAGAAGTGGGACTGATTTTATGTTAAATTCATATAGAAAACTGATTCACCACCCTAAAATATATATTTTTTAATTCCTTCTTTGCGGATATTTTTCGGGTTGTTTACATGTAATCGCCCCAAAAATAAGAATCTGCATCGTTAATTGTTCCGTTTGTTTATTTGTGTTGCGAAAATACAAAAATGTTGTGAAATAATATTTTTATAAATATTTTAATTGTTTTAAATAAATTATTTTGATATAACTCATTAAAAGACTTTACTTTTTTAGTTGAACCTAGTTTCGATTTTCGGCGCTTATTTGTTATTTACCACCACCTCTGTGTACATTGTACAATTACCTAGCATGTTGCTAGAGAACTACAAACTGATGCTGGTAGGCAGAAGAATAACTTATCTTGCATTTGGTAACATTTATTTGTTGCCTATTTGTTGTTGTTTTTTTCACACCTTTTTTGTTGTTAGATATTGTAAAAAAAATCGCCAAGAATTTAATTCTACTGCGTTTGGTATAAATTACTTTTTTTTGTTCACGATTTCTCGACTGTTAACTATTCTGCACTTTCACGAATATATTAATAATAGGCGATATTGAATTATCTTACCTTGACGAATTTGTCCCCGTTGGCCCCCATCAGTGGACTGTTTCTCTTGTACCAAACGGTCATAAAAACCTTTTAAGTTTAATTTAGACGGTTTTAAAGCGATATAAATGACGGTACACTAAAGAAATAAAAACGAATCGATTCTTTTTAATTTGAATTATCTGATGTTTTTCAGCAATCAAGAAAAATATTCATTTTTACTTGATATTTAATTTTAAAAATTGATTTCAGCATAATTTAATAATAAAATTTTACGTGAAAAAGATTTTATGCGCCTTTCTTTCTTTTAAAATTATGACCGTTAGATACAGGAGATGCGGCATGCTGTTGTGAATTCGGAATACGGCGTCTGGATCAGATAATTCAATATTGCCTAATAATAAAAGTGCAATGCATATTGTCATATTAAAATACGAATAGGGTAACTACTTTATACGAAGGTAAAGAAAACTTACTTGTTTTAGAAACTCTTATGGTGTGAGCGTAGAAGAGTAGACTGTGCTGTAATTCTGTAGCGTTCAATGAACTCTCTCTTCTTGTAAGACTAAAAAAATGGTTACACGGTGTATAATGACATTTTGTCTCGTTCTCCGCATGAAATATAGTCACGTTGTTTTACCTATTTACTTGTCTCCCTACGAGGGCTGAGTTAGACACAAGGTCGGATTTCAATGTGGGGGAAAATGCAGCTCCCTAAAACGTGGCACCCTGGATTGGGACACAAGTTTTGAGGTATAATGGCATAACGACCGAGAATTGCCACTCCCGGCTAAGAATGTGTTCAGCATTCATCGGTTAATTGCGAAAGACAGTTCCTTGTGTATCTTGCTTGAAAATCTAGGTAAACACATAAGAATTTGTGAAAAGCAATTTCTTTCATTAGAAATTTTGAATTTTATTTTGGGTATCTTTCAGAATGATCAGTACGCTGAAAACGCTCAAAAAAACAAATATACAACAAATAAAAGTAACTGTCGTCGATAAAAGTTTATTTAAAACTGACCTGTGATATTTGTTTGTATTTATAACCCGTGTCAATTGCTATTTATTAGGAATCAATATTTTCTTCATAGAATCATTAGCGACGAACAAAATGGCGGTCGTCTTCCTGGAATTCATTTCCAGGGTTGTTTTTTTTACTGGGACTCATAATCTATTTTTTTTTTTTACGTATTCCAAATCAAAGAACGAAACGAAAATACATTGAAGCAAAAGGAATAATAGTATTAATATATATTTTTTTTTATTGGTAAATTTATAGAAGTGCACCTTTCGTATTTCGACCCCTAAAAAAAAAAAGTTTCTACTTTTTTGGGCAAATTACATGTTATAAGTTTTACGTAAAGTGAGCACGCATTTCTTGGCCACCGAATCTCACCTCTCGTAAATTACATGTAAACAGCCATTCTAGATGTTAGGAGGGGTGGGGGATCACTTTACTATATAAGTTATACGTAAAGTGAGCACGCATTTCTTGGCCACCGAATCTCACCTCTCGTATTTCGACCCCTAAAAAAAAAAAGTTTATACTTTTTGGGGCAAATTACATGTAAACAGCCTCAACAAATATCCGCGCTCACTTTACGTATAACTTATATAGTAAAGTGATCCCCCACCCCTCCTAACATCTAAAATAATTAAAAAATTCATTTTTATTTCTCCGAAAATGGATCCACTTTCGGAGAAATGGTGAACTAAAAAAAGAGTTACCTGCACCTTTGGAACTATTCTAAAATAGAACATTTTTCGAAGAAATAACAATTTGAGAAAAGCAACAGTATAGTGATAGAACATTTATTGAAGAAAAATAAAAATTTGAGAAAACCAACAGTATATATATAAAAAAAGTCGAAAAAAGACGTTTTGCTTATGAGTCCCAGTAAAAAAAAACACACACACACGCCGTAACCCGTAACCTCAAGGTGAAGGCTGCAACGAAATCGACGCTGGATCGGCGGCCATTTTGTCTGGTACAAATATATGGCAAAAATGAACAAGAATTTTTTTTTTACATCTATTACAAACCCATTTATAGTACGTAAAAATACAAACAAATTTCACAGGTAGGTAGGAAATTATCTCTTCTCGACGTAGGTTGAACTCACTTGTTGCATATTTATTTTTATAACCCCGTTCTCGTTCGTTTTTTGGACCCCGTCCGCGACTGTACTGATCATTCTGAAAGATACCCTTTATTTTTATTACGAATATATTTATTATAATTGGAATGTTTTCTGTTTTACTCAAAGGAAATATTAAAAAAAAATAATAATAACGTTATTTAGAAAGCCATTCTTAACATTTGGGGATAAGGCTTTATTAACTACTCTACTTTCACCCAACGATTTAATAAACAAAAGAAAATGTGTTTTATTCTTAAAATAAGAAGAGTTAACAAAGTCCTTGGCGGGGACGTAATATAGAAAATGGAAAAGAAAAAATTATCTGAAACCCTAACTCTAAAAACTGTAAAAAAAACTGTGGTGCAAGTTTAGAATTCGACCGACATGAAAAACAAATATTAAGAAATATTTTTATGATGTACGTACCCATGACGGAAAGCATATATCGTATACCAAAAAAGCAAGTAAATTGATCAACTATTTTATTTTATTTTTTACAAAAGTAAAGAAAATTTTATGAGTAAAAAACGAGGATCGTTTATATATCGACGCGATATTGGACATTGTGTTTGCCGGCCAATAACTTCAACTTGGTCGGCAATGTCTAATATCGCGTCGATATATCAACGATCCTCGTTTACTCATATTTTTTTGTGTTTTTTTTTAATAAAAAAATACTTGATCAATTTATGTGATTTTTGGTATACGATATATGCTTTCCGTCATGGGTACGTACATCATAAAGATAAACTTGCACCAGTTTTTTTTACAGTGTTTTTTAGAGTTAGGGTTTCCGAGAATTATTTGTTTTTCATTTCCCAAAATTTTGCAGGTTTTCTGTTGGAGTTAACGCAGTCGAATGTTACAATTTAATCAATTGGAGATGTCGTCTGCTGTCTAGCAATCTGATTGGCTAAGTGCTTCGTCGGCTTCTGACTGTTTTGTCGAAAATAGAAATAATAGCGGCTGACTTACAGGAGTGTAGCTGCTGGCGAGTGAGGATATTCTTCCAACATCTAAGACGAAAGACGGTTATTGTAAGGAATTCATACCAGTGGGGGGGGGGGGGGGCGTTCAATTGTTATAAAAACCTTCTTCACTACTGAAGAGCGTTAGTCGTCAATTTTTCACCACACTACAGTCGTTATTAGACCTATAGAGAGGGTCGCAAAGGAAGTTTTATTTATTTTGCAATCTCGCTCTTCGGCTAGCTTCATTCTTGGTTACCCTGATTTTTTTCAACATTTTGCAAAAAAAATAAAAACGCAACACTACTTCCTGAAGGAAGAAGGTTTAACTTTAGCAACGGTTCGATACATTAAGTCTTGTTGTTCACTTCACCTTTCGAGATATGGAGGCCTCTAACACATCTACTGTGGCAGATTCCAGGAAGCAGCACCTTATTAGGATCTCCATTCTGAAGATAAAAATTAAAGGGAGGCTGCGATTGTCCCATGGATCGGAAATTACTTCTGCTATATTCTCAGTATTTCACTGGGAAATTTGTGAGTACATCAATGAAATAGAGATATAAATCTGCAAACTCCAGATTTCCTGCGTCTCTAATGAGGAGGGAGAGCAAATGGAATCAGATTGGTTAAACTGTCAAATGGCTATTCGAAAGGAATTAGAAAATCTATATTCCTCTCTACATCTGCTAGAGGTTAGTGGTTATTTGAACCAACCGTCCTTTCCCTATACATCGGAATCTACCCTGAATAGAACTCCTTTATTATTTTCAGTGAGACTTCCTAAGGTGCAGTCATGAAATGGAGACCCATCGAATGAGTTTCCACAACTTTTTATCCCAATTTAAAAATTGTGTCACATACATGGAAAACGGTGCAGAGAAATTGAATTTCTTAAAATGCTCCTTGTCTGAGAGACCTCTGCTGTGTATTAATCACTTGAGTTGTGTTAATGCAAATTATCAGCAGGCACTTTTAATATTAAAAAAGGAATATCTAGATGTCAAAGACATCATTGACAAGATTTTCCCAGATATCGATTTCTCTCCCAAAAGGGAGAGTAGTTACGCGGATCTTTGGCGTTTCATCAGCAGGACTGCTTTGATCATGGAAAAGTTGGCCCACTCACTTCCTTGCGACTTCTCTAGAGATTATTCAGCAGGAGCCCGGCTAATTGTCAAACTTCTATTCTTTAAATTACGAGAGAGTTGAAGGGGGAGCAGATCTATTATGCAGAAGTAGAATTCAATCTTTCTCTGTCTTGCGATACACCAGTAATGCAATCAAACACCTACAAATTAAAGGTGGCGGATTGCCTGGTACTTCCCTAGGGATCAATCGAAATAATACACGTGGAACTTTCTCTAAATGCAGAGAAGCCTCTACCCACCGAGATGCCTTTTTCCAGGTAGTTTCGGATTTTTAACCTCCTTCTGGGTACTCTAGTAAATTACCTCCTGCCATTTGTGTTACCTTTGGTCGAGGAGGGAAGACTGTTTCAGTGAATTGTCTATTAGATACTGGCAGTGGCCAAACTTATTTGAATGGTGACATCTTGCACTCGTTGGGTCCTTGGATTTTGATGGATTGGATTGTCGCTTGGAGAATGCAAACGGAATTTAGCGAGGTGGTGCTGGAGGTTAATTTAGGATCCAGCCATATGGGGCACTTTCTGGTGCAAGTTGCCGACATGTTAGACTTATCTCTTTGTCTGAAAAATTGGAACTTACTGTTGAAGGAGTTCAGGCAGACCGGATGTTCTCTGGCTGGGCAATTTTAATCTGGTACTGATTTGGTCTCTATAGAGGGAATTATAGGACTTGATCTACTGCAACATTTGGGTCCCTTGCAGTTAGTGCCTTGTATGCAGGGTCGGGCTTTCTCTATCCCTGCTGGTGTCATTCCCTTTGATGAGATAGGCTCTTTTTTTCCACAGACCATTCATCAGTTCAAGGGGAATCTCTTTTGTTCAACTCAGTAATAGAACATACACCCGAGGTGGAATCAGCTCCTGTTTGCTTCGTCCTGGAGGCTGATTCAACCTATGCAGATCCCTTGGTAGATATCTTTCCCTTCATCAATGCTGAGAGAGGATTAGAGAGTGATTCAGCATTAAGTCATTGGGGATTCAGGACAGAGAAGATATTTCAGGATATGATCAGGATCAGATCCAGCAGTTCCAGAGGTCCATCATCTTCAAAGATGGCAAATATTACATTCAGTTGCCCTGACAAACTGGCTTAGGTTCCTTCAAATCACGCAATTGCTTTGCACATTTTGGATGGTGTTGTCTGGAGGAAAAAGGGGTTTTACCAGGAGTATCTGAAGATATTAATCCAGCAGAAGCAGAAAGGTATCATTTAGGAAATACACGTAGCCCTACAAAGATTTTGGGATTATATCTGGATATCTCATCAATCCATTTTTAAAGCCGATCTGGCAGCAACTACTAAGACCAGGCCTGAATTTGAGTGGATCATCTTCACTTAACGAGGCTGCTTACTCTGGTATGAACATGACAGGGAATATGTTGGACTTGCTGATGTCATTTAGATCGAATGATTTTGTCTTGCTTGCAGACATCAGGAAAGAAGTTCTTGATGGTTCGTCTTGCCATTGAGGCAGATAAGAATAGGTTTTGTTTTTGTTAAGGATGGTGATCACCTGTGATGTTTCCGCTATTCGACCTTGATAGTTGGGTTTACCTCCAGCGACTTTATACTGGAGAATATCCTGAGGTTTCATGCGGCCGATTACCCCTAGATGAATGTTGAGCAGCGATAGAGGATTAATTTTACATTGACAACCTTGTGGTGACTTAAGTCTGACCCTGTGAATTATTCAGGACTGTATTCACAAGTCAGGAAGCATCTGAAGGAGGGCGGATCTGTGGTTCAGTTGTGTAGCTCCAACTGTGACATTCTTAGGGAGGATATGAGAAAGGACGGTACATTGAGTGCTCATTAGGGCGGATGGAAAATGGGGCTCGGGTACAGGTACAATCCTCTTTTAGAGAAGCTGTGCATTGCCCTTGTTAGATGTGATTAAAGTGCATCTACTAAGAAGCGGATTCTCTTTGAGATGGCCAGGGATGTTTGATCCTTTGTCCCTCTGCTTACTGGTGACGATAAGAAGTAGGGTTTTAGTGGAGAGTTATGGAAGCAGGGTTTTGACTGGGATGATCAAGTCCCTCCGGAATTTCAATCATATGGGAAGAGCTTTGCGGATGACCTCTCTGGATTAAGTGTTATGCAGACAGGCCCACGATTGGAACCGATTTGGAGAATTGTATCTATTTTATGATGCATACAGATTTACTGGTTGCACTGATGAAGGATATGACGTTATCCATGTTGGAACTGATGGCTGTTTTTCTCGCCCTGAAGTGTCTGCAACAATCTTTGACGGATGCAAATAGTGCTGGCATGTATTTTGTACAAACCCTAGCAAGCAAAACTATTGTTGCGAGGAATAGGCAGATGGATAGGTGAGCTTTGCTTTTGATACCAGGTATAACATCAAACCAACTTTCAGGTATGTCTCCACCAGTGAGAATCCTGAAGACCTAATCACTAGAGGATAAACTATCAAGTCCAATTTCGAATTTTGGTATCCTGGTCCCCTTTGGTTGTGTAGCAATGTCTTCCCATGGCAGATCAGAACTTGCCCTGCCTTGATGATCAGTGCCAGCGTATCATCCGTTCTTCGGCGAGTTTCACTGTGGTTACGACGGAGGAGTGTCCTACAATAGTCTTTTTGCAATGATTCTCGAGATTTACCCGCTTGTTGAAAGTAATCTCATTGGTGTTCCGATTCATCGGCTTGATGAGGCAAAAAGGAGGACGATTATGAAAGAAAAGCTTTCTCAACAGCAAGAATTTGCTATGGAGTTGGATTAGCTCCGGAATTCCATTTGAAAGTTTGTGGCCAATCGTGTCTATTCACTTGCTCTCTTTCTTGATCCGCTCTGGTAGACATATTGATAGGTCGTCTCATTTCACTTATGAAGTCAAAAATCCCCTGCTGCAAGAACCACCATTTTACCTGCCTTATACTGCACTGCCATAACAAGTTTTCCCATCTTGGCTGAGTTGAGGGGTTGTGATTATTGGGTCTCTCATGTAAGGCATGCATTCTAGGGTGCCTTACCAAGTGCAACAAATACAACTCTAGACCTGTACTACCGCTCCCTCAGATCGAATTCAAAGTGCCTTATAGGAATACACTAGTTGACTTCATGAGACAGTTTTTGGTGAAAGAAGCGAACATGAAGAGAAAAATGTACCTGTTGCTGTTTACTTGCTTAAGTGTAAGAGTAATACACATCGAGATGGTTCCTGACATGAGTATCTTATTTTTTTTTCAGGCCGTCAGATTAAATGTTACATGGTGTTCAGGAATCAATTCTCAGTGGCAATACAAAGACTGTTTAGACTGTTGTCTCCTTCAGGACTATCAAGACAAGTTTGGTTCCTGCAATATTAAGTAGGAAACAATTCCTGTGTTCCCTTGGTTTGGGAGAGCAAGCTCTCCCAAACCAAGGGAACACAGGAACGTAACATTAAGACTTTAGAATCCTGCCTCTACAAGGATATTCATAGGGGTAAGGTGGATTTTGATGCCTTCCTGACTGAATGAATTCGTGGCCACACCGACAGGGTGAAGATTGCTTTTATAATTTTTTAAAGAAAGTTATTAACAGCAATGAAATGGTCGAAAAATATCTTTTTTTTACATATAAAATATAATACAAAAAATATTGATTTTATTAGTTTCTCTTTCCTTCTAGGAGAGATATATTTATTTTTCTACAAAGAAGGGAAACGTAATTTTTTTTGTCTTGTAACAAAGAAAATTGTTTCAAGCTTTCCTCAATGCTCATTACTGGATTTATAATATATATCACACCATGAACGGATTCCTATTACTAAGAGACTAATATGTTTCTAGTACGAAGAAAAAGGAGAAAAATATCTATTACTTATTATTATGAAGTTATACATCGAAAATTCTACTTTTAAAGTAAATAAATAATTTATTTAAAAAACAAACGCAGTGTCTGTTTTGCTTTGAAAAATTTCTAAATGTTATTCAAATATCAGCAATGTTTTAAGAGTGGGACTATACTTCATTATCTCAACACTTGCAGTTAGTGTAAAAAAATATTGTTCACTATACCGAACCATTCGATCTCCAGTGGCCGCCATTTTGTTTTTTCAAAGCCTTGACTGCGATAGAAAATCTTAAAGAGCAAAGACTTCAAAAAACTTTAAAAACTGAAAAGCTACGCAGATCGATAAAAGATTAAGTTTTCTTCCGTTTGGTAAAAGTTATTTGTTGTAAATTTGTTTTATTTATCCCTTTTTTACTGCACAATCGCCTAAGTCTCTAGTAGGAAGAAAAAAGCGAAAAAATATCAGTTACATATGATTATGACGTATTAAGGCGAAAATTCAAGTTTCTAAAGTAAATAAATAATTTATTTAAAAACAAAAGCATTGTATGATTGGATTTCAAAATTTTTAAATATTATTCAAATATCAGCAATGTTTCAAGATTAGGACTATATTTTATTATCTCAACACATGCAACCAGCATAACCTCACACATCGACATTTGAACTTTGACCATTAACACCATCAAATAGATTCCTATGACTAAGTAAGAAGAAAAAAAGAGAAAAAATCTATTAATTCAAGTTTTTGAAGCAAATAAATAATTTATTTAAAAAAAACGCATTATTGTTTGGCTGTAAAAAATTCTAAATGTTATATATATATGCTGGTAGGTAGTCCAGTTGTTTCAGTCTATACTGATGAATCTTCAAAAGACGAAACAATGTTTTATTATTAATAATATATATATATATATATAGACGACTCTATAAGGCTGATTCTTGCCAAAAACAAGGTCGTTGATCGCTTGCATCAGTATTTCCAGAAAATCTTGACAGAGGAGTTTCCCTCAGAACTCCAACCCTCAATGGCCAACCCTGTTCAGGATGATGTACACCTGACCCCAGCTGCTAAAGTCTCTTTGGCATTAGAAAAAATGCGACAGGCAAAGCAAGTTGTTCTGACATCACCGCCAAGGTGTGGCATTCCCGACTATGGGGCCTCTACTGCGTGTGCAGCTGTTCAACCAAATTATTGCAGAAAAGAAGGTAGTGGTTAATTGGAACCGCTGTGTCACAGTGCCAATCTTTAAGAAGAAAGACAAACCTGCAACTACAGACCAATGCAGCAACTACAGACCAATTCGACTTCTTTTGTACACAATGTCCATTTTTTAGTGAATTGTTGACCACAATATGTGAGATTGTCATGATTATGCAAAGGATAGAAAAGTATAATGAGAGGTTAAAACCGCTGAATATTGCCTTCCTAGAGATGGAAAATGCCTTTGGGCACATGCCACACGAAATGATCTGGTACTGCAACACTATTTTGTCCCCGAGGGGTTAGATGAGTCAGACTACTCTACAACTCATCAAAGAGTATAGTGCGAACCACTGCTGGTATGTCTAAGGACTTCTCCATCATTGTTTGACTGCTGCTCTTCATTCTTATCATGGATGCCATCACAAATGACTTGCACCGACTCATGCACTGGGTTCTCTTGTATGCATATCATGTTCTACTTGGCCTAACGAGTAAACCTGACCTGCAACAACAAGTCCAGTTTGGTCTGTAGCTGAACATCACAAATATGGAATATTTAACCACTGATAAAAACAAACATGGCATCATCCAAGTTGACAGACATGATCTTTCATGAATGCACGTCTTCAAATATCTAGGTTCAACACTTTAGCAATGATGATTTCCGAAGGTGCTACAGCATTTCATTGATCTGACAAAATATATTATTGAGAATATAGATGGGAGAGGTACAAGAACAAACTTTTTCAGTGTGTTTGCATGTGAAATTTTTATTTTTATTAGAACATTAGGTGAGGATTTATGTCAAAGGGGAAGTATCCTGATGTCTGGGGATTCTAGCAAATTCTTCTGTTATCAATTTGCATGTGCCTTTAAATGCTTGTTCCAAATTAGAAATTACACAATTCAGAAAATAAGGTTTCTTTTTTTATTTTAGTTCGTTCTCAGAGATAAACGGGCCCTTTCATGGGACTAACACTTTATTTCTTAACAAGTTACAGATATCTGAGTGGTCATTTAAGTATCTTCTATTCACAGCTTGAGCAAGTAAAGCTGTGAAGAAGATTGTTTCTTTATCCAATGGACCATCAAACTATGTTATAATGTCTTTTTCCTGTGTCCTTTTGTGTTAACTGACTCCAGGATCAGAATTGGTCTGATGAAGTATGCAGCTTACTTTTGTTAATTTTCATAGCATGATGGTGTACCAGTGTTTAGTCATGCCAAGAGGATCTTATTGGGCTTCGAATATTGTTATTTTATTTGAATATTTGGTCAGACCGAATACACTTGAGGGTAGTGTCTAGTTGGCATCCAAACTCTCTCCCCAATGTTTTCGCATATGTTCTGTTCAATCAGATGCCACTGTAAATGATTGGCTATACACTACAAACGATACTCGATTGTCTTCAGTCTACTTGAACAGGGGTTTATCAGAACAACCTGATATGAAGAAACTGCACCCTACAAGTTAACCTTGACCAAATATTCAAAATAACAGTATTTGAAGATCCCCTCAGCATGACTATTCACTGGGGCATCCAAAAAATTGTGAACCTTCCTCAAGTGATGTTTCCCCAAGTTACAGCACTAAGCTGTATACTTCAGCAAACCATATGAATTTTATCATGAGACAAACCAAGAAAGACCAAAAAGAAAGATAAACTATAACATCGTTTGGGGAGAGGAAAATTAGTTTTACTAACACAAGATTTGAGAGTAGAGGAGAACTTTCATTGAACACTCAGATATCTATGTATCCCATATAGAAATCAAGTATTAGCCCCAGGAAGGGGCCCCTTGATTTCTGAGAAATTACATTGAAGTAAAATTAACAACAAAAAAGAATAAGGTTCTCTCATTTTTTTGTATTTTCGTTCAGTTAGTTCTCAGAGATCAAGGATCCCCTCATTTCTTTATGATTTACATATATATACTACTGCTCAGTTAAAGTTTCAATAAGTTAAGCTGTATCAGCCATCATGCATATCAACAAGGTAAAATACTGAGTGTTGCGCCATGTGACGTTCATCAGGGATCGAACCGAGAGCATTCCGACTACAAGATAGAATCTTGTCATTTCTGTGTGAGGACAAGAGTCCACTTATGCAAATAACCATTGCTTTGCATGGGTGAATTTTCGTTGAAATTAAAAGGGTAGAAACTTTCCTCCCTCACATCAGATGACAACATTGCAATACATCAAGTGTTAAGCAGGAAAAGGAGAAAGAAATTGAATTGCCGTTTTGTGTCGAGTTATCTGATTGACGAGATCAGGATTTTTTTAGAGTTTGCATCGTAATGTTTTGGAGAATTGTAAATTACAATTCTAGAGTCGGATTCTTTCAGAGTTTTACAGAATTGTTAATACAATTCGGGAGTCGGGCGTTTGATTTTTTTTACCTGTGCCTATTTTTATTCTTTTTTCAACTTTTACTTCTACAAAAGATGTGAAGAATAAATAACATATCTATTTTGTAGTTTTATTTTCTTGTGGTATTTGCTTCGTTTTGCCGAATTCTAGGACCAAAATTGGGCTGGTCTGGCGAGTATGCAGCTTAGTCGTATGACCTGTGGTAGCATCATGAAAAAGTGCACCATTATTTTCCTTGTATCACTCAGTATGTAGAATGCCGAGGAGAATTTATTTGGGCTGCAAATACTATGTTATTATGAATGTTTTTTAAGGTTTACTTCTTAAGTGAAGTATCCTGATGTCAGGCTGTCCTGACAAACGCTGGTGCAGAAAGACAAGACATTTAAACACCCCTTGTTTTTGTTTTTTTACTGTACTCCAGTTATTTTTCATCGGTCCAGGATGCCCCCCCCTGCAGCTAACACTTGATCATTTCAGTGTGTTTTCATATGTACTTTTAAATAATATTTTGATGAATATTTTGAGCAACATACTTCACAAGAATGAGATTTCTCTCCAGCATGACTTCTTATATGTCTTTTTAAATTCGGTTTTGTTGTAAATGATATATCACACATATCACATGTATAAGGTTTCTCTCCAGTATGTATTCGCATATGTACTGTTAAATTAGTCATATCTCTAAATGATGAGCTACAGAATCCACAAGAATATGGTTTCTCTCCAGTGTGGATTTGTACATGTTTCTTTAAATTCTGTTTTCTTAAAAATGATGAGCCACAAACTTGACAGGAATAAGGTTTCTCTCCTGTGTGTATTTTTACGTGTGCCATTAAAGAATCTTTTCTTGAGAATGACGAGTAGCACACATCACAAGGATAAGCTTTCTCTCCGGTGTGTTTTTGTAGGTGTGCTTTTAAATATTCTTTTCTTGCAAATGATGAATTGCACACTTCACAAGAATAAGGCTCTTCTCCTATGTGAGTTTGCACATGTATCTCTAATTCATATTTTCTTTTAAACGATGAATCACAAACATCACAACAATAAGGATTCTTGCCAGTATGAGTTCGCATATGTACTTTTAATTGAGATTTCACTGTAAATGATGAGCCACACACTTCACAAGAATGAGGTTTCTCTCCAGTGTGTGTACGCACATGTATTGCTAATTGAGATTTTGTTGTAAATGATGAACAGCACACGTTACAGCTATAAGGTTTCTCTCAATGTTTAATTTTACTTCAGTCGAAGTTCTCAGAAATCAAGGGGCCCCTTCCTGGGGCTAACACTTGATCTCTATATGAGATACATAGATACCCGAGTATTCTATTAAAATTCTCTTTTATTTCTCAAGCATTGAGTTAGTAAAAAAGTTAAGAATAATTTCTTCTCTCCCCAACTGACCAGTCAATATGTCATATTATATCTTTCTTGTGGTCTGTTGGTCTTACCGGATTCCAGGACAAGAATTCATCTAGTCTGGTGGAGTATCCAGCACGTGGTGTTACTTGAGGTAACATCACAAGGAGCAGATGCACTATTCCTCGTACGAGGGGATCTTATTTGTGCTGCAGGTACTATGTAATTTGAATATTTGGTCAGGGTTTACTTGTAGGGTAAGTATCCTCATGTCAGGTTGTCCTGACAAACCCTTGTACAGAGAGACCGAAGACACTCGAGGATAGTGTCTAGTAGGTAATTCAAACTCCCCTCTAGTAGGTAATTCAAACTCCCCTCTAGTAGGTAATTCAAACTCTCCAGTGTGTCTTTGCATATGTACACTTAACTGAGATGGTCCTGTAAATGGTGAACCACACACTTCACAAGAATAAGTTTTCTTTCCAGTATGTGTACGCACATGTATCGTTAATGCTGATTTTGTCCGAAATGATGAGCTGCACACTTCACAAGAATAAGGTTTCTCTTCAATGTGGGTATCCAAATGTATCTCTAATTCATATTTCCTTGCAAATGATGACTCACACATATCACAACTATTAGGATTATGTGTTCTCATATGTACTGTTAATTGAGATTTTGCTATATATGATGAGCCACACACTTCACAGGAATAGGGTTTCTCTCCAGTGTGTTTACGCATATGTATCTCCAATTCAGATTTTGTTGTAAAGGACAAATAACATAGATCACAACTATAAGGTTTCTCTCCAGTGTGCCTTCTCATATGTACTGTTAACTGGGAGGTTGCTGTAAATGATGAGCTACACACTTCACAAGAATAGGTTTTCTGACCAGTGTGAGTATGCACATGAATATTTAATGCAGATTTTGTTCGAAAAGATGAGCTGCACATTTCACAAGAAAAAGGTTTCTCTTCAGTGTGTTTTTGCATCTTTTCATTTAGGCTGGGTTTTGTCAGAAATTATGTGTTATATTTAACAAGCAAAGGTTTTTGCTACATTCTGTGTCATTTAAAACATGAATGTAAAAATAGTTACCTGTGAAATTGATTTGAAACAAAAAGGTTTTTCTACAGCATAACCTTTGGAATTGATTTTGTTTTGAATAATAAGCCACACACTTTACAATAAAATGTTTATCTGCTCATTTTAGGTGAAGATGCTTTCTATTCTGTATGTGTAAAGACCACTTTAGTTTTTCTTTCTGTTATCTGTGAACAAATAATATATTTTATTTAGCTCATATATTACTTAAAATAAAAAGTAGACATATATTAAAACCAAATAGCTAGAAAATTATTTGAAAATATGGCAGTTCTAGCAGTTTTTGCCAGAGTCCAAAAGATAAACTATACTGGATTCTGAAATGACATTTTTGAATTTGCTTCTATGGCTTAGAGAATGGCTTCAGAATTCAGTGTTAGGCCTATCTTACCTTGCCTGATTGTTATTACATCGTACAGTCATCTGTGCGGCTTTCAAAGTCAGGTGAAACAATGTGCAAAAAATGGCAATGCCCTGAATACCACGATGATACCGAGTTGGTACCTTACACAGCAAAAAATGTTTTGCTCACATTATACATTTGTCACAAACTAGCAACTGATTTTTATTGCACGTCAAAGTTTTGCAATATTTTACACAATTCAGTGTATCTAGAAGCTTTTTCTGAAATTACCGAACAATACAAGACTGTCAGATGCTGAGCTCGCTCATCCTCTATTTAGTAGTATTTGTTATATTTTCATCATGCTTGAAGTAAAACTTCAGAATACACAGTTTTATGCCTGTGTGACCTTGTCTGTTTGTCAGAGTTCTTGCAACAGAAGCAAAAAATTTACTGTTATCAACTGCATATTAAACTGTAACTACAAATATCTTAGGTTGCTTTAACATTATAGGCGATTCCGGACTTGTAAAGCCTAAGTTTAAAAATTAGACTTTCAAATCATATGTGGAGTGAAACAATGCATAACATATCGCTATAACAAACACTATATTACTGCCAATCAAAGCAGGTACCGTACACAGCTCGTGTTGTTGCGTGTGCCCGGTGACAAATTAGAAAGTATCCAAATATTGCCAAACTTGTAAATGCTGATTGCTAATGATGTGTGTGGCTTTCAAAGCTCCTGTGGAGTAAAACACTGAACAGAATGTTTGTGAAATAAATACAAAAATAATACCAACCAGAGTTGGTACATTACAGAGCAGTTTTGGTCACATTATATATTATTGGCAAATAAGTGTCCAAATATTACAATACTTTTGACTAAACCCTGTAAATAGGGATTTGAGACAAATATTGAAATGAGAAACAGGAAACAAGATTTTTTTTAACATAGTTCACCCCAAACAAGACAGACTGCTACTGTAGATGTAAGGGGCTACTGAGAATTAGGGTGTAAGTTTTTTTGGGTCATCCTAAGTTGGCAGCTGTGCAACGAGATGTCTGTTTACATTAGTTTTAAACTTCTGCATGTCGGTACAGTCGGGGAAACAGTAAGCAGGGAGGGAGTTCAAGAGGCCGGCAGCACGAGAAAAGAAGCACTTAAAGGAGAAGGCTCTCAAGCATCTGGGGACCTTCAAAGTGAATGGATGGAATTTAGCTGATTGTCGGGTTGGTCTAGTGTATTTACATTGAGTGAGGCACTAGAGCAGCTAGTTTATCGGAGCACAAACCATTGAAGTACTTGTAAAACAAGCATAAGGATGCAAAATTGCAGCGATGGGACAGGGGTTGGAGCTTGCTGGATAGTGAGGGACCGATTAAGTTGGCGACTCTTTTTTGGACCTTGTCTAAGAGGGAGATGCACCAGACCAGATGTGGCAACAATACTCCCTGCATGGGCGGATGGTGGCTTTGTAGAGATATAGGATAATGTCAGGTGTGAGAAGTTTACAAGCACGGTAGAGGGAGCCAACCTTCTTTGCAGCCTTGGCAATGTCTTCAATGTATTTATTTCAATTTATGTTACCTGTGAATGTTAGCCTGAAGAGTTTGAATGTTGAACTCTCAGGTAGGGTGTTATTTGCTATGGCAGTTGGTGGTTGAAAGGGTTTCTTTAAGTTATTGAAGGAAAGGAGCTTTGTTTTTGTGACATTAAAGGTTACCAATCATTTATGACCCCATTCCACTACAGCCTGGAGGTAATTTTCTACGGATTCAGCCATTGCCTCGGATATGTGCGTGTCCGTTTTGCCCACATGACAAGAGTAGAGCATGGTATTGTCAGCAAATATAGCTATCTCAGACTCAATGTCATCAGAGAGGTCGTTTATAAAAATAAGGAACAGTAAAGGTCCAAGGATAGATCCTTGGGCACACCAGCATTTATGTCATGTTGCTTAGATGAACGGACATCGAGGACAAGCTGGATCTTGGTTAGGAAGGATCTAATATATTAAATATTTGTCCAGTAATACCATATGAGTTATTTTTAGAAGCCCTTTATGCCAGGATTAGCAAAATGATTTAATTATGAGACACTGACAGGTTCAAAAACCTTAATTAGAACTTATAAAATAGAATTAAAGAAGATTCAATCTGAATACAATCTTGCTTAAATTTAGTTGTTTAGGTTAATTAAAGTTGCCATATCCACACATTCTTACAAATAAAAATATGACAAGACATTTTTGCAGAATCTCAAAAGTTTTTAACATATTTCAAGGAATGTTTATATCTAATGGTATTCACCTGCTTTACCAAAATAAGCATGCTTACATTTTGATAAGATGGAAGTTATGCGAAGGTCATGTGATTTCATACAAAGAAATTGTTTCTCTTGTATGATAGATTATACAAAACGATCAATCATGGTGTGAACGTTAAGAAAAGTTTCAATTTGTATTTTCTTCATTTTCAATTCTCATTTTGCCACCAAGTAACACAAAGTGACCAATTTAGAGTCGATTTTCTGACTGTTAATCGAATAGATTTTGGGACTAATAAAATAGTTAAAAGTCAATTTTCTAGTTGTTTAATTAACACAGATAAACGTTTGATAAAAAGTGAAAAAGTTGTTCTCATTTTTCACTCTCTATATCACATAGAACTGTGGATTATCTGAATGACCATAAATAAGAATATTTGTCTCTATAATATGAGAAAACTTTTGTAGTCAAAGATATGATACACATTTGATCTCTAGTAAATTTAGGCTGTTAAAAGACTAGCAACATTGCTTGTCTTAGAGGCAGTAAGGTTATTCATATTAATATAACTAGTGTAAAGAAAAAATACAGGTTTTGCATTAAGTAAAATATGAAAGTGAAAACATACAGTCGAAACATATTTTTTACTGGAACTAATACAAAGGAAATAAGTCACATTTTATGCTTAATGCATTGCTACTAGTAAAAAACAGTACAACGAACATGTTACCCCCCTCCCCCCACACACACACATATACATAAACAGTCTGCTGATACGGTAAAGCTAATTGCTGCTTGTTTTAATGTCTCACTGCTCACACATACACGTATACATTAATTTACTATGATGGCATACACATTGTTCCCATCCCTTTCTTCTATGTATGCAGAGAAAACCAATGTGTATACATTAAATGTACATATTTAAAAAATCGAACAGATATAAAAAGAGTTATAAAAAGAGAAACAATTCGCTCATATTTCAACCAATTTCTACGTCATTTTTGACCTTCAAAGATCACATAGATAGACAATGTCTATTTGAGGAAATATCGATTATTTGAGTGACCATAAATAATTATAATAAAACCTTTTATTTTTTAACATTAACAAAATTGTAGATATTTGCTATTTCCTTGTGTGGAATAAAATTTTAATTATGTTTTTGTTGTTAATAATATTTATAACATGTTATTGTTTGGTTTGGTAGTTTTGTTTTACGGCATATCAACCCTTTTTGGGTTATTTAATGCCGAATCTGGTCATTATAGTAAAAGTTTTTATGCTTCAAGTTCTTTATATCTTCAAATGTTTAATCATCGTTTTTGGTTTGGTAGTTTTGTTTTACGGCATATCAACCCTTTTTGGGTTATTTAATGCCGAATCTGGTCATTATAGTAAAAGATTTATGCTTCAAGTTCTAAAAATAAAATAAAAAAGGGGAGGGAGAAAGGGAGAGGCGCTGTTGTTTTTGTTTTTGGTTTTGTAGAACATAATTAAGTTTTACAAAAAAAAAAAAAAAACGTCAATGTAGGTGAATTTCGTCTCAGGGAGCCACAGGGCAGCCTGATCTGGTATCATCAGCATTTTATTGTAATTATCTCAGAAAATAAAAAAATGGAAAAAAATTATATTTCTCAAAAACGAAAATGGAAAAAAACAAAATTTGACAAAGGTAGAAACAAAAGCATAGAAACTTTCAAAGGGAAAATCGGGGACACTACCTTTGCGAATCAAGTAACCTAACTTTGCTAATCGAACACACGTTGGATGTTGCCAACTTGTAATAAAAGATAAAAACTAGTTCATATTGCTACAGGTTACTGCTTCAACTTTTGCTTTCTCGTATCATTCCATCTCTCAGTTCACGGGGCTAAACAAATTCTAGTTTAGCAAAAGTGGATTATTTGAATGGCTATACATATTCAATGTGAAGTAGTAATTACCCTACTCATACTATTTCAGTCTATATACTACACTACCTCTCCATCCAGCTTCAGACAGATAAATAATCTCCGTCAAAATTCTCTGTAGGTGATTATCTAACATAATTCATTTTTAACTGATATACATAATATATATATATATTTTGGTACAGAAAAATTAGTGCAACATTCGTACCGTTTGTTTCAAGCACAGAAGGACTTAGCCATCTGGCTCTCTTTAGCTTCTGTTGTCATCTGTTTCGGAAATGTGAAGTCAAGTGTCACTCTCGTTTGGACGCGTTATTTGCTTAGAGTGTTATGTATGTTTGTTTAAATTTAGTGTAAGGAAGGTTTAATAAGGTTTGAAAAAAAGGGTGGGGTGAAAAGTAACAGTTGAGATTTAAAACTGGAGAAGATTTAAAGAAATATGAAAAAGTAAAAATATTTCTAATATATATATATATATATATATATATATATATATATATAAAAACAAAAAGTAGGGTAGCATAACTTTACATAAAATATATAATTGTACGGATTTTTCCGAAAAAAAAGTCGCCGCATTTGGACAATAAAAAATCAAAACTGTGTCTACTGTTTGTATCCGGACACACTTGAACTAAACTTGAAATTAAAGCAAGCAAGCTGCCTGGCTTTCCGACTGGGATAAAAATATAAATGTTGTGTTCTTTTATTTGAAGTTTGGTTGAGCGTGCACGTTGACAATCAATCAAAAAAGATCCACAGTGTTTTAATAGTATATGTAAATAAAAAGTACCCATTTATTCTCAAAATAAAATAATTCTATAGTTTATGACTATTTGAGAACCCACTACAAAAACTGGACTATTTATAAATTATGGAAGGGTTACTGTAAAAGCACCTTTTTGCATACTGTGTGAACAAGCGGTAATGATCAGTGGGTGTTACCTTACATCACATTTATGAGTGAAAGTGGTTCTTTACACTAGAATAGTAATAGCCTAAAAACAGTAGAATCTCATTTTTATTTTTACGATAAGTAGTCAAGGTGCACGGATCAAATAATATCAAACCGACTGACTTTTGAAATCTAACTATTTGTTGTTTTACACAAAATAATTTTGATATCAGAATTATCTTCAGTCTTTCATCTTTCGAATGAAAATATTTTGAAGATGAAATCAAATTTTATGAAAGATCTTTTCTTTTTTTTCTTATCAGATGTCGATTTTTTATGGGAAACGTTTTTATACCAAGCACTTTCATCTTTTGACAAGTGACGTTTCTTAAACTTTGGCTAGGAACAAAGTGTAGTATTTGTTCTTATACTACACTTCATCTCTTTTGTCCCCAGTAAGTGAAACAGGAATTCTTTTAGACTGAGGCAATTTTAATGTTTGTCCCAATTCAGAGTGTTTCTTTTTGGGGGAAGGGGGGGCAAGATTTTCACCTAATTAAAAACTGACCTTGTGTCTAACTTTGTTCTCGTGTGGGACATCTTTTGACACAAACTTTTAAATTCGAATGAATCGAGAAATGAAAAAATATATTTAATAAACTTATTAAATATAACATAGTAGGTGAATATTTTAATGATAAAACATGTTTTAAGTAAAAATAAGTTTCGAGTAATTCTAAAATCATGTCGAAACTCTAAATAATTTACGTGAGTTTTCGTATACGGAAACAAGAAAAGAAAAGAAAAATACGAACTGAAAACATTTTTAAATCAGAAAAAGTCAACACGATTATTTAAAATTCTTTCAATTACAACACTTTTACCTTAAGAATAAACCACCATTCTGAATTAAAATACGAATAGGGCAAATAGCCTAGGAGAAGGAAAACCCTATGGTGGTTATGTTGATGAAAGTTATACCCAGCGCGAAGGAGGGGGGAGGGGATTGGGGTCTAGCAACGAACGTAACAGTAAAAGTATGCGAATTTAGTGGCTTCGTCGTTATCCACCGATCTTTGTGACCCACTCCTACTAGGTTTAGTTCCGATTACTGTCAGTCGGCTCGAAAACACCTGGTGATGAACAATCGATGCAATGGTCGTCTTGGTAACAGGAAGCGGCGGTCCAGCTGCGAGCGAAGCAGCCCAAGATAGGTTAGTTTTCCGGATTCTCGTGCTGGGTGAGGTATTTGTGAAGGGCTTAACCTAGTAAGTTCACCAAAAGCGTCACTTTACCCGACCGAAGGAGTGGGTAACCAACTAAGAAGAGAAATGCAATCTCTATTGGTTCCGAAATGATTCCTTATAATGGTAAAATCTTATCAAATCCAAATATCCTAACATTCCGAATGAAAGCCATTTTCTAGTGGTTGGGGGTAACAGGGAAGTGCTCAAGTAAATAGCAAATCAGACAACCCAATCTAATCGTACATCGCGGTCTGAAATTAATTATGCCAGAAACTGACAGAAGTACTCACACTTTTTCTGACAAAGCTCCAAAATATCACCATTCTTTCAACTTGGGTCTAGCAACTTCACTTAATTAAGGAATACTTACTTGTTTTAGAAACTCTTGTGGCGTGCCCAATCGTAATCTGTCGGCAAAGTTTATTGAACTCTTCCACTTAGTAAGACAACAAAATTGGCTACACGGTGAATCGTGGAATTTTGCCCCTTTCTGCACGAAATATGTTGTTTGTAATGGTCGTCATATTACCGTTTACCGTTAAGATTAAAATGAATCATTTTTATTTTATTGGTTTTTTTTTTACTATAATCGCGACATGAAAAAGAAAACGCCTTAATATATTTTTAAATAGTTCAATTTTTGACGTGTGTCATTCAATAGTCGGAATGGTGCTTTTACATTAGGACCCGCTAAAAAGTGCATCGGCGTCGGTACTTTCCTGATGTTTACGTAAAACGACGGACAGTGCCGAATGAAATATTTGCAAGTGGGGGAAAAAAACAACCAAAAAATTACGGCAAAAAATTTGTATTAAATAAATATTTTTTTAAGGAAGAAATAAGAGTGACTGAAATAAGTGTTTACTGTTTACATTAAAAAGTTAATCAAGTAAGTGTTGTTTTTTTATTTTTACGAAAATTATTTATTTATTTATTTTTTTTACTGCTTATTATTGTTGTTTTTGTTAGGGTTTGGGCAGGGTTAGGAATTAGGGTTTGGGCAGGGTTAAGGATTAGAGTTAGGGCAGGGTTAGGGGTTTGGCAGGGTTAGGAGTAAGGGTTTGGGCAGATCGTTTGCAGGCGTCAAAAATTCAGTTATCAAGTTAAGATGTTTTCTGCTTATTCATTCCAATCAGTTATTCATTCCAATCAGTTATTCGTTTTCTTGCAGTTATTCGTTTTCTTGTAGTTTCATTAACTAACCGTTTTAAGGCTTTCTGGCGTTTTACATTAGACGCCTGAAAACACCGACGCTGATGGACTTTTAGCGCGGGTTCCAATCTAACAAAGTACCGTCGGAATCTTCTAGTATTTCGGTCCATTTCAATAACAGGAAAGAAACTTCAGCGATTGTGCAGGTAACAAGAACATAAGGGGTGGAAAAAAACAGACAACAACCGAACCGTATTTTAATTAGCTGTAGTTTTGTTTAATTTCCAATTTCTAGGTGCTGCTCGAGGTGTCACGTGGTCACCTCTGCAGCCATTTGCTTTTTTTTTTTACCTCTTTTCTCAGAGCGTATTAAAAGACACCATGTGCTAGTGTGGACGGCGCCATCTTGAAAAACAAAAACAAGAATACGGAGAAAGTTAACACTTCACGTTCAAAAAACTTATTCGAATAAGTACATTGCGATATATATCTATCAGTACCATATTTTCTGTCAAGATTTTTTTTTTGTTATGATGGCTAAGAACTGTGTGAGCCGGTGACGGCCACGAATCTGCTGGATTCACTTAGATTATTCAAACAAAGCTGTAACCACTATTTTTCGGTGAAGAATATTCTAGCAGAGAGACAGGTTGACCACATTCTGTTGCTGGCTGGAGAAGAAGGTCGTAGAAGGTACAAAGTCGACCGGAATGACCCAGGAGTGATTTGGCGAAAATTCGATGAACGATTAGAAACTCAAGTGAATTTTCATATTGCACACTTCTATCTGTGTCGGTACAGGCAAATGGACACTGAAAGCATCACCGACTTTCTGGTCAGATGCAGGTTGCAGGCAAACAAGTGCAAGTTTCGAGATGTCCAGAAAACAGGAAAAAGGCTCCTAGAGCAAGTCATCACTGGCACCCGGAACTACAGAAGCAGCTCTTGGCAAAACGCGAAGGGCTACACTCCAGGAAGCACTAAATAGTCGCAGGATACACAAAGCTTCCATAAGCCACATGGAACAATTAGCCGAGTTCCAAGAAAGAAAAAGAAAGGAAATATATGCCATCAGACACAACAACTGCAAACAATGCAGCATCACACAGTCCTACAGACACGGAAAATGTCCACCATGGGGTACCACATGTTCAGCATGTGGACGGAAATATCATTGGCCAAAAGTGTGCACCAACAGAAGGGAGAATGCGGGAAAATACTCTGCACAAATACAAACGATATTAAGGGAGTCCCGAGTCAAAACTGAACACCCAGGGGCCCAGAATAAGCACCAGCACAATTACCAGGAAAAGAAGCAACCGTGTCTGCTCTGTAAATACACGTCAGAGAGACAACGATGAACTCTACAAACAGTTTAAGGAATGAAGGATGCGATTCAGCCACAATGTGCCACTCAAACTTAAGCCTTCACAGACCTTTGCATAAAGCTTACCAATCGAACAGGCATCCACAAACTAAGAGCCAAGGTTGACACGGGAGCTGAGGGCAATACCCCTCCCCTACATATATTCTGTAAGATATTCCCGGAGCTAATGAACTCAGACAGACAGCCAGTCCCCAGTGCAATTCACAATGAACAAACTATATTTACTGTGTATAATGGCTCCAGCATCACTCTACATGGATTCGTGCAGATACAGTGTGCCTTAAAGGGAGCCTGGGAAACCCTGAAATTATTTGTGTGGGACCTATTATCATAGAATTACTTTATCTTAGAGATCTGGGCTCGGTAACTCTGCACTGCATCATCTAAAAAGCCCCAGCACAGATAGGCTCAGCCAATGACCTAGTGAATATGTACCCTGATCAGTTTGACTGAATAGGCAACTTTGATGGTGAATATCACATTGTCCTGAAGCAAGACAGCCATCGCATAATCCATGCAGTCCGGAAATGTCCAATCCACATGACAGATAAGATCAAAGCCGAACTAGAGGATATGGTGAAACAAGACATCATACAGAAAACTAGCGAGCCAACAGAATGGGTAAACAGTCTAGTGTATGTTCACAAAGCCAATGAGAAACTTTGCTTCTGCCTCGACCAAAAAGATCACAATAGGGCTACCATGCGATGTAATCAAAAGACAATAGAAAAGATTGTGCAAAAGCTCTCCAGTGTCAAGTATTTCTTTAAACTGGACGACAAACATGGGTACTGGTCTGCCAAGCTACTGACTACCTTTAACTCATTCTTTGGAAGAGTTTGCTTTCAGCGAATGCCTTTTGGTCTAGTGGTGTCACAGGATGCCTTTATGCAAAACATGGACATGATACTTGAGAAAAGCTCTTGCTTATTCGATGACGTCATCATCTATGGCAAAACCAAAGAACAGCATGATGAAAGCTTGCACACTTGATGAAAATAGCACAAGTAGAAGAACTCGTATTCAATAGTGAAAACTGTGCAGTCGACCAGAAGAAAATACACTTCTTCAGAGCCATGTACGACAAAAATGGGATAAGCCCTGATCCCAGCAAGCTGGATGACATCAAGACGTTACCCAGCCCAACGAACATCTCCGACCTATAAAAGATGTTGGGCATCATCACCTACATGCCACCCATCATCCCGCATCTGTTAGATGTCACAGCACCTCTGAGAAATCTACTCAAGAATGAAGCCGAGTACAGGTGGACTCAAAGTCATCAAAAGTCCTTTCAGAAAATCAAAGACGTCATATGACAAGAGATGCTATTAACCTACTTTGATCCAACGAAACAGACTTTGCTCAAGGTAGATGCATCAAACAAAGGCCTTGGTGCAGCACTTCTGCAGGAAGAAAAACCGATGTTTTTTGCATCAAAACTGCTAACAAACACAGAACAACGGTATGCTAACATCAAACGTGAGCTATTGGCAGTCGTGTTTGCATGTGAGCACTCTAAGAGGTATCTCTATGGATGCTTATTCCAGGTCAAAAGCGACCACAAATAACTGGAAATGATCAATCGGAATAACCTGACTGCAGCCCCACCTTGTCTCCAATGCATACAGGTTTACGACATAACGATCGTTTATCACCCTGCCAAGAGAATGGCTCTAGCCGACGGTTTCTCAAGGTTACCCAACAGGAAAGCCAAGCCAATAAACTTGGAACTCAGGGTTGACTTTCCAGCTATGTGATATATGGCAGGAAAACCAGAAATCGCAGAGTGCGAAATTCCTGATGCTACACGAGATTCCCGTGAGACCATAGCAGATAGTGGTTACAGACCTGTTTTACTTCAACTGATTTGACTATATGGTGACAGTGGACTACTACTCCAAATATCCATTTGTCAAAAAATTTAACAACTTCTCTAGCCAAGAGGTCATAAATCTGACCAGATAACTTTTGGGGGAACAAGGAATCCCAGAAAAGGTCATCAGTGATAATGGCCAACATTTCAACTCTGATCTTTTAAAGCAGTTGGCTACGGAATGAGGTTTTGAGCATCGTACCTTATAACTCCAATATCCACAATCGAATTGCCTGGCTGAGCATGGTGTACAGGCCATAAAATCGGCTTTCAAGAAAACCACCTCAAGTCCATTACTATAATTTCCCATTAGTAGGGAAGAGGGAATAGTTCATAATATAAAATGTTTGTACACCGGCTACAGTGTCAGGACGCGTCCATGTTTGTATGTAAGTATGTGTGTCTGTACACCGGTGTTAAGGTCAGTTCACATGTAAGCAGTTATGTGTTTTTTGTGTTATATTAAGTCCACGTGTATGAGGCAGTAGCCATTTTGGCTTCTCGGTACTTCATGTCGAAATGGCCAGAGCTAGGTAGCCCAGTGTAGTAGTCGTCTACATGTCGAGAGAGGCAAGAAAAAGAGAGAGTGAGTGGACATTAAATCCACGTGTATGCAACAGTAGCCATTTTGGCTTCTTGTCTTCCTGTCAAAGTCGAACCCAGGGCCAAAGACCAGGGAAGATGCCTGTTGCGTCCCCAGAGAAGGGGACGTGTATTTGGCAGTGCAAAAGAAGAAAAAAGAGAGAAGAGGCTTTTCGTGCCGAAGAAGAAAAAGAGAATGAGCAAATGGCGCTCAAGTGTGTATATAGTTATCTTAGTCATCTGAGATTCGCCTAAGATAAGGCCACTGATTGGTCAAGCAAAGGAGGAAGTAGATTGCTTGAACCAATTAGCGAGCAGCTAAGAAGTCATCCATATTAAAACAATATGGCGACTGTGTGCCGGCCCATAGAAAACTACTACAAAACTATCTTTGAAAGGAAAGAACAAAAAAATTGCAAACTAGACGGGTTAATATACGGCAAAAAACTAAATAAATTGCAACATTTGGTTTTTTGGTGGTTTTTATGTTAGAATGGGTCTACTCTACAACATACCAAAAGTTAGACAACATCCGAGTATTGGAAAGTATCAAATTTCGAATATGACTTGTTTTGGTTTACAAGTCATTTTCCATTTACATGTGAAGCACTAACTCCATCAGTTTTCATAAATCAATAAATCTTGGATGTTTACCTGTTTTCAGGGTCAATCTTTCAGATGAAAAGGGTTACCAGTGATGCCAAATAAACCTTTATACCATATCTAGAGATACCCGACCTCTAAACCCCTCATTACATCCACATTGGTACCTGTACCCCTAAACCCATGACATTCTTCGTGAATACTACAATTCACCTCCGACAGATGATAAGGAAGCACAAAAACGAGCAATTCTCAAAAGCACAGCGAAACTCATCAAAGCTTTCTTTCACTTCAAGCAGATTACCTCCAGCTGGCAAGGCATGATTCACCTGGTGCATAAGGAGTGCGAATATATAGGACGTTGCTGGATGGCAGTAGACTCAAGGAGATCATGGAGACAGTATATGGTGAAAATGCTGTCGTACACATGATGAGCGGAAAGGCAGGGAAACAAGTATTTCGTGATCACCTGCTGGTGCATCAGTGTCTCACACGTCAGATTGTTGCCAAAATCTTGGAGGATGAACCTGGTTTTTAGGACCAGGTAGAGGAACTTGAGTGGCTGTACATGCTGATAGAGACTGGTGAATGTGACTTGAAGTCATTGTTGAAATCAGATTCAATCGGTAGGATATACAACAGTCTAACTCTGATAAGAAATGAATTGGAAAGGGCCTCCAAAACCAGTAATCTATGGATAAACTATCAGCACATGCTAGGTATTGCAAGGGCGCTTGTTGCAGCTGATCGAATGGAGTCTTGGGAACTGCATCTTAGTGCCGTCTTAGCTTGCTTGCCAATATTTGCAGCCACTGGTCATCCAAATTATCTGAAGTCGGCTCGTCTATATCTCCAGATTGTACAGATGAAAACCCTGCAGTACATCAAAAGTTCCTGTTTGGGTTTCACGTAATCAGACGCAATAGCCAATACTGGGCTAGTGTTGGCTCCCATCTTGCCATCGAGCAAACACTAATGCACTCACTCAAAAGCCATGGTGGGCTTACAAGGGGTAGTGAGATGTCTGAGCACCAGATAACAGTTTGAGCCATGTCGTCCACTATGTCATCCGCTTACAACCTTGCCATGCAATAACTTACCACACAAAGTTACACAACAAGCGAACAACGGGTGAGAAGAGATGAGACAGATATCGGGAAAGTTGCAGAGCAACAAGACAGCTTTAAGCCGTTTTCAGGCGATGAATCGTTATGCAATATTATCACAGAGACTACTGCTAACGAGGATGTCAATGTTCAGGACCTTTTTGAAATCGGAAAAGACATTGTACAGAAGATGGATGGACAATCAGTTTCTCCTACTCTCACAAACGGAGTTTGAAAGCAAAGACTTTAGCATCGAGTAAGAATGTCAAAATTTCTGCAGATCATAGCACTGACCCAGTACTTTTATTCCAGAGTTTTATCGTGGTCACACAGATGGGTGATCTAAGGCTGGATGATCTCATGTGCTATGAACTCTGTCTCTACCTGATATCTTTGTTTGAAGGAAAGTGCATCTTCTGTCAAGCAGACAAACCACAGATGGCAGCAGCTCTCAGAAATTATATTGAAACAAAATTGGACAGTGCTGTGACACAAAACGTTCCAGTAAAAGAGCACAATGTACTAGATGGAGGATCTCTTCTTCACCATTTGAAATGGAAGGGAGTACCTAGAGCTCAATTGCAAACGATTATGCCTCATTTACTGTTGAACACTATGGGAGATCAACTGTCGTGTTTGATGGTTATGAAGTTTGACCAAGTATAAAGGACTGTACTCATTAGCGGTGAAGTCGATAGCTGACTGCAAGAAAGGTGAACATTACCGAGGTAACAAAATTTGCTGGGGAAAAGGAGGACTTCTTGTCAAATGTGGCAAACGAGCAGGTGCTGATCAAGACGATCATGGAACGAATACGTCAGAAAAGCTGTGATGTTATTCAAGTGGAAAAAGATGCCGATGTTGAGATTGCAAAAGCAGTCATCAATATGTCTACTTTCAAATCAACCACCCTCATTGGAGAAGACACAAACCTTCTCTTGCTGTTCCGTGCATATGTTTCTAAATGTGCTGCATTTTATTTTTGCTCTGACAAGGCGAAATCCTACACATACAATATCTAGGTTCTTTAGCGGAGCAGTTTGTAATGATCTGTTGTTCCTGCATGCCTTCATGGGATGCGATTTGGTGTCCAGGGTATTCGGAATAGGAAAGACGTTGGGGTACCAACGAATCATCAAGAGAGAAAAGACAATAACAGACTGTTCAAACGCATTATCTCTACCAAAGCAAAGCCAGGATGTTGTGGAAACCAATGGTTTTAAGGCAATGGTAGCTTTGTTCAATGCGGATAGAGAAAAACTCCCTGGCATCTATTAGATACAATATGCTGCTGCGAGAGTTAAGATGTTCGTCATGCCAGAACGACTCCCACCAACGCCCTCTGCCTGTAAATTTAATTATTTGTAGACTTGCTACCAGATTATGGAGTAGATGGGATGTAGTGATGAAATGGTGCCATCTGAGTGGGGGTAGAAGTTGGAAGGGAGCAAACTTGTTTCAGTGATGACGAACAAAAACCCTGATCCAGATGCACTGATTCAGATAATTCATTGCAACTGTTCACAAGGATGCAATAACCTAAGGTGTACCTGAAGGAGGCATGGACTAGAATGTACAAGTGCATGTGGACATTGCCAAGGCGGAAATTGTGACAATATGAAAAATGATCCAGTAGAAGATGATAATGAGGAGTTAAAAGTTTTGAAAAAGCACTGTGATGTAAGTGAATCAGGGTGGATGCAACAAGGGTAATAGGTGTAGGGGTACCCATTGATATTGTATAAGGGTTTATTTGGCATCACTGTTAACCCGTTCATGTGAAAGATTGACCCTGAAAACTTGGGTAAAAATCCAAGATTTATTGATTTATTATGAAAACTGACCGAGTTAGTGCTTCACATGTAAATGGAAAATGACTTGTTAAACCAAAAAAAGTCATATTCGAAATTTGATTCTTTCCCATACTCGGATCTTGTCTAACTTTTAGTATGTTTTAGACTAGACCCAACCTAGCACAAAACAACCAAAAAACAAAATGTTGCTAATTTTTGGGGTCAATCAGTCTATTGACCCGTCTAAACGAAAAATGTGAATTTGTTTTTCTACTTTTTATTCATGTTTCGGAATGTCTTAAATGAGCATTATTAATTTGTATTATGTGGATAATCTAGCTACTTGGATATTATTCTCACAACGTTTTGGCCGACGGGGCTACCCAGGCTATTTTTAAAATGCAAGAGTGTCCCTCCTTTAAGGATGCTGACTTGACTCTCCGCACCTTCCAACCTTGTGTCACATCAAGTAAATACTGTGAGTCCCAGTATGATGGTTTCCTGCTGCTGGGTCCCGCTACTTAAAAGCAGCATTTGACTGGAGTTGTAGACATCTGGCTCCAAAGAAATAGGTAAGTTGTGTTTCTTTTAATTTCCACAGTGATCACGATACAAGGATATTCAGCACAAAATTTTTTGGTAATGGGCGTGAGTATGTTCTTCAACTCTGGTGATTAGAGAATAAACAACACTTCTCCGTTTAGACCCTTTTAATATTTCTTAAGAAATCTCTTTACTTTTGGTTGTTCAACAAGACGTAAATAAAGTTGATATATTATGTGTAGATATACTTTGTTGTCATTACTTTTGACATTGCACTATATTCTACATTGGTGACCTGCACAACGATCAACCTTCCGAGGATTATAGGGATCGTCTTAGTTTTTCATTAAAGAATCATCGACTTAGTAATAAGTGTAAAAGTCAGATTTAGTTCTTTTTATTTGCAGTCCTTTGCATTAGTCTTGTAAACTTCAAGATTTTTCAAGATTCACCGGTTTGGCAGTAGGGGGCAGACAAAGCAGTGTTGCATCATGTGGTCCCCCTCTCCACATTCACAGATGATTGGGTCAGTTTTGTAGCCCTATCTACTCATAGCAACTATTGACAAACTATATTCCCGTTCTCAGGCGGTTTAGTGTTTTCCACTGGAGTTAGGGTGACTCTGAACTGGGAGAGAGTTCAACAGAAGCAGTGATTCCCATGTCAGTAGGAGGGGGGCCATCTTCTAGCCGTTTGGTCCACAGCTGTAGTTTGGTCTCTTCCTTAGATGTTGTTAGGGGTTCGACATGGCTGAGGAAGCTTTTCTTTGACTTCAGACGTTGGACCGTTGGTTTACTTCCATGAAGGAGATGGCGTTCCTTACTAAACAAGAGAAAAAAAGGAGAGAGAGAGAAAGAGAGAGAATGCGAACAAAGATTGAATATAAAGTGGAATGATTTCTACGCTTCTCAAACAATTCAATGCCTTTTTGTAGTGATTTGTCATTCACCTCAGTTTCAGATATCACTCCTTCATTGAAGTCAAATCTCTTTCCCTGGAGTATTCTTTTAAAATCTACAAACAGTCAGTTATTTCTGTGGTTCAGATCTGGAGAACAGCATGGTTATGAAAGCAATTCATGTAGCTGTGTCATCGTTGTGATCGACTTGTAAGACAGTGCACTTTTTGGTGAAAGAACACTTTTTTCTTCTTCAGTTGTGGCCGGTTTTTAGCTATTTCTTCTTCGAACGCACAAATAATATTCGTTTTTGCTGGGTTTTTTATCTCAAGGTAATCGCTAAAAATGATATTGGCTTGTTTATAATTCCAGCAAATGAAAACGAACGACGATAAACAAACTAATTTAACCAGAAGTAAATAAAAAAAACGATATAATAACCCAACATATAATTAGTTTCTATTTAGTTGCCTCCCCACGAGAGAAAATGTAGACACACAAAAAGGTCAAAGAAAATCTGAAATATTAAATACTAGTGACACACATGGAAACAATTACAGATTATTTCAAATATATTTGAAAAAGTATTCTACTTTCAAATCATGTCTTATATCCTAAAATCATTTCTAAAATTTGCAAACCTCATCAAACCTCTCAATTATCTAAAAAGTCTTGAATCAAACAAATACTTGCTGTTATAATTATAAATGCATGATTTTTTACATTTTCTTATAGTTAAGATAAGAGCATAAAAATCATGAAAGAGGTGATGCTTAGTTTCCATTGAATTGAATCGATGTTAATAGGGGAGAACATGATGGCTGAAATAAGTCCATTTTCATCTCAGATGTTTTCAAAGAAACCCGTCCATTTTTTCTCTCGGTCTGCCTACCAAACTGTATGTGAATAGAATGGAGAATAACATCCTGGGAAGTCACTCAACTGTGAAGAAAATAAAACAGTAAAGCCAATCCAAGATTTTATAAGTACAGAAATTAAATAGAATTCTGGTCATCAAATTTCCCAAAAATATTAATGTAATATTTTAATTTATGTCCACATTTTGAATGCATGTATATTATGTAAGGTTGTAAACTGTTGATGTCATAAAAATGTGGCAAAGTTAATCAGAAACTTCAGTTGTTTTTAGTTGCACAGCATGACATACATAGGTAGATAAGAAGATATGCAGTAATTACATATTATTATGTACAGCAGGGATGTGAGCAATTATGGAATGTGAGTGATTATGGAATGTGAGTAATTATGAGATGTGAGTAATTATGGGATGTGAGTAATTATGGAATGTGAGTAATTATGGAATGTGACTAGCCAATTTTTAAAAAAAGCTGAATTTGAGATGAATGTCCCATGTGTGTGCAGAGAAGGCAACACAAAACACAGCTAAAACAACTTGTATGATAAGTAATTAATAAATTATTTTTATATTTTCCTAAAAGTGATTTTAAAAAGAATTCCACAAGAGTGAAGAACTCACATCCCTATAATATATGCTATATTATTAATATACATCATATAATTAATATATTATCTATATAACAGATGTTCTTTATAAGTAAAAAAAAAATGAATAATAAGCTGACATCTCTATATAAATAGGCAACATATATTATTATTATTTATTGATATTTTGGGGTTAAATGTAATTTGTGTTCGTTAAGTATGTGATTTACCAACAAACTTCTTGTCATACAAAAGCTTTGATATCCAAAAGTTCATGTTATTTGTATATTTGAGTGACAAACAAGAACTCTGAAATGTATATAGACTAACTTCCAGATATAACGATTATTCAAAGTCCACAAAGCTTCAAAGTGCTCTCAAGTTAAGATGACATAAGACCTAGGATGTCGAATCTCATTCTCTATCAGATTAGACAATAAACTCTTTCATTACAGAGACATTAATAATTGTGTGATCTGCAGACTAAAATGATGTGTAATGTCAGAGATCATTTCTATATCATTGCCGATATTGTTGATGTAACAAGCATCGCGTTAATAGGTCTCTCCAAACTTAGTTATAGATTTGTTTGTAAAGTATATAGACAAATGCTATTAATAAAAATCCAATTGAAATACATTCCTCAGAATAAGCTGAAGTCAAAAAGTCGATTTCATACAAATGTTCTAATTTTTTATTTATCAGATGTTTAAACCAATAGCATTGACATGAAAAAGTTTCATAATACGGCATTCCACTCTCCAATATATAAAATCATCTAAAGTAAACTCAATTAAATTGTTATAAAAAAATAAGTGGAAACTTTTATAGACAACTGAGTCTATTGATTTTGGCTTTACAATTAGCACCGATGTATGAATTTTTGGTTTGACTTTTTAAATGTGTATGTTATCTAGATATGTTACAAGTGTTTACATGCCTACATGCGATTGAATCACTATTAATTAAAGTGGAAGTGTGTCGATGTTATAGGTGCGGTCTGTAAGTTCAGGTCACATGGTTTGAGTTCTGTCTGGACCAATTCATCTTTCATTAATATAATTGATAAAGGTATGCATACATATATGTTCACTCCTACTATATGTTAAATAATAACCAGATTCAACCAATATAAAATGATGCATATTGAATTAAATGGAAGTGGTCGGATGTAGTGATTATTATCATTAATTGTGGACTTGGTATGTTGTGTTCAAGTTCTCTCTGAGCCAATACATTAGTTTCAAAATTTTTAGGGAAAGGTATAAATCCATATATTTTTCCATGTGTGTAAAATAGTAGGGAAGTCTTGGTTGTGTAATTAGAAAAGGAAAACTCTGAAATAAAACAATCCATTCTTTGGTTATTTTCTCGATTTCTTTCTCTTTTTCTGTTCCAGTGATGTTTGAATAGATAAAGAACCTCATGTTAGTATTATTACCGTTCATGTTGATTAATTGTAATTCATGTCGATGCAGACAACCTTGAAGATTTTACCATATGTTTTGTTAAGAGCAGATAAAATAGTAATTCTATCTTTAAGAGTTTTGTCTTTTTTATTTCATGAGATCATCATCAGATAAAATAGTAATTCTATCTTTAAGAGTTTTGTCTTTTTTATTTCATGAGATCATCATCAGATAAAATAGTAATTCTATCTTTAAGAGTTTCATCTTTTTTATTTCATGAGATCATCGTCAGATAAAATAGTAATTCTACCTTTAAGAGTTTATACAAAAGATTTTTAAAAGTGGATTTTTTGTTAATTGTGGCAAAATGTTATTAGAAAAATGTCTGAAATTCTTCTCACATTAAACAAAAGACAAACTTTGATCAATCTACATGGGAAAGAACTTATAGAAAGTATTGTTTCTGTTCAAAGACGAATATTGCAAGAAATGTTAGATCCCAACAAAAAAATAAACTTCTTAAACATTGTATATAATACAAAAATATTGCTATTGTTTTATAAACAATTATTTAAGACTTTTATTCAGACGAGTCACCACTTATAAATACCAAATGCAACTCGAAAATAAATAGATTAACGGTTTATGATTAAGAATATTGAAAGTGATCAGTTTGAGTTCATATTATTTCAATATAAATGATTTAGCTGATTGTTTAAGTTAAATAGCAAATATTATTTGCTGGTAACATTAAATTTATTGTTGAAACAAGGTATGGTAGAAAGAAATATACATAGCTTATCAAAATTGGAAAAAAGTGTAAATTTAAATTAAATACAGAAAAGTAGAAAGTTTCCATATTGAAATAAAACTTATGAAATATAAATATGAATTCTGCCGATGTGTGTAAAAATGTTTTTATTTCATAAGAGAGAAATAGCAAACTACTCAATAGTCAGATTTAATTACTACAGAAATCCTGTTTTGTGAGAAGGATCTTCCCCTTTCTTAGAAAATATCATTGCTTTGGTGTGGTTTGCAAATATGATACAAATATGTAAAGGTATGATAATTAAGTTTTGCTTGTGTTTTTACATTCAAAAGGTCCGTAATTTTACTCTTATAACCGAGTGCAAAGAAATCCTTTTTATTCTGGTCCATCTCCCAGTTTGAAGCTTTGTCTTTTGATTTTCATTAGAATATTTGATCAGGGTTTAAGTCCGAGGGGAAGTATCTTGATGTCTGCGAATCCTGACAAATCCTTTTTGGTGTGACTTTGCATATGTTTCTGTAAATGCTCTTTTCTTGCAAATGATGAACCGCACACTTCACAAAGGTAAGGTTTCTCTCCAGTGTGACTCCGCATATGTAATGTTAAATTTGATTTTACTGTAAATGATGAGCCACACACTTCACAAGAATAAGGTTTTTCTCCACTGTGGATACGCCTATGTACATCTAATGCTGATTTTGTTCTATACGATGAGGTGCAAACTTCACAAGAATAAGGTTTCTCTCCAGTGTGTTTTAGTACGTGTGTCTTTAAACGATCTTTTCTTGAGAATGATAAGCTGCACACTTCACAAGAATAAGGTTTCTCTCCAGTGTGGGTACGCATGTGTATCTCTAATGCAGCTTTTGTTGTATATGCTGACTCACACACCTCACAACTATAAGGCTTCTCTTCTCTGTGGCTACGCAAATGTACCTCTAATGAGGATTTAGTTTTAAATGATGAGGCACATATTTCACAACAATACGGTTTTTCTCCAGTGTGTTTTCGTATGTGTGCTTTTAAGTGACATGTTGTTTTAAAAGACGCATCACACACTTCACAAGAATAAGGTTTCTCTCCAGTGTGAGTACGCACATGTATCTCTAATTGAGATTTTGTTGTAAATGATGAGTCGCACACATCACAATGATAATGTTTCTCTCCAGTGTGTCTTCGCATATGTACTGTTACCTGAGATTGGTCAGTAAATGATGAGCCACACACATGACAACTATAAGGTTTCTCTCCAGTATGAGTACGAACATGCACCTTTAATGCAGATTTCGTTCTAAATGATGAGGTGCACACTTCACAAGAATAAGGTCTCTCTCCAGTGTGTTTTTGTAGGTGTTCTTTCAAAACATATTTTGTTTGAAATGATGAGCTGCACACTTCACAAAAATAAGGTTTTTCTCCAGTGTGTTTTCGTATATGTATCTCTAAATGTGATCTTGAAAAACATGATAAGCCACACACTTGACAAATAAACGATTTCTTTTTGGTGTGTTTTTGCATGTTTATGTTGGATTTTGTTATAAATGGCATGTCACACATTTCAAATGAAGAAAGGTTTTCACATTTTCTGTTATTTAAAATGTATTCTCTGTGAAAATTATTAAAACCAACTAATGTTAGTATAGGGGTTTATCCAGCATAGGTTTGTATATCCATTTAAAGTTGATTTGGATGTGAATGACGAGCTATTACAAGAGTAAGAGTTTTCTCTGTGTTGTATTTTAGTGTTTGTTTAAAGATTAGGTTTTGTTCTTTCAATTGAAAATGTTTATCTACTCATTTTAGAAGAATTAGTTTTCTATTCCAAATGTGCAGATGGCATTTTCATTTTTCTCGATTTTTCATTACCTGTGAATTAAAAAAAATGAAATTTTAAAGTACATTTTCACATAGTTTGAGAAAAAGTATAATAAAAAATAACAAGAATGTAAAAATCTGGTAATTATTCAATTTTCATTTCACAAATTTAATTTGTTTTCACGAAACTAATTCTATTTTGAATTACATTATCTTTGAGTAAATTAGAAATAAAATAAGATGGTCACTTTAATTACATGTTAAAAATGAAGGTGGGAAAAAATTCTTTTACATTTGTTCTTTTTTCACATACAGTTACTGATTAAAAAACAAATAAAATTGAGTAGTTATTAAATTTTTTTATAATTGTGAAATGTTGCTTTATTTTGGTTTTACATAACCCACATCATGATGGAATTTCATTTTTTAGCACAACAAAATGTTTTTATAAAATTACAAACGAAGAGAAATAATTTTCATATGGGAATTTTTTCAACCCTTCTTGATTATGCAGGTAAAATAGCCGGTGTCTGGCTGCAAGTTCCTATATCATTATAACTTGTTAGTTGAAGTTCTCGTAACATGTTTCAAACGAAGATCGCCAATGTGATGCAATGAATTTGTGGAAAAATTAACAAGTGAAAGAATTTTTAGAATATAGACTTGAACCCTATTTTATCTGATGTTTGCAAAATAGATCCCTATTCTGCCAACTTTTCACTCATTTTTCTGTAAGTTCATTAGATCAAAACAGCTGTTTACATCGTATCACAAAGGTCATGTACGTTTACAAAAAAAGCAGCCAGATTTTGTTGAATTATTTTATATTACAAGTTTTACCTATATTTTCGATTGATGTTAAAAAAGTGAAAATTTTAGCCATAACTAACACATCTTAGAATCAAATACAAAGTGGTAAAGGCATTATTTTTGAAATTGCAAATTTTTCGAGTGAGATGGACTCTAATAATTAGCAACTTTTTTAATCTCAGTGTTAATAGACGTTGCATTTGGAATGCGACTGCAATCGTTTTGATAATTTCAGGATGTAGTGGAGAATGGAAGCATAAAAATATAATTTCTGTGTTAAGATTGAGGAATGTATCAAAAACAATTGTAGAATTATGTCACCTATCAAGAGAGGATTGGACAAAAACATCAGAGTAGACTTGACGTTCAAAATGAAGAAACGCTCATCCCCAAGCTGGAGATGGGAACTTTACTCTATTGGTAAAGCAGTTTGCTAATAAGATATTGACATTCTACTTGCAATAAATTGTAAGCAATATAAAAATCATTTCTTGTGTCGATTCTTTATTTTTGCTTTAACGGCTTTCACATTTATCAACTAGTAAATAACACAAATTTTACACAAAGTAGTTTAATTTTATTTAAAATTCATACAAGCTATATAGTCGCAAACTACAGCAAATTATCAATATTTTGGTATTCAAAACCTCTTAGAATCACTGGGCATTCTGATAACAAATAAGTGTGTTTTTAATTATACTAGCTACATAATAGTATTACAGATATCGCTATATTGTTTGTAAGTATCAACGTATGGCAGCCACAAAGTAATCCCTGTAATTGACGAGGCATAACAAATTTGAACAATTATTATCGATATAAACGTAACTTCACACGAATGTGCGATATACCTTTTGTTCTCGGCAACATTCTGATATTCTTTATAGCAGAACGAATTTCAGTTAATAAGACAAATGAATTTTCATAAGCTTCACGTGCATTTATTTAACTACTAGATAACAACTGTACAATGAAAAGAAAAAGGGCAGAAAAGTCTGACTTAAGTGAATTCGAATGCATATAGTCAATAATTTCAACACTCCTCCTTACTAGCAGTCAGACTGTTCCATGATTTCTCTAACACCTAAGTGTGTTCTAAGCTTCACAAATTGTGTGCTCACAAGTCCTTTTGTCAGCAAATCAGCAATCATATCTTTACTTTGACAGTATTCCAATTCAATAGTTTTAATCTCAACTTGCTCTCGGATGTAATGAAACTTAATATCAATATGTTTCGCCCGTCCATGATATTGTGAATTCGTTGCCATACATATTGTGGATTGGTTATCCTTGTAGATGAGTGTAGGTCCAACCGAGGCTTCGTTGAGATCACTTTGACCATGTCGCATCCATACTGCCCCTTGTGCTGCATTTGCACACGCCATATACTCTGCTTCAGCTGTAGATAATGGAACACAAGTTTACGTTTTACTTCTCCAACTGACAGCCGCTCCACTTAATTTAAACAGGTAGCTTGAAGTTGACTTGTGATCATCCAGGTCACCAGCCCAGTCTGCATCTGAATATCCTGAGATTTGTTACATTCTCCCTGTCATAGTAACCCATAGTTCCGCGTACTATTTAGATAACGCATATGCTTTACAGACCTCCAGTGTTCCATCGTAGGTTGAAAGCAAAATCTTGGTACATTGCCAACAGCATGGGTAATATCAGGTTGTGTATTTGTTGATATACAGTAAGGCTTCCAACTGCTGATTGATACAATTCTTGGATGAATAGCTCGCTTTCTTTAACAGCTTTAGTTAACCTTGCACCAGCATAAATTAGAGTTGTAGGTTTTGAATTTTCCATTTGGAATTTTTTTTAAACTTCTGCTGTGTATGCTGATTGTCGGATCCATATCTTCCCTGAATCTGGATAAGCGATTTTAACACCCCAAAAAACTATGTAGTTTCCGCATGTCTTTGACGTTGAAACTTTCCAAGATTATTTTGATGAATTCTTGGATACGTGTCAAAGACTTGCATGACAGAATGATATCATCAACAGCCACTGCAGCTATGAAGATCTCTCCTCCCGAGGAGAGTGTGTAATTTTCCAATTGCTTGAAATGTATCTTTTTCAGCTGAGCATCCAGTGCTTCATTCCAACATCTTGATGGTTGTTTCAAGCAATAGATGCTTCGCTTTAATTTACAGACAAGTTGTTCTTTGTCTTTTACCTTAAATCCTTCTTGTTGCTCACATAGAGGGAAGAGTCTTTCTTCTTCCCTTCTGATGGGGGTTCATATACAAAGTGTTTGCCATTGATTTCTATAGGCTGCAATTTGTTGAAAACAATTTCTTCAACTTTTTCCGAATGGAATTTCATTCACATGCACCCTTTCGTCATACCTGTTTTGGCTTTCACATATTTAATATTCAGACAAGTATCATCCCAATAATCTGACAGTTCACTTGCCACAACCAATTTAACGTCCTCCAGTTTCAATTTGTTGATTCTCAACAAGTTCAGATAAATGTCTTAAGATGATATTGAAAAAGGCCCGCATTAATTGTAGCCTTGATAGGACCCCCCCCCCCCAGCAACCACCGCTGCCAGCACCCCCATAGTTACCGTAGTTCATGTTGTTGTTATTGAACCTTTGGTTTCCGCTGCCTCCAGGCGGATAGCCTCCACTGTAGTTACCTCCTTGTTTCATGCCTTTACCCTACAACTGATGGCTATACTGGCCATCACTTTGGTCGGTCATCTGGTTCAGATTCAACAACTGTTGACCAAGAAAACTGGGCAATCCCATGAGTAATTCACTTGTCTAAGAAAGAGCCTGTGTAACATTCTGGCCACTTTGGTTCCACTGACCACCAGCACTATCCATTAATTTATGCCTACCACCACCATTCATTCGACCTCCTGGTGAAAACTGTGATGGCTTTCTTTCTTGTATACGTCTTTCAGGTGACCACCTGCATTTACGTTGGGGCATTTGTTGTAAAGGTTGCGGCCGTTTTCCTCTCATATCTGATGAATGTTGATCCTACTTACCCACTAGATTCTCCATGTTTTCTTAGTGAAGAAAGCTTTCTTATTGGGGTAGTTTCTTTTAAAACTTTCTTTTGCATCATCACTAATCAATCGACAGTCAAGTTTAATGTGTCTATTCTTCCTACAGTGAAAACACTTGGGTCCCGTTTTAAAGATGTGATGTTTTGATGTCATCGCTTTCGAGTCAGTAGCAGTGTTTTCATTTTCTCTGACTTTCGTTTCTTCGTACAACAGTCATTTAATCACTAGCACCCATTTGGGCACATCCTGACTTGCTTCGAGCACTGTTACTAACATGTTATAGGACTCCGGAGGCTAGCCAAGAGGTGTACAACTCTATCTTTCTCATCAATTGACTCGCCGATGACTGACAACTCTTTGAAGATTTCTGTCATCATTTTAATGTCTATGAACAAAGTCATCTACTTTTAATTTAAGGCAATACAAACTCCTTAATGCTAATTTGTTAGACAACATTTTCTTTTGAAATTGATCTGCCAATTTTTTCCGCACCACTGCAGGGTCCTCAGGATCCCCCATCAAATACAAAAGTTACGGTTCCACTGACAGCACAATCTTTCCGCGATAAATACTTTGTGAGTAACATCGCATCTGTCCTAGGATCAGGGATGATTACCGTATCATTTATAATTTACCATAATCCGTCCTTAATTAATGACATTTTGTATTGTATTTTCCAAGTTGCGTAATTTGTCCCATTCAACGTTACAAGATTAACAAGTTGTGTTTCCATCGTAAAGTTCCAGATATAAAACAATACAAAACTTCTTCTGTGAACGAGAATTTCAAGATCTGGCCCATAACCTTTGCGAACAATTATTATCGATATAAAGCCAAGTTCACATGAATGTGAGACGTACCTTTTGTTCTCAGTACCATTCTGATATTCTTCATAGCAGAACCAATTCCAGTTAATAAGACAAACACATTTTTGTAAGCTTCCACGCGAGATGTGCGTTTATTTTTACTACGTACTACAACAGAGCAAAGAAAAGGGCAGACAACTCTGACTCATAATTTACTTACAGTAAATTCGAATGTGTTAATAACAAGTACTGACTATAGTGAGTAATATCAACAAAAAATTAACTTCACGAATCACCCAAATCGCATAAACAGTGATCGTTTTGTGTTGCCATTGTTTAAACATGGTGATACAACTGGCCTTATCAAGTGGGAAGTGGGATTTTGAAATTTAAAAAAAAAACTACTTATTTATTAGCCAAATACACTGAGATTATAAGTTTGATTGAGTACATATTGCAAAAAATAGAACTATTGAAAAAATAATATTGTTTTTATCATAGCAGGTTTATTGTAAAGAAGTACCTTTTTATATAGAGATTAAACAAGTTTGAAATAGAAATGTGTATTGTTTTACTCCCTGCATTATAAGGCAATTCTCTTCTTTCCACTTAAAGCACTCACTAACTATGGATTTGCTACTCTGTATCAAACTATTGCAGCACAAAACGCGCTGGACATCACAAAAGGAATCTGGCTGAAACGTCGCTGGACGGAGGAATGGTAGGCAGCAGATAAATCAAGGTTGCACAGATTTGTGGAGGACCTGGATAACCTACCAGGCATGGACCTCCCTCGCCAGCAGTGGACAATGCTCAACCGCCTCAGGACAGGTGTCGGCCGTTTCGCTACGACCATGAAAGGATGGAAACTAACGGGCTCGGCTGTCTGCGACTGTGGTCACTCTGAACAGACAGTAGACCACATCATTGAGTCATGCCTCAAACATCGATCACCCAACGACAAAGCCGGCATAGCTGCACTAGACAACAAAACATTAGCATGGCTTTTCTCAACCAAGCTGGTGATTTAACAGTGAGATGCTGTGAAGCAAACGAAAGAAGAAGCACAAAACTATATTTGAAATTTACATCCATGGCGCATCAAAAATAAGTTGCATGAATCACAAAAAATGTCGAATAGTTAGAATTTTTGTGTTTCTGTAGTTTAAACAAAATTGTGACACACGTAATCTAATCAAATAAAAAATAAACATTTTGAATTTAGTACCACTCTAAAAATTTAACAATCTAATAAAAAAATGTTGTATTCATAGCGGGGTTATTGTAAAGAAGTACATTTTGTATAAAGTTTAAACACGCTTTGTAATCGAAATATTGTTATATTTGACGTCGTACATAACATATTTTTTTTTATATCAGAATTATGAAACAATATTTTGAAGATGAAATAAAATTTTATACAAATTTTCTATGTTTTTTCAGTATAGTTTCGGAAAATACAACCAAAATTTTACAGGCGTGACGTACGCATTACATATGTACAACAAATGCTACAAAAACGAATGGGAAAAGACGTACCGCTGTTCCGAATGCTACCGAAGCCCTCCACCATTTTAAAAAATTAAATATTATGTCAAGTTTTATTAGTTACCATACGACGTTAGCATTGGAAGTTTCTTAGATTCGAAATGTTTGCACCTCATACCTGTATTATTTTCTTGTTCCGTATGCTTCTAAAAATGAATCTGTCAATGTTATATGAAATTTCACAATCAGTAGAAGGTTGCATATTTTTTTGCAAGGGAAAAATCCTTCTACAGAAGGCATTCTAACCCGAACCCTAATTCCCTAGCCCTAATTCTCTACCCCCTAAAAATTTCTTAACCCTAAAAATGGACAAAATAAAAGATACAGTAAAAAAAAAACTAAATTTATTGTATTAAAAAAAACTCGGAAAAACAAACAAAATAAAATTATTCTTTCGTTCTAAGTCGCCTGCTTAAAAAAATAAGGTAAGTTTAAAATTTTATTTCATTGAAGTCGTCTGGTTAAACAAAAGGCGAAAAAAATAAAAGTGCTCTTTCTTTCGTTCTAAATGCATAAAAAGGTCGTCGTTTCTAGTGTTAGTTTACAAGTTTATATCATTAAAGTCGTCTGGTTCTAAAAAAAAAACAAGTTTCAGAAGTCATTCTTAACATTCGGAACGGCGCACCTTCTTTCGTATTTTTCCGTTCGTTTTCGGAGCATTAGTTGTACATACGTTATGCATACGTCACAGCTGAAAATTTTTGGGTAGTATTTTACGAAACAGTGCTGTTTTTAGGGGAAACGTTTTCTATCAAACAAAGGTCACATGACATCTTTTAACACCTTTCGAATGAATTTAGAAATCAGAAAGTATATATTTAAAAAAGGCAGAGCCTGTAGGCACGGCCACCGTGTCTACAGGTTCAAACACTGCAGACACGGCGACCGTGTCTGCAGTGTCAGCCGCGTTATATATTAGAGACACGGTGGCATGTACACAAAATAAAACTCATTCAGTTTACGACACCGCCAGTATTTCTTTAGCGTATTTTAACGCGTTTTAAGAAGACTTGCTATAATAGAAGACATAGACGTGTTATATTAGCAGATATTATATTAGAATACAGTTTATTTTTTATGAATTTATCTATTTATATAATAAAATAATCAAAATTATTCAGTAACCATCACATTTTAACTCGTACTTTTTTCTAGACAAAATGGCGTCTTGTGCTCACTTCCTTACGAGCAAGTGCCATTTTTTTTTGCAAGTTCGTGTGACAAAACTACTGATTTCTAATAAATAGCAGTTGGAACGGTTTAAAAATACAAACAAATATCACAGGTCAGTTTTAAATTAACTTTTATCGACAACAGTTACTTTTATTTGTTGTATATTTGTTTTTTTAGCGTTTTTACTCTGCTGAGCGTCGTAACATATACCCGGTTAACCTATTACTTTATTAGAAAGCCCAGTGCAAATGTATTATTTCGTAAAAAAATATCTTTTAAAATATAGTTATCATATTTTATGAAAAAGAAATCCCTTAATTCCGCATTGATTAAATCAGTATAACTCTAAGAAAAATTAAGCTCTCGAATTAAATAACATTGCAGAAATAATACGACGCGGTTTTCTAATTACACAATGAATGACAACTTTTGGTAATTGTATAGAATAGTCATCGGTAAATGAGCTAATTTTCAAACTTTTCAAAACCCGCTAGCGATTTTGAAAACCCGCTAAATCTGGAAAGAAAACCTCCAGAAAATCGCTAACGCTCTCTTTCGCTCTTTTTTAAGTACGTAATTTCTCCGAAAAGGATTTTTTTGTCATTTCATAGAACTTTTATTGAAGAAAAAAGAATTAGGAAATTATTTATTTAAAAATTCTTGGAATAATTCTGCTTTTGTTTTTTCTTTTCGTAGTCATTTTTTTGTTTGTTTTTTGTTAGTTTTTGATAATGACCAGTGGTGCTTATTTGTTTTATGGTGCTAATTTACTGTAGGACCCGCGCTACCTTTTTTTTCTTTACCCCTTTTTCGTTCTGTTAGCTGTTGTTTTTTGTTTTTTGTTTTTTGTTCAGTGCGATTTTGTGTTTTTGATAATGACGATTGGTGCTTATTTGTTTTGTGGTGCTAATTTACTGTAGGACCCGCGCTACCTTTTTTTTTCTTTACCCCTTTTCATTCTGTTAGCTGTTTTTTTTTTTTTTTTTTTTGTTCAGTGCGATTTTGAGTTTTTGCTAATGACGATTGGTGCTTATTTGTTTTGTGGTGCTAATTTACTGTAGGGCATTTATAATAACAGCTAACAGACGAAAAGGGGGTAAAGAAAAAAAAAACGGTAGCGCGGGTCCTACAGTAAATTAGCACCATAAAACAAATAAGCACCAATGGTCATTAATTCAGTGTTTTTTTTTTCATCTTGCCTAAAACTTGTTTTATCTAACAACTTTATTTAATACTTAAAAAAAAAAAGAAGAAATTCTTTTTTCAAATAAATCGTTGTATGGTCGGAAAAGAAATCAGAAAAATACATTGTCTGTCATTTTAGTTGTGAAACGATGGATTAACCACTTTTTCTCACAGTGATTTACAAATAACATCATTTAGAAAGCCATTCTTAACATGGGATGAGGGGGGCTTTGTTAACTATTCTGTACTTTCACCTAACAATTTAATAAACAAAAGATACCATATTACGTAATTTCCGTTGCCGAGTTTTCCGTTGCCGAGTTCACATCAATGTTTAAAACTGGGTAGTTTGGGATACCTACTTTAAGTAATAGTAAATAAATGTATATAGCTAACTTACTTGAATTTTTGTTTTGCCTGTTTTACTTTAGCTCTTTTTATGGATGTGGAGTCACTTACGAAATAGTTTATGCATATTTCTTCCTCATATGCGTTGAGTTGTGCCTTATATTCCGCATAATTTAAAAATGTATCTCCAACTTTCATTTTCATAAAATAGCCCGATTAAAATACGCTAATTTAAAACTCGTGAAATACACTAACTTAACAAGACGAAAGCGAAAAAAAAAAAACGGTGTCTGACGAAAACGAAACGAATTTAAAGTGTCTCCAGGTTCTAACACTGCAAACACGGTGACCGTGTCTGCAGGTTCTAACACTGGAGACACGGTGGCCGTGTCTGCAGGTTGTTCGTTTAAAAAACTTTTACTAAAATATAAAAAATAATAATTAAATGTCTTTTTATGTTATTGTTTTTTTTTACTAAAACAAACAAAAAATCAATTGTTTTTAGTGATCCTAAAACGATGTCCGTAGCTATTTTACTCGAAATAATTCACGAAACTGAAATAGGAATTTGCCAAACATTTCTTTTGAAAAATTAGAATTACTTTCCGAATACGGAAACAATAAAATCAGAAGAAAAACATACGAACTTAAAACATTTTTTAAATCAGCAAAAAATCAAGACGAACTTAAAAGTGTAATCAATCAATTCAATATAAACTGTTATTTACGTTTAACATAAAACACTTTTCTATGAATAAATTAGATGTTAAAATATAAATAGGGAAACTATACTTGGAGAATAAAAGCTCCGAAATATAACCATTCCTTCAAATTGGGTCTGACTATTTCACTTAATTAATGAATACTTACTTATTTTAGAAACTCTTATGGCGTCATTGTGTATTCTGTCGTTATAGTTCATTAAACTCTCCAACTCGGTAAGACAAAAAAACTGGCTACACGGTGAATGATAAAATTTTGTTCCGTTTTCTCCACGAAATATTGAAGCGGTTGGCTGCTAGAATAGCTGCCAAATTCTAGAGCTAGAGCAGGCATTTCTTGAAGGAGCTGAAGCAAGAGCTGCTGGAATAAGGAGGAACAGGGTTGCCAGATTGGCTTTTTTATGGCCAAATTTCGCGAATTTGGCCTTTTTAAAAGCAGTTTAGACTTCGAAAATTCGGTTTGGCCTTTTTTTTTTAAATTTAGCCTTAATTTTGGCCTTTTTCCAATTATTTCATATAAATATTTACTTGATGGTAATTATTAATGAAAACGTTAAAATTAAGTAACCTAAAAGCAGTTTGCATTTCAAAACTTGTACGCTTTTTTTTAAATTTTGACCTTTTCTTTTTCGATTCATGGATTTCCATGAGAAAATAACTTCAATGCCCAGAATTGACATAAATATCTGTGAACATTTGTCATTGGATATGAATTTTCAAAGTTCTCTTCTAATGTTGGTTTTATTTTAACTGAAGTGCCGTTATGGTTCAGCAATAGTACCCTTAGAAGAGAAGAATTCAAAAACGTATTTCAAATAATGAACCCTGTAGATGGGGAAAATTACAAAGAGAGAAATGTTCCCCTTCCATTTCAAAATTTATCTAAAACAAGATGGTTAGTTAGAGGAAAAGTTTTATATAATATTTTGATGAATTGTTAGGGTATTTCAGCACTTGCGAAGCAAAATTAAGTATTAATGCCAAATATAAATGTTGCTAAAAGAAATGCTGTCAGATAGAATAAATTATTTTTATTTTTTGTTTGCAACTCCTGTTGTTCAGGAATTTGAAATGATAAATTCGCCATTTCAACAAGAAAATATCGATTCACATGAACTGGCAAAACAATTGATAATGCACCATCAGAGTTTGTACAAGAGACTTTACAACAAAGATGGGACATGTAAAACTTTGGAAAATGTTGATTTGGGTGGCAATTTCAATCAAGAAATGTATACGTTTACTGCTGGTGGACAAACAGAAGAAACCTGCAAGTGCAAAATAAAAGAGGTGAAACTAAGGCGCCAAACTATGTTGCAAGAAACCTTGCATCAAATCGAGAAAAGACTTCCTGAAGCTGCCAACATGTTTAAAGGGCTCTCACTTCTTAACCCTGATAAAGTTCTTTGTCAAACTTTAAGAGTGAAATTTGAAGATTTACTATTTCCACATCTCATGGAAAATAAAAATGTAATTGAGGCACAATACAGAAAAGTTTGTCTGGTAGAAAGGTGTGAAGAAACATGTTTTGCAGGGAACGGCATTCCTCTAGATTCTCTGAAATTTTGGCAAGGTGTGGCAAAACACAATAATTTTAAAGAACTTGCAGCATATGTGATAACATCTTTAATAACTCCTGCAAACAATGCAACTGTTGAAAGAATGTTTTCTTTAGTTACTGCTATAAAAACAAAGCCTCGTAATAAGACACAGATTTATTTGCTGGATGCTATTGTAAGAATTCGTTCTTACTTTTTATATAACTGGATTTGTTGCAAAGACTTTATATGCACAATTAACATGATAAAGCTGCACAACAGTGACAATCATTATGGTAAAGAAGAAAGCAGCAGCATAAATAATGCTGAAAATAAGTATTTAGAAGACGTCCTCCACTATCCGCTATGAGTAATGTAATGGCTCCACCCCCATTCATTTCAAAGAACTTTGAACTTTGTAATAAAAACTGGACGCCGAATATAACTTAAGGATAAGCTTTATTTAACCATTTGTTGCTTAGCTAGACAAATAGTGTTTTAACATTCACTCTTAATATACACGAATGTAGAACATTCCATTATTACTCCAAGGGGGAGACAGGCATCAATTATCTTTGTTACTACATTCTCCCCCATCTATCTTCTTATTCGTAGGGAACAAAATCATCCCATCGACCTGGCCTCCTGCGGGTTCTTTGAGGGCGTCTTGGTTGTTCGTGCCCGACATCCATTTCTAATCTAGGCTCCTCGGGACCTGACGACGTTTCGGGACTGTCTTGTGTGGCTGGTTTAGGGCTAAAATATCTTGCTCCAAATCGCTCTCGTTTTCTACGGCGCTTCGGTCGCTTGGTGTCTGAAGATTGAGTATCTGTCTCAGATATTGGGTGAAACCGCTTTCGTGGTACCCATCTGTCGTCCGAACTAGAGTCAGAGACGACTCTGTTAGTATATTCAGATTCGTTTTGTTGGGACTCTGAACTTGACGTATCTGGCACACGATCACCTAAGAGGGTCGGACTTGTTCCACGAACCGGAGCTCTATATCCATCTGAAGCAGTTCTACGTTCATATACATTTCCTGCTGGGGCTAGATCCCTTAAGGAGACAGTAGATTGCCTTCCTTCTGAATTTCTGACCAGTGCATACTGAGGGTTCGCTTCGATTAATTGTACCTCGCTTACCAATGGGTCATGTTTACTATGACGAACATGACGTTTTAATAAAACTGTGCCAGGTTGTGCAAGCCACGAGGGAAGTGATGTGCCTGCTGAGCTTCGTCGTGGGAACGAGAAGAATCTCTCATGTGGGGTAGCGTTTGTCGCTGTACATAATAGAGTCCTAATAGCGTATAAGGCCATGGGGATGAGACTTTCCCAATCGGAGATCGGACTATTGCGATTTGCTGCCGCCAACTGTACTGTCTTCCATATTATACCATTGTATCTTTCGCACTGTCCGTTTCCTTGAGGATTGTGAGGAGTTGTTCTACTTACAGCTACTCTTCGTTCATGCAGAAACTGCTTGAGTTCGTCCGACATAAAAGCAGACCCACGATCTGAATGTATATATGCAGGCACTCCAAAAACGGCAAAAATGGAGCAGAGGCCTTGAATTACTGTTGCAGCCGTTACGTCTGGGCAGGGGATGACGAACGGAAATCTTGAGTACTCGTCTATTATTGTGAGCATGTATTTATTTTTAGTTTTAGAGGGTAAAGGGCCCTTAAAATCCAGGTTAAGTCTTTCAAAAGGCTGTGTGGCCTTAATGAGTGTTGCTGGAGGAGGTTTGTAGAACCTGGGCTTATTTTCTGCGCATATCCGACAAGAGTTCGTAATTCTTTTTACGTCTTCAACAGAATATGGCAAGTTTCTGCTCCTGACTACGTGAATCATTCTTGTGATACCTGGGTGACACAATTCCCTGTGTATATACTGAAGATCATCTGAGCCAGTTACCAGGCCACACACCCTTGAAAGCGCGTCGACCGCGGCATTCTCCTTACCAGGGCGGTAAGTGACGTCAAAGGAGTAGCAAGAAAGCTCCATTCTCCATCTCGCTATTTTCTCGTTTTTTATTTTACTCGTTGTTTTTGGGTTAAACATAAACGAGACCGACTTTTGGTCAGTGATTAATTCAAAATGTCGGCCGATTAAGTAATGCCTCCATTTTCGTAATGCCTCAACTATGGCGTACGCTTCTTTTTCTATTGCAGAGTGTCGTCGCTCGGATTTCGAAAGTGTTCTTGAAAAAAAAGCTACAGGACGACCGGATTGTCTCAGTGAGGCAGCTATCGCACAGTCGGAGGCATCCGTCTCAACTAATAGAGGGATAAAAGGATCCACAGCAGAAATGGCAGACTGAGCAATGTTCCTTTTCATGTTTTGAAATGCTCTGATGGCGGAACAGGACAACGGAAAAGTAGATACTTGTGTCAATGGGTGTATTTTTTCTGAAAAAGACGCAACCCATTGGGAGTAGTGAGCAAACATACCGAGGGCTCGTCGTAAAGAGGGCATGTTTCCAGGGATTGGTAATTCCATTAGCGGTTTCAGTCGCTCGGGATCCGGCGTCATGGTGCCATTTTTGACAATGTATCCCAATAATTTGATGCTTTTCAAGTTGTAGGAACATTTTTCACTGTTCAAAGTCAGATTATATTTCTTGACGGCAGCCATGAATCGTTTAAGGTTGTGGTCATGTTCAGCTTGGTTATGTCCGCATACTGTGACATTGTCTATATATGCAACAGTACCCTTCAATTTTTCATTGGAGATTATTTCATCTATTACCCTCTGGAAGCTAGCCACACCATTTGTTATCCCAAAAGGAATTCGGCAGAACTGATATAGGCGACCGCAGGCCTCGAATGCCGTGTAGGGCTTATCCTCTGGCTTGATAGGTACCTGATGGTAGGCACTTCTGAGATCTAAAGTACTGAAAGTGTGATATTTCGCAATATTAGAAATCATTTCGTCAATACGAGGCAGTGGATAGGCATCGAGTAATGTGTATCTGTTGATGGTCTGGGAATAGTCAATGACCATCCTTTTCTTGTGATTTTCAGTGGCTGTTACGAGGACCTGTGCTCGCCATGGAGATTCACTTGGCTCTATAATTCCTTCCTTAAGTAGTTTTGTTACTTCTGCTGCTATGAACTGTTTGTCCGTTTCTGAATAGCGTCTTGATTTTATTGCTATTGGTTTGCAGTCAGGAGTTAAGTTTGTAAAAAGTGACGGGTGCCGCACTTTGACAGCTGCTAGTCCACATACGCTTAGGACTGGCTTGGGGCCACCAAAAGGAATTTCAACGCATGAATGTTGTTTTAGAAAATTGTGACCCAAAATCACTTCGCAGCAGAGGTTTTTCATTACTGATAATTTGATCCCTTGATAGGAGTTTCCTTTTAGTTTCAGGTTAACCATGCAATATCCAATTACATGGGACGATAAAGATGAATTTGCCATTGATATTTGGTTGGAACAAGGAAATATTTCCCATTTATTTGCTTTTACAATACTGGCATTAATAAAACTTTCGGAACTGCCTGTATCAATAAGCGCATGAATAGTCAATCCATTGATTTTTACCCTCACGATTGTTTTTGAGAGGCAGCCGGGGAATGCAGCTGATATTGTAATTGGTGCTACAGTAGCAAGAGTAGCCGAACGTTTTTTTTGAGAAGCTGACCGGCAAACTTTCGAAAAATGTCCCTGCTTATCACACTTGTGGCATCTAACATCTCGAGCCGGGCAGGACGAACGAGCATGTATACGAAGGCCACAAAAGTAGCATGTGGATCCAGCTGAGGCGGCAGTGATAAGTTGTTCGTGATCGTTAGAAAGGGGGGTGGCAGCATCTTGGACAATGGAAGAATTTTGAACATGCAGAGGAGGGGCTACGATAGCAGCTCCCAAAATATCGGGTTGTAAATAGAAGACAGACTGCTTCTGTGCCATGTCCAACGTTAGAGCTTGTTCATAAGCTGTTGGTAAGTCTAGGTTTTTATTCTCTAGTAGTCTTTGTCTTATTTGGTTGGACTGTATTCCATTAATAAATGCGTCCCTGATAAAAACATCTCTCGCTTGGTTCGCAGTTAAGGCTGTAAATTCACACTCGCGACTTAACGTCTTTAGAATCTGAAGGTATTGTTCAAGGCTTTCTTCTGGTTGTTGACGCCGGGTAGCAAGTAAATGTCTAGCAAAAATAGTATTTTTTTTCTTGACAAACATGGCTTCTAAAATGTCCACCGCAGTTTCATAATTTTCACATTCAGATAAATTTCTATAAATAGCAGTAGAGACATGATGTAAAAGAAGGGTATATTTCTCAGTACCTGTTAAAGCCGCGTTTGAAGATAACTGTAGAGCTGTAAGGAATCCTTCGAACATTTTTCTCCAATGCCGCCATTTGTCAGTAGATTCCGAGTCGGCCGTATCAAGGTCTAGACGATCGGGTTTCAAGTAACGTTCCATAACGAATGGTTAAATAAATTGTAATAAAAACTGGACGCCGAATATAACTTAAGGATAAGCTTTATTTAACCATTTGTTGCTTAGCTAGACAAATAGTGTTTTAACATTCACTCTTAATATACACGAATGTAGAACATTCCATTATTACTCCAAGGGGGAGACAGGCATCAATTATCTTTGTTACTACAAACTTATTACCTTTTATTTCATTTCCAGGTTTGGCATGTTATAGACATTTTCAGGAAGAATTATGTTTCTCTGTTCTATCATTGACCAAATTTGGAATATCGTCTTTTTCACCATTGTAAATAATATATATGTCTATATGTAACTTTTACACAAAGACATTTTACTCCATTTGAAAATATTCAATTAATTATTACACATATACATACATTCAATTCTACATACTTTCAACTATACACCTTTCACGTGTATATAAAAAATCAGAACAACTGACCTTTGTAAACAAGTTATATTTCTGTTACCTTTCTACCACATTTATCTCTTTTCTGACACCCTTATTCTTGTGGACCATCACAAACATTTGTGCATAGCGGCATTTCAATTCAGTATTCGTTTTTATCTTTTGATGTTTTTCATATCTTCCAAAAATAAACTGAATAAATTAAATCTGATCCATGTAAAACCTCAACTGGCACTTTCGTTCTCTTATATTTTGTGTATTTGTGGATAACTCCAATCTATACAAGTAATCAATGAAAAGTATTTTGAACACATTTTTCAGCTATATTGAAGATGTTAACTCTCAAATGTTTGCGCATTTTCTCTATTGGTTTTGTCTTGTTTTCTTTGCGATGAGGACGCAAAGTCTTTCCCTATGAAATTGAAACTGTAGGCCCTTTTAATATCCTTTTTGTTTTAGGAATTAAAAAAAAATATTTAGATAAATAAGTTCGTGCTAAGAAACATAAATAATAATCTACAATTTACATAGTATTTTAAATCATACTGGAGGACATAAAAGAAAGAATAATATTTTAAAGTGTTATATTTAAATAATTTAAGTTAATAATCTTGTAAAAAACGCACAATGTATCTCCTTTGGAAAAATAAATTCTGGTTATATGCCCTTAAAATGCTATCCGGTTAGACAATGGCTTGTAAATGGATGATCATTTTACATTAAATTTATATGCGAAACTGACCCCCACCCTAATTTCTAAATAAATTGTTTTCCAAAAGTTTTCCAATGTATTCATACCTAATCGCCTAAAATAGTAGAATCTATTATTTTTTTTTTTTGGGGGGGGGGGGTCTTATCTACAAATTTACCAACTTTACCTTAAATTATTTAATACTAAAATATTCAAATTATTCTTTAGGGTCGTCTGGTATGATTTTTAAAGATATATAAACTGTAGAATGTATTGAATTTATTAATCTAAAAATTATCCCCCCTAGCATATTTCTCGGTTTCAATTACATAGAGAACGTCTTTGCTTCATCACCGCTATGAAAACAATAGGAAACATGCAAACATTTGGAAGTTAACAACTTCAATATAGTCAATTTTTCTTTTATAATATATTATTTTTAATTTGGCTCTTTTGGGCCTTTTTTCATCCTAAATGTGTAACTTCAGTTTTCAATTTGGCCTTTTTTGGCCTTTTCCCCCGAAAAATTTGGCCTTTTTTGGCCTTTTTCCCCAAAAAAATTTGGCCTCAAACATTCATTATAGTGTGACAACCCTGTCCGTTTTCCCCACGAAATATATAGACGTGTGGTTATATAGAAGCAGTTGGCTGCTAGAACAGCTGCCAAATTCTAGAGCTGAAGCAGGCATTGCTGGAAGGAGCTGAAGCAAAAGCTGCTGGAATAAGCTAGAGCAGGAGCCGCTGGAAGGAGCTGGAGTAGGAGCCGCTTGAAGGAGCTGAAGCAAGCGTTGTTGGAAAGAGCTGGAGCAAGAGCCGCTGAAAGGAGCTAGAGTTGAAGCAGGAACTGAAGAGGAAGGCTGGAGTCAGGTGGATGGAGAAGGCAGCAAAGTGTGAATCGTATTAAGTAGTTTGTGTTGCTCTTAAAGGGCCGTTTGATCGCATTAAGTAGTTTTTGTGGGCCTGAAAAGGGCCATTTGATTGATGCTGCTGTTGATGTCTTCTGTTTCTGGGCTGGACGACTGATCACACAGTCGGTGGTGGAGGCCTCCTGATCCCCGGCTGAACTATTTATTTATCTTTTTAAAATTTTACATTTTGGTAAGATAAAAAATTATAAAAGATGTGTCAAAATTGGTATGGGGGAGAAGCGTCGGGAGTCGTTCACTTGTCTCTTCCCTAAAACTAGTTTAAATCCCCAAAATACCGCATTCACTTTATGGACTAAACTTCTTAAAATATTCCCAGGTATTTTGATGACTTTTATTTACAAAATATGTGCAATCTTGATAACGGGGAGTGAGAGAACAAAGAAGCCTTAAAAACACCTTAAAATGAATGAAAATAAAAGAAACAGAAATATAAATGAACAAAATAAAATGCTAGTTATGGTAACTTAGTGGGACCCTCCCATCCTATTTAAGGTATAAACTGCTCGCTGCTTTCAGGATAAACCAAAAACAGGAGAGTCAGTCTCTAAGTGGTAATAAGCATTGCCTATGGGACAAACGAAAGAGAAGAATGGGGTATTTAGGGATGTGTGGTGTCTTGCAAGACAAATACCATTGGGGTGGATCAAAGATAATGTAAATCGGGGAGTGGGCATCCTGGAGGAGTTTTGACAACTAAAATAAAGACAGGGGTACAGGACACATTTGTGCTATTAGCTAGATGGACTGATCCAATACTGGATTTCCAAAGCCTGTTATAAACCTATGGTTTGTGTATGTTATGCTTAGGCAGGGAACACAAACTCAAATCTATTCCGTATGACTAAAGATAAACAAGCAGTGTGAATCCACCTACGTTTAAACTGTGCAGAAAGCAACCTCCTTCTATCACATCTAATTTTGACTTTAAACTGATGCTTAAAATACGTAATGAGAAAGAGGCGCATCACCACTCCCTATTTCTAAGTGTGAAGTCCACACTACGATTCTAGCTATGGTTAAAATCGCAAGAATACTATTTGTTTCTCCCTAGGTCACAAGAGAGCCATGTTGAATACTACAAACGCTAAATCCAGGCACGTCACTTGCTCGCGAACGATGCAAGCCGTCACCTTGTTGACATACATCCCGACTTCACAAAGCTTGTAGCAGGTGAAAAAGGCGTACTCAGCCATTTCAACGTGGACAAATAGAATTGAAATACGTACCAATTCTAAAGTGCATGCCATTGAAAGGTACCACATTCCAGACCAATCGCCAAGTCAGAGAAAATTCGGTATTGTTGAGATGACTCTGGCCTGGCACCCAACTCCACTACGAGCAAACCTTCTCCTCCGACAGTCCCACATGCTCCCCAAGCAGACCCGAAGCTGTCCCCACCACTTATTCCAGATATAGTGTTTTCCTAGATCAGGCGAGGTCACTGGACCCCAACAGCCCTCTGAGCACAGCTCAGAATTCATTAAAGAACTGCAATTGATTCCTTGGCTTACGACAGCATTCGGCCAAGTGGACAGGGATGAGGTTGGGAAAAGCCTTCTCAACTGCAGGGCCCCATGCAGTCTCATCTGTAAAAGTTCTACTCAGGAATGCCAACCTCTCGGCATATAAATGGCTTGTCAAGTTGGGCATTCCCAATCCCCCTTTATTCGGACGTTAAGTACAGACCTGTCTACAGACTAGCAGCTTCTTCTTCTCCCACAAAAGCGAGAAAAGCAGATGTGTTAAAGCCACCCGGAGGTCCGTAGACAAACTTAGTACAGCCAATCAGTAAAGGATAAAAAGAAAGACGTACGTGACGCACACATCAGCTCAACCTTTAAAGGAAAGCCCACCTTGACGCTAAATCCTTACAGACGCTTCAGCCTTAAACTGTACTTCCAACCAATTCTTCTCAACCACATGCCAAGGATCTGAACCGAGCCATCTGACCAGTGGAAAAGGCTCCAGGCAGCCAACCTAAGGCAATTGGATTTTCTAAGGTTGACCACGGTCCCCGTAAATTCTTTGTACCTTTTGAGTGCCTTAATTACCACAATTATGTCTCGAAGGCTCGAAACAAACACGGTAACATCATCAGCATGTTCAGAAACCCTGGCTCGCGCACCACCAGCTAGAGCAATACCACGTAGGTCCAGTCCAGACTCCATGTTTTTTGTGAAGGAAAAGCTCAAATGCAAGACCATAAAGTAGAGGAGAAAGCGGAGACCCCTGATGGACTGACCGAAAAACAGTAAACGATTCCGATCGCATCACGTTTACTGGCACTACTGCCGTCAGGCGACAATACAGCATGGTGATCAATTTGCGGAAATCCGGTGTACAACCAGCGGCCTCTAAAGCAGATCCTAGAAAACGATGGTCGACCTTGTCAAAAGCTTTGGACTGATTTAAATTGATCAGTGTAGCTTCAGTGTCGTCTTCTAACTCCTCTAAGATCGTGCATATCAGAGGCAAGTTGTTCTGAATCGATCTCCTCTTCACGATATAATTCTGATCAGGTTCAATCAATTCACCAATAACAGCCTGCAAACGATTTGCAAAAACACTGGCTAAAATCTTTAAATCTGTATTTAACAGAGTTATGGGCCTAAAATCATCTAAAACCCCCAACATGCCACCCCCTTTTCTTAAGCAATATGATCACTCCCCTGGGTTACTTGACCAGGGATAGAATTCTGCTCAATGCAGTGGTTTACCACATCTGTCAATATAGGTATGAATATGTGTGACAGCCTCAAGAACAATTCATAGCGAAACCCATCAAGTCTTGGAGATTTGTTGTAGCTGACCTACTTCAACACAGATAAGACCTCACATCCCGTAATATGCCCATCACAACTAGCTGCTCGGGCCACCTCCGCAAGACAGCCAAATAGTTGCCAACAACTGGATGTGGAGTCAGGACAGTTCAGTGAAGGGATCGGCAAAATGCTTCTGATGTCCCTGTTGCGGGACCGACCGACCGTTGGGGTTGATCGGCCTCACAACTAAGAAAGTAGACACATGCAAGTTACGGCAATGACAAAGAAGAGAGGACAAACACTGGTGATAAGTTCAAGAAAAGGTATGTTTATTTACCATAAGACATGGCAATAACAATGAGTGATAGATTTGTGATGACGTCACTGGAACAGGAGAGACTGGAAAAACGGGAGTGGCATCTCTGGTGACAGCAAACTGAAACGACAGGAGTGGTGTCGTTGGAGAGAAAAAGACTGGATAGATGAATGACGTCACTGGAACAGGAGAAACTGGAAAGACGGGAGTGGCGTCTCTGGTGGCAGCAAACTGGAACGACAGGAGTGGTGTCGTTGGAGAGAAAAGGCTGGGAAGCTGTTGATGGATGTCGACAAGGTACCCTTGCTGTTGCTGGCTGGCCAAAAAAATATTGTAGTAGTTTGAGTGAGTAGTAGCCCTGATAAGGGCTGTTGGAAAAAAAAATTGCAGTAGTTTGAGTGAGTAGTAACCCTGATAAGGGCTGTTGGAAAAAGGAGTTGGAGCCGCTGGTGTAGGAGTCAGAGCTTCAGGGTGCTGGTGCAGTTGGAACAGGAGAGTGCTGGTGCAGGAGCGGTTTGAGCAAGAGAGTGCAGGGTGCAAGAGCTCAAAACTGCAGGGTGCAGGAGGTTAGAACTGCAGGATCTCAGGACTGCAGGTGCAAGAGTTCGGACTGCAGGGTGCTGGTGCAGGAGAGGAGCAGGTACTGGAGATGCAGGCTGAAGCAAGTGTTGACAGGCAGGTAGCAAAGAGAGTAAATCGCATTAGTAGCCCTTCTCAGAGCTACTAATGCAATTGTTTGTAACTTTGCTGTTGCTGGCTCGATGACGTGGGGGCCTCCTGACCCCCGGACTGAACTGTTATTTATCTATCTCCCACAAGGTAAAATGTGACACAAAGTCGGAAAGTGGGATTAGATAAGCCAGAGCTCGAGAGGTGAGCAATCTGACCATTTAAAAATTGCCTGGGCAGCCCCGTCGGCATTCCCCGGTAGGGGCGCCTCAGACAGTAAGCAATAAACTTACTCCCCCCCAAAGAGGGGAGGCGAAGCCTGGGAGGGTGCACCTCCTAGAACTGCACAGGACCAGATAACCCCCAATAGACCGGCGTAAATCCAGACCCAAAGGCCAGGACAATACCAGTCTATTAAGTGGGTTAAAAACCCCGGGCTGAACTACTATTTATCTACCTCCCACAAGGTAAAATGTGACACAAGGTCGGAAAGTGGGATTAGATAAGCCAGCGCTCGAGGGTGAGCAATTCTGACCATTTAAAAATAGCCTGGGCAGCCCCGTCGGCATTCCCCGGTAGAGGCGCCTCAGACAGTAAGCAATAAACTTACTCCTCCCCAAAGAGGGGAGGCGAAGCCTGGGAGGGTGCACCTCCTAGAACTGCACAGGACCAGACAACTCCCAATAGACCAGACTCAAAGGCCAGGACAATACCAGTTCATTAGGTGGGTTAAAAACCCGTGGCTGCACTGGGTTTTTGAGTGAAAAGCTAGAGATCTCATGGAATTCATGCCGAGTCACCTTCGCCGGTCCTGTGAGAAGGATTAATTTCGACAAATAAATTCGTAAGAAATCTCTCGCCGTACAACATGGTTGACATGTGCCTTGAATGTATTAGTGAGGTTATCAGCATAGTCGGCGAAACGCATTTGTATTCCTTAAAGGAAAAATAAAAAAGATATTCGCGGCCGGTTTTTCGCTGAGTCATTGTAAACAAAATGGCGATTAAAGCTGCTGCTGGTTTTCTCAAAAGTCATGACGAAAAGAATAGCGACTCATGCTGCTGCTGTTATTCAAGATGGCGTCTTTTTCAGAAGTAAACACACGTCGCGATGTGTTGAACCCCCGACACCCCTCACAAGGGTGTGTCCTTCTGGACGTTGAACTTTCTGAATGTAGTTATCCGAGTCGCCACGGATTGGAGCTCTACGTTCCTTGGTGTCGACATTCACGAGTTAGTTAGATACGCTTTCTAACCTAGCCATAACTACTTGACCCACATACCGCTCGTTTGCCGAACGGTTCTCTGAGCTAATTCTATGGTGAGGGAATCCCTTTCTCATCCCCCCCCCCCCCAGGCGAGGTTAGTTTCTGAACACTTTCCTGCTTTAGCCTTATTTAGGGCGACGAGGCGTTGGCTATACTGCACAGAAAAGCACCTAATGCCACACTTAGCGTTAACCCACCACCCATTCCCGGTTACCGCACCGACTAAGCCCTTCTGAAAATTAACTATTAGCCTCTCATGGAAGTCACGTATCTCCAGTAAGACAGTATTTAACACTCAGTACCCAGCTACACTTAGGGTTACTTTCTAATTGTAAACTGACCACAATTTGTGGTCAGAATGGAACGTAGGGCAAGATATATATTCTATGTTGCCCCTTCTAACTAACAACCGATCCAAGAAAGTACTTGGAATGGAGAGCCACGTCCACAACTCCCGTCGACCAGATCACATGTAGCCATCAGGTCAGATAAACTCTTCTTACATCCATCTGACCCTCTAACACCACCTACCTTATCTATCCTAGGATCAAGGATGGCATTACAATCTCCACATAAAATTAGCCGCTCTGAACCCCTGAGGAACCTCTCCAAAGGAATCCCTCTCTCGAGCGCAATTGGGCGCATACACCGCAACGATTCAGAACGTGCTACTTTTCATGGCAACATCAGCCACGACCAGTCTGCCATCAGCATCCATGAACAACGTTTTCCCTCGCGGACAGGGTGTGTCTTACTAACAAGGAAACTCGCCTAGCCTGACGGTCGCTGAATGCTGAAAAAACACTGAAATGCCGCAGTTGGTGATCATCAATCGAATAATAGTGAGTTTCCTGTAATGCAGCCTTATCTATGTCGAAGGCCATGAGGTCCTTCCGTATGTGCGTAACTTTGCTTCAAGACCTCATGTCCCTCCTGTTCAAACTTACAAAATTTAAGTTTGTGGCCATCTGCACTAATCAATGTCAACCACCGGTCTTAAGTCCTCAGGGGTCAGGATGCCGCAAACTTGGCGGATACTGCCTGTAAGAAGGATAGACGTAAACCATCCATCTCGAGCAATGCCTCTGGCATCCAAAGGGAAATTCAATTTAACGGCCTTATAAAAAGAGGGTGGTCTCTTCCTGCACAGCGACACTCCAACCGTTTGAAGGAAGTCATGCCCTTCTTCCACTGATTTCAGGCTCGGTATTGGTCTTTTTGTTTTTTTAACATATTTCATCCCAAACAACGCAGGCCCCCACTGTAGACGTAAGGGGTTACTGAGAATTAGGGTGTAGGTTTTGGGTGTCACCCCAAGTTGGGAGCAATGTAGCGAGATGTTTGTTTACATTAGTTTTAAACCTTTGCATGTCGGTACTGTCCGGGAAACAGGGAGCAGGGAGGGAGTTCCAGATGCCAGCAACACGAGGAAAGAAGCTATTGGAGTAGAAGGCTCTCCGGCATTTAGTGGCTTCTACCATTTCCCATAGTGCTTTGGTCCGTCTCACTCTCGTAGTCCACAAGAATGTTGTCAGTAAGAGGGCATCTGGAAAATTTCAGGGATCGTTGAACTCGAGACCCTTGACCTGTGTAAAAAGCTGCAGCGGCTTGAGGACACTATGCTGTCTGGGGTTGTGATCTTCTGCAGCATCACATATTTGGTCCCCTGGCAGGAAATAGAGCTTTCTAGTTTTTTCCTTCGTCGTGGGGGAAGGAAATGCAGCTCTTTGGACAGAGAACGGGAGCAAGCTGGGGTAGAATTGGAAAGGGAGGGAGATTTCTACTCAGAAGGAGTAGGGGATTAGGGTTGTTGGGTTTGAGCAGGAGAGATGCCCATCTCTTTTGACTTAGCGGGAGGGCAATGGGACCCAGCGTTATTGGGGGGGGGGGGGGAAATGGGGCAAGTCCCCTTTGCTTTCTTACTCTTATTTTTTTTGCTTTCTGTTATTACAGCCGGCCCAGAGTTGTATTCTCCTATTCCATCATCCATAATAACTGGCTCACATTCTGGTTCTGAAAGCTTCCTCATCATCCTACTGTTGTGGAAGGCTGCTTGGTGGGAATTTTGGTGCATAGCCACCCTCTGGGTAGCTGCACTCTTTGTTCATCAGGGGCTGCACTTGAATTCCATGGCCTGGAAACTGTTGGTTGGTGGTGGTAATTTTGCCAGCCTTCACTACCTGGTCCAGCCCTCATTCTGGGCTGTGTTCCTTTTGTCGATTTTTTATTTACGGTTGTCTTCCCACCCAGAGCTGCAGCAGGGGTCTTGTTTTGGGGGCAGTTTTTATACATATGACTAAGCTGCTGGCAATGCCAACAATGAGGACTCCTGCCCTCGACAATGACGCTCATCGTCCAGGTATCGCAGCTAAGTAAAGCTAGAATCTTTTTAAAATTTGCATGGTCCGAACTCATCTTAATCTGGTAGTTCCCTACTATAAGGTTATGGGAACCACAGACTGGAATTACTGCTTCAACGTTCCGATACTGGCTCATCCCTGCTCCAAGCTTCTTGGAGCCGATGTTGCAGGGGACGCCGTGGATGAAGACCGTGGTTCTTCTTTTACTTAGGTACTCCGGCTTGAGGCGTAAATGTTTCCACCTCAAGTCGAACCTGGACAACTTTTCAGCTTTGCTGTTGTTTGGGAGCAGAATCTCCATCATGGCAAAGCTTCTGCGACATATATATGATATCCGGGATTTTAAGATTCCACAGAAACTCCAGCACAGTCTCTTTTGAGACCGCAGTCAACCCCTTTGTCTTGACGTCCCTTGTTACCAAAGGCACTAATATCTTAGCAAGCTCTTCAACTGCTCCTGGGGCTGCTTTGAGCACATTGTCATCGGTGAGCTCTTCATATGTTGTGTTGAAGCGCTGACGGTATTATTCAAGGACTAACTGCGACTGAGCTTCCCATGCTGCACCCATAGCTGTTTCTGGCTCCGGGGACAAAACAGGACTTGTTGGCACTGCATTGGACATCTTTTGTCCGAGCAGAATGGTGCTGCCACTGCATTCCAGAATCTTTTGCATCAGAGATGGCCAGTCTGCCGGAGACACTGCTAGTGGTTGTATTGTCCCACTTCCCCGATAGCTGGCGACACCAACTGCTACTCTTTTACTCTTCTCCAGGGAAGCAATCCCCTTCTTTTGTTCTGGTCTGGACTGCCTAGTAGCTTTCACAGGACTGCACAGGAACATATTGATACTGCTGCTACTGCTTCTGGTCTTGGGTGGATCAAGGCTGTAATCCAGTTCCATCATTTTGTAAATGGCTTCCCAGTTGCAGTGGCCTGCTCTTTCTCCTGGCAGCTGATCTGGATTGGTTGCTTCCTTCCGTGGAAGCTCCACCGACCTGGCTGGCCTTTATCCTTGATCAAGGAGACTTTTCCTCCGAGAAATAGGTGGGCTTACATAGGTTGACGGTTAAAGTCCATCGACCAGCTAGTGGAGTGAGGACTCTATCCTAACGACCCAAAGCACCTCTCTCAGCTAGACTACCTACTACACTGCCAGGGTCAGCAGTGTCAAAACTAACGTCAGAACTGCCACATAAGGTGGCACATTCTTCTCTACTTACAGTGCTGGGGTAGGCACTGGCAGAAGTACTGTGCATAGCGCTTAAGGTGTCATGCTTGTGTCCAGGGTATTGGCCTGCTTCAGCTGCCAGATGTGTTTAAGGCATCTGAAAATAAGAGCCCGAGCTTGACCCTCTTCTGTTGTGACTTGGCTCAAGAGTACAAGTTCAAAACCCTGAAAAAAAAAACAGTTCTGAGCTCTGCTCAAGACCCGCCGTTTTGGACTTGGAAGAACATCTACTAGATTTGACTATAGTTGTTCAACTAAGGTTCGGTCGAGCATGAGCTCAGAAGGAAGTTGTAAAAATATCAAAAAAAACAAGTAGAAAATTAATAGCCCAACAGGGGCGATAGACAATTGAGAATCTAAAGAGATTATAATCCGAAAAAAAAACAATAGTCACAACATGGTCTGGAGCCAGTTGCAGCAGTCGAAAACCCGCTGAATGTATTTATGTGTAAGAATATTACAGCTGGTGATCCCATGAAATAAACAAATGACTGGAAATAATTCCTAGCCGAATCTATTGTCAACAATAGCTGAATAGTTAGATGCCTGTATTTACATAAATCTCAGCAGAGTCTTCAAGTTGAATGTTTTGGTCAAGTCCGAGAAAAAGGTTAGTAATGCCAAAACGTGATCATTAGTTTTTCCCCAGTATTTTTCCATACCCAACAAGAAAATTCTGAGCTGCTGCTACTGCTGATTTTTATCTCTAGGGTTGTGTTTGGCTGTTTAGGGGAGTGACTTAATGCCTAAACTTCTTGATGAAGGCGTGCTTTAATTTTGTAAACAAAAGTGCTGTACATACCGCGACATGTTAAAAAAAAAATAGATGTTCGAGCCTATTGAGTGGTTTAGGCCTTTAGGAGGAGGTATATACACCCAACAAAGCAAAGTTGGACGAGGCAATTTTTGGTTAAGGGAGGAGAGGTAGTACAAAGACCTATATCTGGGTTCTCCTTCACTGGCAATACGGTGAAGATTGGCAGTCACCATTCCTCATTCACGGTGAACATTGGCGGTCGCCATTCCCAATCCATTGGGTGAACATTGGTGGTCGCCATTCCCATTCAGTGGTGAACATTGGTGCCCACCATTCTCATTTAAGGGTGGATTTTTTTTTTCTTCACACAAAGTTTGGCAATGATTCGAGTCGCACCAGTTCAGATGCAAGCAGCCAGTCTCTTGATCGAGATCGACAGACTCTCTTACGAGTGGGTGGTCATTTGCACAAAATGGACAGACTCTTTTACGACGCTGAAGGAACTTCGACACTGAGGAGTTCATTTAGATTCAGATTCGGATTCACACATCAACACCTCAATGAGATCGACAGACTCTATTGCGAGTTGGTGGACATTTGTACGACATAGACAAACTCTGTTACGAGTCAGCATCCACAGTTCGACTTTGCTCCATCTAGAGACTCCATTTTGTACCAGATCCTGTTGGGTGGGTCGCTGAAAGAGCAATTCTTTTAGCAACCTTTCCCCAGATGACTGCTGCCTCGGCCCCCTTCAGGGTACAGCAAGGAAAAAGATACTTTTATATTCGATAATTTTATATATCGTGTGTAATTTTTTCCCCCCAACAAGTTAGAACAAAAAAATGGCTGACATTTCACGACCACATCTAGTCTCGATAATCGCTCAAAAATCGAAAATTAAACAGAATCACAGCAAACAACTGCCACCAATCGGGCGAAAATGTCATTTTCAACCAAACTGTATATTTTTATTACTAGTATTTTTGTGTAATTTTCGATTTTTAAGCGATTATTGAGACTCCACGTGACCATGTAATGTAGCGATTTTTTTCGTTCTAACTTAACAGAGATGACACTAGTTTTGTATCGAACTAACAAAACGGTTTATAATAAGTTAAAATACAAAAACACTTATCCACGTAGGTAGAAGTGTAACTTATCTTGCCTTTTATAACATATTATGGCGCTACTGGAGAGACGGGCCAACTGTTCGATCGATGGCGGCGGAAACTGCCGACTCCTCTTCGGGAGAAATCGTCCGAAAACGTGAGCGACGGAAAGAAATTTGATTTTGGGGAAGATAACTGTTGAACTGACAAGTGAGGATAAGTAAAAAGTATGAACATTTATTTATTGAAAATTAACAATTGAGGATAAGTTAAAATTATGAATATTTATTTATTGAAATAAATTAACAAATGAGAATAAGTTAAAATTATGAAACAAATTAAACATTATGTACAACAAATAAATAAATAAAACTTTGATAAACATTTGAAATAAAAAAAAACGAAATAAATAAAACTTTGATAAACATTATGTACATCAAATAAATAAATAGCAAACTTTTAATTGAAATAAGAAAAAAACGAAATAAATAAAACTTTGGTTTAAAAAAAAAAGTAAACATAATTGACTGAACGATAAATGTGGAAAAAAACAAGTTTTAAACAGGGTCTTGACTGAACGGTAAATGTGGGGGAAAAAAGTTTTAAACAAGGTACAATTCTGCGATCAGTTCAAAAATACTTCCAAGTTCAATACGTCTGCATTTCTGTCGCCACATGAACTCAGATAGGTAGGATTCCACCATTGCCAGGTCTAACAAATTTCTTTATTATCGGAATTAATGTATTCGCATCTCTCTTCGGTACTGTGACCAAAAAAACAGATTTGGTGGCCTTTTCGTATCCACCAAACACCCACAGTTGGCGTGTCATACGGCCAATGTGGCTTTTTCGTCTTGAAAAAAACTCTCGTCTATTTCAACAGTGCAGCGATCACCTCCAAGAATTTGAGGATGGCGCAAAAAATGCTCAATGCACAAGTTCTTCATCCTCAATCGCCAATCTCTTATTGTATGGGGAGACATCATTCCGCATTCTTTTGATATAGTTTCATATGTGGCTTTGCCACGAGCCCACAAATATATGAACTTGACAATTTCTTTCAGTGTCAATCTTGAGTTTAAAAAAATACTTCCCCTTCTGAGGGACCTTTTCTTTCGACATGCCTGAATTGGGCATCGCCACACAAATCCATCGCCTTTATTGCTCTCTGGGATGAATCTCATATCAGCGCCACATATACATATCTCGGCACCTGAAATTAATTTATGCGCTTGCAAAAAATAAACAATTTCGCAATTATCCCCGAGTAAATGCAATAACTCTTCAAAGTTTAACCGGTTTACGTCCATTTCGTGAAAAAGTAATTAACCCAATATTAGTTATCTCCCCCAAAATCAAATTTCTTTCCCTCGATTACGATTTCTCCCGAAGAGGAGTCAGCAGTTTTCGTCGCCATCGATCGTACAGTGGCCCCCGTCTCTGCAGTAACGCCCATATTATTTGTTAAATAATTACCATCTGAAAAGAAAAATGAGAAAAAAAGAAATCCGCAAAAATTAGAAAACAAATTATTATTTGCAAAATAAAAAAGAAAAGTAATCTGCAAAAATCAGACAAGTTTAAATTGTGGATTAATTTGCCTTGACACCGCTTGACAAATAAGACAAAACTAGTCGATAAAATTTGGCAGCCATTTTGGAAGCTAATCGCCTCGGCGATTCTGAAATATAATTAACAGGACAAAAAAGTGGTGAAGAAATCAAGTTTACAACAATTAACTATTACCAAACAGTATCGATTTGGGTAGCTTTCAGGTTTTATACTTTTTAAAGTTTTGTTTTAAATGTTGTTTTTATCGTTGCCTTTGGAGGCTTTTAAAATAAAAATAGAACTAATAAAAATAATTAAATTTTCGGCCGATTAGTGACAGTTATAAGCTGTATTTTCGTTTAACTTTCGAATTTTGAGTAGTTAAACATACGACATCAAGGCTTCACAGAAAGTCAAATCCGGCGCCACGTTGATTTAGAAGCCTCCAAGGGCAACGCTTCAAAATCTAAAAACAAAAGAATAAACACTTTTAAAAAGTGTAAAATCCGAAAAGCTACGTAGATCGATAGAAGATAAAATTTTCTTGCGTTTGGTAAATGTTATTAGTTGTAAATTTGTTTTCTTCATCCATTGTTTTCCTGTTAAGTATACTGCACACTCGCCACTCGTTGTTGTTTTTTAGCAACGTGAGTAAATTTTGAGAAACGCTTTAATAATTCTTAAATAGTCCAATTTTAGGCGTAGATATAATGGAACAGATCTTACGATCTCGGTCCATTCTCATAACTAATAGATTTTCATAACAAATACATTCATTCTTATAACAAATACAGTTTCTTTTGAAAAAAATTGACATTTTGGTAATCTTGCAGTATAGTAAACCGGTGAGAAATCGAAAAAATATTTATACAGCAAATAACTTTTACCAAACGTATTAAAACTAAATTTTCTACCGACCTGTATACCTTTTAACGTTCTGAAACTGTTTTCAAGTTTTTTTTTTAATTTCAAAATTATAATTCGTTCAAATCATTCACTTTGTCTCAACTCTGTTGTGTTGGTGCTTCTTTCCTTTAAAAAATAATTTTAAAATGACTTACCCTAACACTAACCCGAAGTCGGTGTTAGAAGCACCCCCCCCCCGTGGACTTAGGATTAGTGGAAGAGTAAGTAATATTTTTAATATCTTTTCAATCTAAAATTATTCAAAGTTAACCGACCACTTCCAAAAAATTGATGTTGTTTCTTTTTTTTAGTGTGTGGTTCGTTCGATAAGTCAAGTTTATGATAAAACAATCAGAAATAAAATAAAAATTGAAAACAGTTTAAGAACATTAAAAGCATAGAAAATTAAATTGTAATCCTTTTGGTGAAAGTTATAAATTGTAGTATTGTTTGTAGTTCTCGGCTGTTAACTATACTGCAAGATTACCAACAGTTTACCTGTACCACTATCCTTGTGATTTCGTAAAAGATAGAGATGTGTGGGAGTTCATTTCAGATCTGGTGACCTCTAGAATAGGTCATAAGAAGTGATGGTAGACGTTATTGAAGGCTTTGGACTGACCAAAGTTAACCAGTGTGGCTTCGGTGTCATCTTTTACCAGGTACAAACGATTCTGGATAGATCTTGTCACAACAAAAAGTTTCTGTCACAAAAGTTTTCACAGTCTCAATCAGATCCTTGGTAACAGTATGCATCCTGTTCAACAGAATGCTGGCCCAAATCTTTAACTGTGTTTAGAAAAGTTATGGGCATGCAGTCATGTAATTCTCATCCTCGGCGCCAGGTTTACTGTCTACGAAATGAGTCCCCGAACCTAATTCCTCGGGTCTATTTGTAGTCCCGCCCGTGACGTCACATCCGGCGTCACACTCCCCACCATGCTTGTCCCCTTATTCATCAAATGGTCACCACTCGGGAATCACTGCCTCTTCAAACCAATAATTTAACTTGAACGTCAGACATGGTATGAACACGTGTAACAGACTCAAGAACAGTTCAGATGGCCGAATGTTCTTGTCCCCCCCCCCGTCCCATCGCAAGTAGTGCCTTTTACTCCTCGAAGTGAGCAAGCCAGTCAAATAGTTTGTAGTCTGGGAGATCAGAAAGCACTCCAGGAAGATCTTCCAAAAATCTTCACACAGCTTCTGAGGCAACTGAACAATATATCCATTGTGTTACTTGAAACACTGGATGTAGCTCCTGTAGTAGATATGTAGTGAAAAGAAATGCGATTCAAATGAACGCCCAAAAGCTACTGGCTTGAATAGCCACCCTCCTCTTTCTTCGGTTCGTTTAGATACCTTCTCCTCTTCACTTCCACAAGCAAGTAGTGGTCACATGTTGCTAAATCATAATTTTCGGCCAATAAGAATAAGCCCCACTCGATTTACACTCAAAATATAACAAGCTGATGTGAAGTTGAAAATCTCAATACATGCAGAAAACTTGACAGATGAAAGTAGATCCAGGCCAGAGGACATTGGAAGAGGACCAGAACATATACTTACCCCACCTCCCGCACCTTTAGACAGGGGAGGCGAAAGAAAGGGACCATGTACAGCTTTTCTCACCTCGCTCACACATTCCTACATACTAACGAGAATCGGCGTACAAAAAAAATTACTACCCACTCACACACACTAACAGAAATAAGGTAAGCCCACACATACAGTGTCAAACCGCCTATTACTCACACTATGAACATATTGACATACACATCTCTAAGCCTCGTGTCTATTTACTGAACTTTCTTTACCAAACTCAAGTTTGTATAAACTTTACTAAATGAACATTTACTGACTGAAAATAACTTTTATCTATTATATAAAGGCCATATTCTTATAAATTAGATATAAAATTTTGAATCAAGAGTACAATAAGGACCCCAGTTCATTAACACAACATGCGGAACATGTTCTGGAAGTCACCGGCATCTTCCGGTCTGCTTTCCGGTTGACCTCGCAATACACGTGGTCGCTATTTACAAAATAACTTGTAAATAAAATAAACGAAATATATACACTTTTTTGAAAATATATACACTTTTTTGTAATCTTTCGTTTAGCAATAAACAAAACAATTTATCGTTTTTTTTTGTTTTGAAAATACTTTTTTTTCTTTTTGTAGGGAGGCGAGTAGATTACAAAAATTCCGAAATAAATTTTATATATATTAAAAGATGTTTCAAAAATTATATACGTATATATAAATAAAGATGGGGATAAAACGATCCGACGTAATGGAAAATGAAAGCAAAAATCTATATTATTTATGTATTCATCAACGTTTCGTCTTTATTTTTAGACTTCCTCAGGATGAAGAAAAATGCAGAAAAAATAATCATACAATTATCAAATTTGATCTGCCCGAGGCTAGACTGTGAGTGAAAATAAATTTAAAAAATGGAGACAGGCAAAATTGGCTGTGTGTCATCAGCAGCAGTTAACTAAATTTTTAGGGGGGGGGGTTGAATATGAGTTTATTATCATTAGCCTTGAAAAAAAGATATTGTCTGGATGATTGTGTCCACATGATCATTTAGGGCAAAGGGTGGATGGGGGCACAATGATCCAGACAATATCTTTCTTTCAAGGCTAAAGATAATAAACTCATATTCAACTAACCCATCCCTCCCCCTAAAAACCCCGTTAACTGCGGCCAATTTTGTCTGTCTCAATTTAAAAAAAAAATTTTCACTCGCAGTCTGGCCTGAGGCTCGCCGCCCTCGGGCAGATCAAATTTAATAATTGAAGGAAAAAAACAAATAAAAGCAGTCTTTCTCTGCTTATACCAGCATTGTCTCGATGATGTTTGAATGTATAAAGTATTTGAAGTCGGAGCAGATAAATCTTTGAGAGTTTTCATATTTTTGTTTTATATCATCATCATCATCATCATCATCATCATCATCATCAGGGTAGTGTGCAACAATTGTATCTTTAGAAGAAAAGACCGTTTGAAAATTTTATATGTTATATAATATACAATGTACTGATTATATCAGTTTCTGTTTCCTTCTAATATTTATGATTCAGTTACTGGTTAAGATACATAGTAGATGTTTGCTTGTTGGACAGCGTATCACATGGTGCAAAGAGATTGAGATAGTTTTAAAATTGGAAAATATATGTACATTTACATTTATTAAAGAAAAGTAGAAAGAACAATAAATACAATATATGAATATGAATTATGGTAACAAAAGCTTTTATTTACTTAATGTACATTTTGACAGAAATAGTAAACAAATTCGATACTACCCAGAAGAAGCCTTTGCTAACAATAGCAGATATTAAGGTGTAGTAAAAGATTAAATTACTAAATAAAAACCCTTAAGAGAAAGGAAATTATATTTTCAGAGAATATACTTGTTTTGGGGGTTCATCTAAAAATACCAGTTATTTAAATTCTTAAAGGTTTATGTTCTTGCAAAATATATAATGAAGACGAAGAAAGATACACAAATAAAAGTTTTCCAATGTGTTTGCATATGCAGTTTTGAAAATAATGAGCCACTATATTTGTTACCGCTTTTTAGAGGTCAGATGTTTCTTCCTGTAGCTAACACTTCATTTCTTTATGATAGCTTTTGTCTTTGCGATGAGTCACATAAGTCTTATAGTTTATTGCCTCCTCGTGTCGAATGCTCTGACCAGAATTGAACTGAACTAGAGTATTGAAGTTAGATTAGTTACATGTGGTAGCACCACTAGTCCAGGGTCCATTATTTTACCTGTACATAGACATGCTGGGAATCATTTTTCTTATTCTGGTCCATGTACTGCATAAATTTATATTTGGTCTAATTTTTATTTGGTCTAATTTTTATTTTTATTTGGTCAGGTTTTTTGTCTGAGAATAAGTATTCTTATGTCTAGGAATCCTGTTAAATCACATTTGCTGAGAGCTTATATGTGTGTACCTAAAAATTTCTTATAAATCTTATATTATTGTTTCTTTTTTTCAATTTAGCTCAGTTAGCTCTAAAAAAACCAAGGGGCTCCTTCCTGGGGTTACATATATATTATTTACGGATTTTCCGTACTTCTCAAATGTTGAGTTAGAAAAAGCAGTGAATAATAATCAGTTGTACTAGTTAGTGGATCACTTAACTGTTATAGTTAATTTTTCTTGTGGACTTTTCTTCGTCTTGCATGATTCTAGGACAAGAATTCACTTTGTCTGATTGAGTACTCTATTTAGTGTCGATACTTGAGGTAGCATCATTACTTGTGACATATGAGACAGCATGTAGCCATGCTAAGGAGATATTAGTTGGGCAGGGGTTACTTGTAGCACAAAGTATCCACATATCAGAGTGTTCTAACAAACACCCGAGGATAGTGTCTAGTAGACATTCAAACTCTCTTCAGTGTGTTTCCGCATATGTACTGTTAAATTCGATTTTACCGTAAATAATGAGCCGCACACTTCACAAGAATAAGGTTTCTCCCCAGTATGTGTCCGTGTATGTTTTATTAAAGAGGATTTTTCTGTAAATGATGAGCCACATACTTCACAAGAAAAAGGTTTCTCTCCGGTGTGTTTTCGCATATGTACTGTTAAATTAGATTTTACTGTAAATGATGAGTCACAAAATTCACAAGAATAAGGTTTCTCTCCACTGTGGGTTCGCATATGTGTCTGTAATTTCGATTTCTGTGAAAATGATGAGCCGCAGACTTCGCATAAATGAGGTTTATCTCCAGTGTGAATTCGTATGTGTGTCTTTAAAGCCGACCTTGTTGTAAAAGATAAAATGCACATTTCACAAGCATATGGTTTCTCACCAGTGTGTATTCGCATATGGACTGTTAAATTAGATTTTACTGTAAATGATGAACCACACACTTCACAAGAATAAGGTTTATCCCCGGTGTGGGTGTGCATGTGTATCTTTAAATGCGGTTTCTGTGAAAAAGATGAGCCACATACTTCACAAGAATAAGGTTTCTCTCCAGTGTGAATTCGTGTGTGTGCCATTAAATGAGCTTTTCTCGTAAAAGATAAAAAACATACTTCACAAGAATGAGAGTGTTTTTGTATATGTGTTTTTAAATCAACTTTTGTTTTAAATGATAAGCTGCACACTTCACAAGAATAAGGTTTCTCTCCAGTGTGCATTTGCATATGAATGTCTAAATGAGTTTTTGAAATACATAATAGGTCACACACTTGACAATTATAAGGTTTCTCCCCAGTGTGTATTTGTATGTGCCTTTTTAAATGTGACTTTGTTTTAAATGATGAGCTGCACACGTCACAAGAATAAGGTTTCTCTCCAGTGTGGATTCGTATATGTGTCTCTAACAGATATTTTGCATTACATGAAAAGCCACACACTTGACAAATATAAGGTTTCTCTCCACTTTGATTTTGCATATTTTCTTTTACACTGGATTTTCTTATAGATGACATGTCACACATTTCAATAGAAAAAGCTTTTGCTACAGTCTGTGTAGGGTTTTTACCTTTTTTGTTGGCAAGTGGCTTTTAAATGGATTTTGTTGTGATTGAGCTATGCACTTAATAAATAAGGGACTTCTCTCGTGTGAATTTATTAAAAGTTGTATTGTTATTTACAAGCTATACACTAAAGAAGAAATATGTTTTTCTTTGTTGTTTCACATTGATTTATTAGTATTCGTAAACGAAAAGTCAGAGGAAATCTTTACTCATTTCAAATAAGTTTTCTATTCCATATGTGCAGAGGCCACGTTCACTTTTCTCCTTTTTTCATTTTTACCTGTGAATGAAAAAGAGATTTTATTTAAAAATTGATGTTTGTAAATTCGGCAGTTTTGCAGCTTTGAAAAAGTCCTGAAGATAACAAAATATAATAGACTGTGAAATATCTTTATCGAATTTGCTTGAATCCAGTTCAGGCCTATCTGACCTAACCTCATTATCGATACTACATTGCAGTCATCTGTGTGGCTTTCAAAGCATGCATGAAGTGAATCAATACACAAAACGTCGAAATCTATTGGTTACATTATATCTGTGCCAAGTATCCAAATATTTCCAATTTTTTTAATCATCTTTTTGTAAACATGATTTGAGATTGAGAAACAGGTAACACAAACTAGCAAATATCTAACTATTACGATACTCTTGACTCACCCTTATAAATGCTGACTTGAAACTGATATTTAGATTAAGAAATAGGAAACGAGAGAAAATTACCAAATGATTTAGATAATTATAAGCAAATGAATGATTCAAAGAACTTAATTAGAACCTATGAAATCAAATTTAAGAAAATTCAATCTGAAAACAATCTCTTGTTAAAATTCAGTAAGATTCCTGAAAATTCAGTAAAATTAAATTTTCCACAACCATTATCTTCGGATAAAAATATAACAAGACATTTTTTTGGCATATTATGACAATTTTTTAACATATTTCATAAGATGAAAGTTGTGTGAAGGTTATTTCTTCTTCTTTCGTGTGAATCAGAGTTTCCCCCAATGTTTTTCTAGTTAGAAATCTTTCTGGAAAGACATTGGGTACTTACGGGAAGGACCACTAGAAGGTTACCAACATCCCTAAGTGAAAGTGGTACTGTGGAACCGACTGGATTCGAACTTGGAACACCCAGGTTTTCAGTCCGTGTCGTTATCCACTTAACCACCGTCACCTCCCGTGAAGGTTATTTGATTTCATACAAAAAAGCTTAGAAGGTCATGAAAATTTTATAGAAGGAAGAAAAACTCTGAAATCAGTATCTTCTCCATTTTGTGTTCTCTCAAAGTATCAACGCCATCATTTTGCAACTCAAACTCATAAAGTTAAAGGAAAGTACAAAGTAGATTTTCTGGTTAGCCACCTTGTAATCAAAGAGACATTGGTTGATTATATGGAAAATAATAATGACCAGATTTATCCTCATCTTTGGCATGAAAAAAATAATAATTTCAAGCTGAAATGTGTCCTTTTGTAAGATTTTTATGCAATTGAGTTTATATTGAAAGAAAATATCTTACTTATAACTTTGTTACATGATTTTTGTAATTTAGTAAGCTTGTAATGTTTCTGATTGAACAACTTTGAAACAAAGAAAAAATGGTTGTTTACTCCAAAGACTATGGGTCTAGAAAGGATACAGAACATTAATAAAAACGTGGAATATTTTGGCCAAAGATAACACATCCTAGAAGTCAATACATCTTATTATTTTTAAAGTAGTCGACTTTTTTTACATGTGATAGTCAAAAACTCTTATATGGTGTCTGGGACAAATTTGATAATTTTTGATATTCTTTCATTTCGGAACCATTTGAACGGTACAAGAAGGATGCTTTGAAATGCTATTATGAGAGATTGAAAATACTGAGTTTTCATAGGATTGAGAAAATCTCGAAGTTGTAGAAGCAGTTACTTTCCCAGCCATAAGAATTGAGAAAGAAATGCTGTAAGAAAAAGAATCCTTAGGTGATGTTGCAGAAACGTTGAAGACTGCACATGGAACAAGCATTGGTATAATCACAGATTTGAGAAATCAGAACATAAAATAGGAGGTTGGTCTAAAAAATTGTTACTCTGGATAGAGGTAAATATAGACACCTAAAGTTGATAAAGTCCTGAAAGTAGTTCAGAGAATAATTAAGCAGCAAATGCAAAAGAAGTAACTTAAAAAGGGAACCTGAATTTTGTTTTTGTGGATTGAGAAATCTTTTGAGAAAGCTTTCTCAAGAGTTCCAAGAGTGGTTATATGGTAGGCTTTGCATAAACTAGGAGCAAATGTGTGTTTGGTGAAGGTGGTTCAAGCAATATACTGAAATGCTCAAAGTTGTGTTATAATGAACAACACATTAAGTGACAGCTTTAATGTTAAAGTAAAAGTACATCAGGGTTCTGCACTGAGTCCATTGCGTTTTTATTTGTGTCATAGAAGCATTGTCCATAGTTTCGTATGAGTTGTCCAGATTAGATGCTGATGATTTAATATTTGCCTGCACAACAATGAGAGACATATTTGTTAAGTTAAAGACTTGGAATAATTCTATAGAAAGTAAAATTTTGAGAGTAAATGTTACCAAGACCAAAGTGATGATAACAGTTTAGGTGGCAAGGTTAGTTGACAGGAGAAAGCCAAAGAAAACATGGGAGAAAGCCAAAGAAAACATGGGAGAAAGCCAAAGAAAACATGGGAGAAAGCCAAAGAAAAGATGGGAGAAAGTTGTAAGAATGGATTTGAGAGAAAGAGATATAATTCAAAAACCTGGCCAGATATAGGTTAGTTTGGAAGTAGATTTCTAACAACCGTCCAACACATGATAGCATGTAAAACAGATGTTAAACCAAATATGATGATGATAATGATGATGATGATCATCATCATCATGATTAAAGTATGTAATAGAGGTAAAGTGCAATGGATATTTGTTTCAGTGTGGGTTTATATCTGGAGACAATGGATGTTTGGAAAGCACCAGAATATTGGAAGAGTGAACTGCATGATTCGCGCCAAATTCAAAAATTCAGAAATCTTAGCTGCAGCCCAGTTTCCTCGAAGGCTGTGAGATGCTAGCTTGAGAATTGCAACAGAGATATGGAATCTGTAGCTAACAGGAAAGATCATAGCAAACATTGTGTGCACAGGAAAATTTGTGAAGAAGCTGCAAAAAAGGTGTGCCTCAATGCAGACTTTGGTAAGATAAATGGGTGTCAAAGTGGTTACTATGAAGTAAGCACTACTTTTCATACAAGAAAGTCGTCAACAAGGTCAAACAAGAAGTCAAGCTGGGGATGCTCTGGTTTTCTTAAGGCCAGTTGCATAAGTTCAAAACAACAAGTGGCTAGCCTACACATTTCTGCACATCATTAAGGCCAAGTTACCTTTATGTGTGTTTCTATCGACACCCCCATCATGCCGCTTCACATCTTCAAAAAGAGACTGTGACTCATTTGAGTTGCTGTCCACTGTTGTCAAGTGCTGTGTGGAGAGGGTGGCAACGGAAAGGCCATATGTGTAGCAGCAAGACTCAACTCCATGTGACACCTCCGGGAAAACCCAGAAGTGACTCTCTGAGACCTTCCACGATTTCACCAGTTCCAACATGTTCCCAAACTCATCTGCAACCGCTGGACTATAATGTTTGGGGCACAGTTGAGAAAGACACTAACAGTACCACCTGATGAGTTGACTACCAAGATCAGTCTGGTATTCAGGTGTTTCGTGATGGATACAGTGAAAGTTGCATGCTCCAGGTTCGACTTTGAAGCCGTGATGAAGCTCAGGGAAGCTTCTTTGAGTGCACCGTATTCAGCAAAAGATCTTATAGAAGATGCACTTTAAATTTTGAGAAGACATCAATCAGTGACCACTATATGACATTTTTTTCTTTCCAAAAGTAATATGATTGTATCGGAAACACGGAAGAATCTCGGTGTATTGTGATAACAAGTGTTTTTTTTTTTTTAATTATACTAGGTACATAGCAGCACTACAGCTATTGCTGTGTTGTTTAGTTGTGAATCAAACTACGGCAGTAAAAATCGGTCACTATATTTGAAAAAATAAAATATTAAAATGAAATGAAAACTACCTGTTCATTCTGAGATTCGAATAGTTTATGACTATTTGAATACTGTTGCAGAGTCGATCGTGGAAAGGTGACACAGGCAAGAAGGTGAACAGCAATGACAAACGCAGATGAACAGTTGAAAAGAATTGTTTATTTGCCATAAAAGTAACAACGTGTGAAGGGTAGATGAAGTGACATCACTTGAGGCAGAAAAAGAGGTTTTTGGAATATGGACAGCAGGAAAGGCTGTGTCAACAGGATCAGGAAAACTGGACAGCTTGAGTTGGTGTCACACAGAGATTTGTGTAGACATCCTTGAGGTGCCTCAGGTAGATCTGGTCCATGTGGTCATGTCCAAGGGCTGGATCTGTTTGAGTTAGCTGTGGACTGATGGAGAGTACTGCAGAATGCTGGGTAGCTGCTGGTGAGTGCTGCAGGGTGCTGGAAACTAGAAGTGACAAACTGGAATAAGGTGAATTTAGCAGGTAGCAGCAGGGTGTGATAAAGTAATCACAAGTAGTTTGACTTAGTTAGCCCTGAAAAGAGCTGTTTAATTGCTGAGAGAATCGGGGACCGCTGCCGTGTCTGGAGTCAGCCTGGGACTGCTGCAGGTGCTAAGTTGTGCCTGGGATTTCTGCAGATGGTTGGAGAGAGAACTTGAGTGCTAGAGAGTGGAAGAGACATGCTGGAGTCAGGTGGCTGGAGCAGGTAGTAGCAAAGTTAAAGATTTATCACATTAGTAGTCGTATTTAGCCTTGCAAAAGGCTGTTTGTTTTGCTGCTGCTGCTGTTCTCTTCAGCTTCCTAGCTCGACGACTAGTCAACCCCCTGGCTAAATTAGACTTTTGGGTAAAAAAACTGGTGAATTCATTGAGAAAGAGAGCCATTACAGCCACTGGCTTGTTAAACGAATAAATTATTAAAAATAATTCCTGTCAGAATTTATTGTTATCTAATGTAGTTTGAAAGTCACCTAACCATATTTATATTTATTTCAGCTAGCTCTAAAAACTAAATGTTCACCCATCCAGTCTGAAAAAATAGGGAATACGGGCGAAATCTCACCCGATGAAATGTTCTAGAAGCTTCCATTGGAAAAAACAACAATCAGCAGGGGCCAGTAGTTTTCTACGTCACAGCCGTGAAAGAGTTAATCAAACCTTCTACCATGACAAAAGCAGCAGGAGTCAGTAATTTTCTACAACACAGCGGTGAAAGAGTTAATCCTCTGCTGCTGTTTTTATCTTCAAGATGGCGTCTGATCAAAAAGTAAACAACGGGAGTGGTGTACAGACGACAATACCCAATTTGAAAAATTAAACTGTTTAAAACAAAAATGTTGTAAAGAAGCAACTATTTTTACACAGTTTAAACGTTTTTTGTTTTAATAAAAATGTTTTTTGTTTTATGTAATAATTCTCATTTGTGTAAACACAAATGAGAATTATTTACAATTTTCACCTTTCGAATGAAAACATATTTTGACGATGAAATCTAATTTCATGCAGGTTTGTTTTTCTTATCGGCTGTCGATTTGTGAAAGAACGTTTTGACGCCAAAGAAGGGCACATAACATTCTTTTAACAGACACAATTTACAATTTCCTAAATTTCTGAGCAATTTTTACCAATCAAATTAACCGAGAAATTAAAAAATTAATATAAAAAAAACTGTTAATAAAATATAAAAAATAGTAACTAGGTACGTGCAAAAAATGGCCATGTCTTGTACAGACTATTATTATTAAAAAGCGCTTATCATTAATTTTTTATTAGTTTTTGTGTAAACTTTGATTGCGTTTTAAAGATAAATACCTAAACTTAATCTCTAAAAAAAATGTATATTTACGTGTGAAAAAAAATTATGATGAAAAATGTTATCACGACGGCTAAAAAAAAAAATTCAGTGAATTTTGAACTTTGAAAAAATTATTTGTAAAAATCCCTTGAAAGATAAATATAAGTTTTCAGGAACTATTTCAAAGGTAATTATTAAATTAAAGTCATAAGATACTGAATTAAAACAAAAAATGCTACGTTTTACTAAAAATTAGTAAAATTATCCCCACAAAAGTCATATTTTAGTGAAATTTGGCATTCAGTCAATCGATAAACGACTTTGTTTACCGATTGACTATCGCTATGCAGAATATATGGAAGACAAAAATGTAATAATTTATAACTTTATATATAAAAATGGTTTATAGAAGTTGAAAAATTATCCATTAATTTTTTAATTCTTTTTAAGGTTATAAAGAAATTTAATTAATTTTAGTACCCTTAATTAAAATATTTTATCATGCACACAATTAAGATTTATTTACTTTTATCTAAAAAGATTCATATTTAACTTAGTAATTCAGTAATACTCTTAAATTATTGATGACATCTGTTTACCAATGTTTTTCCTTCGAATTTGAAATAAAACTTTTTTTAAATTTAAAATATTATTTTTATGTTATGAACTGCGTTAATTTTATGATTTTTTTTACATAATGATTACAAACTATGGTTACTCGATTTGTTTTTAACATGTAACAATAAATTACATTAATTCTTTTTTAAATAAAGCTAAAAGTGTTTGTTTTTTTAATTTTAAGTGTGAAAAAGTAAATTAAAGTCAATGACTACACTGAAAATTTATTCATTGAAAAAAATAGTTAAAACAATTATTTATTAATAAATAAATAGAATTCAATTTCGAAAGAAAATGTCATATTTTAATTCTATTTAATAAATAATTGTTTTAACTCTTTAAATATTTATTAATGAAAACATGAGAAAACAAATACAAACTTACGTTTCATATTTCCAAATAATTGTCGATGAATTGTGAAATTAACGAAATTGTTGAATCTCTAAAAAAAAAACTTTTAAGGCAGTGTGGAGGTAGCAGTGGCTGAAGGGCAAATCCAACCCTGTATTACAGAACAAGACCACCATACCTATCCAAGTCAATCGTTAGTAGAAATTATCCAATTCTTGTAATTTTTTTGTAATGATCCTGATCTTCATTTTTCTCATTTTTTGTTTATTTTCAAGATTAGAAAAAGAATTTCTTATGCTGATGATTACACGTTCATATGCGAAAGGGAAATATAATTATATCGTATTTTTAATTTTCCAAGAAACTCTAATAAAAAAAAATCACATAAAATATTTTTTGCAATTATATAAATTTTTTGTATGAAAATATTGATTAAACAATGCTTTATTCAATGATAACATCGCTAATTCCAGAAATTAATTTTTCTTCGAGTTATAGTGATTTTATTAACACAGAATTTAGGGGCCTTTTTCGTAATATATATGAAAATTTTTTTTAATGTTTTAATTGTTAACATCTACAGTTATATTTTCATTAAAAAAATTCATGTATTTTTTTTTTATTAATACTTAAAAATATAACTTTAGTAAAGGTGTATTTTGTTTTAAACAATTAATACATTTTCACTAAGATTTTAAGAAAAATAATGGTTTCCTTATATTCCGTAATCGTTGTTTAATAAATACTGGAAATTTCATTAAAATTGGTTGATTTCCTGAATTTTGGTGAATTTTGAAGTGAAGGGAGGGTCAAAATGTTTTTACATTTTGGAAATCAGCCATTGATTTTGCACATACCCAAAAGTAACTTTTTGGACATCTCCACCAAAATCCATCAGTTTTATTTACGGGTGTCATTCGCAGCTCTCGGTGGAAGAAAGGAGTCTATGCGCTTGCAAAAAATCGATTACGTCCATTTTCGGAAAAACTAGAAATAATGTACTTAAAAAACAGAGTTGTCTGCCCCTTCTTACACCATTGGAGCCTTCCTAAATATATTTCAGCTCGTATTACTGTTCTGCATGAGTGCCGTTTTTACTCCTAAAATATGGTTTAAGTAAAATATTATTTGTTTTAAAATAATGTTCAAACAATGTTGCAACCAATTTACACAAAATAATTTACGTGACCGAAATAGGAATTTACCAAACAGTATTTCTTAGCAGTAGAATAAATACGGGAACAATAAAATCTGAAAAATAACATTACAAATGAGAAACAATTTTAAAATCAGAAAAAAATAAATCAAGACAAAATGTTTTTTAAATTGTAATAATCTTCAATAAAAACTGTTATCGACCTTAAAAGTAAAACCCTATTCTAGGAATAAAATACATATTATGATGTTAAAATACGAATAGGGCAACTAGCCTAGGAGAAGGAAACCTCCGAAATATCACCATTACTTTAATTTGAGTCTCACAACTCCAGATAATTATGGAATACTTACTTGTTAGAGTAAATCGTGTTGGGTGACTGTCGTGTAGTTTTAGTAAGTCAACTCTCCCACTTGGTAAGACAAAATAAATGGCTACACGGTGTAACATGACATTTTGTCCCATTTTCCACATCTTATTTCTAATGTTTAGGCATTTTACCGTTGAGTTTAAAAGGAATAATTTTCATTTGATTTTTAATTTCATCGTGCTTAAAAGAAAATTGGGTTATTCTTTTTCTATGACCTTGACATCAAAATTAATTACGAGCGTCGACCTTGTTTGTTTATTTATATTGAGCCGCACAAAACATGTGATAACTTGACGTGCACATCCATATGAAAAAAAAATGTCTTAATATACTTGAATAGTCACAAACGTAGAATCCCGGCCAATTTTGATAACAAGTACTTTCTTTTTAAAATATCTAATATAATATAATAATAATATAATATAATATATATAATCTTATAATTGAATCTTTTTCTTCTGAACTTAGCATTCTAATTATTTTGTCACAGTATTAACCGCCCACCCACCGCAGAAAGATGTGACACAAGACCGAAAGGTAAGGTCATTAGGATATTTTGGCCGACGCTCGGCAGTTATCCTATATATGTTTATGTTCAAATACAAGGACGCCAAAGAAAACATAGTAACAACTCGAAAACAATGAAGTATACAGAAAACATTTATGGGTCACATTGAAATAGTGTCCATTGATAATGTGTATAAGAGAGTCTGTAAATGATGTGTGCATATGAGTGTGTGTATGCAGAGAGGAAAGGTTTACATACCATGTAAAGTGCGTTTTGGAGGCGCTATGAAATTGTGTTCACGAGAATGTGTATAACAAAGTTTGAGTCGAATGATGTGTGTGTGTGCGTGTGGGTGTGTCTGTGTAAGTAGAGTGAAGTTTTACATACCGAATTGTGTGTTTGCATTGAGCGCACACATGCTGGAGAGATGTTTATCAAAACAGCCACTAGACCGAAGGAAGTAAGAGGGTCTGGAGTGTTTTGTCTATCTAGGCCAGTTATAGGAAAAAAAGAGCAGCGGTCTGTGCATCCCTTTTTATACCACGAATCGTATAGCCCCCCCCTCCACCTACGATCACAAAAAAGGAAGAAAACATATTCTAATGAGAATCTGTGCAATTGTCTTGAACAGGGGTAGGTAATGCTACAGATACAAAGGCAAGCACACCAGAGATAGTCACTCTGGTCCTATAAAAATGCCTGAGTTATTCTGTTGGGATTCCTCTGCATGGGTGCATCAGGCAGTTAGTAATAAACCGACCCTTTCTCAAAGAGAGAAGGTAAAACCTCCAACGACTACAATGAACCATACGTCAGCATGACAGAGCAAAGTAAACGGTGCCGAAGTAGCCCACTCCATCAGACTGATTGTCGAGGACGTATTCGCACCTGGTATTAAGTGCCAAAACGGCACCTATTTAATTGTAGCTTAGGTATCGACAGAACTTTAGTGATGTCATCTGGAGTAAATTTGTCAGTTAATGTTTGCATTAAGATATCATTCATTCAATGAAGTGGTGCACGGTGTGGGGGGGGGGTAATATATCGGTCACCCCTGGCATCCATTGGAAGTGAAAAATGTTGAAAGTTTTAGTTCTATCAAGATAAGAAACGTGTTGTTATAGAATCCAAACGAATTGCCTAAACACATGATGCCAAAAGTATTTAAATGTATCTATGTAACACTCATTGATTGGCTGTTTCCCTTGTTTATTTAGGGCGCCATGGATTGGCCATCAGGTAACCCAAATTAAGCTCTCTTAGGAGTAACGTGACACAGCCCATAACACCTTTTATATACTAGGTTTCGGCCTCTTTTCCCCTTTCTTCTCAACACTGCAGAACAATGGTTGACCACTCAGTTGCAAAACTCCTCACAGCAGTCACTGAGAGCCAATCCATTCCTTCACTTTTCTCCATTAACCACCATCTTGGACCAGGGTTGACTACATCTCTATTTCGGATTTAACCATTGCTCATTCCAGGATGCCCCACGTTACCTGTTATCGGCCAACTGCATTGTAACAAAAGCTCACAAAGACAGTGCGCTCAGAAAAGTATTTACTTCCACATGAAAAGAACCAGAATTGAGCGATGCAAACACAACATAAAGGAGACAATATACAAGGTAGATTGTCAATAGAATTAATACAAATCCCAAATACAATTATTGTAATAAAGAGGTAAAAAGAAAATCGGACGAAGCACACAAGCTAAACTTACAGTCGCCCAATGAACTGTTTGTCGTGGGAGATATGTTCAGTCTAGCGATCAGCAAACAACTTCTGGAAGGATCAGGGACTGAATCTCTTGCCTGTATGATTTCGCAAGAGTGATGACAAGGTCTTGTCTTCTCATGTGGTTTGAGGACTCCCATTTATATTAAAAAGGGGCCCTTGTTCTCCTTTTTGAAAGGGCACAACTCTGGCCTGAAAACTCTACTTTCCCAAAGAGAAATAACTTTTTCGTCCATACTGAAAGAAAGAAGATGGGAATTTAAAATTAGGTGGATGGGGGGGGGGGGCTAACTCACTGTCAGAGACGGCTTCCATATAAATGCTAGTCCTTGACTTTGTACCCAAAATCAAGTAATGGCTATAATTAATTAAAATAGAGGACGACTAACAAAACAACCCACTGAAATATAGTACAATTAATTAACACGTTCATATGTAATTGTTGTAATAGATAACAGAAACCTTGTTAAGACAGAACAACTCAGATGTGTTCTACCGTGAGTAGCTGCACAATGATGTGTCAACAGTCTAGACAACCCCAGTATATATTTGGATATCTTTAAGCTAGATGTTTTTTTCAATCTGACATCAAAAGAGATTTCATAAATTTTACGTCTGTGTTATTCTGTTATTGAAATTGATGTGACAATAAACTCCAAACGGTAAAATCCATTATGCTGCAATATGGATTTTTAGGGTTACATGGTTCAATGGAATTAGAAATATTGGCTCTGAGTCAAGCAAATGTATCCTTGGATATACAGGCCTTTTCTTCAATGCACATTTATTTTGTAGCAGTCAGAAATATTAACATTGCTTTCCTCTGGTAGAGAGCAGCTTTAGCGAGGGTGTTTTAGTCACACGATGACCAAGCAGATTTCTGATGGTATTAATTTTGACCAAAAATTTGAAAGACTCTATATGGAGACACTTTGGGATTTGCAAAGAAAGCAGAGAGCATTTAGGCCCCCACGAAGAAAGACGCCGACACTCTCTCGACATTACACTACAAGTCGTAAATCACTTCCCTATTCTCACGTAAAGTAACACTTCTCGTTCATTAAATTTTGAATTGTGTAGTGACTTTACATGGGTCTTCCTTGTAGCTGATCTGCTTTACCCCATTCTGGGCTCAGACTTTCTGCACCACTTTAATCTTTAAGTGGATATGCACAGATGCTGACTTATTAATGCTAATACGGAACTTTAAGTCCTAGGTTTGAGATCCACCGTCTCATCTATCAGTCTGGTATTCTTTATGCCACTTCCGATGACCCATACCAAACATTACTCCTTACCGGAGTTGACAAATCTAAATTTTGCCTTCACTGCCTTCATGCAGAATACCTTAAAGTAGCGAAGGTCGAGTTTGACCATATTCTGCATCTAGAAATTATGCAACCTTCGTCCACTCCATTGGTTTATCCTTTGAATTTGGTTCAGAAGAATTCCGGAGATAAGATCCTGATCGTTAATATGAAGGATTTTGCTTCATCTCTGCACGGTTTTAATACCATTTCCAAATTGGATTTGGTTAAGGCTTACTATCAGATACCAGTGAATCCGACCCATATACCTAAAACTGCGTTAACATCTCACTGTTGGAACGTTTGAATTCCTTACTATGCCTTTCAGTTTGCAAAACGCGACACGTACCATCCAACGTTTGATGGATGAAGTAGTGTGGGATCTTGATTTTGCCACTAATTACATAGACGACATTCTCGTAACAAATGCCTCGCCTGAAGAATATGTCACTCATCTCTACCTACTGTTCGAACGATTTCAGCAATATCAGCTTAAAATGAACCCTGGTAAATGTGCTTTTCTGTGCTTCTTCTGTAAAATCTGTGTAAGGAACTTTATATATAGGACTCTTTACTTCTCTCTCTATATCTATATCTATATATGTATATAGCATAAACTTTTTTATTTCTTGCCCACTAATATATCTTTACATGAAATGTGTCAACATTGAGCAATTCCTGCTCTTACTACAAAAAATATTCTTTTCAGTGAAAAGCAAAAAAAAAATTTTCGTCAAAGAACACAAACAAGAAGATTTCTGTAAACTGAGTTCAGATTTTTTTGTCTTTCTTTTTTTTTTTCTACTGCGACATGAAGCAAAAACTACATTTTTTCTCTGTCGACTTTCCACCTGAGGTTTCTATAGCAGTCAGAAACATTGACATTCATGTCATCTTACAGAGAGCAGTCCTAACACATTGTTTGTCACATGATGACCAATCAGACTTATGGACGGATTAATTTTGACCGGAACTTTGAAGGCCTCCACCCGGCTAAATTTGGGATTTGGAGGACAGCTTCGTAGCCCCCACAAAGAAAGACGTCGACACTCTATCCTGCTCCTGTCGCCTAGACATCGAGCAACGCTATCTTTGCTCAAAGATATACTGCTCTAAGAAAATACTTTCAGCAGCCGACATTATTATTATTATTCCTTTCTTTACTGTTTTAACTTTTGGCAACGGTGAGGTCACTTAAATAAATATATATAATTTGTTATTCATAGAATGGTCTTGTTTTCTTTTCGTTGGCGATCTTTTTGTTGCAGATTTTTATAGAATATAATCTTACAGTTTATATGAAGATCAACTCCTACAATTTCCTCTCTTTATGTTGTGGGAATTTGGGAATGTACATACTTTATGTTATCCTAAAATCAGAATCTCCAATGTACATAAAACTAGTACTGATATTCTTTTTGTGATGTAGTGTGATGGATGTTTGCGATCCAGTCATTTATCTCTTTCGCAATGATTTTATTTCATTATATGATTCTAACGGAATATTATCCAGATGTGAGGCCAACTGTAAAATCCCATCATTCAGCAGATCTAGGCCATTAAATGGTCTTCTTTTTCTTTCTGACGTCCCTCAGTAGGTTTTTATTCACAAGAAGGATTTTGTGTAAATTTTCATCGTATGGTCCTCCTCTCCACATTCGCAGACGGTTGGGCCAGTTTTGTAGTCCCATATACTCATAGCAACTTTTTCTCGTCTCATTCCCATGCTTAGGCGGTTTAGTAATTTCCACTGGTGCCAGAATGCTTCTGAACCAGGAGGCGGGCATTCTCTAGCCGTCTAGTTTGCAGTTGTAGTCTTGTCTTTTCCTGAGATCTTGTTAGGAGTTCCACATGACTGAGAAAGCTTGATTTTTCTTTTTGTTTATTAGGCTTTTATTTCGCCTTTGCTTGCTGCTATGCTGATTTGAATTTTGAAGGGAAGATTTTTATAGCAGCTGTAGTTGTGATTCCACTATTGGTATCTCCAATAGCAGATGTAGTAGTTCAGTAGGAGGTGGGCGCTTTTTTCTGACCCAGATTCTATTGTTGTTATGTTATGCTGAAAATAACTTGTGTTGCTTAAGTATGTGGTCTGCAAACAAGCATATTGTCATACAAAAGGACTACCATCCATCAAAATGTCTTACCATTGAATTATTTGTTTAAACCAATAACATTGGCTTATTACTCTCCAATATACTAAAGTTGAATTCTTAATAGATAATTAGAGACAAAAATTGTAATTACTGTATATCTATTTTCATGAGATGAAATTTACACAAAATCATCTCAAATAAACTCAATTAAATTTTGTCATAAAGAAATGGAATTTTTTATAAACTGATTTTTTTTATTGATTCGGGTTATATGATTACGTATGCTCTTCGGTTTGACTGTTTTTTACTCTGTATACAATTCAGATATCTGTTACGTTTTTACATACCTAAACCAAATTTTACTGATATTAATTAAATTAAATTGAAGATCATGGCTAGGAATGTTGGGTTCAAGTTCTGTCTGGGTCAATACATATTTTAATTAATTTTTGTATTAGAAAAATTGTCTGTGAAGTATGCATTGTTTCATTTTCAGGTTAAACAACATATTAACTACATGTGAAAGAAATTCAACAGTTTTAAACCCTTACCTAACGCTAACCAAAGCAGAAAAAAGTACAACTTGATATTTTACATAATATAAAGAAAGAGAAAATAATTTCATCAGTTTCTTTCTTTTTAACAGATTTTTTTTCAAGAAAAAATGGAAAGTTGATTTTATTTCTGATAAAGAAAGAAAAATTGTTTAAAATTTTCCAGAAGTTTTGCTATTGAGATATTTTATACATATATAAACGCTTTAGTTGATCAAGTAAGATACATAGTAAATATATTTGCTGTTGTTTGTCGGACCATTATCACAAAAACAAATAGTTTCTTGAAATTAGAAAATACAAAGGAATTGAAATCTAATACAGAAGAGTGAAAGTTTTACATAGAAAAATCTAAATATGAATTTTGTTTGTAACAAAAGCCTTTAATTACATGATTTATATGCGGAGAGAAATAGAAACAAATTTAATTTGTAATAAGAGATTAAATTACTACATCCCCTTTCATTCCTTTTGTGGGTGGTCAACTCCAAAATACCAGTTATTATTTAATTGTTAAAGCTGTATAATGTTGTTTAAAAATATATTATTATAATACAGGTGAGGGGATTACAATAATAACGGTTGTTAGTGTACTTTTGAAAAAATGAATTGCAAAAATGTTATTGCTTTTTAGAGAGCTTGGGCTAATACTTAATTTCTTTCTAATAGTTTTTTGTCTTCTCGATGGCTCACTAAACTCTTATAGTTGAAGATCCATTGTTTTAATATGTAGACTTGCTGATGAATCCCTCTCATTCTGGTTCACATCCTACCAGTTTTTATGTTTTGTCTTCAGTATAATTTTTATTAAGATATTTCACCGTGTTTTCAATCTGAGGGGATGCATCTTTGTCTGGGAAACCTGTGAGTTAGCATGTTTGCCTTAAAATTGTTTTTTTTTAAATGCAGTCATGCACTTAGCAAGGTTTTTTGCCACTGTGTTTTCGCATATGCACCGTTAAATTAGATTTTACTGTAAATGATGAGCCACACACTTCACAAGAATATGGTTTTTCTCCCTTGTGTATTCGCATGTGTATCTTTAAATGCGGTTTCTGTGAAAATGATGAGCCACAAACTTCGCATAAATGAGGTTTCTCTCCAGTGTGAATTCGTATGTGTGTCTTTAGGGCAGACTTTGTTGTGAAAGATAAGCTACACACTTCACAAGAATAAGGTTTCTCTCCAGTATGTATTCGCATATGTACAATTAAAGAGGATTTTACTATAAATGATGAACCACATACTTCACAAGAATAAGGTTTATCGCCATCATGGGTTCGCATATGTATCTTTAAATGTGGTTTCTGTGAAAATGATGAGCCACAAATTTCGCATGAATGCGGTTTTTCTCCAGTGTGTATTCGTATGTGTATCTGTAAAGCAGATTTTGATGTGAAAGATGAACCACAAACTTCACAAGAATGAAGTTTCTCTCCAGTGTGTTGTTTTATGTGTGCCTTTAAATGAGCTTTTGTTTTAAATCCTGCATTGCACTCTTCACAAGAATAAGGTTTATCTCCAACATGTATTTGCATATGTATGTCTAAATGAGCCTTTGAAATACATAACAAGTCACACACATGACAACTATAAGGTTTCTCTCCCGTGTGTATTTGTATATGTCTCTTTAAATGCGTTTTTGTTTTAAATGATGAACTGCACAATTCACAACAATATGGTTTCTCTCCAGTGTGTATTCGCATATGTATCTCTAAATGAGATTTTGCAATACATGATAAGCCACACACTTGACAAATATAAGTTTTCTCTCCAGTGTGTTTTTCCATGTTTTCTTTTACACTGGTTTTTGTTATAAATGACAGACATGAAACAAGAACACGTTTTCGTTACATTCTGTGTCATTCAATAATAGAAATTTAAAATGAGCTCTTTGTGAAAATTATTAACAAAAATATTCACATGTTTAGTGTTTTTCTCACATGTAGGTTTGTATATGCCTTAAAATTGATTTTTGTGAATGATGAGCTACATATCCCAGGTTTCTCTCTAGTGTGGATTCCTATGTTTTTCTTTCAATTAGAGTGTCCTGTGTATTATGTGCATGTATCTCTAAATTCAATTTTGTTGTAAATGATGAGCTGCACACTTAACACATATATCTGGAATAAAGGTTTTGTTCTAACTGATAAGCTACTCACTTGGTTTCTTTCCAGTGAGTTCGTGTATGTTTTCTTCTATACTAGAAGAACAAGGTTTTGCTACATTCTGTTTAATTTACATTAAGTTTTCTATAAAATGGTGAGCAAGAACATTTAAAGGTAAACATTTTTTCAAGTGTGGATTTGTATGTATCTTTAAAATGGATTTTGTTGTGAATGATATGCCACACACTTCACAAATAAGATTCCGCTTTTGTGTAGACTTGTACATCGCTTTTTAAATTAGAATGTAAATTATTAGCCGCAAACTTTAAAAAAAAAATGATTTTTTCCATTTTTGTAGTTTTGTGTATTTTTATTTCAAATGAAGAAGCTTTCTATTCCATATGTGCAGAGACCAATTTCGTTTTTCTCCATTCTTACGTTCATCTGTAAATGAATAAGAGATTTTATTAGAAGCAACAATATTACAACAGACATATATTAAAACCAAATTCGGCAGTTTTAGCTTCTTTTGTAAATGTCCTGAAGATAACTATAACTATGCGGTGAATTTGCTTCTATGACTGAATCTATTTTTAGACCAATTTCACCTTGCTTGATTGCTGATATTACATTGCATAATCATTTATGTGGCTTTCAAAGTACAAGTAGAGTGAAACAATGCACAAAATGTCAGTGCACCAAATACCATGATGAGACCAACAAGAGTGGATACCTTACACAGCTAGAACTGCTTTAGTCTCATTATATATGTGCCACAAACTAGCAAGTATCTAAATATTGCAAACTTTTTGACTTAACCATGTAAATGTTTAATTCAGACTTATATTAAAATTAACTCACTTCAATAAATTTAACAAACCTTTTTAATAAAATTCCTTATATTGTACTACAGTACACACTGCTAGATGAGTTTTACTTAATTAAACTATAGGGATTTTATTTTAAAGATTTATTGAATTTTGGGGGGAGTGAACTTTAAAAAATGCAAAGTGAAAAAGTTTTCCACATGTAAAAAAAACATGTTGTAATATTTATTTGCCTCCCCATGAGGGTAAAGTTAGACACAAAGTCGTTTTTTTAATGTGGGGAAAATACTGCTACCCGAAAAAGAAGCACTCTGAATTGGGACAAAATAATGGTCTTAATCTAGAAGGATTTTTTCTTCACTTACCGAGGATAGAAAAGATAAAGTATAGTGTCAGAAAAGATACTATACTTTGACGTTAATTCTATTTTGAAAAGTACAATATATATATCCAAATAAACCGAAAAGAAAAAAATATGTTAAAATCGGCAAATATTTAATTCGTAAAAAAGCTTTTTCATTTAAAAAATATTCAGAGCAGATGTAAAAAACGGTTTTCATTTTTTAAATATTAAAAGCAGACTTTTTTCTTCAATTTAAAATGGTTACCCTTGATTGGTGTATTTGAATCATGTGAGATAAATTCTTGATTGTGATTTGTGGCGGGCGGTAGCGAGCATAAAAAGTGCTTATTTATTATCGATTGTGCAGTATAGTTAAGTGAAAAATAGGCAACAATTTTTTTTGCCAAATGCAAGTAAATTTACTTTTCTATCTACCCATATGAGTTTCACATGTCAATACTGATTTTAAGATTGATTATCTATGAATTGGTTATCGTAACTTCCCTAATCCGAGTGGCAATTACACAGACTTAAGCTTAGGTTGCACCAACCCGTTTTTTATTATTATCTTTACATCCTGCAAGCAACTTGCAAAAATATCGTCCGTCATTTTGGGATATGACTAGAAGGATAGATTAAAAGTGACGATAACAAATAAATGTTACAATCGGTATCCACTGAAATTTATATAGATAGATAAAAAATGGTAAATTTTCTTGCGTTTAGTAAACGTTATTTGTTGTCTATTTGTTTTGTTTTTCATTCTTTTTTTTCTTGTTAACTATACTGCTCATTCGCCGAATTTTTTTTTGTTTTGTTTTACTTAACGTCGTAAACCTAAACTAAAAAAGGGCCCAAAACTATTTAGTTTGAGGCCCTTTCAAGTAAATGGGTAACTTATCTTGATTTCAAGTAAATGGGTAACTTATCTCGATTTCTAGTAAATGGGTAACTTATCTCGATTTCAAGTAAGAGGGTAACTTATCTTGATTTCAAGTAAGAGGGTAACTTATCTTGATTTCAAGTATGAGGGTAACTTATCTCGATTTCAAGTAAATGGGTAACTTATCTCGATTTCTAGTAAATGGGTAACTTATCTCGATTTCAAGTAAGAGGGTAACTTATCTTGATTTCAAGTAAGAGGGTAACTTATCTTGATTTCAAGTAAGAGGGTAACTTATCTTGATTTCAAGTAAGAGGGTAACTTATCTTGATTTCAGGTAAGAGGGTAACTTATCTCGATTTCAAGTAAGAGGGTAACTTATCTTGATTTCAGGTAAGAGGGTTACTTATCTCGATTTCAAGTAAGAGGGTAACTTATCTTGATTTCAAGTAAGATGGTAACTTATCTTGATTTCAAGTAAGAGGGTAACTTATCTTTATTTCAAGTAAATGGGTAACTTATCTTGATTTCAAGTAAGAGGGTAACTTATCTTGATTTCAAGTAAGAGGGTAACTTATCTTGATTTCAAGTAAATGGGTAACTTATCTTGATTTCAAGTAAGAGGGTAACTTATCTTGATTTCAAGTAAGAGGGTAATTTATCTCGATTTCATGCTGGCAAGAGATTTTCCGTTTATTTTTGTTTTTATATAAAAATTATCTTCACTCATTCATTATTCGAATGAAAAAAAATATCATGAAGATGAAACCCATGTTTATGCTAAGTTTGGTATATTTATTCGGTGCTTGTGAACTGTAGGTCCGAAAAAAATTATCTTTAAGTTGAAGAGAGTCAAATAAGGGGGAGATAACTCTAATTTCAAGTCTCAACCACGATTTATCTGAAAATGGATTTTACTATTGTAATTATTAAAAAATGAAAAATAAAATGATTTTGAAAAATATGATGATTTTGAAAAATAAAACATGAAACACGGGAAATATAGTTTTTGATTGTGTCTGATTGTTGGCGAGCGTATGATCGCCTAGGTGTCGAAGGATTCCATCATTTGCGTGTGAATCACAAATACAATTTTGTTGATCCACTAACACGTGCCACAACTAACCATGTAGAATGAGGCGAAGAAAAGAAACAAGGTTGAATGTGGCACCCACACACAAATGTTGAAATCGTACCTAGCCGAATTTATATGGAAACAAACATTCCGAATGGACACTGCACTGGGAACTGTTTTCAAACACATTGCTGAAATTTACCAAGTGTAAAACTGCCATTTATTTCAAAAACTTTATTTCCCGTGTTTCATGTTTTTTTCCTTCTTCTTTGATAATTTATTTTTACTTTTTAATAATTACAATAGTAAAATCTATTTTCAGATAAATGGTGGTTGAAACTTGAAACTAAAGTTCTCTCTCCCTTATTTGACTCTCCACAGCTTAAAGATTAGTTTTTCGGACCTACAGTTCACAAGCACCATTTATTCTTATCGCGTGTATGTTTTTGAAGGTGAATTCTTTTAATACCAAATGAAGAGCACATGACATCTTTTTACATTTACAAATAGATCGATAAATGGAAAAAATAGCTTGAAATAAAATATAAAAAATAGTAACTTATTGTATTTAATGTTACTATTTAAGGAAATCTTACTTTTTTAGAAAATCTTCGTGGTGTGACTGCGGTATTCTATCGGTAGCGTTAACTGAACTCTCTCACGTAGTAAGACAAAGTAATTGGCTACACGGTGTATAGTGGTATTTTATCCAGTTTATTTATTGAAACTTTTTCTTCTAGTCCTTTCACCGCTTATTAAAATTAATTACTGGCACACATAAACAATTCTGTGACTTTTATAAAAAACATAAATGCAAAGATCGTTGATACTTGTATTTATATAGTAAATAAAAAAAAATGAAATCAAACACATAATACGACCAATATTCTAAAAGTCTATGACTTTTTATAGTAAATAAATTTCGATTATAAAATTACGCCAGGAAATGGCGACCCCAATTAACTCCCTTGTTCCTTTTCTATTGTGTAATGTGTATTTTGGTTCATCCGCTGCGTGTTCGGACAATTCATTTCTCAGTCCATAATACCAGTTTGAATAACCCTCAAGGTTGTTGAGCGTTGTATGATCCTATTTATATGGTGTGGTGGCAGCCAATCACGAACTCAATTAATCCGCACTTATAAAAATAGATATGAGGACATATTACCCCCCCCCCAAAAAAAAAATAATAAAACGAAAAGCAGAAATGTGTCATCACAAGAAAGACGGTCACACAGTATAGATACGTCCACTGTAAGTCCCAACATCCCTCCCACCACACACACACAAAAGTAGTTATCCTTTTTGTGTCACTACATTATAATGGCCGAAATGCGAACGCCAAAACAATGGTGTATAAGAAGAGCTGAAACTATCTCTTTCTTCGAGTACTGGAGAAATAACGTGACCTATTGCTTGAAGTTTCGATTGCCAAGGTGACCTTTTTTTTTTCTTACAGTCAGTTTATTACCAAGAGTTACGGAACCAATTAAATTTAAATCAACCCTAAACGAGCAAATACAATAAGAACGGATTCTGTTTGACACCGGTTGGTTTCACTTCCAGTTAAACCTGTAAGCAAACAGATAATACCCACAACTTTTTTTTAAATAAAAACTTGTAATCGACTGAGCCAATCCCCCGACATAAACGACAAAAAATAGGCTGCGTCGTGCATGAAATTTTCATAGCGTCCAGGTGAATTGATGAAGAAAAAAGGATTTAAAAATGAAATCAGAATTAACTGAAAAGCAGCAGGAACGACGATTGATTGTTAGATAAATGCCCGGATTTTTCGTTTTGTTTTTTGCGTTGCTTTCTTAAAAGCTATTTCGGCATCATGATGAGAGATAAGATTGATCTGAAGCTTATACCGTAGTTTAGTGGTTCGGACCCCAGCCAATCCATTATTGAATGGATTGAGAAGGCTGAGCTCGTGTGTTGCTGCGCTCTGTAAAGAAGATAGAATGCATAATCCTTATGTGTTTGACAGAAAAAAAGGGGATTATGCCTCCATAAAGGAAGCTTCATTTACAACGTTCACCCTGGACTCCTATGCGGTGTATGCACAGTTTGTAGCATGCTGCATGCACCCGGGTAACACTGTATAGTTTTATCTGGCAGACCTGCAGAACCTGTCTGTTTCATTTGATGGTATGACCGATCGAGGCCTCAAAGCAGACTTTGTCCATGGGTTGCCCGACCATATCCGAGCTCCTACAAGCTTCTTCTTGAATGGAGGAAATGAACATTTCTCAGCTACTGGCTCGAACAAGAGCTATATTGAAAGATGACCCACTTGGACCCGCATTAATTACAGCAGCCGTGCAAACCAATGAAAGCAAGACAAAGAACACCAAGATAAAGTGTTTCGAATATGATGAAATAAATCACTTAGCTAGGGATTGTCTCGCTCAGTTTCTGTTTGCACGGCGGTGCCAGCCTTTATCATTGAAGAACCCGAGCAGAGTTTGACCAACAACAAAATAAATAGACTGTGACGTGGGAATGGGTGGAAGGCAAGGCTCCCGACAAGATAAAAGAACGTGTCACTGAGTATTCAATGCCGGCAATAGTCAGAAACCTATTTGAGGAAGAAGTACAGTGATTGGCTTGCTTCCTATGACGAACAACATCCGGGACCTCCGAGAGGGCTGCTTCCATTGATGGCTGTTGTCCATCTAAAGTGCACTCTGTAATGGACTACAAGGAACTAAACCTACATGTAGATGCATAGACTGCAGACACTGATATTTGCACCAGGAAACTGAGGCAATGGAGACGGCGAGGATTAAATGTAGCATTGCTGGATCTCCGATCTGCTTATCTTAAAGTGTGCATTGGTGAGTAACTTTGGCTCTACCAGGCCGTTGTTTTCCAAGGTAGAATGTACTGTTTAACGATGTTGGCATTTGGTCTGAATGTGGCTACACAAATAATGAGGTCCATTGTGAACACAGTCTTATCGCAAGAAAGCGGCTTCGACTTAAACTGATGATTGGCATGTGGATGAAAGTGTCGCATCAGTAAACAGTGTTGCTGAACATTTGTTGCACTTTATACTGGTCAGCAAAGGTAAATGGTGCGTCACTGGTGAGGAGCTTGATGTGTGTTCGTTGGCACAAGTTTCTTGATCACAAGCGTCATGCTCGAATAATCTGGCACCACGATTGAAGATGCGTGTTGGATGCGACCAGAATCAGTCACATGACACATAAACCTTGCGGAGTTCGATGCCATTCTAAAAGGAGTAAATCTGGCTATACAATGAAAGACCAAATCCTTACACCTGACGACCGACTCCTTATGCGTTCACTGATGGCTTAATAACACGTTGACTAACAGATCCAGAGTGAGAACAAAGGCTGCTAGTGAAATGCTTATCAGAAGATGTTTTGAAAAGCTTTTCAGAACTTGTCAAAGAGTACGTGCTGGGGGTAGATGTTGTGCTTGTCAGGTTAAATATAAATGAAGCCGATAAAATCACTAGAGGCCCGCAGAGGTGGCTGGAGGCAATGAGGAAGGTAACAGAGCCTGTGTCGCAGATATGTGTCACCGTCGATAACAGCATGAAGCCGAGCTAAATACAACAGATCCCTTTGAACAACGGTCATCCTGGAGTGAAGCAACCTACTTTGCCAAGGGGATTGACACTTGTACAACAAAGAGGGCTGTGAAATCTGCCATTGCATCCTTTCGCAAATGTCTGTCTATTGATTATGCACCGATATGATGGCAACATGAGAAGCTTGAATCACCAAGCGTATGGCAAAGTCCAGGTATGGATGTCACCCACTATGGACGTGTTCACTACCTAATCCTCATCGATTGCAAGCCTACCCGATTTGCCATATGGTGACTTTTACGGCGAAAGGATTCTGTCGCTGTGATACAGTGTCTCAGCTCGATTTTCTTTGAGAGGTGTCCACCCAAAGAAATTTTGACCGACAACGGCACAACTTTTAGTTCAGAATGTTTGTTGAAAGTTGGGTTGTCCGATTCCGTTTTCACTGTGCATATGCACCACCAGGAAATGGTATTTTCGAGGTCCCATAGAGCTATAAAACGGATTGCCACTTGGAAGGAATGCACTGATGAAGAGTCGGTTTATTGGTACAATATCACATCAAAAGACGATGTGCATAGTGCGACTGCTCTGGCGAAAGCACTGTATAAGTATGAAGTCCAGGTAAAAGCCATCGATGAAGTCCTTTTTATGAAATGGGGGCGTTGTGCTTGTGGGAGCCGAGCCAAACAGGTGCATGAGTGAATGTAGAATAGGAACTGTGACAAAGGTGGTGAATCTCTAAACGGTGTGTGCGGATGGATTACCTCGCGATGTAAGAGATCTCTGCACATATACTTGGATAGTGAGTAATTCTGAAGACAGTGGAAGTGCAGTGTCAAGCGATGGCGAATTGTGTGTGCCGGTGATGAATGACGAGGCCGATAGCTCGGTTGATGATGGCCTTAATCGGTTGAGCGACAGTGGTGACAGTAACAACGACAATAGCGAAGATCAACATGTCTCAGTAGAACCAACCAGCAACTGAATTAGCTGTGTCATGTCTCAGAAGCAGACACAGATGAAGGATGCTGCCTTGCAGTTGTTGTGTGTGTAATCAGGACCGGCGGGACAGTTATAAAAGTGGGGGGGGGCTCTCCTAATAAGGGGGGGGCGGTTAAACACATGCATATATAATTTCATTATTGATGACCGTAAAGTGTGGGGGGGGGCAAGTCAAAAAGCTTTGTTTTTCGTGTTTATTTTCAGAAAAAATGGTGTTCATTAGAAAAAATTTCAGAGATTGTGCCCATACTTACTTGTCTCATCGTGAGGGCGGGGTTAGTTACAAGGTTGGTTTTCAATTAAGAATGTTTCTTTTTTAATAAAAACTATTTTTTTACATTTTGTAAACTTTATAGATATAAAAAAATAAGTTTACAAATTTTATTCTGTAAGTAAAATGTATAAACAAACAAAATAACATTTAACAAATACATAATTTTATTTACAAAAAGTATAAACAAACAAAATAACATTTAACAAAAACATAATTTTATTTACAAAAAGTATAAACAAACGAAATAACATTTAACAAAATCATAATTTTATTTACAAAAAGTATAAACAAACAAAATAACATTTAACAAAAACATAATTTTATTTACAAAAAGTATAAACAAACAAATAACATTTAACAAAAACAATTTTATTTACAAAAAGTATAAACAAACGAAATAACATTTAAAAAAACATAATTTTATTTACAAAATGTATAAACAAACGAAATAACATTTAACAAAAACATAATTTTATTTACAAAAAGTATAAACAAACAAAATAACATTTAACAAAAACATAATTTTATTTACAAAATGTATAAACAAACAAAATAACATTTAACAAAAACATAATTTTATTTACAAAATGTATAAACAAACAAAATAACATTTAACAAAAACATAATTTTATTTACAAAAAGTATAAACAAACAAAATAACATTTAACAAAAACATAATTTTATTTACAAAAGTATAAACAAACGAAATAACATTTAACAAAAACATAATTTTATTTACAAAAAGTATAAACAAACAAAATAACATTTAACAAAAACATAATTTTATTTACAAAATGTATAAACAAACAAAATAACATTTAACAAAAACATAATTTTATTTACAAAATGTATAAACAAACAAAATAACATTTAACAAAAACATAATTTTATTTACAAAAAGTATAAACAAACAAAATAACATTTAACAAAAACATAATTTTATTTACAAAAGTATAAACAAACGAAGTCGTGCATGCTTCGACGATCTTTTCTTGTAAAACCTTTTTTATTAAAACTATTTTGCATTGTTTTGTTTTTCGTAATTATTTTAAGAAAAAAAGGGTATATTAAAAAAAAAACTTAGTAGAGATCGTGCCCCTATTTACTTGTCTCCCTAAGGGCGAAGTTAGATAGAGGATTGGTTTTCAATGTAGAATGTGTCTTTTTTAAATTAAAACCATTCGTCTTCCTACATTTTGTAAACTTATTTTTTGTTTGAACAAACGAAATTACAAGCCATCGTATCATTTTCAGGGTCTTGTCATAGAAAATCTTGAAACCGAGATCCTCACCAGAGTTCCCTCCATACAGCGGAATTATAGTACCATCAAGCGAGCAACATATTTATTGGGGATACCACATTCAAGTATGTGTCAAGGTTGTTTCAATCAAAAGTACAAATCCAGGGAGTATATTTTAAGAGTCCCACCCAACAAACCACTGCCTGGAGAATACCTGGAAGTCTCCTTACCCAATGATGACGATGATGAATTGTCCATAAAACCCCTCTGGGATTTAAACCTCCACACGTCAGATAAAACCTGGCCTCAGCCCACCATCACCAGAATTTTTTACGGTAAAGTGAGGCTGGTTAATACCACTGACGCACCCAACTGGTAAGGAAGTCACATTTCTGGTAGGCCATATAAACCAATCTCCTAGTCTATTTCTACCTCTAAGGATGCTTAACTATAGACATCGAGCATTCATCTTGAGATGTTTTATTTTACTTGTTAGTCATAAGTAACGAACGATAACACGAGGTATAGATTTACCATGTTTATTGTTTCAGCCATATTGGAGAACTACACCGATATTAATACAAGGGGGAGAGAACTCTTATTAATTGAAGAGTTCATCATGTCACATCCCTCTTCTCAGATAGATGTTTTCGATTTGTATTGATTTATTTATTTTGTCTTTTATTTATACATTATGTAGTCCTTGTACTTGAGGGGGGTTCGCCGTGTTCTTGTGGGTCGTTGGTTTGCCTCCACTGGTTGTCTTTGGTTGGCTGATGGAATTTCTCTGTCGTCGATATTAGATAGAGTGTCGATTTCTGATGAGTTTGTGTGTTGTTGGGGGAGTGATGTTATATTGTCCCAACTGGTATTTTGGGCGGATGCGTTGATAGCTGTTTGTCTCTGAGGGTTGTACAACTCTTGTAAGTGTCGTCTGTTGCGCCTCAGTAGCCTTCCATCTCCTTGCATCTTGACAATGTAGCTGCGTGGTTCTGTGCATCTGTCGACCACTGTCGCCGGTTGCCAGGTGTCATCCTCCTGTAGGACTGACACTTTTCCACCAATAGTTAATTCTGGGAGATCTCTTGCGCTCTTGTTATAATATTGTTGTTGTTTTTTGCTTTTGCTGCACAATCTTTGTCTGATCTCCTCATCCTTTAGGGTATATGAATTTAGCAAGGTTGGTATCCTTGTTCTTATTTTCCTATTGTATAGGATTTCTGCCGGGGATGGTAACTGGCTGTCAAGTGGGGTTGATCGGAGGCATAGAAGGGCCATTTGACAATCCATTCTAGATTGTTTGGCTTTTGTGAATGTTCTTTTTACAGTTTGGACCATTCGTTCTATGAACCCGTTTGATTGTGGGTACCTGGGGCTTGATGTGATGTGAGTGAATTCCCACTCTGTGGCAAAATTGTGGAATTCGTTGGAGACAAAATATCTTGCATTGTCTGTGTATAGCCTTTCAGGTATGCCATGAACAGCGAATATTGCTTTGAAGTATTCTATGCAATTTAAGCTTGTTGTGCTTTTCAGCGTCTTGACAAAGGGCATTTTGCTATATTGATCAGCAATCAGTAGGAATTGTTGATTGTTAAAATCAAAAATATCTGCAGCAACATACTGAAACGGTCGTGTTGCATGTTCTTTGATAATCATAGTTTCCTTTTGATTTTTCCTTTGATATTCTCTGCAGATCTCGCATGTCCTTACTAGCTCCTCTATGTCCTTGGACATTCCTCTCCAGAATACACTATTTTGTGCCTTGAGTTGACATTTTTCGATGCCTTGGTGAGCATCGTGGATCCTCATTAATACCATCTGTTGCATACTTTTGGGTATGACTATGGATTGCCCCTTTGTGATCATACCATCTTGTACGGATAGGCATTCTTTCAGTGACCAATAATTTCTAATTATCTTAGGAGTATTTTTTACGTCATCTGGCCATCCATTTAGTATCATCTCTTTAAGTGTTCTGAGTTCGTCATCTGCTTCAGTTGCATTTTGTAGTTCGGTCTGTTTCTGAGCTGTAATGTCAACAGTGTGTATGTTTACATCAAGCTCGATTTCCTTACCTAATGTTGGTTGATTTCTTGACAAGTAGTCTGGGATACACATTTCTTTTCCTGGTTTATATTTTATCTGTGCATCGTACGGTTGCAATCTTAATAACATTCTTTGCAGTCGTGGGGGTGCCTGCGCTATATTCTTATTCTGAATGTTTTCTAGTGGCTTGTGGTCTGTTTCCACTATTATTTCTTTTCCATATATGTATGTGTGGAATCTCTCACATCCGAATACTACTGCTAGTAGTTCACGTTCTATATTTGCATAACGTGATTCCGTTTCAGTCAGACTCTTGCTCGCGAAGGCAACAACTTTGTTGTTGTTAATGAGTGTTGCACCCAGTCCTATCATGCTTGAATCTACTTGGATAGTTGTGTCTGCATTGGGATCAAAATATGCTAGACAGAGTTTTTCGTGGATGTGATCTTTTATCGTTCGGAACGTCTTGTCGTGCGTCTCGTTCCACTGATACTCTGCATCCTTTTTAAGTAGTGACCTCAGTGGCGCTGTTTTGGTGCTGAGATCTGGTATAAATGGGCTTAGGTATTGTATCATACCCAAGAATTGTTGGAGTTCTTCCTTGTTGGTTGGTGCTGGTTTCGATTTTATTTTATCGCATTTGTCGGGGTCTGGGTGAGATCCGTTCTCGTCCCAGATGAGACCATAAAATTTTATTTGTTTTTGCCTGATGGTGCATTTCTCTTTGTTGAAGACTAGACCATATTTTCGGGCAGTGTCCATTGTCTCTAACAGGTTTTGATCATGCTCCTGTATTGTTCTGCCATACACGCATATATCATCTGATATACCTATGGCTCTTTTGCATGGTTCCAATATTTGGTCCATTTTTTGTTGGAAAATGTCTTGCGACATCTTTAGGCCAAACGGACATCTCAAATATCTGTATCTCCCGAACGGAGTGTTGAAACAGGTGAGTAAGCTTGATTCCTCTTCAAGTTGTATTGCCCAGTAGCCATGTTTTGCATCCAGTTTCGAAAAGTGTTTGGCACCCGTCAATTTGTGTGAAATTTCTTCTAGTGTTGGCGTTTTATGGTGTGTCCTTATTATGTATTTATTTAACGGTTTGGGGTCTAGATAAATCCGTAGGTTTCCATTTTTCTTTCTGCTGCATGCGATGGCGTTGACCCATTCTGTGGGCTCTGTAACCTTTTTTATTACACCCAGGTCTTCCATTTTGTGTAATTCTTGTTTTAGTTCGTCTCTGAGGTGCACTGGGAATTTTCTTGGCGGTTGTACTATCGGTATTGCATCTTCGGTAAGATGTATTTTTTGAACGCCTTGGAATTTCCCTATCCCTTGGAATCTGTCAGGGTATTCCTCAGCGAGGTTTTCCATATTTTCAATTTGTTTTGGTGAGTGCCCTTTTGTTATGCTGCAGTTGACGGTTACTAAACCTAGTCGGATGCTTGGTCTTAGGCCCAGTATGGTTACATCGCTATCACACACGAAAAATTTTGCTCTGATAGTTGCAGAGTTTTTGTGTTTGATCTTTAAAATTATTGCTCCATAATGGTTTATCTTCGTACCATTCGCAGCCCACAAGGTAGTTAACTCTTGTTTTTATGTCCATGAGTTAGTTCCCTTTGACCATTCGTTTGTTTATTTATTTTTCTGTCGCCATTTTGTGGATACATTTTTTTATAGATTCTAACAGGTAGAATATTTCCGTTTGCCCCTGTGTCGACCTTCATTTTTATTTTATGTTCGTTATTTTCTGTATCCTCACAGTCTATGTTCGCGAAAATTTCTTCACGGTCGTCGTTCTCTGCATTTATTGCGTATAGGTATAAATCGCGTCTTGGTCTGTTTCGTTGTCTTCCTTTGACGTTGTATTTATTCTTTTTTTTTGGGAACTCTGCTTTTTGTATCCGTTTGGGGGGTTTTGTTTTTTAGCTTTATATGAGCTATTTTCTTGCCTTATTTTGTTTTTGCAAGAAGTATCTCTCGAGTCTCTCCGGCCTTGCATATTTGTTAGGCAGTATTCCTCGAAGTGGTGTAAACCGTGTTTTGTTGAAGGCGTAGCAGTCTTCTTTCCTTTTCCTGTGGTGTTTACCACATCTCGTGCAGGGTTTGTTTTTCACGGATACTTCGTGATACACCCCATTTCTCCCTTCGTTAGCGTCCTTGTATCGAGAGTTATCTTTTGTTGTGATTTCATATGCTCTAACGCTTTCTATGGCTGATTTGAGGGTTAGGTCTGGTTTTGCAATTAGGTTTCTTCTTTCCTCAGCGCTCCTGAGCCCTTTAATAATTTGTTCTAAGATGCGTTCGTCTTTATTATTTCCGAAGTCACATCTGTCGGCTTTAGTTTTGAGCTTGACTAGGTAGTCGTCCACTGTGTCTTCATTTTGTCGCATTGACGTGAATTCCAAACGTTCGACCCATTTGTTTGGTTTTTGAATCATGTGGGATTCGAATATTAAAAATATATTCTCGGAGTTTTCTTTCTGCTCATTTGTAAGCTGAGCATTTTTTAAAAGTTCACGACCTTTTGGTCCGGTGCTGAGCAAAATGTAGTTGTATTTCAACTTTTCTTCAACATTGTTGATTATGAAATACGAGGACATAAAATCCACCCATTCGCTGTATGCCTCGTGCTTGTTCTCGTTCGACCAGTCTAGAACGGGTAATGTTATATTTGAAGACGCCATTTTTTTTTTTTTTTTTTTTTTTTTCGCGCTTCCTTTGTTTTTTCTCGTTTTAGAAAGAAGGAAATTCTTTTTTTTTTTCAATTTACTCACTGTGTGAGGTTATCTTGATTCTTTTCTGTGACTTCTCGTCCGTCTGGTTTCTTTTACCGCTGCCACCATGAGATGTTTTATTTTACTTGTTAGTCATAAGTAACGAACGATAACACGAGGTATAGATTTACCATGTTTATTGTTTCAGCCATATTGGAGAACTACACCGATATTAATACAAGGGGGAGAGAACTCTTATTAATTGAAGAGTTCATCATGTCACAATCTGAAGACAAAAATATAGACCCTGACAGTATATTACCTGCTAATGAAAGGGAGCAATTCAATTAACTGACTATGGAATTCATAGATTCGGCAGCAACCTACCCGGATACAATGGCTCGGATGGTCATTTCAAAGTCATCATTAACATGGGTTCAACACAGTCAGCGAAGAGGCCCACTCCTATCCTACAAAAACACGAAGCTACGGAAACTACAAGGCAAGTTTGATGAGTTAGAGGTTGCTGGAATATTCACACGACCCAAAACCATTGATGTGTCAGCCGAATACGTCAATCCATTTTTTCTTGTTGGTAAACCAACTGGGGCTTACCGCCTTGTTACAGCTTTCATTTATGTAAGCTGCTACCCAAAGCCTCAGCCATCCGCTCTGCTAGATATCAACTCTACATTAAAAAAGATATATCAATGACCCCTCATCATTAAAACATATATCAATAAGGTATTGTACTAGATTCTTATAATTCGATGAAATATTGCAGGATCGTCAATTCCTTCAGAGGAATCTGTCTACACTGGTGTGCCATGGGACTGCCAGGTTCGGAAATGGAGAAGCTTATGTATCGAGTATTGGGAGACCTTTCGATGGATGGTTATGTTGTCAAACTTTCAAACGTTTTGTACTGTAGAGGTGAGAGTGTGGACACTTTGCATACCAACTGGCGCAAGTTTCTTTGTGCATCCTTTTCAAAATCTAACTTGCGACTGTCAGTCAGCAAAACCGTCATTTGTCCTAAGCAAGAATCCATTCTTGGATGGATCTGGTCCAAATTTACACCGTCTGTTAGTACTCACATGATTGCAGATCTAAGCTCCTGTCAACTCTATCAGAGAGTGAGAGTGTTACGGTCCATTATTAGAGCATACAGGCCGTATCATTCTCAACTGCACTTAATTTTTTTATCTCCTCGATGTGGCTGTATCACGAAAGAAATCATAGAACACATTTAATTTGCCTCAGGACTTACAAGAGTTTTTTTTCTGCCGCCTAGAAACATCCGTTGTCTACACATGAATCATCCAGTTGTGGATTGTCACTGATAGATCAGTCAAACAAAACAGATAGAAGATGAAAGGTACTCCATTGCGGTCACAAGACTTAACTACCGCTTGAAGTCGAAGCATGCATATTGCTTGCTCTGCAAGTTGTTGGATGAAGGCCTAGTAACGATTGATAGAAATTATGTCACTCTGGGACTAGTCAAGAACTGCCCACAACAGAGTTTTTCATATGCTTGTACACATGGCTTGCTTGCTTACTATGAGTACAGCAGGATCATGGCCTGAGGGCTGCGGCAATCAAGCGCCTCAGGCCATGATCCTGCTGTACTCACAGTAAGCAAGCCATGTGTACAAGCATATGAAAAACTCTGTTGTTGCCAGTTCTTGACTAGTCCCAGAGTGACATAATTTCTATCAATCGTTACTAGGCCTTCATCCAACAACTTGCAGGGCAAGCAATATGCATGCTTCGACTTTGCCAGTTGCAACACCATTGAATGCATTAATCCTTAGCCAGGGTACACACCCGTTTTAACGCATCATGAACATCAGAGAAATGAAGAGGTATTTGCAATCCAGCACAATATCACAGGACACTCAGCTTGTGGTTCGTCGAATCTACCCTCTTCTTCTGGATCGAAATATTATAATTATTCCGTGACATGCCCTTCATGCAATACTAACTGCATAACATATAAAGTAAGGCCATCCAACCAACTACCAAATGCATCAGGTGTGCTGACATTTTTATACCCTAGATTTGTGGACGGCACCGATGCCATCCTGTTACCAGTGAACATCATTAAGGAGTCCCCCATCAGTGTCAGTTCCTCAGTTTATCAAGAAGCCCCTAGATGCATTAGGTCTCAGATTTGCTGCCGACATAATTAAGGTTAACCGACTCCGAGAATGTGTCAGTTTGTACAGAATCAGACTTGTTAATCCTGGCATGTAGAGAGATACGACATGCTTGCCAATCAGACCCATCAACACCCCGGATTTAAGGCGCTAACAAGCGATAAGCTTATGCACCACCATAATATTACAATTATAATTGGGAATTGCACGAACCTAATAGCAATCGTGTGACAGATAAAGCTGTTCAGGACGTCCAAAAGATTCTCAAAATGGATCCAGCTGCAGGATAGGTTTCACTATGTGACAATGTTACTGGGACCAAGACGAGAATTACGATAAGTTGGAGCACTAGTATATACTATCGGTCTCTTGGAAGGTACATGAAGGAAACTATTATAGTCAACAATTTTAAATGCACTGTAAATTTTGTTTTGCAGATAAAAACAAAAATAGTTATTTCTTGTTTTCATGTTGAATTGGGAGAACTACAGATTGCTTTTGAATTAAAGATCAGCTGCTATCAACCGTTAGCATTGCTCTGGCGTCAGACGATATGAAGCAACCTGAAACCCATGCCCTGATTAAATGCAGGTGTGCTGGTCTCAGTAGTGAGCCGATGGGAAACTACAGAGTTGCATCCTAGTCAATGACTAAGAGAGTTATAGCTTAACTCACAAAACGAAGGGAGGAGTTTGATTGACAAAAGAAACAGGTACCTCATAGGGAAGGTACACCAATGGGAACGGTTTTAAGTAGGATAGGTGGAATTTGTCCCGGGCAAATCCAAGTAACCTTACAATTAATATAATGCCTGACAATTCAAATTAAAGTCAGTTTTTAAAGACAGTTTGCAGAGTTTTGAGGAAAAAAAAACTGCCTCTGCTCACCTGGCCGTTGAGAACTTTTTCACTTCACACAGTGAAGTGAACGCTTCTAGCCCCAGACACATAAACTTATCTGCCGACTGTCAGCTAACTTTGTGAGAGAAAGTACGAATTTGAAACACAAGAGGGATTAGCCCCTAATCAACGAACGACTTTTATTATCATAACCACCACTTTTAATGATAATATATTCTTATTTTTATACTAAGGATATCTTGTCATGTTATCTGTTTAATGTATTTGTCATCCTTTCGTTGACGTCGATTTTCTCTGAACACTACAAAACCATGACTTCAGATCAATCAACACAACATGGGAAGAGTCCAGCCTGGTTAGTGAATATGCTACGGCACCTAGTCTTCCTTAAAGAAGCATAAACTCATTTTTAACTCTGGCGTCCCCAGAACACGGTCAAAATATGCAACGCCACATCAACCATCACAAGAGGTATCAACGCCTAAATGTGGGGTATACGTTTGGTCAGTTGTGACAAGCTTTAAACACCTGACACTAGTGGTAGTGATGGATTGTGGTAAAACTATAGCCACAAGCAGGTTAAACACCAGAATTCGGTCATGTGGAGATCCTGTACCACCGTGACCAGTTCACAAGTAAATGCATCGGCTTTAAATATATGGACTTGATTAGCATACATCACAAGCACATCACCAATCATGATCATAGTGCACACTGCAATGCTCCAAACTGCTCTCGCAACCACTACATGCACTTGAAGATAGGTGACATCCATAATCTCCATGGTAATCTTACTAAAGCTAAAGATCAGGATGGCAGTGGGCGACTTTGCTGACTCCCAATTAAGAGCATCTATGCACAAAGTGCACCCAGAACATTGTTAATAATCCCCAGTACGACAACCAAAATCATGACAATTCAACTAGCAGAGATGTAGACGATGACAGTTTGGCGCATCACACCTACCCACCCAGATCAATATGATCTTATAGTACTTGACGAAATACAAACAGGAATATTCCCTCCCCAAAAAGCTGTCAGAAATGTAATTCCAATAATGTCAACACTATTTACCTGTCAACGACACCAATTACGAAAAACGATGCCATCGAAAGCAACAGTAAATTTTCACAGCTTTTAAAGAAAACCCTTTTTATCACCCCTATTTCTATATGAATATGGATGGCCCAAGAATTTATGTCGATCCTAATTATGTTGCTTTTCTACTCATAATCGTCTAATTCATTTTTTCTTTAAATAAACACGTTTAAATATTAAATCCAAATTTATCCAACATTGCATTATGGTGAATGTCAATGGATTAAATGAGACATATTAACTAAAGGAATATATATATATATATATATATATATATATATATATATATATATATATATATATATATATATAGAATGACATTTATTTGCCGGAACAAAAGAATACCACATTCTTTATACATGGGGTGTAATATGGCAGACAAGATGTAGTAGACGTTTTCCTGGAGTTAATCGATAACTCTACAGTAGGCTTTATAGAGAGTGCGGGAAAGTACATCTTATCTCTTCAGAATTATGGCTCCAACTGATTAACCACACTGATAACGTGATTTGGATTTTGCACCAAATTACAATCTCTTGCGTGAATCTGGTACATTGAAGAGCGCACTTCTGGTCAATTATGTGACTGCTACAATACACCCTGCTTAGGTTTTTAGCCGATGAAAAAGAGAAACTTTATTAATAGTAGCACAACATGAGAATACAATTGAAAGAACATGAAAATGAACAAATAGATTATATGATTGATAAACTTGAACAAGAATGTCTTTGTAATGATGCCACAGTGAAAAGAGAAAAATGTTCATTTGTTCAAAGGTAAAAAATTTTCTGCTATTGCATAAAAATGCAAATGTTCATTTGCTAGAAAACTGAAAGAATTATAAATGTTTTCAAAAATGGAACAGGCTTCATTCTAAAAAATAATTTTACACATGCAGGTGCAAAATTGTAAAAGTAGTAGTTAATTATTTCAGAAAATGGGAATGTTCAAATATATCGGGTTATACAAAGCCTTTTAGGACAATTAACATGTCTACCAGAACGTGTAATGGTAATGTGAGTTGGTAGGAATGACTGGGATGTATCCGAAGATATTACATCAGACAATTCAGGCAATGTTATAATGGGTCGAACGTGGAGTTCAAGTGTGTCATTGTCTGTATATGCTCGCTTAAGTCTGTCAACCGACACTGTTTCTCTAGTTCCTCCAATATCCAGATTAAAATACTTTTGGTTACAATCGAGTATCGGATAAGGACCGGAATAAGGTGGTGCCAGTGGTCGTTTAACCGAGTCACTACGAACAAAAATGTGTGTCTATGATAAAATGTCTTTAGGTAAAGCCGACATGAGGCTTTGTTGATGAGTGTCCATGGGTCGTATACTGATTAAATAGCATCCGAGTCAATTTACATAGAGTTCCACATGCATTACCAGTTATTCTGGAGGAGTGAATATATGACCAGATAATGCCAATGGTGTACAATAAAGCAGTTCGGCTGAGGAATATCCCAGTTCTTCTTTCATAGCAAGCGACAACCAAAGAGAACGATGGGAACATACTCCATCAAATGCTGTGGGTCAGGGGCTGCACGTAATGAGGCTTTTAATTGCCTATGAAAGCGCTCAATCATTCTGTTTCAAGCTGGGTGATAACTAGTACTTATCATACGTTTAACACCGAGTATCTTTGCTAGCTCTTTAAATAGGCAGGATTCAAACTGTCTGCAACGATCAGTGTTAATTGTTGCTAGGACATCATAACACGAAATCAAGCCCACCACCAGGGCAGGGTTCAACCAAATCAATGTGTATGTGTTTGAAACTAGCATCAGGGGTGCTGAAAGTGCCAAGGGGGTCTCGTACATATTTGTGTACCTCTGATTTCTAACAGGGTAGGCTGGAACTGGTCCAAGCAGTGATTTTACATCTCATTTTAGGCCAGTAGAACAGAGTCAAAATGCGTTTCACCGAGGCAGAGACGCCGTTGTGAGCCAATCAATGCACAGATGAGAAAACAGGATCCAAATCCTCTAAAGCTGGCTGATCCAGAGCCATTTGACGGAGATCAATATTTTCTGGCGAAGAGATAGCGCTAATAGGTAGACGAGATAATACGTCTGCAGCAGTGTTTTGTGAACTGGATATATGCCATAGGTCACTGGAGAACTGAGAAATGAAATCAAATTGTCTTGATTCACGAGGAAGAATACTTGTCCGGCTTACCATGTAACAGGAACATAAGTGGGCTATGATCAGTATAAATGCCACATTGTCGACCTTCCAACGTGTAGCAAAATGTTTAATAGCAAAGAGTTAACGTCCGAAAGTACTGTACCGACTTTCCGTAGGAGTCAATCTTCAAGAAAAATATGACAAGGGTTGAATCTGTTGCCGGTGCTGTTGCTGCAAAACATCACCAACAGCTGGACTGGATGCATCCACGACTATAAAAAAATCAGCGTCAGGTATAGTATGTGATAGAAATGATGAATCTGCAAGCTTTTTCTTCGCCTCCTGAAAGGCTTTAAGCTGGCAATTATCAAGTGAAATGGGTTCATCCTTCTTTTTTCTATTCTTCTACAGATTTGTCAGAGGTGTAACTATGTCAGCACAATGTGGAATGAAACGTCTGTAATAATTCAATAGTCCAAGGAAATGTCACAATTGATGTATTGAAGTTGGATGATGTAGATCGAACAGAGCTTTTACTTTTTCAGGAAGAGGTGAAATACCTTCCGAGCTTATTACATGTCCTAAGAAAACAAGACTTGTGGCACCAAAAGTACAGTTAACAGGGTTTATCCTAACATGATAAAGCTGCAAACGCTCAAAAAGAATGCAGAGATGTTTTAAATGCTCCTTTGGTGAGGTTGTTGCGATAAAAATGTCTATATAATTATACACAAAATCTAAGTCACGGACCACCTCATCCATAAAACGCTGAAAAGTGCTAGCCGTATTACGTAAGTCGAATAGCATAGTAAAAAATACAAAAGCACCAAAAGGAATAGTAACATCAGTTTATGAATATCAGTATTTAGTGGTAAGCACTTACAAGATCTAACTTTGAAAATATCTTACATCCGTGTAAGGATGAATATGGGGATAGGGTAACGATCGGGAACTGTAGTAGAGTTCAGCCAACGGAAATCTCCTGTAAGACGTCATGTTTAAATTACTATAGTCAGTACTTGTAATTAACACATTCGAATTTACTGTAAGTAAATTATGAGTCAGAGTTGTCTGCCCTTTTTCTTTTCGTTGCTCTGTTGTTGTTATCTAGTAGTAAAATAAACGCACGTCTCGCGTGGAAGCTTACGAATATGTGTTTGTCTTATTAACTTGAATTCGTCTTTCTATGAAGAATATCAGAATGTTGCCGAGAACAAAAGGTACGTCTCACATTCGTGTGAAGCTGGCTTTATATCGATAATTATTGTTCACATGCCAGCTTCGGAACCATATGTAAGGGAAATGCCCAAAGACTAGATGAAGGTCGAATAATCTCTAGCTAGAGCATGTGATTAAATTCATGCCTGGCTGCCTTTAACTTCTCCGTGGAAAGGCGCCAAAGACAAGACAAAATGGGAACCGCCATTGTTTCAATGAAATGCATAGTGGAATGAGCAGGTTTCCTTATGTCAAAGTTCAAGTTCGTTAGGTGAGGAAATGAATTCAACAATAAATCATAAGGATTGTCAGCAGAAACAATAAAAATACAAGGCTAATAAGCTGTTCATTAGCTTTTCTATCAGGTTGGTGCTAGAATCCCTCAGTCAGCGTTTACGCATATCAACCATCAAATCAAAGTGGTGCAAGAAATTAGCATCTAAGATGAGGTTGGGGACGTCATCGATGGTAAAAATCCACCAGAAATCTCTGCGTAGTTTCAAGTCTAAGGATCGTGCAACTTGACCAAACCTGGTTATAGAACGGTTTACGGCCTGAGGAGCAAACGTAAGAGGTTTTCTTTTGAAAAAACTCAGTGGCCATATGCGACATGCCGCTCCAGTGTCTAATAACACATTATACTAGGAAATGTAATCTCTAACGTAGAACATACGACTGATGGGTAGCTTCTGGGGAGAAAGTGTCATGCTCCCTTCTCCCTTCTCTCGTTTCACTGGTCTCGGGGTTGTATGCACAGGGCCTGCGACACCGATAGGTTGAATCCCCGAATCATCTTTGGAACATGCAATAACCGCTAGCATCTTTACGATAGTGTGCTGGTGACAGGAACATGCCTAGACAACTTTAGAACCTCAACTTCTCTAGAAAAATTGTTGATCGACTTTTGCATGGCTGCATAAGCAGGGTCAGACGTTAGCTTCACAGACACTGCCGCTACGTTTGCAACTGAGTTAGCACTCATTACCGTAGAAGACGTTCCCGTAAACCCTATGACCTTGTCAGCCAAAGGAGTCAGTTGTTCTACCGTACCGGTCTCCATCACTGTCGCGAGGATAGCCTGTACTGCAGATGGCAAATAGGACACGAACAGTTGCCTCAGGTTGAGGATCCGTAATTAGATCCTTCACTGTATGAGCAAGTAAAGCGGTAATTGCACTGATTAACAAATTCAGTTGTTTTGGTGCAGACACTATTCCATGGGCAGCAAAATATGCCTCGATTTGTGAAAACCAAATACGGACATCCCCAGAGTAAGCGGGGAGCATCATAAAACAGGGTAAGAAATAACTGAGTTTCTAAGAAGCAATCGCAAGAGAATGAAACAGGCAAATGGCTGGTAGGTATTCTATTTAGGCGCTTGATTGGAACTTGACTATAAAGACACTTATATGAGGTTCTTCCTACGAAGGAATGGAATTAGGGAAGAATCTTGGAAAATATATATGAAAATAGGCGGCCAAAAATTTATGTGAATTGGAAATATCACATGTTGAGACAAAGCAAGCACTAGTATTAGAAAAATACTGTATTAAATGCATTACAGAAAATGGGCGCATAAACATAGCATGTGGGGAGTAAAAAATAGCCAAATTGAAAATGGCATACATATCTGACAAAAAAAATTAAAAATGCATAGTCACAAAAACATTATGTTTTATGGTTTCTTGGCCTTTTGTTTAAGATCAAAGTGTAGTATCTTTTCTCCACATAATACCGAAAGTTTTCATGTAAATTATCTCCCTTGAAAATGAAATACTAAAAAAAAGTTTTTAAAATTCAATCTATTTTGATTAAATAGCTTCAATTATTTGTATTAACAATTATAATAATATTACTATGAACAAAATACAAATTAGAATGTATATTAATTTATTAGGAACATTTTTGAAAATATGCAAGTGAGGACGAAGCAAAGGGGAGTTTGGAGATTACTATATTTCAAAAGATCGTTTTATCATTAGAATTAAATAGTCATAATCCGTTTTAATGTTAATGTAGTTAAGATAGATTGAAAACACTTTCATTTAGATATATTTAGAACTTGTTGGGAATATTCACTTGGATAATTGATTCAATAGGATATTAACAGGGCATAATTGTAAGGAATTTGTATCAATTTGGTTATAAGTAAGTTCCACAACATTGTAGTTTGAGTGAGGACATATCTACAAGCAGATGTAAGAAAATGTTCATTTACATCATTAGAGACATGCTGAACTATGATTTCCGTATTTCAGTAAGGGAGGTTGCAACAAAGGTTTTACTATTTCTGTTTTAAAAACTTTGCAACCAAAAGAAAGAAAACGAGGGGGGTAGGAAAAGCACCGAAAACAAAAAAGGCAGATGAAAAACACCCACCTTCTTCGTTATTGTTTTTATTTTATAGAATTATGTAAATGTGAGAGCATCACATAACCTGCGAGAGGCACATGTCATTTTGCTATATTGCTAAGAAATGCATTATTGCTGCATCTTTTTCTTCTCTATTTGAACAATCGTTCCCCAAGAGCTGATTTCTACTACCTTGAATTATTATTCCCAGACCTTAGAACAGGGACTCTTCATACCCTACGTCACAACAGGCTATCTGTTGCAATATAACTTATCTTACCAGGACCTGAGAAGTAAGGTGGTGTCTTTCTCGTTCTGTCAGTTGCCCTTGTTGGGTCAGGAATAATAGATGGGTCCTTCTAAAAGGTTTGCATATTATATTACCCCCCCCCTATATTAAAGTTCTTCCCTCTCCCCAATTCAGAGGATTCTCTAACAAGAGTTTTCCTATAGTCTGTATCAAAATATGACAGAACAAAACGATCACTATATTTGATTAGGCATTAATAATAAGGTTGACGAATCGCCTAAAATGTCGAAATGGTGAGCATTTTGTTTTTCCATACACACATACTCCTATAAAGTAAGAAGAAAAATGTTAAATTAAAATAAAGACTGCTTGTTTATTCTCAAAATGCAACGAGATTCGAAAAGTTTATGATGACTTGAGTAACCTCTTCTTAAAACTAGATTATTAAAAATTGACTTTTTTTCATGACGGGATGCTATTTTAAATAGAGTGTAAACAAAACGATATTTTAAAGATGAAATAAATTTTATGCAACTTTTGTATGTTTCTTTTTTGTTTACGAGGTGTCAATTTTTAAGGGAAACGTTTTTATATGACTCGAAGATTACATGCCATCTTTTAACAGTGACTTTTACCTTTCAAATGAAGCGATAAATAAAAAATAGATTACTAAAATAAAATTTTTACTCTAGAAAGAACTATTTTTCATGACGAGGTTATTGTAAAGAAGCATCTTTTTAAATGGAAATATTTATTATTTTCCTTAACATAAAATAGTTCTGATGCCAGAATAATGTTCAGCTTTTCATCTTTTGAATGAAAACTATTTTGAAGATGGAAAACATATGAACATAGGATTTAAATTGTCATGGTTTGACTAGTCACAAACACCTTGTTATAATGCATATATTGCACAATACTTATTTGAATTCATCAAAGTAAAGTTACTCTTTAATGTCTTGACATAAATCAGTGTAATGAGAAAACAATTATCAACAAACTTTATAAAAATGAAGTTGCATGTGACTATAAAATACTTCTGTGCAAATGATAATCCGCTTCTTCACATGAATCAGTTTATTTTAATTTCAAAGAATAGCTTGACAATTGTCATCTCACAAAATGTATATTTCCAGTGAATATAAAAAAATGTGTAAATAAAAAGGCACAACTTAATGAAAATAAGGTTTTTCTTCAGTGTATTTTCTCCAGAATATTTATCTCCAGTACATGTTTTATTAAATAGAATTTTCTTGTAAATTAAGAGCCACATATATATAAACAAGCGTTGTTCTTTTTTGTGTCTATTGATGTGTTCATTTCAATGAAATGTTGTTATGAATAACATGCAATGAATCACAGGAATAAGTTTTGATTTCCATTTCACTGCCCAAATTATAAAGAGGATTGCTGTTTCTTTTTAATTATTTTAGTTCTGAAGCTAACACTTGATGGCTTGATGAATTAAATTTGTACCAGAGGACTTTTTAAAGAATTGACATTATCTCTTTTAGGGCTGCTATCCATACTTCACCACAGCTTAGTTTCTATGCATTTTCTATTTTGTTTTTCAATTTTCTTTCTTTTTCTTTTTGCTGTGGATTGGACATGCTACCAGATACCAGACATTCACCCACTATTTCAGAAACTCCAGCCGAGATATCTTTTATAGAATTTTAGCCGTCTTATTAAGCACAATTATTTAGATCTCTCTTGTACTTAGTTCACCGGGTATATTCGTCAGGTAGTTTTTTGAAATTCTTTTTCATGGGGCTGGTAGCTCCGATGATTACTGGAATGATAAAGATGTTTCTTAAATTCCAGTTTCTTTTAATGTCATACATAAAACCTCGGTATTAAGTTATCTTCTCCCTTTCAGCTCTGTTTAAGCCACCATTATGAGGGATACGGATTTAAACTAGGGTTGTTACTTTCTCCCTCTTGTCCTATACCACCATGTCAGGTTTAACAGCTCCGTTTCCTATGCAGCTGTAGGGATTGCATAGTAATAGTGGATGGTGTATGACTTATTTTCGACAGCTCTTTCTGATATATGTTCTCAGCATGTGCTGCTACACTGGATATTATGCCGAATGTTAAATTTTACTTAAGTTGAAGTTCTCAGAAATCAAGGGGCCCCTTCCTTGATCTCTATATGAGATACATAGATACCCGAATATTCTATTAAAATTCTCCTTTATTTCTCAAACATTTAGTAAGTAAAAAAGTTAAGAATAATAAATTACTTCTCTCCCCAACTGACCAGTCAAGTATGTCATAGTATATATTTCTTGTGGTCTGTTGGTCTTACCGGATTCCAGGACAAGAATTCATCTAGTCTGTTGGAGTATCCAGCTACGTGGTGTTACTTGAGGTAACATCACTAGGAGAAGATGAACTATTCCTCGTATGAGGGGATTTTATTTGTGCTGCGGATACTATGTAATTTTGAATATTTGGTCAGGGTTTACTTGTAGGGGTAAGTATCCTCATGTAAGGTTGCCCTGATAAACCCTTGTACAGATAGACCGAAGACACTCGAGGATAGTGTCTAGTAGGTAATTCAAACTAATTATGCAGTGTGGCTTTGTATATGTATCTTTAAATCACCTTTTCTTAGAAATGATGAGTCACAGATCTGACAAGAATAAGGCTTTTCCCCACTGTGGATTCGCAAATGTTCTTTTAAATTAGATTTATCTGAAAATGGCGAGCCACAAACTTCACAAGAATAAGGTTTTTCTCCCGTGTGTGTTCGTAAGTGTCTTTTTAAATGAGACGAACTTCTAAATGATGAAGTACACATTTCACAAGAATATGATTTCTCTCCAGGGTGGGTTCGCATGTGTATTTTTAAATGATGTGCACTTGTAAACGATGAAGCACAGACTTCACAAGAAAATTCTTCTCCGGTGTGAATTCGCATATGCTTCTTTAAATGAGATTTTCTTTTAAATGATGAGCTACACACTTCACAAGAATATGGTTTCTCTCCAGTATGGGTTTGCACATGTCTCTTTAAATCCGATGATATTCTAAATGATGATCCACATGTTTCACAGGAAAAGGGTTTTTCTCCAGTGTGTGTACGCATATGTATTTTTAAATGATATTGCATTGTAAATGAGGAATTACACACTTCACAAGAAAAAGATTTCTCACCAGTGTGGGTGCGCATGTGGGTTTTTAAATAATATTTTGTTGAATATGATGAGCCACACACTTCACAAGAATATGGTTTTTCTCCAATGTGGATTCTTAAATCAGATTTGTTTGTGAATAATAAACCACATTTTTCACAAGGATGTGGTTTTTCTTCAACCTGTATTTCCATGTTTGTATGAGATTAGGTCTTTTTGTCAAGGAGGAGCAGTACACAGCAGGAATGATTCTTCCATCTGTGATTGTTTAGCATTTGAACATTTTAATGTGATTTAAAAAGATGCAAAATATGCCCTTCAAGAATGTTTCCACTTTAACATTCCGTTTTTTTATAAGAAAACAGTAGGAATTTTTATCAACATATAAGCTCTTCCATATGTGTGCATAGGAGACTTTCCTTTATCTCCATTGTTGATATTCCCTGTGAATAAATAAAAGATTTTGTTTAAAAACTTATATCATAGTTAAAAACATAGACATACCAGTGTTTATTTTGTTTGTAACCCCCCCCCCCCCCTTTGAGAGCTTTTTTACCTGTAGACCCCATATAAGAAAAACATTGTAAAATCGGAAAGAAAATATTTCTTTGTCGGCTAATCATATTGTTATATTCATAAAAACAAAACGAACAAAAATCGTTAAAATTTCAATAAATACCAAATAATCAATAATCAAATCTTTGGAAGATTCTTTTTATTAAGGTGTAAATTTATATTAGATCATCTTATTGTAAATTGTAAGTGCTTCATCTCTGTACAATTTAATATGAGTATATTTTGTTTAATTTCCTGTTAAATACAGGCCAACCAAGTAAGTGGAATTTGCAGATGCCATTGTTACATAAAACTTTTATGTTCTTTCCTTGTCAACACACACAAGTTTATATATATTACAATATATCAATTTATCTCCTCTAGAACACAATGACCATAGAAATAGGAAATTTTCCCCGTTACCTAATCCATCAAAAATGTTTCTTTTAAACATTACAAATTTTATGCAATAAAGTATACAAATGATTGCAAATTTTTTTATTATACACATTTCTCTACAAGTCGATGGGAAAGCAATAAAGTACATTTTAGCTTTCTCCCATAATAGTATATATTTACAGGCAAGTTTATATGTTTTCACAGTGTGATAATGTATGGAAGTAAAAGCTGATAAGTTAGGATTGAAGATAGGTGTTGCATGGAGAGAAATAATATGAGAATGATACAATGAGTATCTACTGTTAAGTCTTAAAGACAGGCTTTGATTGGGTGATTTCAAAGCAACATTAAATCTGGACAGTTTCGGCCGATGTGTGCAGCACCGGAGATTTCACTGGTTTTGGCACTGTGAAAGAATGAATAAGAGTTCTTGGTTAAAAGATATAAAAGCGTTTAAGTGACAGGGAATAGCTTAGAAAAACATGGGAGGGAGTGATAAGGACAGTTTTAAGAGAAAGATTGATGAAGATCTGGCCAGATACATTAGTTTGGATGTCAATTTCTAAAAGCTGTCAAACACTTTAAGAATGTACAACAGAGGTTTAACCAGATATGATGATGACGGTGATGATGATTCAACATGCTTAGCATTTTTGTATAAACTTTGAAGTTGCCCATCAATAAGTTCCCCTTGTAAATCAAGTTCAACATCAAATGAAATCTGCATCCATGAATGAGAGGTTCAGTTCAAGTTTTTGAAATGAACTTGCATGTCCTCATGACTTTTTAGAAAATAACACAAACATGATCTTTTAACTCACTTCTAACTGATAGAGAGTGATGTTTGTATTGTACAATTTTCTTTTTTGCAAGTAAAGAATCGATAGCTTTCTTGCTATTTATTAAATTACAATTGTATCCTTTCAGACAGTTTATGAAGAGAATTAATTTTTTCAAACACATCTGACATAAAATATATGTTTTCATTGCACCAAACTATTCCTCAGACTGTTTCCCTTAGAAATCCTGCAATACTGTCTCCAAAAATAAGAAAACGATAAAGAAAATTACCTTTAGACAGCAATCAAAGCATTGTACAAGATAATCAAATTCTTCTGCATTTTCATCACATAATTTTTGAAAGAGAAAAGCATTCGATAAGGTTCACAGTCTTCATTGTAAAAGTTGGTTTCATAAACACATCCACGCAACCAGATGTTGGTAGTATATGATGCAACATACTTTTAAAATGAGGAATAAACCCTATGTAACAAGTATCGGGATTAACTAATGAAACAAGTTTTAGACAAAATTTGACTTTATTCACCAACATAGTTTCCTTCTAGATTCCAATGCTTCTCTTACAATTTGATGCCTTTTTAGCAGAACGATGTGTATTTGGCCTCAAGAGATGCCTCTGTTTTCAATATCACTTCTTCAGTGGAGCCAAATCTTTTCCCGGGGCATTCTTTTTAGGTCTGCAAACAGTCAGTAGTCACTGAGGGGCAGACCTGTAGAATAGAGAGTGCAGAAGCAATTTTAAGTGAAATTCAAATAGTTTTCTCATTGTTTCAATCAACTTGTGAACGTAAAAAGCACATTTTTCTTCTTCGTTTGTGGCCGTTTTTTGCAATTTCTTTCTTCAACCAATAATGCTATATAATATTCGCTATTGATTGTTCTCCTTTTCTCAAGGTAATCGATAAACAAAATATTTTGCAGGTCCAAAAATATGGAAGCCAAATACTTGCCTGCTGATGTTTGCATCTTTGGCCAAGTTGGACAGCTTTCACTTGCTGCTGTCCACCCAGCTGACTGCTGATTTGTGTCTGGACTGAAGTGGTGGATCTATGCTTCATCTATTGTAACATATTGATGAGAAAAATTTTTTTTGTTGCATAGAAACATTTGCAAAAACACTCTGAAACGTTGAAGCATTGTTGTTTTTGATCGACAGTGAACAAACGCGGCACCCACTTTTAATGCAGCTTTTTCATTAACACATATTCAAACAAAACGGTAATGCACTGCCTTTTAAACTTTTTAAACTCTTCTATCTCATACAACTTCAATTCATGATCGGCCAAAATGAGTTAATGTTTTCCATGACAACTGCTAAATTTGGGTGACCTGAACATTCAGCATCATTTGTGTAAGATTGTGTTTAAAGTCTACATACCACCTCTTAACCATTGTAGTCAATGGGGCAGAGTCAGAATAACACTTATCAAGCCATTGCTTTAATCAGAAAGCAATGCTTTGTCAACACACAAATTTCCAATTTTTCCATTATTTTGAAAATTAGCAACAGTAGATTCACTTAAATAACTGTAACTCGTAAACTAATAATCCAATCAGGCTCAAAGTTTGACACATGCTATTTGAAAGTTAGTACTTTATAAAAATTGTATGGATTTTTCATTTATGGCATTATTGTGATCCAACCGTTTGCCGGGGAGTATGACTTAGCATGTGTGAGCCTTTGAAACGTCTTTGGAAGGGCTATCACGTCTTAAGCATGGCACAACACAAGCTCTCTGGACCAAATGATCATTACATACCCTTTAGCATAAAGGGTGCATACCCAGCTGGGTATTTGGTCGGCTTGCTGCTGGACTGGCTGTTTGGTCGGGACCATATGCTTCAAATCAAACATCATGTAATAATGGAACAAACCATTTTACTTTTAAATATAATTTATTTTTGCCAAAGAACATATTTAAAACTCAGATATTCAGCTGAGTTTGGTGAGCATCTCAAGCACGCATCTTCCTCATTCAGATTTTAAAAGCCAACTACTATTTTGCTCCAGACTGAGCGAGGGGGGAGAGAGATAGAAAGGGGAGAAAGAGAGGAAGAAAAACAGAGGCCGAAAAGGAAGGGAAACACAGCCACCGTCAGTGTTTCAACAAATCTCGGTGACAGGTTACCTGACCCCTTGACCCTGGCTGGTGTCTCCACCATTGTTGATATTTTAACTGACATCGGATTACACCGAATACCCCGATCAGTGAGCTGACATTTCTAGTGCAGCATATTTATCTTACTTGCAACTCAAGTCTGGCGCAAGGAATTTCAAAATGTAACAGGGAGCACCAGCTCCCCAAAAAGAGTTCACGCGTCGTGCCACACACGCTCCTCCCTTATTGTGACCTTTCACTATGCAATTAGCAATGGTCAACAGGTGTATTCATGGCACAACGAAACAATGGGTGCAGTTTTCATTTTTTTTATAATTAATTGTCGTTTCTAATTATTCACTTTATTATTTATTTCTTTTTTTCACTCTCTTGAAAATGAAGATAATTTTAATTCTTTTCTCAATTCTTTTTTTTGTAATAGTCATTTTACTGACTTTATTAATTTCCTTTTTGTTAAATATTTTACTCTCTCTTCTCTCCTAAAATATAAATATCATGTTTTTGTTTTTCTTTGTCTCTAAAAAAAAAAAACGTAAAGTTTCCCCCTTTTTTTCAATAGTCATTTCACTTCAATTAATTTCATTTAAGAAAAGAAATATCCACGGACACAATCCAAAGAACAGCCGATTCGACCCGGAACGATCACAACAGCATCAACGTTTACTCTGTGAATTTGTTGGTAAATAATTTATAAAAATTATTAGTGTATAAAACATTTTGTTTAATGTTTGCTACTCAAAAAAAAGAAATAGACAAAATGGCTAACACTAACCCAACCTCCTCAAATAGAGTTCTCACAGGTGGATCGAAGATTCTAATATTTACTGAGAAATCGCCTGACTTAAGGCCATGGCTAGCTGCTCTGAAAAAGAAAGAGTGGGTCTACAACCTAACACACCCAGAGCTAGTAAATCTGGTGTATGACTTCTCAGACGGTCTACCATCGGAATGGATCTGAGAATATCTCGAGGACCATCTGAATACCAACAGTAAAGACTTGCTCGATCAGTTAGCGACACAGTTATAAATACGTAAAAATTTGATACATTATTGTTATACATATAATTTACATCGGACAATTTTTTATTACGGACCCCTTATTTCATACAAGGGACCAACAAATTAGACTTTTTTTTACTCTTCTTTTGGACCCCAATTAGCATTAAATAAAATATAAATTACAAAAATGTTTATTTCTACAATAAGTTTTTGATACATATTTGTATAATTTTTATGATCATGTAAAAATGAAAATAATTATGAATTACTTATATTGACTTGAGTAATAAATCATAACATATGGAGAAATGAATTACAAAATATTATCTTAATATATCCAAATGTACAAAGAAATCAATTTATTTATATAAAAATAGCATGTGTAGCTTACCTGTAATTTGTGGTAGATAATTAAAGCTCCCAAAATCTTTATATCATTGTTTTCACAACCTTGCAAAGAAAAGAAAGAATACAGCTTTTAGTCAACATAACGTTAATAAAAACACATGATTTCAAATGTTCCCAATCAGTGCCTCTGAAATTCTGCTAAGTTGAATATAAAGAAAGGAGTTAGGTGTTTTACTTTGTATCACCCCATAATATCATAATAATTAGTAGAAGTAAGATCTGTCTTTAATATTTTTTTTCACTTGTAATAAAAGTTGTGGAATTTTCGTTGTAATTGGAATAGAAGCCAATCGAAATTTATAAACATAAATGAGAAATGTTTTTAGTTTACATTTGACTACAAACATTTTGTGCTTAATGCTGAAGCACAGATTCTGATCTATAAATCAACAATGAGGAAAATGTCACGAAATATCAAGACATTTCATTTAAATTTTTACAAAAGGAAAGGACAGCTTACTATTTACATCTAATGTAAATTGATCTGACGCAGTGTCAAAATGGCGACTGCTCTGTTTTTTGTTTTCTTATTTGTTTTAAACTATAATTAGTATTGTTAGTCGATGTGGTTTGAAAGTATCTGGAGGGGGAGGGCTAAGAAAAATACATTAATATGAGATAGTTCATCTCAGTCCCACTCACTTAGTAAAAGAGTGACATTCATCTTGCCAAAAAATTATGGTTATTAATCCTAAAAGATGCTGCTCGCACAATTTCAAAATATCTGATTTGATTTTGGCCTTTTTGTTCAGTCTGAAAAAACAATAGATACCCTTCGTAAGCTTACCTACATGGAGAATCTATATGGAAGCAAGGGTTGTGCAATTCCCAATCGAAAATATCCTATCAGCATTGCTGGAACTCAGTGGCAAGGTGACGTTCATGGCGACTGGAAACAATGCAGGGATAAGTAGTAAAAGACTGATGTTATTTTAGAGGCTTTCCTTCTCCTAGACTAGTTGCATCACCATTTAATCAATACCAAGAGGAAAAATATATGGTTAGATACCATTTTCCAAATTGATGTAGTACAGAACTTGAATTGGCATGCCGAGTATACAGTCTGCAACCACTACACTTCCATATAAATTTAAAAAATATTATTGTACAAAACAATTATAGGTGAAATTGACTTTTAATGGTCCCTAAATTCTTTTTATAAAGTTAAAGTTCCTGATAAAAATTTATGGTTATGTTCAAGATTAAGTGCTGAAATTCGGTTCTGGCTGCTGCTTTGCAGACAGTGACAAGGCATAAAGTGTTCCTCTTTATGGTTCACATAGAAAATCAAACGTTTCTAATAAAAAAAATTATGGTATCTTTTGTTTAAAAGCCTCCTACCCAGAATGGCCTTTCTAAATAATAAAGTTATTATTTCAACACAGTCCGTAAACTGTAGAAGTCTCTTTTTTTTACAAATACACAAACAAATCAGAAATGTGTATTTTTCTTTCTATAAATACTAATGACATTTTTTAAAAACAAAAAACAGTTTACAATGAATTAGATTAAAAATAGTTTACGAGTTTCACTATGACTTCCCGTTATCTAAGAGGAAGATAATCAAAAGGGACATTTTCTGCATTGTCAGCAACCAGAAGCAGAAACCAGAACTGAATTTCAGCACCTTATCTTGAAAATAACCAAATTTATTATAAAAAATGTCAACACTGTACAACTCACAAATGTGTAATAATTTTGATTCAAATGTTTCTATAGGATCAATAAAGTTTAATTGCCAACCCAGACTTAGGGTTAGTGTTTGGGCTAATGAAGGGCATGTTTTTTTTTGTATTTTTGCCCCCAAAACAACAAAACAAAAGCAAATGATGCTCTTCATAAACCCAAACACTTACTCCAGGTTGGCAATAAAGTCTCAGATGATTATACAAGAAAATAATTTTAATGGGACTATTAAAAGTAAATTTATAGCGTTAAAATTAATTTCACCACGATTATATTCAATGTGTTTTTCTGGCAAAAATATGTGTAATATAATTTAATAAAAAAAATTACTATCGCTGGTTGATAGACCGTAAAAGACTATTTTCCAATATAGCTGATGTACTGTAGAATTTAAAACAAACTTTTTTGTAGGAAGGCAAGGAAATTACAATTTTATTTCTCGATTATAAATCAAATGTAAGATCAACAATCTAGTTGGTGCTTGTCAGAGACGCGTGAGTATTAAATTATCAATAGCATAAAAGAACATAATTATATACTTACGCAGTAGTTTTAAATAAGTATCCTCACCAAAAAAGTAGGGAAAATGATCGAGTAAGATTGTAATTAAAAATAAAACTCAGTTTCATCGGATGTTGGTGAATGCCATTGATTTATTACTTGTTAATCTGACAGACCGAGTTATCTCCCCTTGGATTTCGTGTTTTTCATTCGAATCAAGGGCCGAACCTGATTAAACGATATAACGGATTTTTATTTTTATTACAATTCTACTCGATAGTTTTACTATTTATTTTTTTTGTACAACCCCATTTTTGCTTGATACACATAAGTATATCAAAGAGTTTTCCGGTTAATTTAATTTGAACTGCGATTTTCAGCGTTTTTCATATGCACCCGTCTCTGTACAAGTACCATCGATTTTATCGAAAATGTGTGCGAAATATGCATCAGTAACCATGTAAACAAGACGCAGCCATGTTGAAAAATGAGCTTTCACTCTTTCTCAAACGACGATAACAATGTTCTTTTATTAAAATTATATCTCATAAACTTTTAAAAATTTTTAACGAAAAAAAATTAAACATAATGGTTTTATACAAATTTATTGAAATAGTACCGAGCGGGTTTTTCCCCCCGAAAAGCCCCAAAGTTAAGCAAAATTACCATTCTAATTTTGTTGAACTTTACGTTGAATTCAAACAGTAAACTTCGTGTCCTAGAAAAAATGAAACCATTGAACAAAAGTGTTTTATTGAAAATAAATAAACGGTTAAATAAATGCAAATAAATTAAAAAGACTGTTTTAAAAATATTCAATATAAAAAATATGAAATGGCATTAAATTGAAAAAAGTTAAATTTCATTCGTAATGTTTTTCAAAATGTTGACATTTTTTGATTTTTGTATACTTACCTGTTTTGCTTATTACGTTCGTCTTATTTAGTTCTTTCGATCCAACACGAAAATCCAAATAAACAAATGTTATCTAAAGATTTAAAAAAAAATTCTTCAGCGGACGGTTTTGTTGTTATTAACAAAGAAATCCAAGAGTTATCAAGGGGGATAATTCGTTCGGAATTTGAAGAGTAAAATAACAACAATTTTTTTAATTTTTTTAACATAGTTCACCACAAACAAGGCAGGCCGCCACTGTAGACGCAAGGGGCTACTGAGAAAAAAGAAAAGGGGAGAAGATGTGGGGGGGGGGGTCAACCTTAATTGGGATCTGCGCAGCGAGATGTCTGTTTACATTAATTTTAAATTTCTGCATGTCCGTACTGTCGGGGAAACAGGGGGCAGGGACGGAGTTCCAGAGGCCAGCAGCACGAGAAAAGAAGCTATTTGAGTAGAACTCTCTCCGGCTTCTGAGGACCTCCACAGTGAATGAATGAGATTTAGTTGATTGTCGAGTTAGTCTAGTGAATTTACGTCGAGGGAGCACCAGAGTAGCCAATTCATCGGAGCATAATCCATTGAAGTATTTGTAAAACAAACATAAGGATGCTACATTGTGGCGATGGGACAGGGACTGGAGCTTGGTTGACAGTGAGGGATCTATTAGGTTGGCGACTCTTTTTTGGACCTTGTTAAGGAGGGAGAGACTAGTGGATGATGCATCAGCCCAGATGTGTAAACAATACCCCATGCATAAGCGGATGGTGGCTTTGTAGAGATACAGAATAATGTCAGGTGTGAGGAGTTTACTAGCACGGTAGAGGGAGTCAACCTTCTTTGCGGCAGCCTTGGCAATATATTCCATGTATTTGTTCCAATTCATGTTATGTGTGAAGGTTAGGCCGAGGAGTTTGAATGATGAACTCTCAGGTAGGGTGTTATTTGCCATGACAATCGGTGGTTGAAGAGGTTTCTTGTAGTTATTGAAGGAAAGGAGCTTTGTCTTTGCGGCATTAAAAGTTACCAACCATTTATGACCCCAATCCACTACTGTAAGGAGATGATGAGTGGATAAAAGGGGTTATCCTTTTATCTTCTCATAAAGAAACGGAACAACGAAAAGTATTTCTGTAACTATGACAAAAAGGGGTTTTATTAACTCAAGGTTACCTATACCGTTTGGTATAGGTAGAAGAGAGTGGGAGAGTGTCCGTCTGAGGAAGAGGAAGAATATAAGAGTTCTTAATGCTGCCCGTGATTTTCTTCAGGTGAAGATGGTAGTAGTCGTCCAGTGGCGACGGCGGCAGGAGAGAGAGCATTTCCTCGTTCCTCGCTGGTGCTCTCTGCGATGTGTCAAAGCTGGTGCCAGGAGGTCGTCTCTCCTTTTTCTTCGAACCCTAAGGGAACATAAGTAGTCCCTTAGGGAACTAACGATATTACTGCACCCTGTGATTTGATTGGACAAGCCAGCTCACAGGGACAGTGATTACGCATTCCGAAGTAGTCTCTATTGGTGCCTGCTACATAACCCCCTGCTTAAGCTGAAAGCCGACAGGAAATAAAAAGAAAGTGTAGCAGTGGGAAATAACAAAAATACAAAATTTGTCAATTAACAAATGTTTAAAAAGTTTGTGTGTTTTTGTTTTTTGCTTTGCAGGGAAAAGTCTTTTCTGCAAGAAGTATTTTCAGGAATTGTTTGTATATTAATGAAAATATATATATATATATTTTTTTATTTAAGAGTTTATCTTCTCTTTGAAAAGAGTAATGTGAGAAGTATGTTTTGAAAAATAGAGTACAAGGCTCATTCTATATATAAACAGTTTTAGACAGTTTTTTTGGCCAATGTACTCGTCGATCACTATGTGTGGTGGTGACATAATTTTCTTTAGGGGTTACTAAAAGTAAATGTGTATCTGCAGTTGTCTGATGCACAGTAGGGGGGATATGGGGCTCAGGCGTTTCTGCGTTAAGAAAAGCTCTTTTCACCCTGTCGATGGATACGGTGTCTTTTTTGCCACCAATGTCAAGGGTGAAAAGTTTGTCAGTGCGTGAAAGCACGCGATAAGCACCAGAATAAGGAGGAGTAAGAGGGGCTTTCACAGAGTCTTTTCACACGAAAACATGAGTCCACGAGGAAATGTCTTTAGGGACCGAAGATTTAATGGTCTGTTGCCTAGGGTGCATAGATGGGAGCTCATTAAAGTAAGCTTGCAGTCTGTTTATATACAGAGCTGTATCTGTTGCCGTTAAATCTATCGTGGTCAGCATCTGACCCGGCAACAATAGAGGTAATCCATAGACAAGTTCGGCTGAAGAGTATCCGAGGTCCTCCTTGATCGCAGCACGACAGCCAAGAAGGACAACAGGTACGTACTCGCTCCATCGCTGTAGGTCAGGATAAGCACGCAACGCGGCTTTCAATTGGCGATGGAAGCGTTCTATCATCCCATTGGAAGCTGGATGATAGCTGGTCGTACGGTTACGTTTAATCCCTAAAATCCTGGAAAGTTCCTGGAATAGGTGGGATTCAATCTGTCCACCATGGTCGGTGGTAATAGTTAGGGGAACCCATAGCGTGATATCCAGCCCGATATAAGGGCTCGCGCTACAGATTCAGCCGAAATGTCACTTAGAGGGATGGCTTCAGGCCACTGTGTAACACGATCTATGCAGGTCAGGAGATAAGTAAATCCCTGACTGACAGGGCATGTTCCAACCAGATCAATATGAACATGGCTGAACCGAGCGTCTTGAGTGCCGAATGTTCCAAGGGGTGCACGGATATGCTTGTGCACCTTTGACTTTTGGCAGGATATGCAGGAACGTGTCCAGGCAGTGATATCACACCTCATATTTGTCCAGAAAAATCTAGCTGAAATCAGCTTCACTGTGGCTTTGAGTCTGGGGTGTGCCAAGTTGTGAAGGGTATCAAAAACAACCCTACGATGAGTCAGTGGAACAAAAGGGCGAGGTGAATCTGTTGAAGTGTCACAGATGATCTGCATGTCTGAAGTGGGCACAGGCAGGTATTTGAATTTGCAAGTTGCTAACTCAGGTGACGACAGATCCAGAGTGTCCAGACATGGCTGGTCTAAAGCCATCTGTGGTAGATCGATATCCGAAGGTGAAGACAGAGAATTTATAGGTAGGCGGGACAAGGCGTCTGCCGCCGCACTCTCTTCACCAGATATATGTCGGATATCGTTAGTAAATTGTGAAACAAAATTCAAGTGGCAAGTTTCGCGAGAGGAATATTTGTCCGGCTTAGCATGCAGTGCGTATGTAAGTGGACGGTGATCAGTGTAGATTACGAATTGACGGCCCTCGAGTGAATGCTGAAAGTGTTTCACTGCGAGGTACATTGCTAGTAGTTCACGGCCAAACGTGCTGTAACGTTGTTCTGCCGGTTTCAGTTGTCTCGAAAAGTATTCGAGAGGTTGCAGTTGGCCTTGGTGCTGCTGTTGCAACACTGCACCTAGAGCTGTGCCCGATGCATCAACGACCAGTGAAAACTGGGCATTGAACACAGGATGTGCAAGCAAGGATGTCGTCGCTAGTTTTTGCTTCACTTCATTGAAGGTTTTCAGCTGAATATCATTCAGTGAAATCTGCTCGTTTTTCTTCTTCCTGTTACATAACAGGTCGAAAAGAGGAGACGAGATCCGCACAGTGTGGGATAAAACGTCTGTAATAATTTAACAGACCCAGAAAGTGCCTTAGTTGGCGAAGTGAAGTGGGTGGTTGAAGGTCTTGTAGAGCTTTAACCTTTTCAGGCAAGGTAGATATGCCTTCAGAGCTGATCGTGTGGCCCAGGAAAACTAGTGACGAAGCACCGAAAACACATTTACCAGGGTTAATCCTCACCTGGTATTGCTGAAACCGTTCGAACAGTAGGCGAAGATGGGTGGAATGTTCCTCAGGTGAGGCACTTGCCATAAGTATGTCGTCTATGTAATTATAGACAAAGTCAAGATCTCGCACTACTTCGTCCATAAAGCGTTGAAAGGTACTAGCCGCGTTTCGCAAACCGAAAGGCATAGTCAGAAATTATAACGCTCCAAAAGGAGTTGTTACCGCCGTTTTGGGTATATCGGCCGGATTTAGTGGAATCTGATGGTAAGTGTGATAGACAAGCGTATGGTTGCAAGGAAACACGGACAACTTGAATAGGATTAATCAAATATATTTATTTACCCCAAAGCAAAGATCGTTCTTTTTATTCTTAATTCCTTGATGACGACGGCGACGGCGACGGCGACGGAGTGACCTTTTTTCTACGTGTTCACTCGTTGGTCGCTAGCTGGGGAAAAGATGGCGGCTACCTCCAACTAGCGCCAAGCCCCTTTTCTTGTTTTCCTTTTTTGTAGCTCTCCGGAAACGGTGAACGCTCAGCATGTCGCTGTTCAACATTAGTTCCGGATAGCCTTTACTAAGTCCAGTTTGGAGAAGGTCTTACAACCGTGCAGAGATGAAGCAAAGTCCTGTATATGTGGGATTGGGTAACGATCAGGTACCGTCATGGCATTGAGTTGTCGATAGTCCCCAGTCGGACGCCAATCTCCGGAGTGCTTCGGGACCATATGCAAAGGGGAAGCCCAAGGACTGGACGAGGGGCGTATAATTCCCAGTTGCAGCATATGGTTAAATTCCGCCTTCGCCGCTTTTGAGCATATTTCTCTATCGCCTGGAGTATGGCCAATGTGACCTGTTGACTGCTGTCTCCGGCGTTAGCAGATAAAGCGCTCATTTTATTTTTAATGGGACCCCAGACCAAGAAATCTAAGTTAAATAAAAATTGAAAACATCGTAATGGACACACATTTCAGAGAGAAAAAACGAAAGAGGAATTGTGTAAGTGTAGAAAGCCAAGAAGTTAAAAAAAAAAAGTATTTAATTTTTTTTTGGTGACAGAGGGGATAGATATATTTGAGTGTATGTATTTGTGTGTAAAAGGGAAAAACTAATGTACTTACTTTTTTAAGGGGCCTTTAAAAAAATTATTCGTAAAATCAAGAGTCTTTCTTTTTTTTGTTAAAGGCAAAAAGAATGCTTTCTTTCTTCGTTTGTTGAGTCCTTTCTTCGGTTGAAGTCAAAAGAATTGGTCAGCGCCATTTTGAAGGGTGGATACGTTGCGGCGTCGCAGAGTCTGACTGTCTAAAGTTGTTTGAAAGTTGTTTTAAATTCGGAAAAAAGTTTTTTTTTTATTAAATTTTTATATTTTTAGGTATTTTGAAGTATTTCTCTGTCAAGAATTCGTTCAGTTAAAGACAGAAAAAATATTTTATAAAAGAAAAAGTTTCTTCGATGCGAAGTACGCCTTTACTGTAATAGAGAGAAAGAGACAGAGAGAAAAAAAAGGATTTCGGTATTTTTTTTTCTTTTTTGGTGTTAAAAATAACTGTCCTGTTTTTTTTTGTTTTTTTAAAGCTTTAAAAGAGAATTTAAAAAGTTTCTGAATCTCTCAAGGTTGAAATTTTTTCTTTTTCTATTGACAAAAACACGGAGTTTTGTGTCTTGCTCAATTTGTGACTGTTTTTTTTTGTCGCCGCGGGGTTGAGTTTTAAAACCTTTTCGTCGCAGAAATAACTTTTCGAGGGTTTGTTTTGTTTGTTATTTTATATTCCGTTTTTTTCCTTACGTTTAGTATATCAGAAGGTCTGTTTTTTTTCTTTTAGCGTCGGAGTCACCATTTGTAAGGGAGATGATGATAGGGGTGAAAGGGGTTATCCTTTTATCTTCAGCCCAACGTTTTTTTTACCGGGTAGAGAAGATTTGGTCGGGTTTAAGCGTACAGCAGGCCAATTATTAGTACCCAGCCAAAATATTCTTGGACCAGATAGCAATTGGATAGTAGCCGCAGATCTCCCTGGCTGACGCAATAGTTACCCAAGATTATAAGTGAAAAGGGGCAATGACCAGACATTGTTATATCGTAAAGAACAAGCAAAAGACTCATCAAGTTGAATTGACAGTACCTTATCAGAACCGGGTAGAAAAAAAAAAACAATACAAGATAGAGAAATACGAAGATTTAAAAAGAAAGCTCACCTGTGAAGGTTATAGTGTTATCCTTCGAGCTGTTGAAATTGGAACACAGGGTTTCTATGCAGGCTCCTTGTATCAGGTCCTAGGTCAGCTTGGAATTAAAGGCTGAAAAAGAGTGGCAGCCAGTAAACGCCTCATAGAGATAACCGAACAATGTGCAATGTGGATCTGGGTGAAAAGGAATCTCACATGGTGTTACAATAGCAAGTGTCTACTATATAGTTATCTCTGTGAGAAGAAAACATTTTTTTCTCTTCGATCGGAGAACATTTTCACGCAACGAAGACATAAGATGCTCAGTGGTAAAACTCCATGGGACGCTAAGCTGTTAAACGACATGTGAGATGCTAAGCCGTTAAACAGTCAGTTGTTTTCATTTCATTGTAGAGTTCATTGGATTGAAATGCGATTCAGATAATGGGGCCTCAAATCAGTAAGGGGGCCCAATATGTTAAACAGCCGTCGGAGAGGCAGGTGCACATTCTCTCCTGATGACCCGACATTATCTAAAGGCCGAAATGAAATACTCCACAAGTAAAAACAGCTGAGGAAACTTGAATATATATGCAAACCCACAAGGTAAGCTGTTTCTTCCAAACAACATTATCCTCTGTTGTCCACTCACTTTATAGCGAGTTTCTGCTACTGTTCTGTTAGCTAGTTTCATTCATTAATTTTTATTACTAACCCTAAGTCTGATTGGTAAGCTCATAAAACCATGCGTTATCGCTTAGAAAAGCAGCCAACCCCCCCCCCAAAAAAAACTGCACAGAACTTATCTCCCATTGCAAATTCTTTTTTTATTTACTGCCCTAAAACGCTAGAATAGCCCGGAAATAAGATATTATTATGTATTAAATTTATATGTGAAACCGATCTTTCCCTCTAAACTAAAAATTGTTTTATTTTAGTTTTTTCCTCCTGCTAATTTAGTCGAGGTGTTCACACATAATCGCATAAAAAAGTCGAATCTCAAACCTTTTTTTAATGAGATTTAACAGACGCATTTTATCTAGAATAATACCCTAATTTAATCTATTAGGTCCTATTTTTTGCCTATTTTTAATATATGATACAATAGTCTATAGCAACAATTTGAAGAGCATTTGAAGGTGATGAAAATCTTGCTGATTCGCTCATTTCTGATCTCGAGCATATAGTGCAATGCGGCTTGTTACTTTTAAGACTTCCAAGACCAAACTTCTCTCCTTTCACCTCTAACTCTCAGATCATTTTTTCGGCTCAAGTTTAAATGAATAGTTCTCTGATCGAGTAAGCCCCTCTCCCTGTTTTGATAAACTCCTAAGACTGAATTTCACACCAGATCTAAAATGGAAAACCTATATCCAATCTATTTCTAAGATTGCTGAAAGAATAGTTTGATCGTTCTACTGCTCCAACAGTAGAGCCTCTTTAGGCAATACTTTACCTTTACAAGTGTCAGATGAAGCCTAAGTTGGAGTACCGTTTCCCCATTTGGGAAGGTGTCGCTTAGAGCATTCTTTTATGCCTTGACAGAGTTTCAAAGTGACTTCGTAATCTAGTGAGGAGGGGGGGGGGTGATCCATCTTGTCGTTCTCTGCTTTATCGTTCTTTCCAGACTGAGCTTTAACCCTTTCTGTATGACGTTCATACGAAGAACATGTCTTTATGGCCGAGGTGGAAGTCTTTGTTTAATGGCGGGAGATTCAAAAGAAGAACAAAGGGTTTTTGGATTTTAACCACAGTCGCGAAGGATTTCATACAAATGGTTTTGCGATAATGAATCCCCCAACCATAGGTAGTGTGATAGATGCCTTTATAACGGCATGTCATCTCACTGTTAGTTTCCACCATCGGACCACGTGGGGATTAAATAAAACAGTTTAAGACAACCAAGAGAAAGTAAGAAAATATTATTTAAACTTACCTTAAAGAAAGCGAAGGAATTAGGAAGCTATACACATATACGAATAGGCCTTTTATAATGGTTAATTAAAAAGGAAAGGAATAACATTTTTATCAACAAAACAATTTATTTAATATTTGAAACATTTTAAAGAGTTCTTAGATTCGTACTTGTAAGTGTATATATGCGAGCATGTGAATGTCTTTTGTGTGGCTAATTTGTAATTGATCATGTGTGAAGAAATGTTCGTCAAATTGAAGGATGTGAATAAATGTTCATCGAATTGAAAGATGTGAATAAGATTACCTTTTTCTCCCCCACCCTCCTCCACACAGCTCGTTCGAGCTGGTGGGGGGGGGGATCGCCAAGAGTTCTTGGTGCGTTCTTCTCAAGACGCTGAGGGAAAAAGAGAAAGAGGAAGAGAACATGTGTTCTTTTATCGACTTCAAATCTCGCGTGGTCAAGCTGGCCGAAATCCTTCGGCCAACGTGATTCTGCAAGATTTCACGAGTTTCTCCCTTCAGAGGCGAAGAAGGGTTAAACAAAGAAAGAAAGGGAGAAAGAGAGGGAGTAAGAGAGAGTACCTTATTTGTGGTGTTCACCACATAAGCTCCCCACCGAGTACGGAGTAGATGGATCTGTTGTAATTAGTCTTCCCTTTTTTGTAGCAACAAACAAGCCGACTTAGGCATTTTATTGGTAATTCGTACAGGGAATAGCCTATGACAGAACTTTTAAAATTAGTCGTCGTCATTTTACCATCCCTGCATAGAATCAATCCATTTTTTTTTGTTTGTCCGAATGATGGCGTTTTGCCAATTGTATTAAAACTTTTTTTTTATATATATGTATAACTACAATCTTTATCAGCGAGGATTTAGCGTTCATTCCGGGATGGATGAAGCTGAAGTTATATGGGTGTTCCAGCAAAATTAGCGTTCGCGGGCGAAATTTTAATTTTTGTGCACATTGGGATTTTCCGCCACGCGAAGCTGGTATTGTTTGTAGTTTTAGCTTTCGGATGTGTATTTTTCTGCTGGAACTTAGCGTTCCCCTAGAGATTCTTGGGCTGAGGAAATATCAGGAGAAAGAAATGTCTCTAGACGAAGCTAGGTATTTTAGGAAATAATCTTGAGGCTTGCGTTGAAATTTGGTCGCGTTCATGCAAGTATTCTTTGGCTGATACAGGTTTTCTCAGGTTGTAGATTTCTTACATGAAGCTGTATTTGACTTGGGAGATTCAACGCTTGGCACTTGTGTTGCTTCCTTTGTTCCTCGACTGATAAGACCATTATTATTATTTTTTTTTTTTTTTTTGGATGTCGGGTTGACGTCATTAATTTTTCATTAAAAAAATTTTTTTTTTTTGTAATGCCTATTGTAGCTCCATTTTTTTTTAAAAATGGCGTTTGGCGGGATTTTTCATTGTTCGGTATATTTGCGCCATGTGGGAAGATTCCTGTTTTTTTTTGTAGACCCATCTCTCCTTGTCTCGCGAAAAGCGCTTTTTTTTTGTTTTGTTCAGTGAAAGGATGTTTTTTTTTTTTGTTTCGTAAAAATTTGTTTTGTGAAAGAAGTTTTTGTTTTTTTTGTAAAAAGATTGTTCTTTTCGTTAGAAATGATTTTTGTTTTTCAAGATTTTCTCTCCTTGCGTTGCTTCGTGAAAAGGATTTTTTTTGTTGTTGTTGAAAGGGGTTTTGTTTGTTTTATGAAAATGATTTTTTTTTTCTTTTTTGTTGAAAGGAATTTTGTTTGTTTTATGAAAAGGATTTTTTTTGTTGAAAGAAATTTTGTTGTTTGTTTTACGAAGATTTTTTTTTTTTGTTGAAAGAGATTTTTTTTTTTTTTTTTCTGTGATGTGAGACGCTCATTTTTTTTTTGTTAAGTTCGTAGACTTGTATTTTCTTCGTATATGAATTTTTGTTTTTTTTGTTTTCTTACTGCCGTATTCTATTCTAAGTTTCCTTCACTAAATAAGATTAATATTTAAATTTATTTGTTTGTCTTTAAGTTTAGAAATGGTTATCTTATTTTTTTATTTATTTGTATCTTAAAATTTAATCAGAAGGATTTGTATTTATGTTATCGTAGAAGGATTTAGTTTGCATGTAGACGTTGGCGGTCACCAATTATGGCCGGGGTGGATGTGTGTTTATGGCGGGAGATTCAAAAGAAGAACAAAGGGTTTTTGGATTTTAACCACAGTCACGAAGGATTTCATACAAATGGTTTTGCGATAATGAATGGGGGAACCATAGGTAGTGTGATAGATGCCTTTATAACGGCATGTCATCTCATTGTTAGTTTCCACCATCGGACCACGTGGGGATTAAATAAAACAGTTTAAGACAACCAAGAGAAAGTAAGAAAATATTATTTAAACTTACCTTAAAGAAAGCGAAAGAATTAGGAAGCTATACACATATACGAATAGGCCTTTTATAATGGTTAATAAAAAAGGAAAGGAATAACATTTTTATCAACAAAACAATTTATTTAATATTTGAAACATTTTAAAGAGTTCTTAGATTCGTACTTGTAAGTGTATATATGCGAGCATGTGAATGTCTTTTGTGTGGCTAATTTGTAATTGATCATGTGTGAAGAAATGTTCGTCAAATTGAAGGATGTGAATAAATGTTCATCGAATTGAAAGATGTGAATAAGATTACCTTTTTCTCCCCCACCCTCCTCCACCAGCTCGTTCGAGCTGGTGGGGGGGGGGAATCGCCGAGAGTTCTTGGTGCGTTCTTCTCAAGACGCTGAGGGAAAAAGAGAAAGAGGAAGAGAACATGTGTTCTTTTATCGACTTCAAATCTCGCGTGGTCAAGCTGGCCGAAATCCTTCGGCCAACGTGATTCTGCGAGATTTCACGAGTTTCTCCCTTCAGAGGCGAAGAAGGGTTAAACAAAGAAAGAAAGGGAGAAAGAGAGGGAGTAAGAGAGAGTACCTAATTTGTGGTGTTTACCACATCTTCTTACCACAACTCAAACCAATTCCATTTTTACCTCAGTGTGCTTAACATCAGAGTTTCCATAAGCAGAGTTTCTTTTCGAAAACTTTCGAATGCTTCCTTATGGATGATAACTTAGTCGTCATAAAGTTCAATGTCAACAGATACCTGCTCATAAGAAAACAAATTTTATTCATTTCATTTCATTCCACATTTTAAATCCCTATACAGCATTATTTGTTTCAACTGTCAATCTATTCATTTCACTAAGCTTTTTCATTGAGTGGCTTTTGGCCTTGATAAATGATGACTCATCAGTAAAAAATAAATACATCATACATTGACTTTTTGTGCTAATTCCAATAATCATTATAATGTATGATAATATAAACATTAATTGGTCATAATGAATTACCAGACGATTTAATTGTAGAATGTAATCAAAGAACATCCAATTTTCTTTTTTTTTCACAGAAATTTAACTGAGGATGTTTCTAAACTAAGCAAAAATAATTGTTAAAAGTTTTTTATGAAATGTTTTGGATTTATCTAATAAGGGTAAGATACTATAAAAAAATTTTTGTGCATAAGTTACTGACTTTAAATGCACAATAAACCTATGAATATATTTACTTTTACATAAAGATAACAACAGTACAACAAAGATTGAACCACCAACTAAAAATGATGGCTATTCGTTCTAAATTTGATCGACCATCTTTGCCAGCTAGATCAAAGTATTTTCGACCAGATTTGACAAAACGTAAACACTATAACGCGCAGAAGAAACAGAAAAAAACAACGCAACAGCAGTAAAATGTTCAATTATAAAGCTGTTAATATAACATGAGTAGGAAAAGAAAATTAAAGACACCTCATGCAAAAAATAGAGATTGTGTGCCAATCAATGAAAAGTACCACAATTAAAGTGTAGGTAAAACATTTGAGGTTTTTGTCAAATTAGTTCCCAACCGAATTATTGAGAACACGGAAATAATGAGACTGTAAAAGTTGAAAGATATTGTCAAGCAGATATGAGAAACGCATAGTTTTGATGCTCTCTCATACAAAACAGGATATTTAATACAAAGGCTGATAATAAAATTCCCTAACTGTTATTTATTGAGGTTACGGAATGACATTGTCTACCTAAATGGTATTCCAATGTCTTCTATTGTGGACTTAAAAACATTACCCCATGAGGAAACACAGACTACAACACACAGTGAAATAGACTCATCCACTGCTATAGATTTGGGAAACGTTTTTAAATAAATGAAACTTTCTTTATTATAGCCACCACCATCAGAATCATTAAATTTGCAAAGGCGGAAAAGACATTTTATGTAACTTTCTTTCTATGATAATGCATCTGAAGAGTAAGATACAGAAAAAATAGTGCACATATCTGCATCTGTCCACAGAAATCTTTTGTCCATTTTACAAGATATTATATTCTTAGCTTCTAATGGGTGGACATGAATGCCAAGATATTTATCACTTGGTATGGCTGTACAATATTTGCCTGGATTTGCACAATTGATTGGTTTGTAAAATGGTATTAGACATTGTGCTTTGCACTCAGTTTTAAATTAGAATACAGCACTAGCTGAACATGAGATTGATAGTGGAAAAAAATTATCTACCAGCCACTATCCAGACATGTATTCAAACAACTTTAATATGGGACAATAATGATTTGGGCGAGGACACTTATTCTGGATGTGGAACAGCCTACACAGAACTTGTATAAATATACAAATGTCTGCCCTACATCAATCAAACTATGTTCCTCTGACATTTCAGGTACATCTCGGAGGAGAACAAGGAAAAGAACATTTGAGCCACCAGAAATAAATCCGGCTACATACTCTGAAGAAAAAGCAGTGTTTATAAAATGAACCTGATTGTCGGGGAAGAAAATAGAGATTTAATAATCCACTGGATAAATCTTTCTGTTCCAGAGAATTTAATGGATTTAATAAAATGCTCTACCAAATGTGAAAAGGTCAATAGAAAGAGACAAACATTTGTACATGTCCACAAAACGAGGTACAATGAACAGATATGTGTAAATTAGCTAGAGATAAATGCTGTGAAATTACTGGAAACAAAGCCGTGAAACATTTTGACAATGATGATGACACCTATAATGACAATGATGGTAATGATGAAGTGACACAATTAGTGATAACACCTTAATAAAATAATATATAATCTTATTTAGTTACTAAACATTTTTTTTTACTTTAAATCAACTGGTATCAATGATTGTTTCATTTTTATCAATATGATTGTTTAAAATCTGTGTTCTTATTTGTAGATTGAAGAATGAAAAAACCCCAAGATATATGGGCCTTATTTCATCTTTATAAAAGTTGATAATAATTGTATATTTAGATGAAGAAACCAACTTAGAAATTACACAAATTTCGCAAATACATCTAAGGTTAAAATGATGTATTTATACGCAATAAAAACATAAGTCAGTGTATGCAGGCATTACTTCTCTGTATGGTACAAATTTTCTTTACGTTTCCAACGTTAAAAACTCAAAAACTATTCATCTGATCAGGCTTAAATTTTGGATAGTAGTTGCTGTTACCAAAGAGCATCAGATTCATGCATAAAATTTAAGAAAATTGGAAGATGAAATTCCGTTAAAATGTCGACCTTGATGAAACTTTTCACGGTCAAAGTAATATTAAATGATATATTTCAAAGGCTGCAATTTGGGTGAAGTACTGAATCTCTACGATTAAGGAAATAAAAGTCATTTATAATAAATAATGTTTTTTGATTTTTTTTAACTTAAAAATGAATCAAACATGAAAGATTACGAATGCATTCAAGTAACACAAAATCAATACTTCAATATAATTAATCAAACATTTATTGAAATAAATTAAAATGTGTTTTCTTTGTTTGATTTTTGAAAAACGAAGATTTTCTACAATATAGTAAACAAATTGTAATAAATTAAAACAGTCATTTTGAGGTGGGGGATTTCGATGAAACTTATCAATTAGTCTAAAATTGTACTTTTTATCTCGAAATAAAATGCTAATTTATTTTTATAAAACTTGAAATTCGAACTTTTATCACGGCCGTCGTAATATAATGCAATGTCTTAATCTTTGAACGCCATGATGGATTAAAAAAAATGTCTTTCGCTTAAGGAAATACGTTTGGAAAAAGGAACAAGTTAACAATGATCTCCAAGTGAATGAATAATCCTTAGGAGGATATCCGTGTTCTTGGTAGAGGAATACAGTCACAATAGCAGGAACAAGTTAAATATGATTTTCAAGTGAATGAATAATCCCATGCAATTGAGTATCTGAATCTGTGTAAAGATGGGCGCACGCATTAAGTTACGACTCACTTCCGGTGCTGATTGTAAGTGAGTGTAAACCGTGGTTGTCGTACAAACCCCAGTCAATGACGTCATCAGGGGGGTGAGTTAGTTAACCGGCCTTGGTTTACTATTACGACGGCCACGACATGGTGAAAACTGGTATTGAAGTTCTAACTGAGCCGGTGCAGAATTTTGCTGTAAAGGGGGGATTTATCTAGAACAACTTGCATCTGGTTAGCAGGATCATATTGACTACTTAAGTAGCTACGTAAAATGTTCGTTTTTTTTTGTTGTTGTTCACTCTTTCAACACACATATGTTTGCGCATGTGCGTTGCATTATAATACCCTACATCCATTTTCGTGTTGACAATATCGAATTTGATCCAATTAATTTAATCTCGGTAAAATTACTAAACATACACAATGTCTAGTTTAGAAAACCTGACAAAATGTCATGATACACTGTGTAGCCAATTATTTGTCTTACTTCGAAGGAGAGTTCATATTTACTTGCCTCCCCTTAGGACAGAGTTAGACACAAGGTTGTGTTTTAATGTGGGTAAAATCCATCTTCTCAAAAAGTATCTCTCTTTGTTGTGACAAAAATAAAAGTTGCCTCGTTTTTAAAGGTTAACTGGCCGAGGAAAGAAAAGATACCACACCTTGTTCCCAGCCAAGATGGCTAATTTGGACAGTTTAGTGAACTCTACCGACAGAATACGACACCACAAGAGTGTGTAAAACAAGTAAGTATTCCTTAATTAAGTGAAGTTACTAGACCCAAGTTTAAATCATGCTGATATCTCGTAGCTTTCCTTCTCCGGGGATAGTTGCCCTATTCGTATTTTAACATGATAATGTTTATTTCGTTCCCAGAATTATCTTTTATTTTTAAGATAGATAAGTTTTTATTGAAGATTGCAATTAAAAAGAAAATTCGTCTTGACCTTTTCTATTTAAAAAAACTTCACAGATTCTTAATTGACTTATAATTTTCTGATTTTATCGTTTTCGTATACGAAAATTAATTCTAAGTGCTAAGAAATACTATTTGATTAATTCCTATTTCAGTCACGTAAATTATTTCGAATGAAATCAGTTTTGGCATGGTTTTATGATTATGTCTTCAAAACTTTTTTAAAATAAGTTTTATTAAATGAAAACAATAAATTCAAAACATTTATCTACTATTTTTATAGTTTACTTAAAGTTTTTCCTTAATATATACTTTTTCGATTCATGCGAAAGGTAAAAGTCGGTGTTAAAATATATGTGACCTTTTGGTATAAAACAAAAACGTTTCTCTTCAAAAATCAACAAGCGATGAGAAAAAGCGGTATATTGAAACGGTTAGCTCCAAAAGAAACTTTAATATTTTATTTGAAAAATAAAAATAAAAACGAGGAAATCCGCAAAAATGTGCACAGTGGCTTAATTTGCCCCATCATCGTTGCGAAAACAGACAAAACTAGTTGATAAAATATGGCTGGCTCTTTTAGAGCCAACCGCTTCAATATACCCCCAAAATAAATGAATACAAAACTTGCATCAAACTTAATTTATAGTTTCTATTCGTAAAATGAAAAACCGATAATAATTCTAAAAACTATTTTATACACGATGTTAAGTGAAACAAATATTTCGATTAAAAATTTGTTCAAATTTTATACAAAACGTGTGCTTCTTTACAAAAATCTTGTCATGAAAACGGAATTTTTTTTTAAATAGACAAATTTTTAGAGAGGGTACTCAAATAATCATAAACATTTATGTGTTTATTGTTTCTTATAATCATTATCAAATCTGTCATTATTGTGAAAGTTTTGATCGCTTTTTCGGCATTTACCCACCACTTGTTTTGCCATTTTTTTTAACTGACCCAATTTTAAATATTTTTTCTCTGTACATTTACCTATTATGTCGCTAGAGAATTTCGTTTGATTTTTCACCCAATATTTTAGATTTCAGAGCAGGGGATCACTTTCTTATATAAATTTAACGTAAAATAATCAACCATTTCTTAACCAATTTGTAGAACTTATTGTAAAAAAAAATAAGTGTAACCAATTTTTATTTTTTTATTTTCTCTTATTTTACAACGGTAAAACATTTTGGCTCTCCAGAAGTGTTCGCGATCCCGCTGACTTCCGGGTTATCCTGCTGTAAATTTAGAGTACGGATGATCATAAATGATAAAATAAACTTTTTTTAACGGAAAATTTAGAATTGTATTTTTAGTAATAAAATAAGTTGTTTTTGTTTTTTAATGAAAATCTAACAAATCTTTAATAAATCTTTTTTTATGAATCAAATATGTTTAAATGCATTTTGTTTTTGTTTTTATGAAAATATCACAAATCTTTTAAAACAAAGTATTTTTGATGAATCAAATATGTTGAAATGTCTTCTTTTTATTGATTTAAATAAAGTTTTGAAATGTCTTGTATTTTGTTAAACCGCAACATAATATATGTGTTTTTATTTTTTATGAAAATATAATAAAATAGCTTAGTATTTTAATAGTAATTTTTCAAGCAAATGTCTTTTGTATTTTGTGAAACAGCAACACAATTTCAAGTATTTAAAAATAATAATAAAAACGTATACAATAAAGAATATTGCCGAAATAATTTTGTTTTATTCAGCGCCGCTAGAGAAATTCTTGAAGGTAGCTGTTGAAGTTGTCAGCGCTAGACATTTCAAAACTTGATTATATATCAATTAAAAAACAGATTTTTTTTATTAAAGTTTTGTTATATTTTCATAAAAATATAAACAAACATATATTTGATAATTTGTTTTGCTCACAACTTATTTTATTATACTAAAAATACAATTCTAAATTTTCTGTAAAAACATAAAATTTATTTTATCATGTTGCGGGACTGACCGTCCGACCGACCCGTTGGTGGGTAGGTTGATCGAACAATCAGCCAAACAACTAAGAAAAGGTAGACACAGGCAAATAACGGCAAATGACAAAGAAGAAAGGACAAACACAAGTGAACAGTTGAAAAGAATGGGTATTTATTTTACCATAAGAGATGGTAAATAACAATGGCTTTTGGTGATGACGTCTCTGGAATTAGGAGAGAGACTGGACAGCCGGGAGTGACGTCTCGGGTGGCAAGAGAGACTGGAAAGTCGGGAGTGACGTCTCTGGTAACAGGAGAGAGACTGGACAGCCGGGAGTGACGTCTCTGGTAACAGGAGAGAGACTGGACAGCCGGGAGTGACGTCTCTGGTAACAGGAGAGAGACTGGACAGCCGGGAGTGACGTCTCTGGTAACAGGAGAGAGACTGGACAGCCGGGAGTGACGTCTCTGGTAACAGGAGAGAGACTGGACAGCCGGGAGTGACGTCTCTGGTAACAGGAGCGAGCGAAAACCTTGCTGTTGCTGGCTGGCAAAGAAAAGAAAGGAAATTCGCCGTAGTTGTCGGATTAGCCCTGATAAGGGCTGTTCAAATAAATATCGCAGTAGTTTGTAGCCCTGAGAAGGGCCGTTAAAAAAAACAATAAACTGGATCAGGAGAGTGCTGGTGTAGTGACTGGACTGCAGGAACTCTCAAGGGTCCAGGTTGATGTAAGCCAAAACTTAGACTGTAGTTCGAACTGCGGTGTGCAGGAATTCAGGACTGCAGGAACTCTCAAGGGTCCTGGCTGATGTAAGAAGGAACTTGCAGGAACTTAGACAGTAGTTCGGACTGCGGTGCGCAGGAACTCAGACTGTGGGAACAGGAGTTCGGACTGCGGGGAATTCTGGGGTGAATCAGAATCAGCTTTTTGGGTAAAAAGTTACAGGCTTCATGTGGTTTGTGCATCGATACCTTTGATGGTCCTGAGAGAAAGATTAAATTTCGAGAAATAAATCTCGAAGAAATCTCTCGCCGTATAAGAAGGTTGACATGTACCTCCAATGTATTAGGGAGGTGTTCTGCCATGTTGGCGAGACGCTGGTGTATTCCATGAAGAAATATTAACGAAAATATTCGCCGGCCGATTTTTGCTGAATCATGTTTACAAAAATGGCGATTAAAAATTGGGTTTTTCCAATTTTCTGTTTACAACGTCAAATCACAGGGAGCAGCCGGTACCTTTCCATGGAAAAGGGTTAAGACGAGAATAGCTGCTGCTGCTGATGTCCAGATCGTGGCAAAACAAACAGTGAACTACTGCTGCTGCTAGTTTTTCCAAGATGGCGTGTTTTCCAAAAATAAACAAACGTCGCGGTGTTGTTGGACCGCGACAAGGCCCCTTCCCTGGATAATTGATCATTATCAATTAAAAATTAAAGGAAAACATTGTGGTGAAGAGTTGCAGAGGTATAATGAAATGTACCTGCAAGGATGGTAAAAAAAATGAAGATGCATGAGTGTTTACGCTGTGGTCGAACATTGACAGTGCAAGTGGATCTGCTCTGTTGAAAAATGTTGAGTGCGAGCGAATCTTGGTGACGTTCATGTTAATTAGTCTGCGTGATGCGGAACTGATGAAACGAACGTTCAATTGTCAAGATCAGCGGTGCGTTGTAGTCAAAGACAAGTGTGTAAAAGTTCGGTATGTTGGTAAGGTCTGTGGTGCACATGAATTTGCACAGTTGGTTGAAGGTGATGAGTGAGCGCAAGTGGGTCTGCGCAGTTGTTGACAACTGAGCGCAAGTGGGTCTGCGCGGTTGCTGATGAGTGAGCGCATGTGAGGTCTGCGCAGTTGTTGACGAGTGAGCGCAAGTGGGTCTGCGCGTTTTTTTTGACGAGTGAGCGCATGTGAGGTCTGCGCGGTTGTTGGTGGATGAGCGCATGTGGGGTCTGCGCGATTGTTCATGAGATAAAGTGATGAGTGAGCACAAGTGATTCTACGCGGTTGTTGACGAGTGAGCGCAAGTGGGTCTGCGCAGTTGTTGACGAGTGAGCGCATGTGGGGTCTGCGCGGTTGCTGACGAGTGAGCGCATGTGGGGTCTGCGCGGTTGCTGACGAGTGAGCGCAAGTGGGTCTGCGCGGTGGTTGATGAATGAACGCAAGTGGGTCTGCGCGGTTGTTGCCAGGTGAGCGCATGTGGGGTCTGCGCGGTTGCTGACGAGTGAGCGCATGTGAGGTCTGCGCGGTGAGTTACGGTGATGAGTGAGCACAAGTGATTCTGTGCAGTTGGTGATGTTGCTCATGTTGAATAGTCCGTGTCGTGGAGCTGATGAACAAACATCTAGTTGTTGAGAATGGGTGGTACACTATGATCAAAGTCCGGTTGTGGGTGACGAGCGCAAGTGGCTCTGCGCAGTTGTTGTTCACGTGAATTAGTCCGTGTCGTGGAGCTGATGAACGAACATCTGGTCGTCATGATTTGGTGGTACACTATGGTCAAAGTCCGGTTGTGGGTGACGAGCGCAAGTGGGTCTGCGCAGTTTTTATGATCATCCGTACTTGAAATTTACTGCAGTATAACCTGGAAGTCAGCGGGATCGTGAACCCTTCTAGAGAGCCAACATTCTTTAGGAGAGGAGTCGATTTTATGTTGTTTTTTTTGTTTTTTTTTATTTTTAATTTCTTGAATCCCAAAGTATCTGTACAGAATAGCGCACAAATGATATAATTAGTATAGGTTATGGGCCCAAAGGTCAAAATAACTAGAGTTTTTATTCTGTGACCTCGGTTTGGGGTGGAAACCAAAAATGGTGGCAAATGAATGCCAATAGATTCCTGCACATTATGTGGTGCATTTGTGAAAATGGCAGCCATATTTAAAGATGGTCGACAATCATTCAAATAGAACATGAGGACTTACTTAAACCCTAGTAGCACCCAAACCAATAAATATAAAAACATATAGTTAAGTACATTTTATACCCAAGTAAATTGATCATTATTTAATATATAGATGTTAAATTTAATATATATAGTCTGTTTCAGAGTTGAGAATATTTGTAGAAAAAAAGGCCTTTTTTCAGACATTTTCTTTGATATTGCTTCAATATTTTATATGTACAACATAAAAATAGATTTTTGTTGTTAAATTTTGATATTGCTTCAATATTTTATATGTACAACTTAAAAATAGATTTTTGTTGTTACATTTTGATATTACTCCTATAGAAGCACTGATATTCTACCAATATTACTTGTCACACAAAATTATTATGTTTTTACCTGTGCCGAGGAGGTTATGTTTTTGGTCAAATTTGTTACTAATTGTTTATTTGTATACAGCTTAGCGTCCACATCGCTTGACCAATCGTCACTAAACTTGGTCAAAATATCGGTCATGGTTTAACTTAGAACTAATTCAATGTTGGGATATTTAGGTTCAAGGCCATGGTAAAAGAAAAGGTGAAAGTCACACTTTTTACAATAACTCTAGTCCTCTTCATCGTAGAGACTCACTACTTTACTCAAATAGGCTACCTATGAAGTTCCCATCTTATATTATTTTCTCCTCGAAAAGTTCAATAAAAATTTTAAACTTCTGATTTTCCTAAATTTCTCATGCTCTTTGGTAACAGCAACCAGCATGCAAAAATTCAGCCTGATCAGATAAATATTTAAAAAGTTATCAACATTTCCATCGAATAACTTTGGGAATACTTCATACAATATGGAGAAATGAGACCCAGATATAACTTGCTCATCCTTACGTTGTAAGACGGAAGTATGTAGTTTTATAACTTACATATGTGCTTGTTGTGCATAGATACATCATTTTACCTTGAGATGTATTTGCGATTTTGTGTAATTTCCAAGTTGGTTCCTTTGCCAAATATACAATAATTGTGAACTTTTATTCAAGAGAAATTTAACCCATGTTTGCTTGAGTTTTTTTTATTGTTCAATCCATCAGTTTTAAACAATCTTATTGATACAAATGAGGCAATCATTTATGGCAGTTTATTTAAAGCTAAACATATTTTTATTTATTTAAATAAGATCATAAATTGTTTTATTTAAGACTTATCGCTAGTTATATCATTTCATCATCACTATCATCGTCATCATCAGTGTCATCATTATTTTACAGCATTGTTTCCAGTAATTTCATAGCATATATCTCTAGCACATTTGCACATATCCGCGCATTGTACCTTGTTTGCATCTTTACATTGACTTTGTACATTTTTATTAAATCTATTCAACTCTCTGGAACAGAAAGAAGATTTATCCAGTGGATTATTAAATCTCTATTTTCTACAAAGACAATCACAATTTTCTACCTTTCATCCACAACATTTAGGGAAATAGTAGATCTGGATTTGCAGAAGACTCATTTTATGGACACTTATTTCCTCCAGAGTATGTAGCCAGGTTAATTTTTGGTGGCATTTATGTTCTTTTTTTGTTGTTCGCTTCAGAGATGTACCTGAAATGTTTATGGTACATCGTTTGATTTATGTAGGGCAGACATTGTTTTGTATATTTATAAACTTCTGTGTAAGTTGTTCTATGTCCAGAATAAGTGTCCTCACCAAATCATTATTGTCCAATATTAAAGTTGTTCGAATACATGCCTGGATAGTGGCTGGTAGATAATTTTCTCTATTATCAATCTCATGTTAAGCTAGTGCTGTATTCTGATTTAAAACTGAGTGTGAAGCACAATGTCTCATACCATTAAACAAACCAATCCATTGGGCAAATCCAGGCAGATATTGTACAGCCATACCAAGTGATAAATATCTTGGCATTAATGTCCATCCAGTAGAAGCTAAGAATATGATGTCTTATTAAAGGGAAAAAAGCTTTCTATGGACAGATGCAGATATGTACCTAACTCTTCCAATGCATCAACTATCCATGCACGAAAGTTATATAAAATGTTGAGTACTGTCTTTTTAGCCTCTTGCAAATGTAATGCTTTTGCTGGTAATTGCTATAATAAAGAATATTTAACTTCTTTAATCATGTTTCTCAGATCCATAGCAGTGATGTACAAGTTAGAGGATTTAAACGTGATTGTGACTTGTTTGCTATTGTGATCGCAAGTCAGTGTTATTTTCTGATGATTCTGTTTCACTTGGAATTGTAGTCTTTATTTCCTTATTTAGTACTGTTTTTCCTCTACAAAAGAATAAATTAGAATGCCATTTAAATAGACAATGTCACCCTGTTACCTCATTTTAGGAATAATGAGTTAAGGAAATTTTTAATTTGTTCTTATTATGAGTGAGCATCAAGAGCATCTGATTGACAAAGTCCTTCAACATTTTCAGTCTTGTTGTTTCCTTGTTTTCAGTAATCTTATACTTATTTGGCAAAAAACACAAATTCGTTACCATATAAAGTTTGCCCAGTCTGTTCAGTTTTGTTTGGTAGCGTCAAGTAGCTCATAATGTCACAGTAACAAATGTTATAGGACCTCTCTTTGTTTGTCACACAATCTTGAATTTTTACTGGCATGAGGAGTGTTTCATTTTTTCCTGCTCATTTTAAATTAACAGCCTCTATTATTGAACATTTTACAAGCCTTTCTGGGGGTGTTTCAAATACTGTATTTTTTACTTTTTGTCAGAGCATACACACATCTGGTAGAAGAGGCTTCGATCTAGCTGTCAAAGATAATCAATGAAATTTAGTTGGTGGTTTATTTTTTTAAGTAGTTGTTATCTTGAAATACCTGTGTAAAAATAAATAGATTCATAGGTTTAATGTGCATTTGAAGTCAGTAACTTACACACACAAAAAAGATATGCAAAAGTTAAAATTTAAAATAATATCCAACCATTATTTGATAAATAAAGAATATTTCATTAAAACTTTCAATAATTATTTTTTCTCAGTTTAAGCTAAACTTTTGTGAAAAAAGGAAGAAAAATAGATGTTCTTTGTTTACATTTTACAATTAAATAATTATTAATATTAAAAAATCAATTAAATGAATCATTATTAATCAGACAAATTAATGTTTACATAATCATTATTATTATTGAAATTAGCAGAAAAAGTAAATGTTCAATCCATTTCTTTTTTACTGATGAGTCGCCATTTATTAAGGCTAAAAGCCAATAAAAGATGAGGGTTAGTGAAATGAATAGATTGTTAGTTGAAAGATGAAGAATACTGTCAAAATGTAGAATGAAATGAATACAATTTGGTTACTTATGACGACGGTTTATGAGCAAGTATCTGTTGACACCGAACTTGATGACGAGTAAGTTGTAACCCATAGCGTGGCATTCCCATTGTAACATGTTCCACAGATGCCCAAGAAAACTCTGTTTATGTTAGGCATACTGAGATAACTTTTTACAATTGTGGTATGTTCTTATTAACGTCTAATGGGAAGGAACCAAGAATTGAAGCTCAGTCTAGCACCTTTCATGGAAATAACGATATAGTAGAGAACTACTTCTGTGAGACAAGAAGAGATCATCCCCAACTAGATTACGAAGTTGATTTTGAACTATGTCAAGAGATGAAAGAATGGCCCACATGTGGAAATGGTATTCCAACTTACGATGTATCTGACTCTTGTAAAGGTAGAGTATTGGAGCAGTAGAAAGACGCAACCATTCTTTCAACAACCTTAGACATACATTGAATATAGGTCTTCAATTTAAGATCTAGTGCAAAATTCAGTCCTAGAACTTTATTAAAACAAGTGCTTCCTTGAACAGAAAGCTATTCATTTAAACTCGAGCTGAAAAAAGATCTGAGTGTTGGTGGTGAAAGAAGAGACGCTTGCTGTTGGAAGTCTTGAAAGTAACATGCCACTTTCTTCTTTGGTCATCTTCGTGTTGTCACACATAGCTTTTGTCACGACCACAACAGCAAGTGACAATGATTAATAAAATAAAAGATAAATAAATCCGAAATTGGTGCGTAGGGCCCAATATTAATAACAAAATACAGGGGGAGTTCAAGACATCACATAGGAATAAAATGAGCAGGCAAGAGACAACTAAAAACACCAAGTTAAGTTTAAAAACAGATATTTATTTACATGAGGATTACAATGCATAGAACAAAATATAAAAAGAACATAGTAATATAAAAAGGGAATGGGATTACGAGGCCTGTCTAAAAAGTATCAGCCCTTAGGCCAGAGAGAATATTTAAAATTCGTGATGGGGTTGGGACCCTAATCCCCTTCAAAGTAGGCCCCTTGTGCTTGCATACACTTAGCCCACCGATCCATCCACTTGAAAATCAAAATTTAATTCAATGATTTAATTGCGGACGGCCTCTGCGTTTTAATTTTCTTACACAAAAAACATTTTTCCTTTTAAAAAAAAATGTTGTTATACAGAAAATAGGTGAAATTAATTTTTAACGATTTTGTTAAAATCAAATTCAAAAGTAGTTTTTTTCATATGGCTACCCCGGATTCAGGGTTAGTTTTTTTAGTTCATGAAAGGCATGTTTTGTTTTTTACTCAAAAAAGCAAAGAAACAAACAAAAAACAAAATTCATATGTAAAACTGATCACCCATTCTAGATTCTAATTTTTTCCCATGTTTTTCAGAGTGTTCACACATAATCGCCTAAAAAGTAAAAGCTCATTTTTTTTAGAAGGGGAGGTCATTTAGCAGGTCCTGACCTACTTTTAAATGTAGATATTGTTTTTCTTTTAATTTGACAAAGTTATGTTTTTGCTTTATTTATTGTATCACTGTGAGATTTCATCTATATTTTTCCTTCTGCCATGTTTTTCCTATTTATTCACTTGTGCCATTTCTACCAGTGCAATTTATACCTGTTCCATTTTTACCTTAATTCATCTGACATCGATCACTGAAATATTATTTCTCATTATAAATCTAAGTCAGAGGTAAGTTTGTATTATATTTTCTTTGTCTAATAATTAAACTAATGATATAAAAATATGTTATTAAAAGAAAGGTAAACTAAATCGAGAATCAGATCAAGTTTAATTATTAACTTTTTCTTCATAAAATTGCAAACATGTTTTGCTGACTTTTTAAAATAAAATAATGACATGTGTCTAAGATGATTTTTTTTCTGTGTCTTTTTGTCAATATTTTTGGTCATACCTTGTCATATTTGTTTCTCATTCAACCTTTCCAAGAACTGTCTGGGCATTTTCATAAACTCGACCGGTGTCAAATTAGCAGATAAAATTTAGGGGACAAAATTATTGTTTGTTAAATTGTAAATTTTTGATATGAAAAAAAAAAGATTCATATAAAGAAAGATTGTATGATTTGAAAAAAAAATGTTTGTTAACTTGAAAAAAAAATACTTAAAAAAAACTGACCGGGCAATAGTTACCTGTTTTCTGTACAAGGGGACATTTTTTATCTTAACATTGGTGGAAAATTGGAGCGACTCATGAACATCACATTGCGCCGTCATCTTAGGTTAAAAAATTCAATTTCACCAACTTTTTTCTTCATAAATGGTGAAACTATGTTTTGCTTCATTTTTATAATAAAATAATATGACGGGTATCTAAGATGATTTTTTTCTGTGTTTTCATTTAATTTACTCTTATTTTTTCACAAATGTTAAACCTTTTATTTTTAAGTGTTAAAATAAGTGTAAATATATAGTTTTACATTTCTCATGAAAAGTTTCAAGTTTATCGTTTTTGTCAATATTTTTGGACATACCGAAAGATATATATTGCTAGTAGCAAATAATTATAACAACGATTTGACTTGTAGTGAATATTATAAGAATTGTTGGGGTCATAGAAAATAGGAACCTTTTCAGATTGATTTCACATGATTTATGTAGACCTGATAAGAAATATGAAATTGTGTATTTTATTAATGTTTCGTGTCAATCATGTAACAATAGATTAAACAGGCATTTTCTTTCTTTTATCTGCAAGGTTATTAGAGCAGCAACATAGCAAACATTGTTACAACCTCCCTTACTGAAACACAGAAATCACATAATAAAAGTTACAGGTAAGAAGAGACACATGCGATTTTTCATTTTCTTTTTTTTCTTTACGTTTCTGTACGTTTGCATCACCTCCAAGTAACCTGTGTTGCATAAAAATAGGACAATATGATATTACTTTTTTCTTTGAAATTACACTTCGATTCATGAAGATAAATGTTATCATTATTTTTCTTTATATATAAATTCTACACTCCATATCGTTTTCTGAAGAAAAAAAGGTTTAATTGATATATGCTCAATGAAATCAGTCCATTTTGTTAAAGTCGAATTTGTCTGCAAAAGTGTAAAAATGAAGCAGACATCGGAAAAAGTATTAATGAATTTTATACATCTTTTTTGATAAGTTGATTAATCTAATGTTTGTTCAATTAGCAAAGTTCAAAACTAAGAATCGACTTTATTCTTATAACTGCTTTGTGGGGTTGAGTGGCAAAATGATATTTCCATACCTAGAAAGAACTCATACTGATTTTATTTTTTCTTAAAACTTTGCTTAACGTTTCTACCATTGTGGAGTGAATATTTTCAACAATTTCTCATATATGAAAATAAGTTTATTTGTACAATTTCCCTGATAACTGATATAGATTACATCCAATAAAACAGATTTTAACCAAAAATATAACAACAAAAGTATTTTAGACTCCTTCCAAAGACCCATAGAATATCCTTTGTCTAGTGCTTACTCAAGAGAGATAACAGCTGAAGTATTTAATATTATATAGTTGTGCATAAATTTTTCCTATTATCTATAGATATGTGTCTCTGTTTATAAATTTGTTCTTTGTTATTAATTGTTTTGTTTTATGTTACTTTTATAACATAACTAGAACATATTAATAGCCTTGTTTAATGTTACATTTATAACATAACTAGTACATATTAATAACCCTGTTTAATGTTACATTTATAACATAACTAGTACATATTAATAAACCTGTTTAATGTTACATTTATAACATAACTAGTACATATTAATAACCGTGTTTAATGTTACATTTATAACATAACTCGTACATATTAATAACCCTGTTTAATGTTACATTTATAACATAACTCGTACATATTAATAACCCTATTTAATGTTACATTTATAACATAACTAGTACATATTAATAACCCTGTTTAATGTTACGGGTATAACATAACTCGTACATATTAATAACTCTGTTTAATGTTACATTTATAACATAACTAGTACATATTAATAACCCTGTTTAATGTTACATTTATAACATAACTAGTACATATTAATAACCCTGTTTAATGTTACATTTATAACATAACTAGTACATATTAATAACCTTGTTTAATGTTACATTTATAACATAACTAGTACATATTAATAACCCTGTTTAATGTTACATTTATTACATAACTAGAACATATTAATAGCCTTGTTTAATGTTACATTTATAACATAACTAGTACATATTAATAACCCTGTTTAATGTTACATTTATTACATAACTAGAACATATTAATAGCCTTGTTTAATGTTACTTTTATAACATAACTAGAACATATTAATAGCTGTGTTTAATGTTACATTTATAACATAACTAGAACATATTAATAGCCTTGTTTAATGTTAGATTAATAGCATAACTAGAACATATTAATAACCCTGTTTAATTTTACATTCATAAAATAACTAGAACATATTAATATCCCTGTGTAATGTTACATTTATAACATAACTAGAACATATGTATAGTCTTTTTTAATGTTACATTTATAACATAACTAGAACATATTAATAGCCTTGTTTAATGTTACATTTATAACATAACTACTACATATTAATAGCCTTGTTTAATGTAACATTTATAACATAACTAGAATATATTAATATCCCTGTTTAATGTTACATTTATAACATAACTAGAACATATTAATAGCCTTGTTTAATGTTACATTTATAACATAACTAGTACATATTTATAGCTTTGTTTAATGTTACATTTATAACATAACTAGTACATATTAATAGCCTTGTTTAATGTTAAATTTATAACATAACTAGTACATATTAATAGCCTTGTTTAATGTTAAATTTATAACATAACTAGTACATATTTATAGCCTTGTTCAATGTTACATTTATAACATAACTAGTACATATTAATAGCCTTGTTTTAATGTTAAATTAATAACATAATTAGTACATAATAGTAGCCTTGTTTGATGTTACAGTTATAACATAACTAGTACATATTAATGTAGTGGAAAATAAAAACATGACTTACTTGTAATACTAGACCAGGCCATGTGGAACAACAGAGTTAAAGCAAATGGCTGGTTTTATAGAAAGGAAGTACCAAATGATCATGTGACCTATTTTGCATTGCATGATGGGAGTCCCCATAAAGTAGACAGGAAATGAGAAAGCGCACTTCTTCTTTGGTTCATCCCGGATTGAGACCAGTGAAGGTGGAGGTCGGATTTGGTGCTGTCAGAAGAGTGAAGTTGGAGTTCAAGTTGGTGTTTGCGGACTAGTGACTGTTTTGGGTCGGGTTGGGTGCCCTCAAAAGAGAGACATTTTGGTGTGTTTGGGCGACAATTAACAGCCTTGTTTAATGTTACATTTATAACATAACTAGAACATATTAAACAGATGTTACATTTATAACATAACTAGTACATATTAATAGCCTTGTTTAATGTCAACTATAATCATAAATAAAAAATTAAATCAACATATTGTTATTTTTTCAATTTTTATAAGATTTTAAAATTGATTAAAAAGTCACATGGTATTTTCATTATTTTGTCAAACCCATGTATATATCCAGGCAAATGTTATTAATAACACAAAGTTTTGTGTTTGATGTTATAAAATCCCATCACTATGGACACTCATTTTAAAGTAGCATGTTACTAGCCGTAAAGCAGTAAAACACATATTGAGTGTAAAGCATTCTTTTTCATGTCTGGATGGAATGACTCTGTAAATGTTTACTTTTCATACAAAGACTAAAAAGAAATGTTTGTGTTTTAAAGCAGAATCAAATGTCTTGGCCAATTAAATGGGTTTATTTTACAATAAAAAATAGGTAAATCGGATGACAACATTAGATATAATAAACTTCTACAAAAAATGAAAATAATGTCCTGTCATATTTTTATCTAAAGGATTATGCTAATATTCTCATCATCATCATCACCATCATTTTGTAGTGACTTGATGGTCAGTACTTTTTTACTTGAAAGGATAGGTTTTTATGGTATTTACCTGGGATTTAGTGCTTTGCTTTACTTCAACCTGTGATTTGAAAGCCAACAGATGAATGTACTATGTAATATCGGAAATCAGGCAATTATGATGCCATATCCAAAGCCATTTGATTAAATTAACTTTATTTAACACATCATCTCACAGTATGATAGTGTTTATCTTCAGCACTTTGAAAATAGTTGCTCGAACTGCCAAATTTACAAACATTTTTCTAGGTATTTGCTTTACATATATGTCTTTTTAATTTTTTATAATATAGGTGAAATCAAATCTTTTTTATTCACAGGTAGCAGTAAGAATGGACTCAAATGAAAGTACCTTCTGCACTTATAGAATAAAAAAATGTATTCATCTGAAATCAGTAGATACACATTTACACTGAATCAATATGAAAGCACAACACCATGGAGAAAATTCTTGTAAAATGTTTGGCTCATCATTTACACTGAATCAATATGAAAGCACAACACCATGGAGAAAATTCTTGTAAAATGTTTGGCTCATCATTTACACTGAATCAATATGAAAGCACAACACCATGGAGAAAATTCTTGTAAAATGTTTGGCTCATCATTCACAATAAAATCCATTTTAAATGCATATATACACATGCTGTAGAAAAACCCTACACTTTTGAAATTTGTTGCTAATCATTTTCAGAGATAACTCATTTGAGTTTATATTTTTAAATGACACAGAAAGTAACAAAACGTCTTTTCTGTTTAATCTGTTACACACCAAATACAGTATAAAAGTAAACATGCAAAAACACACTGGAGAGAAACCTTATACTTGTCAAGTGTGTAGCTTATCATGTATATCAAAATCTCTGTTAGAGATACATATGCGCATACACACTGGAGAGAGACCTTATTCTTGTGAAGTGTGTACCACATCCTTTAGAACAAAATATGCATTAAAGATACATGTGCGTATCCATACTGGAGAGAAACCTTATTCTTGCGATGTGTGTGGCTTACCGTTTACTTCTAGATCTCAGATACCATTACATATGCGAAGGCACAGGGGAGAGAAACCATATTCTTGTGATGTGTGTGATTCATCGTTTACAACAAGTCATGCCTTAAAGATACATATGCACAACCACACTGGAGATAAACCTTATAGTTGTGAAGTATGTGGCTTGTCATGTATTTACAAATCTCAATTAGAGATACATATGAAAATACACACTGGAGAGAAACCTTATCCCTGTGAAGTGTGCAGCTCATCATTCATAACAAAATATGATTTAAAGAGACACCTACGAAAACACACTGGAGAGAAACCTTATTCTTGTGGAGTTTGTGGCTCATCATTTACAGTAAAATCTACTTTAATAGTACATATGCGAAGACACACTAAAGAGAAACCAAAACAAAAAAAGAAACAAATTAGGAAAAAAAGAGAGAGACCTTATTCTTGTAATTTGTGCAACTTATCTTTTACAAAAGAAAGTGCTTTAAAAAACCACACCCGAATTCACACTACAAAGAAACCTCATTCATGCCAAATCTGTAACTTCTCTTTTTCAAGTAAATCTGAATTAAACAAACACCTGCCAACCCACAGTGGAGAAAAAAAACAAGAAATTTGAAAAAAAAAGAAGAAAACACTTATTTTTGTGAAGTGTATGATTTTACAGTACATGAGTGGACACATGCTGGAGAGATACTCCACCTGAAGCAAATACAAGAAAGGAAGAAACCTTATTCTTGTGAAATGTATGACTCATTATTTACAAGTAAACAACATTCAAAGAGGTGTGCAAAGTCACATCAGAAATGAGTTGTCCCAGACATCAGAATACTGACCCTAGGACATAAATCTTGACCAAATATTCTGATAATAATTCAAATGAAACCAAAGGATAAAAACTGGCAAGATGTGGAACAATAAAAATAATTCTTCATATGTCTTTGCACTGTGTTAAATGAGTAAAACAATGAATTATTAATTATAGCACATGTAACAACACTAAACTGAATACTCTGTCACTTCAGCTCAACTGTGGTTTCAAAATTTAAAAAACAAACAAGTAAAGTCTTGCTACGAGCAAAATTAATAATAACATAGTGAAGTGGCCGATTAAGGTGAAGTGTTTGCCCCAAAGGAAGAAAAAATGGTTCTTTCATCTCTAAGAATCTATAAATGTGTGACTCTACATTTAAAAAAATAACACATGAACCCTTTAAGCAATTAAATAACTTGTATTTTGTAGTTGACCCCCCCCCCAAAAAAAAACAATAATATTCACTTCCTCCTTTTTATTGTAGTAATTTAATCTCTTGCTAGGAATGAACAATTACTTGCTTTGGGTCTTTCTGAATTAATTTACTGTTTTTCTCAGGATGGAAATAAAGTTTTTTTTCTAAACAAAAATCAGACAGACCACAGGTAAGACGAAACTATAAAAATTAAGTGACCCATTTAGGAGACAAAAACTATCATAAAGAGATGAAGTGTTTACTCCAAATAGGGTCTTTTCATCTCTAAAATGCAATAATTATGTTGTGGCTCATTACATTAAAAAATAAACATGGAAAACACTTTGAAAATCTTTATTCTAGTAGCCTTTCCATCTGTATTCTTCAAAAATACATTTTGCAAAACACAAACTTTTAATAAATAAATAATAACTGTTATTATGGAGTTGAACCCCTTCAAACTATGATATTCGCTTAAAATGTAAGTTCTTTCTTCTGAAGGAATTCCTTCTTCTTTTGTCATAATTTAATCAATTACTGCATCTGCTTTGGAGTGAATAACGGTTTTTCTCACAGAGAAAAATCGGGTAAAGATCACAAGAAAAATAAACTATAAGTATTAAGTAAGGCAAAAACTATCATAAAGAGATGAAGTTTTAAACACAAGATGGCGACATTTGATCTCTGAAAAACTTTACTTTTATACCTCTTCCATCTGTATTCTCAATGATATATTTTTCAAAATATAATAAACTCACAATAACTGTTATTTGGGAGTTGAAACCTCTAAAAACATATATATCCCAATACTGAACATTGAGGAAAGTTTTAAACAATTTTACTTTACTAAACAAAAATTCACTTTTTCTTTTTGTGGAAAAAATAAATATACATCTCGTCTAAAGAAAGAGAAACTGATAGAATGAGTAAATCTTTTGAATTGTAAAAAATTAGAAAAATACCCGTCTCAGGACAGGTAAAATCAAACAGATTTGCAGAAGTTTTTTGTCCCCTTACAAAGATGTCTAGAATCCTAATTCCAATTTTGATCCAAATTTATTACGTGATTTTGATTCTAGAAAATGTTCAAAATGTAATGCTTAAGTGTAATGTGTCTTAAGAATAAATTGAAATTCAGTGAATTGATCAAATTCAGTGAAAACCTGATATATTTTAATTTTCAAATGTTAAGTTCTGTCCATATTATGACTCCTAAAATCCCTTTAAAATACTCAAAAGAAACGAAAATTTATTAAGTGATATATAATTCCTATCACTAGAATCAAAATGATATCTAATATCTATTAATATAATGGAATTTATAAAGTGATGTATAATGCCTATCACTAGAATCAAAATGATATCTAATATCTATTAATATAATGGAATTTATTTAGTGATGTATAATGCCTATCACTAGAATCAAAATGATATCTAATATCTATTAATATAATGGAATTTATTAAGTGATGTATAATGCCTATCACTAGAATCAAAATGATATCTAATATCTATTAATATAATGGAATTTATTAAGTGATGTATAATGCCTATCACTAGAATCAAAATGATATCTAATATCTATTAATATAATGGAATTTATTAAGTGATGTATAATGCCTATCACTAGAATCAAAATGATATCTAATATCTATTAATATAATGGAATTTATTAAGTGATGTATAATGCCTATCACTAGAATCAAAATGATATCTAATATCTATTAATATAATGGAATTTATTTAGTGATGTATAATGCCTATCACTAGAATCAAAATGATATCTAATATCTATTAATATAATGGAATTTATTAAGTGATGTATAATGCCTATCACTAGAATCAAAATGATATCTAATATCTATTAATATAATGGAATTTATTAAGTGATGTATAATGCCTATCACTAGAATCAAAATGATATCTAATATCTATTAATATAATGGAATTTATTAAGTGATGTATAATGCCTATCACTAGAATCAAAATGATATCTAATATCTATTAATATAATGGAATCATCTCAATTTTTATGAATTCTTCTATTTACATTCTTTGCACAAATTAGATCAAGGTGAATATAGCTCACATTACCACCACTTAGACTTAACAGTTGTTTTTAAAAAAATCATAATGATCGGTTAATTAGTTTAAGAGTGAATCCTGTTAATAGAAATATAAATACATTTCACAGACATTTTTCTAATAAACTAATTAAAAAGAAAGCAATAAAAGAATGCATTTTTCACAATTAGCCAAAATATCAAATCCACTTTTTAAGAAAATCTGTCATTTAAAACAAAAATGCAACTGTTCGCTGATGATGACGTTATGAAACGAAAAGATCAGTTATATTCTTGAGAATCTATTTCACTTGAGTAAGCTGGAGAGGGGATATATGGAGTCAAACCTTTCCCAAGCAGAAAGTAAAATTGATGTATCAGCCCAGGAAACTTGAAACCAGAATGCTGACCCCAACAGTCGTCACCCATAATTACTACATTCTTCCACTTCTATGCAATTACATGTGCATCATTTAATATTAATTAAATCCTGTTTACTTATGTAAACACTTGTAACAGATATCTGAATTGCATACACATAAAGGTCATGTGGTATACATCCGTGCTAATAATAAACCAATATGAATAAACTCAGTTGTCTTTACAAAATAGAGTAGAGCAATTGCACCTGTTTGTTTAATTATTCATTAAAAACCTGCACGAACTCACACACAAGTTCGCACATGTACAGGCTGAATTCTTCTTCACACACTGACAAACTACGCACACAATTTCACACATACACTGACTTAAACAAAGGCAAGCATACATACACAAACCGCCTGTCTGACTATATACATTTCAACATGAACTCACATAGCAGCACCCGTAATAAACCGTTATACTAAACTTCTTATTACAGACAAAACAACTCCCTTTTCACCTGGAACTTTCCTAGACTAACTCTTTTACTTAGTATTTTAAACCAAGTTTGTTGAATAAATTTCAATTATTATTTGCATGAATTGTCTTTCTCATTCTTTTTCCTCTACAAATGCTGTCATGTGCACTACATGTTCTTCCAACCACAGACCCATATTGTAAGGAACTGTCTTTTTCAGATAACTCCTGCACAACTTGTATTTAGAGCTCCAGACAGAGTGGAGTTTTTCTCAATAGACAAATTATCGTAGAGAAAAATGAAAGTGAGATAGAAGATCGTTGAAAGTATAGGAAGGAAGCCAGCATCTCATGAAACAATCTGAATCCCAGTAGCATCAACAGAAAAAAAAGCAACAACAAATCTGTATAATCAAATTGATACTTACCGGCATAAAAGCTCCAAATAATTGCTAGTAAAATTATTTGCTTGAACGAAGCAATATTTATATAATAGATTATCCAATCAGCCAATAAGAACCCAGACAATGCATTTTATAATCTAAGCATAATGGAACGCCCCAACCTTCTTATAAACCAAATATCTAGGCTTCTATCTCAGTTTATTAAGTTGAGCTCAACTGTTCAGACAGCTGAACAGTGACTAGTAAATCCAATATAGAGATACAAACAGGATCCATGGATGGTTAATATTGAGAAGATTACATGGTCCAGTCCAAGGCAGGGATATCTGTTACGTCAGCCAAAACTTTTGCTGTAATATTTGCAATTGTAAAGCTGTTGAAACGGAACCTACAAATGACGGATTGAGAAAGGTTAAAAGAGCTAGAAGTCATATCTGTCCATTCTTAAGTAAGGTAAAGAACTCTCTGCCCTGACAACCTATACTAAGGCACCACCAGACACACTTCTCCGGTTCCATTTCGAACCCCTAAAAATTCATAAAATTCTGACTTGATTAGGAAGTGTTCAGCAAAATAACAGGCATGCAAACATCTGAAGCAACATCCAGCTATAAAACTGCATATGAGTTCATCATCCAGCATGCCATAGACAATACCCACTATAAATTCTTCACTCAGAGAAGCTGCTAGGAATGATAGCAGCATTGATAATTATAAGGTCCACTTTACGTTTGCCACTAGGGAGCATGAGACAATAAAATCTACCTCATCCAGTTCAGGACAATGGCTCTTGATTGCAATTTATTTTGTCTTTATTGTGAACATGACCTTTCCTACATGAACCAACTCACTAGGGGAATAGCAAAAACATATCCAACCAGATTTGCTGGCCAAAGCTAGGCCACTGAAGCATTTGAATCAGCATTGCAAGACCAGACATCAATGACCAACAACAAAGACATAGCTATTGCTCGGGTGACTATGCACAGGAGATAAAAGATCAGTGTTCCTCATACTAATAATGGTTGTACCAGCACTTCCTCTAACAACGATAACAGTTTCGCTGAGAGTGCCAATTTTAGTTGAGGGTTTATCAGATTGATGACTTACTTGGGAGAGTAATTTGTCTGGCAAAATCTGACTGAAATATAATAAGCAAACGGGATCATCATTTCTCACAAAGTAAACGATGGCTTCACAACTAAAGAGATTTGCAGTTTTATTCACAGTAAACAGGGACAAAACTAGGCTAATACATTAGGTTGAGTATGGTAGACAAGACGAAATAACGTAATTCTGGAGTCCCTTGATTCATCTACCGTCGGCCCGGTAGAGAACGCAGAATTTACATCTTTTCTGTTTGAAATACAGGTTGGAACTGAAGAATGATGTTGATCACGTAATCTGCTTTGGCACCAAGATAATTCATTGTGTATGAATCTTGTTACATGCAGATGTGCTATACACGCACATGATGTATAGGCGACTATGTAATCGTCGCCAAGCTGAATCACATGTCACTGGCTGTCGTAGATTAATACAAAATAAGTCATTCATGTAACTAATACATAACCCCTTGCTAAAGTTTTTAGCTGACAAAACAAGAGAAAATTCATTTATTGTAGCAGCACATGAGAATACAAGTGAAAAGACATGAAAATACAAAAATAGATTATATGATTGATAAACTTGAACGAATGTCTTTGTTATGCTGCCAAAGGCAAAATGTTTCTTTTGCTGAAAGAGATGCAAACATGAAGAGAAAATAGAAAAATTTTGATTTGTTCAAAGGTGAAAAATGTTATTTTATTGCAAAATGCGAATGTTCATTTGCTGAAACGTGAAAGAATGACAAATGTGTTAAAAATTAAACAGGGTTCATTTGATAAAAGAATTTTACACATGCAGGTGCAAAATTACAAAAATGGTAGTTAATTACTTTAGGAAATGTAAATGTTTAGATTCTCTAAAGCTGGCTGATCGAGAGTAGTTTGACTGAGGTCAATATCTTCTGGCGAAGAGATAGCGCTGATGGGTAGATGAGATAATACGTCTGCAGCAGCGTTCTGTGAACCGGATAAATGCCGTATGTCGCTGAAGTCCAAATGTCTTGATTCACGAGGAGAATACTTTTCAGGCTTAGCACGTAGCACGAGCGTCAGTGGACGATGATCAGTATAAATGGCAAATTGCCGATCTTGTAATGTGTGGTGAAAATGTTTAACATCTAATTAAATTGCAAAGAGTCAATGTCCGAAAGTACTGCAACGACTTTCAATAGGAGTCAAACTTTGAGAAAAATATGAAAAAGTTGAATTTGTTGTTGATGATGTAGCTCTAGGACTGCGCCAACAGCTGAACTAGATGAATCAATAACAATAGAAAATTAAGCATCAGGTATGGGATGTGATAGCAATGATGTATCTGCAAGCTTTTTCTTGCAGTTATCGAGTGAAATGTGTTCATCTTTTTTTTTCTATTCTTCAATAGATCCGTCAGAGGAGTGAGTATGTCAGCACAATGTGGAATAAAATGTTTGTCATAGTTCAATAGTCCAAGGAAATGTTGTAATTGACTTAGTGAAGTTAGAAAATGTAGATCGACTAGATCTTTGACTTTTTCAGGAAGGGGTGAAAACCCTTGTGAGCTTATTTCATGTCCAAAGAAGACCAGACTTTTGGCACCAAAAGTACATTTAACAAGGTTTATCCCAACATGATAATGCGGCAAAGGCTAAAAAAGAATTCGGAAATGCTTTAATGTTCCTCTTGTAAGGAGCTAGCTATAAGAATGTCGTCTATATAGTTATGAAATGCATAGTAGAATTAGCAGGTTTGTTTATTTCAAAATTCAAATTCGTTAGGTCATCCACAGAAGTCATAAGAATACCAGGTTAATAAGCTGTTCAGAAGCTTTCTTACTAGATAATGACAGGTTAATGCTACATAAGTTCACTAAAAAGAAAAGTGGTGCAAGAAACAGCATTTAAGATAGGGGTGGTAGGAACGTAAGCTATGATACAGCTCCACGTGAAATCTTTGCATAGTTGTAGGTCCAAGGATCATGCAACTTAATTCTACATGGATATTGAAGAACGGTTTACAGACTGAGGTTGAAATAAGTAGTCCGTGTGATTATACACTGTAGCAAGCATGGAGCACAAGTCAGTATGTGGTGTCGCATGCATGGAGGGGTAGAGGTATATCCCTACTGTCATGCGTAAAGAGGAATGCACGTGTATATACACTGTTGCGAGTAAGTGTGTGTGATTAATGCATTGTAGCACGTAAGAAGTGTATGTAGGCGGATATTCACTCTATATGTGGGCAGCGAAATGTGCCTAAATCAGGAAATGAAATGAAAATATAGCACCGTACTTCCAATAGGCGGTGAAAAAAACATGAATAGCAGACATCACGTGTTGAGGTAAGGCAAGAAGGAATATGTCAAGCTAGTACAAGTAAAAGTACTGTATTTATTGAATTACGAAAAATGTGCATGTAAAAATTGCACGTAGCGAGTCAAAAATGGCTGAATTGAAGATGGCATAACTATTTAGTAACCATATGTGAAAAAACGTTAATGCGAAACCATAATTCTTACAACATAAGTCTACACAATAAAGGAGTACTTAGAATTATAATTATTTAAAACTTGGATGGTAGTTAGCCATCTTGAGAAGTCCTTCATGAAACTGAAGATGCATGCCACGTGTGATTATTTAAAAAGTAAGCGGGAAAGCAGAAAATACGTTATTTATCATTATAATTGAAAAAAATCGCAACAGATCTTAATTTAATCACAATTTTACAGCAATGGAAGATATATTTTGTAACTAAATCAATAATTTGTCTGGATCAAAATGCTAACATGCTAGTTTTCTACGACAAAAAATGAACTAAATGTGATTTAACTTGTAAGTGTTATATCCACATATTTTGCCCAATGAAGAATGAAGATAAGAGTAGTAGACTTGTTGGCACATGTTCCCCTACAATAAAAAAAAACGAAGGTGCAATTCGCCAAGAAGCGATCACATTACCGGATGTGGTCTAGTCAGACACGAGTGCCGAGAGATCAGCCCATGCCGTTTGTGGGGGACGGAATTAGGGCAACCAATCAAATTGGAGGAAAGCCTGTTGCTAGGCAAACGAAAAGCCCTAGAGAAATAACGGGAAAACCCCGGCAAAGGGAAACACGAGGAGTTGGTTTGTGGCAGTGGCGGAGTCAAGATGTGTCGGATTTGCTGCTTGCGGCGCAGACAAATCGTAAACAATATATCTCCGCATAAAGGGACACATTTCGGAAGTTATGGAGAATTGACGTCTCCAGATTTGAGGCTCACACAGCAGTCAAATAAAAAACAATGTATCCCCATACAAGCAGAAATCGAAATAATATATCCCCGCATACAAAAACCAAAACAAAAAAGGGGGATTTAAAAGGAAAAACCCAATCCGACAAAGTTGACCACATACACGAAGTCAACAGTTTCCTTTCTGGATAAGAGATTACACCTCGCCACCTAAAAACTATCTGCAAAAGACGGACATCAGAATCTAAAATTCTGTGATAATATCTTTCATATAGCCATCAACTCCACACCAAAAACTATCCTCGAAGGATGGACATCAGAATCTAAAATTCTGTGATAATATCCTTCATAGAGCCGTCAACTCCACACCAAAAACGGACATCATAATTCAACAGTTAGATTTCAGGAGCGGTAGAGTGAAGTTGTGTCGAGATTTCGTGCCCACCCAGCACTTCAAATCGAGACATTATACCGCCGCATACAAGGGAGAGTGGAATTCAATTTTTGTCGGCTGAGGAAATACAGCGAGTACCTTACCGCTGTCTATCGGACATCTTAAGGGAACAAAACACCCGACAAAGTTTTGGAGATTACCAAAGCTCGCCACATTAACAAAACTATCTGTGAATCTCGTGCATTGAAGAGCGCACTTCCGATCAATCATGTGAAGTCTATTCATGCCGTCTAGCAGTGATCAACCAACCACTCACAGAATTGGCTATACTCGAAGCCATAGAGTGGCTCACCCATGAGTTGAGAAAACTGAATGTCTCGGAATTGCAGTCACAGTCGCACAAGTCCACACCACCGCTACTCAAACGCACTTATTTGCAGATAAATAAAATTCAGCATAGGTTGAGTTAAATCATATACGGCAGCTGGGAATTGTACGCCCTTTGTGCAGTCCATGGGTTTCCTCTTTGCAGTTGGTCCCGAAGATCTCTGGGGATTGGCGTCCGACTAGAGACTATCGACAGCTGAACGCCATGACGGTACCTGATCGTTACTTAATTCAACATATACAGTAGGTCGCTTTGTCTCTGTATGGATGTAAGACCTTCTGCAAACTAGATTTAGTTACAGCTGGCTATCAGATCCCAGTGAATCCGGCACGTATCTAAAACTGCGGTAGCAACTACATTTGAAGTGTTTAAATTCCGTTTGCGAAATGCAGCTAGTACCTTCCGACATGTCATGGATAAAGTTATGCAGAATCTTGACTTTCTCTATCATTATATAGACTAAATTCTCCTGTGTCTGATTTTAAGAACATATAACTCATTTCCACCTACTGTTCGAATGATTTCAGAAATACCAGGTGAGGATTTACCCTGGTAAACCTGTTTTCAGTGCTTCCTTGCTCGTTTTCATGAGCCACAGTGTAAGCCCTGAAGGTATATCTTTTTTACCTTTTCACTTCGCTAATTATGGCACTTTCTTGTGTTTTCTTAATTATTACAGATGCTGTATTCCACACTGTGAATCATCTGTCTCCTCTTACCAACCTGTTACGTAACAGGAAAACGAAAAACAGTAGCTGATTTTGCTGAATGATAATCAGCTGAAAAATTTCAACGAAGTGAAGAAAAAACTAGCGAATACATCTTTACTTGCCTATTTGGTGTCCGAATGTCCAGTTGTGACTTGTCTTTGATGCATCGGCCCTTCTGTAAGCGCAGTATTGCAACAGCATCACCAACAACTACAACCTCTCGCATATTTTCCGAGACAGCTGATATCAGCAGAACAACATCACGGCAGGTTTTGCCATTAAATCCTGCCTATGTACTTCGCTGTTAAACACTTTCAGCTTTCACTCAATTTTTTATCTACACTGAGTATGTCCGCTCACATTTGTACTGCGTTCTAAACTGGACAAATATCCTCCCCACGAAACTCGCCATTTAGATTTTGTTTCGGACATCGATTTACAACAGATGGCCTTAGACAAGCCACGTTTCGATACATTACTTTGGATTTGTTGTCACCAAAATTTGCACTTGGAAAATTCACATACCTGCCAATGCTTACTTCCGCATGCAGATCATCTGTGACACTTAAACATATTATACTCGCCCTCTTGTTCCAATGACTCATTGTTGAGTTGTCTTTGACATCCGCCATGACTGAGCAGACCTCGCACTAAAATCCACAGTGAAGCTGACTTTTCTGGCATATAAGGTCTGATATCATTGCCTGGACACGTTCCTCCTAAAAGTCAAAAGAACTTTTCAGGATTTTAGGAAGTAAACGTACCGTATGAGTAGCTATCACCCAGCTTCAAACTGGATAATAGAATGCTTCCATCGCCAATTAAAAACTGTGTTGTGTGCTTATCTAGACTTGTTGGCTGTCATGCAGCTCTCAAAGAGGATCTAAGATATTCTCCAGCCGAACTCGTTTACTGAGTACCTCTATCTTTGCCGGGTCTGACTCTGATAGATTTAACGGCAACAGATCTAGTTTTGTACATAAACAGACTGCAAGCTTCTTCTAATAAGATCTCACCCATAAACACTTGGCAACAGACCATAAAATGTTCGATCCTTAAAGACATTTCCTTGTGAACCCATGTTTTTCTACGAAAACACGATGTGAAAGCCCCTCTAACTCCATCTTATACTGGTCGTTATCGCATGCTTTCACGCAATGACAAGATATTGGTGAGAGAAAAAAGAGACTGTATCTATAGATGGGGTAAAACACGCCTTTTTAGACAGTATAACACAAAATCCCTATATGCCTCTTACATAGACATTGCATCAATCAACTTTTACACCAGTAAAATCGCATATTTGACCACCACATGTAGTAGTTAGCGAGTAAATTGGCCCCAAAAAACTGTGTAAGACTCTCTCTCTCTCTATATATATATATATATATATATATATAGAGAGAGAGAGAGAGAACAGTTTTTTTAATTATATTCCAATAACCATGGTTTGTTTTATTACTTTTATTTTTATTTTTTTCACATTTCCAAAAATTCTAAATTTCTGTGAGATATATTTAACGGTCCGTTTCATTTGTTTTGTGCCAAACAACATTTGTATGTCAATGTCGTCTCGGCAACACTACAAAATCAAAAAAAAATTTTTTTTTAAATAAAAAAATGTGAAAAAAATAAAAATAAAAGTAATAAAACAAACCATGGTTATTGGAATATAATAAAAAAAACTGTTCTATATTTTGCTCTGTTATCAATAATTGACTAACATTGAGCTGAATCTTCAAAGGAGACTACAAAGTAAAATGATCTGATGATATATGATAGTACATATATTGTCTTTAATAATTAATTATATATATATATATATAAATGTATTTTATATAGTAAACGCAGAAATTGTTCAATGCTTATGCCTTTCATTTAAAGGTACAGTAGAGTACAATAAATCAAAAAGTCGGTATATATATATATATATATATATATATATATATACCGACTTTTTGATTTATTGTACTCTACTGTACCTATATATAACACCGAAACTGCAAGGAACCAAAGGGGGTAATACACATTTCTCCACCGAGAAAGAAGGAATTGATAAAGAAATGTCGTATCTGATCATGTCGGTATGTCAGTATCTGATAATGTCAGTATCATGTAGGTATCATGACGGTACATGATCGTGTCGGTATCATGACGGTACATGATCATGTCGGTATCATGTCAGTATCATATCGGTATCATTTCTGTATCTGATCATGTCGGTATCATGTCGGTATATGATCATGTCGGTATCATGTCAGTATATGATCATGTTTGTATACACTCGATAAGGAGATGTGGTATGTGATCATGTAGACTATCAGCTTAATAGCAGAGATGCAAAAAGCTCTTAAGTTAGAAAAGTTACTTAAAAAGAAAAGAATAAAAAGCAAGCCACAACTAACAAACACCAGCTGAAACAACCTCCCCCTACAGTACCCCCACACTAACACCAACTCCAACGCCCTCAACAGCAGCCTTTTATACACCAGTAACACCCATAAAACGCATGCACCACCAACCTCATTCAGAAATCACCAGAAGAGAACAGATTGAGTAGGGAATACAAAGTAACCAGTAAGTAACAGCCTTTTTAAATTGGGAAGGGATATCTACAGGATTGATCATCTATTGGTGGAAACGTGTGTGTCCATGTGTTATTCGCCCATGCGGTGAAGAAGCGATGATTACATAATCGCAAGCCGAATTACATCTTACCGCCGATCATGTAGACCGATACAAAATAGTTTACTCATGCAACTGCTAAACCCTATACTGACATTTCGTCTGAAAAATTTCTTGTTATTCTGAAATAGCATATGCATTAGTCGATCTACCTATTCAATATGTAACATATGAACTTCCCGTCCAGACCAGCCAAGCAAAGAGCAATGAACTGACATTAAGCAGTGTTATACACAGTCCCTTGTTAATGTAAGATCATGACACCTTTCTTGGCTAGTCTTAATGTGAAGTGCATGAGAGATCAGGGCTGCACAAATTGAATGCTCAGAACCTCTTGTAACTTTTGAAACAGACGAACGATCCTTCACACTAAAATAGACAATATCGAAATGGTGTGAAAGCTATTTGCATGACCTTATTACAGAGTTAGATTGATAGACAAATTTTGTCTTGTTAACATAGTTAAGAGATGTTGACATGGGGTCCATTATACACGTTATCTTGCAAGTACCTACTTAGGTCGAATGTTAGTGAGAAGTGAGGCCGTCCACTGTGTGGGGGCATTCCGACCATTAATCTAGCCGGATACTAGAAATTCAACAGATCCTTATTTAATATACGGGACTTCTAGCAAAAGTTAGATTCCCTTTTTCGGCGAGAATCATCCGATGTATCATTTACCGGACAGGCATACCATTTAATTGATTCAAGAATTGTGCAAAGGATTTCGGGAGAACGTCAAAGAATGCTTCACACACAGCCCCATCTCCCGGTTCAGGACCTTGGGAATTATTTGACTGTCTTCCCCACTTCGAGGAGCGTAAGTGACTAGTTGCAAAAAGAAGGCGTAAAAGAGTGTAAAGTCCTGGCTGCATTGAAACAGGTCGGGTACAAATTATTGCTTGGGATGGCCTGCCAGATGAACTGTTCTTGAGGCTGTTGCAGTATTGCCTTGTCTGCCGGTCGTGTTAAACTATTTGTTTCACCCTGGTTACAGAGGTGTGATCGTGTTAATGAAGAAGAGGGGGAGGGCAAGCCTGGCAGGTCAGAATTAGATAATGTAGTGACGGTGTGGAGAGACCAAGGGATAAGCAGCCATGACTAGCATGCACCTGCTGCAAGAAAAAAGTGGCTGTTACTGTTTGATTTCAGTCGTAATTATGCAAAATAGGCGCTTTTGGCAGTTCAGAGTGTTGAATAAAAGGAGTGACATTTTTGGTCAAGGCAAAGATTTTTTTATTACCTCGAAGTTAAAGTCGCTCGCATGAGTCGTCGGCACAATTATTTTCGTGTTGGGCTGCCATTAAGTTGAATTCGGGCGAGTACTGCTGCTACGAAAAACGAACGTCTTATCTTTCGTTGGGAAGAGAAAAAAGAAGAAAATCAACCAGATCAGCAAAAGGTGAATATACTGAGAGCTGGCATTGTGTGTGTTCATTTAACTCTAAATAATTTATGTGACTGAAATAGGAATTAATTAACCAAATATATCTTTCTGGCTATTTCGACATGGCAAAAGTAAGCATAACCAGTGATATGGTAAAGCTATTTACTGGCGATGGAGACGTAGTGGCGTGGCTGAAGAAAGTTAAATTAGTGGCGAGACTTCAGAAAGTGGATGATGTGGCGAGCCTACTCCTATTATATCTGGATGGAGTATGCATTGGCCCTCTACTTGGAGATGAACGAAAGCGACATATTGAATGTTGAGCAGATAGAGGCCCGTTAAAGGATATGTTCACGGATGAGGCGTTCACAGCCTATATTAAGTTGACCGTGGTTAGATCGGCTGGCAAACAGGTAAACGTTTACACGAAAAACATCTAACGGTTAGTCAGATGGCCGGATTCGAGGGAGTTGGAATGGAAAGGCTTGCCAAACTGGCGCTTGTTACTAGGTTCCCTGATGCCATCATTATCGGACACCAACAGGCTGAAAAATTAAAACCCTGACTATGGGAGACGTAATAGTGAAAGTAAGTGTGCTGACAACGACCGAGGACTAAAGTCAACATGTGGTTGCAATCCTGCGTTCACTCCTCAGTAAAGCCACAATTCATACAAAGAGCGGCCCTAGCACTAATGTAACTTTCTACAGGTGATGAAACATAGCGAGAGACAGACGTATACGTGGAACACATTGCTATCAATGCGGCAAAGTTGGACACTGGGCCCAGGACTGTTCGCCAAACTGGACAAGGAACAAGGCTTCAACGCCAGCCTCTTCTCCACAGGAATGTAAATGTGGCGCTCCCAGAGATTATTATCGATGTTGATGGAATGTGCTGTTCGTTTAAATTTTGTAGATAATAGTAGATTATATTGATGGCTGGGATGCAGCGAGATAAGGCAAAGATGCTCCTTGTGATAGATTATCGCGAACTTAACCATCATGTAGACACATTCAATGCAAACGTAGACTTTTGATCTGCTAAGATGTGCAATGGTGCCAAAAAGGGGCTAACGCGTCTCTGCTGGACCCCATGAGAGCGTACGTCCTAGTAGGAGTCCACGAGACGCTGTGGCTGTACCAGACTGTAAAGATCGACAAAAAGAGGTACTGTTTGACACATTTGAGGTTTTAATTAAACGTGGCTCCTTTTACCATGAAAGCCATCGTCAGCACGGTGCTGTCGCAGGAGAAAACTATGTACCGCGTCACATCAACGTTATCCTTGTCTGCACTGGAAGTGATGAAACACTGTCCCAAAAGTTCTTGATATTATGTGACGAACCGTATTCTCCTTGTATGGAAGGCTTGTTGTGCACCTGCCGGTGTGTGTGTGGCTTTGTGCGGCATGTGGAGTAATCAAGTGGAGAGCTAGTTCGATCACAAAGGGTTGGAATGACAAAGTGACAGACTCCTTCCTCCGGCATATGATGTATGAGACCGTGAATGCAGTAAGGTTGAGTGATCCAGCTTGTTGGGACTAGTGCGTCCGGGAACTGAATGTATGTGTCGATGCAAACTCCTTAGCAATCGGAGCCGCATTGGAATGGTATGGGACAGTTATGGATGGCGCTTGTTGGCTGCGACCTGAAACCAAATGCCCAACATATTAATTTAACCAAACTAGACGCTGTGTTGAAGTACATGTTGATAATTATTATCGATATAAAGCCAAGTTCACACGAATGTGAGACATACCTTTTGATCTCAGCAACATTCAGACATTCTTCATGGCAGGACAATTCAGTTAAGACAAACACATTTTGTAGGTTTACACGCGCGTCGTGCGTTTATTTTACGACAGAACAACAACAACAATAAAAAGGGCAGATAACCCCAATTCTTACAAAGATATATCTGGTCCCCAAATAATAATGGAACAAGGGAGATAACCCTTAAAATAGGTTTTAACAGTCCGACAAAATTGATAATTCAACACTCCTCCTCAATTGCTGTTCCATGACTTCCCTGACACCTAACAGTGCTCTAAGCTTAATAAATTGTGCACTCACAAGTCCCTTCGTCAGCACATCAGCAATCATGTCTTTACTTTGACAGTATTCCAATTCAATTGTTTCCATCTCAACTTGCTCTCGAATGTAATGAAACTTAATGTCAATATGCTTCGCCCTTCCATGATATTGTGGATTCTTTGCCATACATATTGTGGATTGGTTATCCTCGTAGATGAGTGTCGGTCCAACCAAGGGTTCATTGAGACCACTTTGAAGATGTCGCATCCATACTGCCTCCTGTGCTGCACTTGCCAATGCCATATACTCTGCTTCAGCTGTAGACAATGCAACACAAGTCTGCCTTTTACTTCTCCAACTGACAGCCGCTTCACTTAATTTAAACAGGTAGCCTGAGGTTGACCTGCGGTCATCCAAGTCACCAGCCCAGTCTGCATCTGAATATCCTATCAGATTTGTTGCATTCTCCCTGTCATACAGTAACCCATAGTTCCGCGTGCCATTTATATAACGCATGATATGTTTCACAGACCTCCAGTGTTCCATGGTAGGTTGTGAGCAGAATCTTGCTACATTGCCGACAGCATAGGCAATATCAGGTCTTGTTTTTGTTGACAGATACAGCAGGCTTCCAACTGCTGATTGATACAATTCTTTGTTGAATAGCTCGTTTTCTTTAACAGCTTTAGTTAACCTTGCACCAGGATCAATTGGAGTTGATGTAGGTTTTGAATTTTCCATTTGGAATTTTTTCAAAACCTCTGCTGCGTATGCTGGTTGTCCGATCCATATCTTCCCTGAATCTGGATAAGCGATTTTAACACCCAAGAAACTATGTAGTTTCCCCATATCCTTGATGTTGAAACTTTCGGAGATTCTTTTGATAAATTCTTGGATATGTGTCAAAGACTTACATGCCAGAATGATATCATCAACATACACTGCAGCTATGAAGATCTCTCATCCCGAGGAGAGTGTATAGATACACGGGTCATTTTCCAATTGCTTGAAATGCATCTTTTTTAGCTGAGCATTCAGTGCCTCATTCCAACATCTTGATGATTGTTTCAAGCCATAGATGCTTCGCTTTAATTTACAGACAAGGTGTTCTTTGCCTTTGACCTTAAATCCTTCTGGTTGCTTCATATAGATGTCTTCTTTCAGCTCACCATTAAGAAATGCAGTGGTTACGTCCAACTGATGCAGGTTCAGGTCATGTTTTGTTGCTAATGCAATGACAGTTCGCACTGATTCGAACCTCACTACTGGACAAAAGGTCTCGTCGTAGTCAACTCCATGTTTCTGAAGAAATCCTTGAGCTACCAGTCGAGCTTTATATTGTTCCATGTTTCCATCAGCGTCATATTTTTGTTTGAACACCCACTTACTACCAATAGCCTTCCGTCCACTGGGTAAGACAGTAAGGTCCCATACTTTATTAGTATGTAGTGAATCAACTTCACTTTCCATTGCTTTCATCCATTTGTCTTTCTCAGGGCTAGAAAGTGCCTCTTTCACTGTTAATGGGTCATTCAATCTGTGAGCAATGTAGACCCATTCACCATACTGATCTGGAGCTTTCCTAATCCTTAGTGATCTTCGTGGTCCTGTTGTCACTTGTGAATTGTCATCATCATCATCATCATCATCATCATCATCATCATCATCATCATCATCATCATCATCATCACTGACGTTATGACAGTCAATTTTCACTAGAGGTTGGTTTCCAACTTCCTCTCTCTCTTGTTCACTAATGGATGCCGATTCATTAAGGATGACATCTCTGCTATGGAAGACTCTTAACTTTTCTGTATCATAAAGTCTATAACCCTTGACTCCAATACCATATCCGAGAAAGATGCTCTTCTTCGCTTTAGAATCCATTTTGGATCTTTCATCTTTTGGTATATGGGCATAAGCACTACACCCAAAAATGCGGAAATGGTTCACATCTGGTTTGTAGCCTTTCCAAGCCTCGTATGGTGTCATTCCTTGTACTGCATTTGTTGGGCTTCGGTTTCGTACGTATGCAGCTGTTGATAAAGCTTCTGCCCAAAATTTCTTAGGCAGCTGCGAGTCCGACAACATTGCTCGCACTGCTTCCACCAACGTCCGATTCATTCTTTCAGCCACTCCATTTTGCTCTGGTGTTTTGGAAACAGTGCGTTCATGGTGTATGCCCTCCTTCTTTAGGTAACATTCAAACTCTCTTGAAGTGTATTCCCCGCCATTGTCAGTGCGTAAGGTTTTTAATTTTTGTCCACTGGAATTCTCTACCATGGTTTTCCACTCCATGAATTTTGCAAAAACTTCTCCCTTGTGTTTAAGCACATATATCCACACAAATCTTGATTTGTCATCAATAAATGTGAGGAAGTATTCGGCTCCACCAAGCGATTTTGCCTCTAGCCTTCCACAAACATCACTGTGCACAATTCCGAGTAGTTGTGTAGCTCGCCTTCCACCTGATTTTGGAAATGAGGAACGATGATGTTTGCCATCCACACATGGTTCACAAAAGTTAATGCTCTTTGTCACATCATAGTCGAGGCCAGTTACCAGCTGATCTCTTGCTAGTTTCTGCAAATTCCCCGCACCAAGATGACCAAAACGTCGATGCCAGATCTCCTCCTTTGTGTTACCACCTGAACATGTAGATGCTGCATGAGCTGCTTCTTGTTTTTCATTGCAGTTCAAATAGTACACGTTTCCAATTTTTGAACCCTCAGCTACTATCTTCTGTTTTTCATCAAGAAGTCGACATCCTGATTCAGTGAATATGAACGACTTTCCAGATCTAGTCGCCCTAGACACACTCAATAGGTTGTACGATAGTTTGGGAACATAAAGTGTTTCATAGAGTCTACATCTTTGCTGTTTACCGTCTGGCACACTCACGTTCAGTTCTATTGTTCCCACTCCTAATGCTTCAACTGAGCGTTCATCTCCAAGTATTATTTCCTCTACTAAATCCAATTTCCGGAAATGTATAAACCTCTTCACATCGTGACACATGTGACAAGTTGCTCCAGAATCCACAATCCATTCGCTCCTTTTGTTATTAGATAATAACGCATGGTGTGCAAATAGTCCAACAACGTAATCGTTTTCAGAACCATTAGATTTTCCTTGTGTTTTTCCAGTGAAGAAAGCTTTCTTATTGGGGTAGTTCCTTTTAAAACTTTCTTTTGCATCCTCACTAAGCAATCGACAGTCACGTTTAACGTGTCCATTCTTTCCACAGTGATAACACTTGGGCCCCTTTTTAAAAGTGTGATGTTTTGATGTCATCGCTTTCGAGTCAGTAGCAGTGTTTTCCTTTTCTCTGACTTTCGTTTCTTCGTAGAGCAGTCGTTCAGTCACTAACACCCATTTGGGCACATCCTGACTTGCTTCGAGCGCTGTTACTAGCATGTCATAGGAATCCGGGAGGCTAGCCAAGAGGTGTACAACTCTATCTTCCTCATCAATTGAATCGTCGATGACTGACAACTCTTCAAAGATTTCTGTCATTATTTTAATATGTTTATGAACAGAGTCACCTACTTTCAATTTAAGGGAATACAAGCGCCTCCTTAATGCTAATTTATTAGCCCACGTTTTCTTCTGAAATTGATCTGCCAATTTTTTCCACACCACTGCAGGGTCGTCGAGATCCCCTATTAAATACAAAAGTGACGGTTCCACTGACAAAACAATCGTCGCCAAGGCGCGATCTTTCCGCGATAAATACTTTCCGTGTAATATCGCATCTGTCCTAGGATCGGGGACGATTTCGGTATCATTTACTATGTACCATAATCCGTCCCTAATTAATGTCATTTTGCACTGAATCTTCCAAGTGGCGTAATTTGTCCCATTCAACGGTACGAGATTACCAAGTTTTGTTTCCATCGTGAAGGTAAAACGATACAAAACTTCTTTCGTGAACGAGAATTTCAATATGGCCGAAAAAAAATGTCACACGTGGCTTTATAATTATATCGAGCGTTCACCTGGGCCCATAACCTTTGTTGATAATTATTATCGATATAAAGCCAAGTTCACACGAATGTGAGACATACCTTTTGATCTCAGCAACATTCAGACATTCTTCATGGCAGGACAATTCAGTTAAGACAAACACATTTTGTAGGTTTACACGCGCGTCGTGCGTTTATTTTACGACAGAACAACAACAACAATAAAAAGGGCAGATAACCCCAATTCTTACAAAGATATATCTGGTCCCCAAATAATAATGGAACAAGGGAGATAACCCTTAAAATAGGTTTTAATAGTCCGACAAAATTGATAATTCAACAGTACATCATCTTGTTTCTCTAGTGGCAAGGCAAGGTATCAGATACTCTCACCGGGAAAGCACGAGTTCACACCAAGCCAGTGAGATGTTCATTAGGAGATGGTTGAGCACACTCAAGGAGCTGTTGAAGGAGTACAAGCTCTTAGTGGGCATGACGTTGGTTGCATTCATTCAAAACATGGCCAACCAATTGACATGCGTGCCATAGCAATGGTTCGACACAATGAAGAAGGAAAGTGTATGCAAGCACCTTATAAGTGCTGTACACATACCTGAACTGGACGCAGCCCGAATAATGACTATATACAAAAGCAGTGGACACCCAGGTGTGCGAAACACCACTTATTTTGCCAGAATAGTTTGCACAGTGACAACGAAATCAGTAGTTAAGTCTGCTATACGGGCGTGCACGGACTGTCAATCGATAAATCCAGCGGAAGTCCACTGGGAGAAGGGAAAACTAGAGGTGAGTAGCAATTGCCGGATATTGGGGATAGACATCACTCATCACGCTGCTTATCATTTCCTAACAATCATATTTTGTGGCTCGTCACGGTTTTCCGTGTGAAGGCAGTTTTCACTGCAGTACTCAGCAAGCGTGATTCGTCAACCAGAAGCCGTCTCTTTTGAGCGGGAGCTACTCAATGATCTTGGCCTTTTGGCTAAGATCAGTTCCGACGGATACTGCACCCCATAGACCGGTATTGTCTTGGCCTTCGGGGCTTGATTTACACCGGTCTATGGGTCTGTCCTGTGCAGTTCTAGGAGGTCCACCCTCCCAGGCTTCGCCTCCCCTCTTTGGGGAGGAGTAAGTTTATTGCTTACTGCCTGAGGCACCCAACCAGGGAATGCCGACGGGGCTGCCCAGGCAATTTTTAAACCCCACTTTCCCGACCCGACCTTGGGTCACATCTTACTTGTGGGAGTAAGATAAAAACTGGGCTTGTGCCTAACTCCTGGAGAGAAGTAAATCAATACTCAATGATAACAACACAGCCTTGCACAACTAGAAATTCAGGTTGTTCACAGATGAGTAGGGTGTGAGGGTGAGACTTTGTTGCGCATATGCCCCAGACGCGAATGACAAAGCAGAGTGATACCACTGTACCATAAAACGGATTGCGGCCACAATGCGCTGTTCAATACAAGAGGCTGTCTACTGGCACAACGTTACTCTAAAGGTTGATGACTCGCATTTGACTATATCAGCTAATGCGATCTACCATCATGAAGTTCAGGTAAAAGGGATCCAATGATGTTGTGCCACCATCATCGGGTACTGAACACAATTCTTAGCATGTGTGGGTGATAGCACCAAAGAATCGGTGCACCATGGAATTTGTCAGGGTCAGGTAACAGAAATAATCAGTCCACAGTCTGTCCTGGTTGATGGAATTCCACCACATGAAGGACCTGTACACCCACTACAGTGTCCTCTCATCAGAGGAAAATTCTGACAGCACATCATCTTTATAGAGCTGTTCAGAGAGTCTGATACGTGGCAACAAAATAGAGACAAAGTCAAACGATTTACCTGAGGCGGAAGTGAAAGCACACGCCTCCAAAGAAACCGATGATTCCGAAAAAGTCCATGCCTCCGAAGAAGCTCCGTTTTTACGAACAGAACACCCAACAAAAACGACTGCCACCAGGATGCCACTTTTGTGATCATAAGATCAGGTAGGAGTGTGGTGACGGTATGGCTGGACCAAGGGATAAGCGCCCACGACTAGCACGTGTCCGTTGCAAGGAAACAGTGGCTGCGCACAGAAGCACACCTGGTACTGTTTGATTTGGAAGCGACGGTAGTGATTATGCAAAATAGGCCTTTTTGGCAGTCTAAAAGGGCTGAATAAAAAGAGTGTCAGTTTTACTCGAGGTAGAGACCTTTTTTGGACTTTTCGCAGTTAACGTCGTTTGCATGTGTCGTCGGCAACATTACTTTAATTTTAGGCTGCCACTTAGTTGAATTCCGGTGAGTACTGCTGCTACTAAGCACAAAGTCTTATATTTTGTTGGTGAAGAGAAGAAAGAAGGAAATAATCCGCATCAGAAAAAGGCGAATATACTGAGAGCTGACATTGTGTGTGTTCTTTCAACCCGATAGGAATTAATTAACCAAATATATTTTTTTATAACTACCTATCTTCCCATAACTTTACTATATAGCATATTCCTGCTATGGGACTTTACGAAAGAGTGAAGTAATTGACCTAGTTAGTAAGACGACCTAAGGAAATACAGAATTTACTCCTAACGCAACAATGGAAACTGACAGAGAGAGAGAGAGAGAGAGAGAGAGATTGAGAGAGAGAGAGAAAGAGAAGAAAAACCCTAACCCTTTCCTTTCATATACTGTAATCACTTGCAACAGATTGTCGTCAGTTGCGACCTAAGGTACGAGTGTAGCAGTCTGTAATAGGACCTATTTCTTATGCGTTCACTGTGGGCAAGTTGGTCTTAAACTAACCAATCGGCTCACAGGGCATATTGATTTCAGCTAGTATCTTGCAGACTATTTGCACCCCTGTTGAACGGTGGAACGGATCGTCAGAGAGACCCTGACCGTAAACATAGAAGGATCTCTTCTTCACCTCTCTCCCGCCCCCTCATCCACTGGATTTCCGAGCACCGCCTATACTTATAGTGAGGCTACGACTACTAGCCGTAGCTATTTATACGAGTCCCCTTGAGGTCTAGTAATAAATATTAGTAAAATCGGAAACTACCGTGAAGGTAGGAAACGAGTGTAAAAAAAAAAGACCAAAAAAATACTTGCCCAAATAATCCGTTTTATAGCATAGTCTGCATAGTCAATCACACGTGACCAAGGGTCACATGATTACCCATTAGTATTAAATCAATCGCAAAGGAGTTGGGTGCTTTTACATCTGTCTCCTCAAACCAGAGGTCATTGAATGTAGTAATAACGAAGGTCGCAAATCACTCTTAACTTTCAAAGCAGCTCTCACCGTTCGTTACGTGCACTTGCTTAACACACTGAGTTCCCCTGAGACGGTACGAGACCCGGTTTTATAATATCGAGGCACACTTAATTTCCATACGTGCAACGAGACTTTGCGAGATTTTGCGTGAACTGTATGTAATAAACATTCATGGACGCCATGTTGGATTTCTTTCTTTCACTTGCAGCGCACAGGACAGGCAAACTCGAGGACGTTTCGCAAGTAAGCCCCCTTCACGTTCATGTTCCCTTAGTATAACTTTTTCTTACAACTAAATGCAATTAAAGAATTTGGTCAGGATTCTGTCGAGCAAGGTGCAGACTGGTATTGAAAGTCTGACTGTGCCAATGCAGAATTTATCCTATCTGGTTCGCAGGATCATATTGACGACTGAAATAGACGTGTCAAAATTTTCGTTTTTTTTAAAACACTTTTTAAACTCTTTGCGCATGTGCGTCTTATCATATTCTACATCCGGTTTCGCGGTGACAATATAGACTTTTATCCAGTCAATATTTATCTCGGTAAAATGACTAAACATCGTAAACAACGTCTGTATAGTTTGTGTGGAAAACGTGACATAATGCCATGTAGCCATTTTTTTTACAAAGTGGGAGAGTTGATACCGACAGAGAGAAGGTTGAAGAGGTTGGGTGAACTCTACCGCGGACAGAATACCAGTCATATCACAAGAGTTTTTAAAACCAAGTAAGTAGTACTTAATTAAGTGAAGTTGCTAGACCCAAGTTGAAAAAATAGTGATATTTCAAAGCTTTCTTTCTCCTAGGCTAGTTACCCTATCCGTATTTTAACATTATAATATTTTGTTTACTGTTATAATTTTATATTTTAATTATATTTTAATAATATAATTTTATATTTTCATCTTAAATGAATAACAGTTTCATTGAAGATTGGTAATTGCAATAAAAAATATTCGTCTTTTTCTGATTCAAAGCATGTTCGAAATTCATAACTTGCTCATCATTTTATGATCTTATTGTTTCCGTATACGAAAATGAATTCTGATTGATAAGAAATACTATTTGGTTAATTCCTATTTCAATGACGTAAACTATTTTGAGTGAGTTAAGTTTCGGCATTATTCCTCGAAACTTATTTTTACTTAAAACACAAACCTAAAACAATAAATTCAAAACGTTTATATACTATTTTCATATTCTACACACACACACACACACACACACACACACACACACACACATATATATACATATATATATACTTACTTAAAGTGTGTATATATATATATATATATATGTATATATATATATATATATATATATTGCGATTTATTCGAAAGGTAAAAAGGGTGCTTGTGTTGACGAGGTTAATAATTCAGAAGGGATAACTAGGATTGACGAAGAAAATAAGCATATTTTCAAAAGACCATTTGTGACGCAGAAATAATCAATCGAATTTCTTTCACACGTAAACAGTTTTATTACATACAAAAAACAAAGTTTTTGATTCAAAATAAACTTTGAACATTTTTTATATAAAAACTCGTTTAAAACAAAATGAAAAGGTTAAAAATAAAATATATTGGTCGATATTTAAAGAATTTATATCAGATTGGGAAATAAAATCTCATTGAGCTCAATGAAATATTACATACAACACCTGTCTATGATTCAGCCTTGTAACCAGTCTGTTTTGCAGATTTCGTGTCACTTAGCTTTGCACTGTTCGCTCGATTCAAAGCTTCATGTTGGTTTATGTAACAACCATCTGACACATGTTCATCTACAATGTAACAACAGGACATCAGCAAAATCTTCTAGATATACTGAATTGTGCAAAATATTGCCATGCAAAAAAAATCAGTTTGTGGCACATACATACTGTGTGTGACTAAAGCTGTGTAAGGTATCCACTCTGGTGTGATTTTGTGCAAACATAAACATTAAAAGTCACACAGATTAATGTGTAATATAATAGCGACAATCAAACTTTGTCAGACATGGCTTAAAACTGCATTCAGATACCATGCTCAAACCCATAGTAAATTCAACAAGTCATCCCAGACTTCTATATAGTTTGTTATCTTTAAGACTGTCAAAAGCTTCTTTACCTGCCAAATTTACAAGCATTTTTAGTTTAAACATATATCCACTTTTTTTATTTTAAGAAATATATGCATTAAATAAAATCTCTTATTCATTCACAGGTAAAAGTAAGAATGGATGAAATGAAAATGGCCTCTGCACATATGGAATAGATAACTTATTCATCTGAAATGAGTCAAGAAAGATTTCCACTGAGCTACACATAACAAATGAATCAATGTTAAAGACGAATAGCTAATTTCCAAACAAACACTGAAATACAACCTGGAGAAAATCATTTTTATTGTAAAGTATGGTCAATAATTTACACTCTAATTTAAAGAGATATGTAAATCTACACTAGAGTGGAATCTATTTTGTGAAGTGTGTTGCCTATCTTTCACAACAAAATCCATTTTAAACAAACATATAAACCCACACTGGGGAAAAATTCTTTTATATTTTCTTGCTATTTTTATGGAAAACTCATTGTAAATTACACAGACTGTAGCACAATTTTCTTTCTTCTGAAATTGGTAACACATTTATTAGAAAATCCAATGTAGAAACACACAACACCATGCTAGTTGCCAATTGTGAAGCTTAAAAGTTAAAACAAAATCTGAATTAAAGATAGATGTACCTACTTTTGGTGCATCTTCTGCAAGTAATGTTGCATCTAGTAACAGTATGTCGTTCGGTACTCCACCAGACTAGCTTAAACTTGTCCTTGAATCCAGTAAGACCAAGAGACTGAAAGAAATATATCCTATAACATAGTTAACTGGTCAATTGAGGAAAGGAAAACTAATGTTGTTCACCTCTTTAATAGCTCAAGTTTGAGAGTTTAAGAGAATTTTAATAGAATATTCGGATATCTATGTATCTTATATAGGGATAAAGTGTTAACCCCAGGAAGGTGCCTCTTGATTTCTGAGAATTTTGACTGAAGTTAAATAAATCAAAAGAGAGAAACCTTATTCTTGTGAAGTGTGTAACTCCTTATTTACAGAGTAATCTAATTTAACAGTACACACATGGAAAAACTCTAACAAAACATAAGTGTCAAGTGTGTTAATTATGTATTAGAAAATCTCATTTAGAGATTCATATGCAAAGACATACTGAATGCCTACTAAACACTGTCCTCGAGTGTCTAAGGTCTCTATGTACAGGGGTTTGTCAGAGGAACCTGGCATGAAGATACTTTCCCCTTCAAGTAAATCCTGAACAAATATTCAAAATAACATAGTATTCGAAGCCCAAATAAGATCCCCTCATCATACTAGCTTCTCCAAGCAATGGTGCACCTTCTCCAAGGAATGGTGCCTCTGTTAACGTCACTAAGCTGGATACTCCACCAGATTAGATGAATTCTTGTTCTAGAATACGGTAAGATTTAGAGACCACTATAAAGATATACTATAACATAGTTAACTGGTCAATTAGCGAAAGGAAAATTAATAGGTAAAAGAGAACTTTAATAGAACACACAGATACCTATGTATCTCAGATAGAGATCAAGTCTAAACCACAGGAAGGGGCCATGTATTTCTGAAATGTAATTTAAGTGAAATAAACAAGGAGAAAAGCGTTATTGCTGTGAAGTGTGTACTTCATCATTTAGAACAATTACTGATACATATGCTTACCCACACAGGAGAGAAAACTACCCATACAGGAGAGAAACCTTATAGTTGTCAAATGTGTGGCTTGCAAAATCTAAGCTAGGGATACATATGAGAATACACACCGGTGAGAAACCTTATTCTTGTGAAATGGGTGGCTTATCATTCAAAACAAAGGACCATTTAAAGTCACACATGAAATAACACACTGGCGAGAAACCTTATTCTTGTGAGTTGTGTACATCGTCATTTAAAACAAACTCTGCATTAAAGATACATGCGCGTACTCACACTGGAGAGAGTTTGAATTACCTACTAGACACTATCCTCGAGTGTCTTCAGTCTCTCTGTACAAGGGTTTGTCAGGACAACCTGACATGAGGATACTTACCCTACAAGTAAACCCTGACCAAATATTCAAATTACATAGTACCTGCAGCACAAATAAGATCCCCTCGTATGAGGAATAGTGCATCTGCTCCTTGTGATGTTACCTCAAGTAACACCACGTGCTGGATACTCCACCAGACTAGATGAATTCTTGTCCTGGAATCCGGTAAGACCAACAGACCACAAGAAAGATATACTATGACATATTGACTGGTCAGTTGGGGAGAGAAGAAATTATTCTTAACTTTTTTACTAACTCAATGCTTGAGAAATAAAAGAGAATTTTAATAGAATACTCGGGTATCTATGTATCTCATATAGAGATCAAGTGTTAGCCCCAGGAAGGGGCCCCTTGATTTCTGAGAACTTCGACTGAAGTAAAATTAAACATTAAGAGAGAAACCTTATTCCTGTGAATTATGTGGCTCATCATTTACAGATACATCTCAGTTTACAGTACATATGCGAAGACATTATGGAGAGAAACCTTATAGTTGTGGTATGTGTGATTCATCATTTACAACGAAATCAGAATTAGAGATCCATGTACGCACTCACACTGGAGAGAAACCTTTTTCTTGTGAAGTGTGTGGCTCAGCATTTACAGGAAAATCTCAGTTCATATGCGAAAACACACTGGAGAGAAATCTTGTGCGTCTTATAGATGTGATGTATGTTATTCATCGTTTGCTACAAAATATCAATTAGAGATACATGTATATACACACACTGGAATGAATCGTTATTCATGTCAAGTGTGTGGCTCATCGTTCACAAGTAAATATTATTTAAAAACACACATACTAAAACACACTGGAGAGAGACCTTATTCTTGTCAAGTGTGTGGCTTATCATTTATAAGAAAAGATTAGAGCTGAAAGGGAGAAAATAACAAAATATCAGGGTCTAATGTATGATATGAAAAGAAACTGGAACCTCAAAGAGATCTCTATCATTCCAGTTATCATAGGAGCCACTGGACTCATGAAGAAGAACTTGAAAAAGTATTTAGCAAGTATACCTGGTGAACCAAGTGCAAGAGAAATCCAGACAACTGCACTCAAGGGAACGGCCAGAATCCTGAAAAGAGCTCTCGCTTGGAGTCTGTAAATAGCGGGTGATCGTATGGCATTTGGAAGAATGCCCCGTCCCCAGCAAATGAATGAAAAGAAAAATAAAAAAAAAGGGAGATAAACTGATAGAAACTGTAAAAGAATACACAGAAGACATCTGCATGGAGTTTGGATTCGAAAAATGTGCTAAATGCACAATAAAGAAAGGGAAAAAGACAGCATCAGAACATCTTAATATTAACACTGGCTCTATTGAAGACCTAGGACAAGATGATGTCTATAAATACCTTGGAGTAGAGGAGAATGAGACGCTTGAGCACGGAAAGATGAGAGAGAAGGTACAGAAAGAATATATTAATTGCCTGAAAAAAATCCTCACATCTGAACTCTCATCAAAAAATAAAATAACTGCCATAAACCAACTGGCAATACCTGTCGTTTCCTACAGATTCGGCATTATAGATTGGCCACAAGGCTACATCAGCAAACTAGACACAAAAACTCGGAAAATGCTTGCCTTAAACAAAGTCATTTACCGACACCAGTGTATGGACAGGTTATACTTACCGCGAAGAGAAGGTGGTATGGGCCTCATTGAGATCAACCATGCCTACCGAGCCTCAATGGTCAGTGTGGGACAATATATAAAGAGCTCCTGTGATCAAAAAATGAGAATGGTGAATGAGCATCACACCAAATACCTTCCTCAGTAGACCTCAACAACAAAACTAGCCGATAATTTCAGTGGTAACACACTGGAGAACATCAACGAAGATGATAACAACCCAGCGACCCTGATTGCATGCAAGAAGAGGGAGGAGTACACGAAAAAGGAGCTGAAGACCAGACTAGAAGGATGGCGAAATAATAAAAGAGCAGGAAAGTTCATTGAAGAACTTAACCAGAGCTATATCGACAAGGAGGCTTCACTACAATGGCTCAATAGTGGCAACTTCCCGTTCGATGAGGAACGGATACTAATAGCAGCACAAGACCAAGGCCTACTTACTAATGGGTTTAAGAAAATGGCTGGTCTACAAAAAACTGACCAGTGCAGGTTCTGCCACTCTGCCATTGAAAGTCCAAGCCACCTAATGTCTGGATGCAAGATCCTTTTGGCTGATGGCCATTACAATGCCCGCCACAACAAAGTATGTAAATACCTACATTGGAAGATCTGCAGAGAGATGCAGCTAGAAAGATCACTGAACATCTGGGAACATGAACCCCCACCCATAACATCGAATGGAAAAGTTACAGTGTTCTATGATAAAGACATACAGGTGGGCAGATACATAAAAAACAAGGCTATCAAACCAGACATTGTCATCTGGAACAAACCAGAAAAAACTGCTCTCATCATTGATGTAACCGTCCCAAATGACTATGGCCTCAATAGAGCCGAACGGGAAAAAATAACAAAATACCAAGATCTCAAAAATGATTTCAAAGTAACATGGTCCCTCGATGAAATGAACATCATACCGGTTGTAGTGGGGGCAACTGGTCTCGTGAAAAAAAAATCTAAGTAAATACTTAGAAACAATCCCTGGAAAACCAAATTGTAGGGAAGTACAGATAGCAGCCCTAAAAGGAACAACATCTATCCTAAAGAGAGCGCTCGGATATAAATTTTACTCATAGGGAAATCAAGTGTTAGCCTCAAGAGTAGGCCCCTTGATCTCTTTAAATAAACTAAATTAAAATGAAAAGTGTGCGGATCATCGTTTGTAAGAAAACAGTATTTAGTGAAACACATACGAATCCACACTGGGGAGAAACCTTATTCTTGTGAATTGTGTAGCTCATCGTTTACAGATAAATCTAATTTACTAGTACATATGCGAAAACACACCAGAGAAAAACCATATTCATGTGATGTATGTGGCTTATCATTTACAGTAACATCTAATTTAAAAGTACATATGCGTAAACACCCTGGAGAGTACCGGTTGTAGTAGGAGCAACTGGCCTAATGAAAAAAAAAACTTAATAAATACTTAAAAACAATTCCTGGGAGACCGAACTGTAGCGAAATACAGATAGCAGCCATTTAAATGGATAACATCTATCCTAAATAGAGCCCTCGGATATAAACTTAAATCGTAATGAAATCAAGTGTTAGCTCCAAGAAGGAGCCCCTTGATTTCCTCGAACTAACTGAAGTAAAATAAAAAGAGAGATACCTTGTTAAGTGTGTGACTCTTCACTTCTAAGAAAAAAATAAAGACATGTGTAGAGTCACTCGAGACGATTTCTCCAAATTGCCAGGATACTATTGAAACATATATAGATATAAAACATAACCAAATATTTTACTGAAAATTATATAAAACATAATAACTGGCAAGCCATCAGCCAGAATAAGAAGAATATTTCAGCAAGTTCATGCACTGGTTTATATTAGTAAAATAATGAATCTGTGACTAGTGATGCTACCACATGTAAGAACACGAATATGAATACTCCACCAACTTAGCTTAACGTTGGTCCTCGGATTCAGCAAAAACAAGTAAAATAACCAAAATCTATATAACCCATTGAAAAAAGAAAAACTAGTAAAAAATCTCAGAAGGAAGGAAAAGCGTTTGCTCTTTAAAAAGTAATAATAAAATGTGGCTTTTCGGTTTAAAAATATACATGGAAAAACATGCTGATAAATATTCTTGTACTACTCCCATTTCTATTCTCAATATTTTCAAAAATAGAATGGACCTTTAGCAATTATATGTGTGTCTTTAACCATACAAAAAAACAATGAAAAGCTAAGTTGTTTCTAGGTGTACCTGTTTTGTAGTAATTTTATCTATTACTGCACCTTGCAAATTTTCTATTGAATGAATAGAAACTTTAATTAGTTTACTTTTTCACATGGAAATAAAAGTTTTTATTACACACATCGCCTTCAGTCTTATTAATATTTTATATTTATTGTTCCAATATGTAAAACTTTACACTTTGTTATATTTAATTTGAATTCTGAATTCGTAATTTCCAATTTTAATAATGTCTTTGTATCATTCATTGTAATAATTATCTAGCAAGCAATTAAACGTAACGAGCAGATAATATTTACTATGTATCTGACGTCATCAGCAAAAAAGCAGCTTAATACATAACATATCTGCGCCAAAGATGACCTAGCAAACAGTTTTCTCCAGATTTTTCTTCGATTTTCTACCTTCTTGAGCATGTTATTCAGTTCCAGACTTGTCCACTACCGCCTACTTGTACAGTTTCTTGTATAATTGTCTTTGTGAGTTTTTATGATCATGTGAAATCTGTTATGGTAACTACCTTACGGACTACATGATCTCTTCCGCCTCACTATAAATACCGGTAACACAGGCCTTTCGGTGTTGAAACTACACCAGTTTCCGAAGATAAAGACACCTCAAACGGAAACAGGTGTCTTAAAGAGTGGACATGCACTTTACCAGCTTGTTTAACCAAAGCTGACCTCACAACATACTCCCTTCAACTAAGCAACTTCAAAAGAATTTTAAGAACTCAAGAAAGTCTGGACTTACGTGGACTCTTTACTAACACCACATTATCAATGCTTAGTGTATTTCGAGATTTCACTCCAGAATGGCATTTGAGCGTTTCCCCCAAGCTCAACAGTTATTCATCAATCAACTGAGGTCTAAATATTTCTAGACGTGCATGGTTCTGGTGAGGGTCATAGACGAAACGAAATCCTCCTCGTTCAGGTTCAACAGCAGCCCTGGATTTACATTAGCCTATAAACATTATTTCGCATTGCTGCTTCCAGATCATCTATAAGTAAGATAGCAGTTGTTGACAGCTCTCTGAATGTTGCATATACAGGTCAGTAGAGAGAAATAGTGTACTTAACCCCGACCAATCACCTTGTGGAGGTAGGTTTCGACTGTCTGCATACTTCTTTCCAAGACACTCAGGAAGAGAATAGTGGAATGGGGCAGAATTTGATTTGAAAATAACCAAACTTTGGCTGGAAATCATGATACAATACTAGCCTCTTGAACAACCTGCCACCACCCAGAAAGGTTTTTTGCGTTGTCACTGTAAATTCCGTACATGTTGGTGAATCGTCCCAGTGACTGAACGAAAGACAACACTCATGTCTGGCATCACTTCAATGTGCACAGCTTTTGCACTATAAGTGAATATGAGCAAATACATTTTCACCTCCCAATTGTCTTCCCTAATCCAAAATGTGCCCAGTAAAATCGACTCTTGTGTGTTCGAATGGTACCTCCAGCTTCACACGGGAAATTGGGAGACAGGGGATATTAGGAAGCAAGATATGCCTGGCATTGTACCCCCTGCACAACGGAAGGTAGCCAGGACTGTCTTCACGATGCGTCTTCCTTTGGGCATTCAGTAGCCTCGTCGTTTCACCTCAGCTAATGTGGACGCAACCCCCAAGTGCTGGCACCTTATGTGGAAATCCATTATTAGAAGCCGAGTTACCAGGGATGCTTTACTAACAGAATAAGAATGGTTTCCCAATTGTGCCACCTGACAGTGTCAATGAACAGATCCCAGGGGTAATATTTCCAGAAGGATCTGGTAAAAACTCAAAGGATATGCTTGCTGTTGTATTGCCTTCATGAGAAGAATGGCCGCCAGCCTCTTAACCGCCGTAAACTATTTATGAACTTGAGGATCAACGAAGTCACCCTCAAGAGCTTTGAAAAAGAAGAAAACCTTTCTAGGGACAAGGCCGTTGGGAATTCCTCTTCCTGGATAACTTCAGCATTTACTGACAAACAAGCTATCCACTGGTTGCACGCGTTGAGACTTGGCAAATATCGAGCAGCTTATGGAGTAATTCCGCTACTGAACCAACTCGGACCCTGGCCCCAGAATCGAATGCGGGCCTTAAACCTTTCCGAATGTGAACGCTATAGTAATTAATTCAGCAATGTTTTCTGAGCTTAGTACATACCGGGATGATGATTTCAGACTAGACAAGGATGTCAACTAAGTCCATATCTGCAAGACATCATTCAGCCTGTTTCTGGCAAACATAATTTTTACTCACGATGGATCCAGGAATAGATAACCTGAGAATCAGTGGCTATCTCTATTTTTTTGAGAATTTCTGGATCTACCCAAAAGAGTGGGCAAGCATTTCAAAGACAAGTAAACCGTCAAAACTTCCGAGGTTTGGAGACTCTTTCTTTTTAAGTTTGCCACCTTCGACGATTCTTATCGGCCTCCAGCACATGACGTGCTTATTCGCTCGAAAGGAGGGCAGTAAATTGAATATGTCGCTTGTAAAATTCAATCTTTGATAGGAAGCTGGATTAAGAAAAATAGAAAAAGTGGTTGAATGTGGGTAGTAGAAGTCGGATCTGGCTTCAGGACAGACCTATGAGGAATCCAAATATACCTTTTAAACGGCTGAAGGGAAACAAATATTTCTTCTATAATTTCTGCTGACGGAAAACCTCTAAATAGTCTCGATAAAGACCATCGTGCTCAAGTCTTCGTGCCACATGGTTCAATATACGTAAAGCTATAGAATGGTTGAAAGGGACATAATATCTTGCCTGTCCCACACGACAATCATATATAATGTTTATTGTCCTTGATGCCAATAGATTCCTGGAATAGCGCAACTTTTCCTCATCGTAATTGGACATCTCCTGCCCTTTATCCTCAGCGACTTTACACTGATCATTATTTCAAAAAACCCTCTGCACATCGCTGTCTTAGAAGAATTCGCTACGAACGTCCGCATATATGCTCTCAGACTACAGCACAAAACGCAGCTGTGAATTTTTAAACTTAGCAGACAATTCCAACAAAGAATCAAATGAAAGGTGACCAGCCTTCTCATTCTGAGTGCGTCCCGATGAGTGTAATCTGGTCCCCTCTCCAAATGGAGCGAGTCCAGTTTGGAGAGAATATGCCCATTTAAACAAGGCACCAGGTACTGAATCACGTCTACCCCAAATATTCCTTTAATTGGAACAACATTGGTGCCTCGGTCAAATCTTCCAGCAAGAGGAAACCTTATACGCTGGAATTTGTCCAATTCATGTGTACAGATAAATCAGTTACAAGAAGTAAATGTATCCTATTGAAGTGCTTGTCGAAGTCTCGACGGATTGTAGACAACTTGAAATTACAATCTAGGCAAATGAACTCTAAGCTGTCGAGCGGCTTCAAAACCTCAGTGAACAAATAGGTTCGTCCACTACGAGTAGCCAACAAACAATTGGCTTATACTTTTTAGCAATTTCTGCCAAAGTTGACACATTAGATAGGTGGGGAATTAATAAAATTCTTTGAATGAGTTCGGAATGCCAAGCCAACCTAAAATGAAGTATCTCTCTAGGTGGAGTTTGAGCAAGACGTCGACTTCGCATCTCTAATTGATCCTCACTCAGCATTAGGGTGAAAGTGATAGCTCCCCTTGATAAGGAGGCGTTTGACAGCCTCCCTGGTTTCCCATAAAATAGAAAACAGTGGTGGGATTTTTTTACGAGAGAGATGAATCAGTTCACCCTTCTCTGGGGAATCTGGACAAAAAATTTTCGCCATCAGACGAACGCGTCATTCAAAAAAGCGCAGTTAAAAGAGACTGTTCTGTAACAAAGTCGTTCAGGATGGAAAAGAATTATCACGCTTAACGGACACCATATATTGTTTCTTACTCAATCAGCTTTTATTTCACAATATCGCGCTTAAAAAACTTTTCTAGCTTCTCTTATTTTATATCCAATCATCTTTTTCTACCATCTCTTTTGCGCGACATTGCGCCCCGAAAACTCAAACTCGACTGTTCAAATCTCTAGCTTCAACCCCCTTTTTCCCCAATTAACGTCTGCTTCTTCCAATTATTGTTTTTTTTCTTTTTCTTCATTTTCACACCATACTCGCGCCTTCCTCCCCTCCTTGTATTGATCTGTAAAGCTAAGCCGATGAGCGATAAAGAAAAATAAATAAAGAAACGAACAGTCACCCACGCCAAACATCATTGCATAGCATCCTTCCCCCCTCTCCGGTGCGTACTTGGTGATGTTAAGAAAGACAGAGAAAGAAGCAGACAGTGTGATAGGCTGCGATTGCCTTTACTTTCTCCTCTCTCCTCCTTGTGAGCCGAGCGTCTTATTTTATATTCAAAGGTCTTTTTTGTTTTTTCCTTGCTCTTTCAAACCCAATCGTTTAATCTTCTTTTTTATTTGTATGATTTGAAATATGTATTTATGTGCTCACTACGTCACAAGGGAGATGACTTTTTTATGGCATTCATACTTCTTAAATCTGAAGTTGCATTGATTAAATAATTCATCCAAGTTATAATTATTTTTTAATTGTTTTGAGTTTTAACATGTACACAATAATTATTTAGAGATTATTTTAAATCTTGGTCTGTCAAATATTTTTGTAATACAGTATTCCAATTTCTTTCACTTTGTTTTATAAAATATAAAGATTGCTTTAATTTGCAAAAAAGTCTCTCACGTTGCGTATTTTCTTGTATAGAAAAGCAAAGCTTCCGACTATATAGACGAAAACAATGTTCTAAAATCTTCGTCTTTTAACATTTTTAATGTCTCTTTTGGTTTTTCAGAAACAGTTTACTGGTACTTAATTATACACTTGCTCTCTCTGTTTTCTTTTATATAAATATAAACACATTATTTATTATAAACGTATCTTATTCATACATGAGATATATGTATTTCTATTCTTCTTATGATGAGCAGATAAGTTGTTGTTTTTTTATTTTGCTCTGTCCACAAAAGTCTGTTTATTTGACTTTTTGTTGATATTGTTAGCATAGCGGTTACCAGGGTTAGGATGTAGAGTTTATTATCTTTACACTAACCCGTATGGGAAAAGAGGCTTGCTAAACTACGTTATCTATGGGGAAATATTAAATGAAGAAGGAATCGACCAAGTACAGTTTACAAACATTTATTCGCTTGGACAAAGGTAAAAACAATTGACAACATTACACAATAGAACACACAAGAAATGTTACTCACCATTTATGGTGGGACTCTACCAATTTGGTAGGTGTTACTTTGGTCTCTACCGCGTGGGGTCTTACCCTACACGGCGAAAGTTAAATAGGTCCTTCTCTCTGGAATATCTAGCCAGGATCTGCTTAACAAGGGGACCTAACTCACCGGTGTCTTTTGCCCGGTGGTAGTTAGGCCTTGTCCCCTACAATACTCCCCCCCAAAATACAGAGTATCTGAAATTACATATAAACAAACAAAAAAAGTTTTTACATGGAGACAAAATTCTCTAAATGTCTAGGCCACCTCACGTGTCTGCCTGAACGTGTCTTTTTTTGTGTTTTCTCAAGTGTCATGTCCATGGGCACCACACTTGGAGGTGTTACTTCTAGGTAGGCATCTTCAAGTACTGCAGGTTTTAGCCGGTCCACAGAAATGTTTTGTTCCATGTTCTTAATAAGAACGCTGAAAAATTTCTCGTGCCTCTTGATTACCTTAAATGGACCGCGATACGGTGGTTGCAGCGAGTGCGACCTAGCAGTATCTCGGACGAATACGTGAGTACACGATTTTAAATGTTTCGGCAAATACACTTTAGTGCACTTATTCTCCCCTGAAGGCGAATATGCCATCTTGGCCATTTTTGAGGTCAGTCTGTCGACGAACGCTGTTACGTCCCACACTTTCTTTGGCGCCTCGAAGAAATACTGTGCAGGTAGCCGCAGTGTCGTTCCATACAGTGCTTCAGCTGCCGAACAGTCCATCTCTTTCTTTACTGTGGTGCGCAGCCCCAACAAGATCAGTGGAAGGTGTTCTAGCCACTTGGTATTGTTAGTAAGCTCCGCACGTAAAGAAGCTTTCAGGCTGCGGTGCAAACGCTCGACCATACCATTTGCTTGGGGGTGATAAGCCGTAGTGTGGATGTTCCTGGTGCCCAAGAGTTTTGACAGTTTGTGAAACATTTCAGACTCAAACTGTCGACCTCTGTCTGTAGTCACGTTCTCCGGGACACCGAATCTTGCCACCCAGCCGGCAAGGAATGTTCTGGCTGTCGTATATGCTGTCATGTCTGGCATGGGAAGGGCTTCGAACCATCGTGAGAACCTGTCAACGCATGTTAATAGGTAGCACTGACCTTCACATGTGGGAAATGGTCCCGTAATGTCTATGTGAATGTGCTTGAATCTCTCATCAGGCACTGGAAACGTGCCTAGAGGGGCTCGAGTATGGCGTCCGACCTTGGCTTTCTGACACTTCACGCACATTTTTGCCCAAGCTCTCACATCTGCTTTGATCCGCGGCCAGACGTACCGGTCAGTTAGTAACCGTATCGATGCGTTGGCTCCCGGATGTGATAGTCCATGTACCGCATCAAATATGTCTTTGCGTAATGATGCTGGCACATATGGGCGCAGTTTATTTGTGCTGGTGTCGCATATAATTATTTTGTTGCTGGTAGGGTTGGTGATCGTCACCAGATTCAATGACGTTGCATTGTTCTGTAGAAGGTTTTGCAGGTGGTCATCTTTCTGCTGTTCCTCAGACAAGGTGTTGACGTCGATGGAAGGTTCCAATATGAAGGAATTAATTCCGCGTGACAAGGTGTCTGCTGGGATGTTGTCTACTCCCTTGACATGTCGTATGTCAGACGTGAACTGGAGGATGTAGTCCATCTGGCGAATCTCTCTTGGAGAGTATTTGTCTGAAGAAGACTGCAAGGCGCCTAATAAAGGCTTGTGGTCTGTCAGTATGTGGAACTGCTGCCCTTCCAGGAGTTGACGGAAATGTCGTATTGCGGAGAATGAGGCTAGTAGTTCTCTGGAAAACGTACTGTAGCGCGTTTCTGTCTCTGTCAGTTTCCTGGAGAAAAAAGAAATGGGTTTCCAGTCGTTATCACATTTTTGTTGCAGCACCGCTCCAACACCAATTGCAGACGCGTCTACTGCCAGGCACAGTTCCCTGTTGGGTTGGATGTGTGACAACTTGACGGTCTCCTCCAGCATGGACTTTACCTTGGTGAATGCCATTACCGCATGCTCTGACAATGAAATGTCGCAATTCTTCACATTTGTCAACAAGTTAGTCAATGGTAAAAGTACTTGGGCGCAGTGGGGGAGGAACCTACGGTAAAAGTTTACTAGCCCTAAGAATTGACGTAAATGTCTCATCGTAACCGGAATGGGAAAGTCTCGGATGGATTTGACCGTTTCCGATGCTGGGGAAATACCCTCCTCTGAGATATGGTGCCCCAAAAACGTGACTTCGGATTGACCGAAAACACACTTTAATGGGTTTAAGACCACACCATATTGCTTCAGGCGTTCGAATACCTGCCGTACATGGTCAATGTGTTCATCTATATTCCGGCTAGCGATGAGTACATCATCCATATAAGCGCAGACGAATGGCAAATCGCGCAAGACCTGGTCTATAAATCTCTGGAATGTTTGAGCTGCATTTCGCAATCCAAAAGGAACTCGTACAAATTCAAACATTCCGAATGGTGTAATAATAGCCGTTTTGGGGATGTGTTCGGGCTCCACCGGTATTTGGTGATATGCCCGAATTAAGTCCAATTTTGTGAAAAAACGATTATTCTGGGCTACTGCTGTTATATCCTGGATATGTGGTACTGGGTACCTATCAGGTTTGGTAACAGCATTTAGTGCCCTGTAGTCCCCACATGCACGCCATGTATTAGGGCTTTTGCTCACCAAATGAAGAGGTGAGGCCCATTCGCTCTTTGAAGGACGAACTATGCCTAACCTCATCATTTGCTGGAATTCTGCCTTAGCCGCTACTATCTTTTCAGGTGCCAACCGCCTGGCTTTGCTATGGACGGGAGGACCATTTGACTCTATGTAGTGCGTTACAGTGTGTGGCAAAACTTCCTTATGAAAGGAGGGAACGGAAATTGAAGGGTATTCCTTCAAAAGTCTCAGGAACGCATTATCCTGGTTTGCATGTGCCACTGCTGGACATAATGGAGTACCAGCCTTGACCACACCACACGCTGTTAGTTGTGTTTCTGGATCTCTTAAACACTGGCCAGTCATATCTACAACAAGGCCGAATGCTTGCAAAAAATCTGTACCCAAAATAGCGCTACTTACATCGGCCACTATAAATATGTGGGTAAATGATCTATGCAAGCCTAAGTTGAGATCCATACACCTCTCCCCATATGTGTGTATCAACGAACCGTTTACAGCTCGTAGCGTGAATTTACAGGGAGGAGACTTCTTGTCGGCTGCAATCGCGGGAATAAGGGACACCTGTGCCCCACTGTCCACCAGAAAGGACGTGCCCGAGTTTCTGTCTACTACATACAGTAGGCGGCCAGAGCGGGATGCACCGACAGTCGACGCCGCTTTCTTCTGTCGGTTTAGGCTTTTCCCGGACCCTTGTAATTGCAAGGTGGAACACAAGAAGTTGCCTTATCGCCAAATCTCTTGTGCTTCCAGCATATTGCTCTCTCCTGGCCCCGGTCTCTGGAGTGGCTGCGGCTATCTCCACGCCTTTGGCGTTGCCTCTCCTTCAATGTTAAGTTGGCCACTTCCTCCGCCATCTTATTCATGCGGGCTTCCAGTCTCTGCTGCCCCTCCAGCAGTCTCGTGAGCACGTCGTCCTTATTCGACGTTTGCACACCGGCCACAGCTGATGGCTGTGTAGATAGTATGTCAGCTATGTGGTCCGCTATCACCGCCAGCTGCTCGACTGGTGTGGATTCGTCCTGCGCAGCGATTGCCACCTTATATTGCGTAGGTATTCGCTGGAGGAAGATGTGTTTGACGATGCTTTTATCCATCGCCCCCTCTGCCAACTTTTGTAGGCGTTTGAGGAACTGTGACGGGGTGCTGTCCCCCAGAGTTTCCTGCTCTAACAGTTGGGCAATACGCTTATGCGTCGAGACTGTCACAGCAGTTGTAACTCTCTCACGGAGCAAATCGTATGGCTTGTCCGTGGGAGGAGAGATAATTAGATCTCTTACCTCAGCGACTACGTCTTGAGGTAAGATCGAGGCCACATAACAGAATTTGTCTGTCTGCCCGGATATCGCTTTCTGCCTAAAGAAAAGGTCAAGCTGGGCAAAGAACAAAGCGGGGTCGTCTAGTGTTAGCATAGCGGTTACCAGGGTTAGGATGTAGAGTTTATTATCTTTACACTAACCCGTATGGGAAAAGAGGCTTGCTAAACTACGTTATCTATGGGGAAATATTAAATGAAGAAGGAATCGACCAAGTACAGTTTACAAACATTTATTCGCTTGGACAAAGGTAAAAACAATTGACAACATTACACAATAGAACACACAAGAAATGTTACTCACCATTTATGGTGGGACTCTACCAATTTGGTAGGTGTTACTTTGGTCTCTACCGCGTGGGGTCTTACCCTACACGGCGAAAGTTAAATAGGTCCTTCTCTCTGGAATATCTAGCCAGGATCTGCTTAACAAGGGGACCTAACTCACCGGTGTCTTTTGCCCGGTGGTAGTTAGGCCTTGTCCCCTACAATATTGTATCTGTTTTCTCTTTGAGAATATCTTTTCTCAACTTTATCTGATTCTCAAAAATTTTCATTTGTCTGTTTAGCATTTTCAATTTCTGCCTTATAAATGTTTCTTCTATATTTTAGCCAAATTACTGACTCATAAACAATTCGTCGATTTATATTTGCTAAATTCAACTGTTATCTTTCTTCATTTTATAAACGCTTTATTTCACAAAGTGATTTACTACACTTGTTTTGTCAGAATATTTGATACAAGCAGATTTATTCCGCTATTTAATATCGTTGTGAAAAGATAAAGACTAAGACAGATCAACCGCAATGGATTTTTTACAACAAACAATTATACACATAGAATCAAGTTTATTATGGCGGCCTTTCTGATTCTCCATAACTAGACAGTAGCGGACCATTGGGTCCCGGACACTAACGATCAGGGGCAGCAAAATGCCCTCCGGTCGTGACAAAGCCCTCAAAGAGAACCGATACATTAAAATAACATACTAACTAGGCGCCACCCTTGTTTATATGACATTTGACAAATTGAAATTTTATTGAATGAAAATGTAATTCCCATCGGCCGGCGATAGGAAGTAAAACATCACATCATGTTCTCGATTGACTTACACAGCCGTCTCACGTAAAATGGAACTTTAAATTATTGATTAAAGAATCGCTGCCGTTCTGTTCTTCGACAGCGTGCAGAAAGCATTATTAGTTGTTCGTTAATGTTGTTTGAGTTTAATTGTTTCTTACTTGTCTCACTTACGAAGTATTTCGGAATACATAAATATATCAATTACTGATTGCAACACTCAATCACAAAAACAGCTTGGTGACAATAATAGCACACTATAAACAATTAATATAAATTTCGGTGAATAAACTAGGAAATAACACTGTCGTCAATATCTTAGCTAGAATAACTGGTTGATTATGAATCAGCAGAGAAAAATCGACTTTACTTTATTACATACATTAACACTACCCGTAATTCGCTTTCTAATGAAATTTTTAGTATTTTTTTCCTTTTCCTTTAAACAATTATAGACTCACTCCCGTAGTTAAATGCCGGACTTTCTTTATTAAGAACAAAAACGCAAATCGACGATTATTCTACATCATCAACAAAAAATACAGATTCACTCCCGACGAAAAAAACTTTAAAAAAAGGTCGGTTCAAATTCTATAGAAGTACCAAAACACAAACACACACACACACACTTATCTTACAATTTATAGTGAAGAATTAGTTTCGATATACCTTTAACGTAAAATGTTGCTGTTTTTTGTATGAACTAACTTACGGCGTATTTCAGAATAAATAAACAATACACGTACTTCGTTTCACTCTCCAAAAAATTCTCGATTAAATATATCTTTTCATCGGATAACGCCGGGACACGGGTCCCGCTAGTTATAAAATAAATGAAAATAACGAAATAATATTTAAACAGAGATGTCGGCAAGATCAAGTCCAAATGGAAAAAAAAACCTCTCTCTCTCTCTCTCTTTTAAAAAAAAACGTCGTTCAGTTCAACATAAAAAAAAATCCAGCACTATTCTTTTCTTTCGTTCGCTTTCCAATCCCACGTTCAGAACGATCTCCATGTAACTGACTGAATCTTCACTTTCGCTCTCTTATTGAAAAAAAATGCGGCGCATACAAACCAACTTAATTTGCATAAATCTCTCACTCGACACCGCTGCTCGCATTTTCAAATAAAAACCTTATTTGACTTTCTGACGCCTTTCTCCTCCCACTCCTCTTTCTTTTTTTGTCGTCAGCGAGCGTTTTCGGGTTCGCCCCACACACACAGCATACCAGACACTGCCTCTTTGAACAGCGCCGACAAGTGTCTGCATCTACGTCAATCGGCCGCTCTCCGTTACAACAAATGTACATGTTTTCACTAATATCGAAGATATACATCCGATAAGGTAAAGATTGAATGCATGATCTCATCAAGCAATTCGGCTGAATAATCGATAAATAATCGTCAGTTCTGGAAATCTCGACGTAAAAATCTTGAGACTGAATATGGAATCTTGAGATAGAGAAAATAATCTCGAGATTGCAATAAACACATGTTAAAAATGATCTGAGTGATGTTTTAAAATGTATATTTTTTGGATTATTTTTTAACAAGATTCAATTATTCTAGATAATTATTTCTAACGTGCAACATTATCCTTTGTGTCGCATTTGCATTTCTGGAAAAAATAATGTGAGAAATAAATCTGATTGAAAAGCAAGTCCAACAAGCGGGCATTCGTTTGGATTTCTGCATAGCTCACATGGAAGACGCCAAAACTTTCTTTAACTAATTAATCTAAGTAAAACCAAGTACAAAGAAATGGGAATTCCAGTTAAAAAGCGTATTAGAAGAGATACAAAGCTACCTGGAGAAACTGAATATGATGTTGATCAAAGGTTTGAGCAAGACGTTAAGTGATCTATATGAATGTCATGATCGGATTGTTACTGAACGACTGGAAGCAAGATTTGACTCGATGTTTCATCTGCGAACTGTCTTCGCTGGATTATCGTCGCCAGCAACCCTAGAAGAAACTGCAGATAAGTTGCAACACAAATACACGCCAAATAATACCCTGGGGACTGGGATATTTCTATTTTGCCTTCGAGAATTTTAAGTGGGAGTTTTCGAGGAGAAAAGTGGTATAAGCCTAACAGTTATGACCAACTGATCGGCTATTGTATTGGCTGAGATGAATCGGTACCAGTTTGCTACGAGCCAGCACACTGCCGCCATATTGTTTAAATATCGATGACTTCTTAGCTGCCCGCTGATTGGTTCAAGCAATCTACTTCCTCCTTGGCTATCCGCTCTCTATCTTTTTATTCTGCGGCACAAGAAGATTCTTCTCTTTCTTTCCTTCTTTGGCACTGCCAAACACACGCCCCCCCCCTCTCTGGGGACGCTACAGACATACTCCCAGGCGTTTGGCCCTGGGTCCGACTTCGACAACAAGACAAAATAGCTACTGCCGCATACACTTGGAATTAATATCCGCTCTCTCTCTATCTTTTTCTTGCCTCTCTCGACATGTAGACGGCTACTACACCACACTACATAGCTCTGGCCACTTCGACACGACGTACCGAGAAGCCAAAATGGCTACTGCCTCATACACGTGGACTTAATATAACACACACTCACATAACTGCTTACATGTGAACTGACTTTCAAACCGGTATACAGACACACATACTTACATACACACTTGGACACGTCCTGACACCATAGCCGGTGTACAAACATTCAGTATTATGGACAATTCTCTTTTCCCGACTGGGGAATTATAATAACGGGAAATTCCTTTACTTTTGTCTTCGTCCATACTTAGGGACATACTAACCCCTTTTTTTCTTTTTGTTCACGTACTAACGAGAAAGACTCAATAAAGTTGTTTTATGTATTATAAATGGGCTTTGTTGCATCGTAAGGAGAAGCTACTCAATACTAAAGTTTATTAAAATGTTGTGACTTCGAAGGGCCGATAATAAATAAGACAACACGGTGGTATATTTACAAGAGTGTGTATTTAGAGAGGTAGAGAATAGTATGTTACAGAAAGACCGCCCTGAGACTGATTTGAGACTTCGTCGTAAGTTCCTCTCTACATCGTGTCTAGAAAATACCATATAGTCACGAAATAGGGTAGATGACCATCACGCCATAACAACCCCATTTTTAGACTCGCTACGTATGGATTCATTGCTTTTTCTTTTAGGGTTTATCACAATAAAGTCCGTTATCTTACGTTTTCTTTTTATCTTTGCTGCTAAAAACCTGTCTGCGAGTTTGGTATCTAAAATGTGTCAAACACAACATTCATTAGTTTTTCCTTGGAGTATTATTATCGACAGCATCTGAATATCGTCTCTTTATCTTTTGTAGGTAAACTTGGGTCTCTTTATTATGTAAATCATGATTCCAATACGTTTGTCTATTATCTCTGTGTTTCAGTGTGATTTATTTTTTTGAAAAGGCGAAATAAATTTTTTTCTCTAACTAAGAAGCGTCCCTTCGTGACATTCTTTTCACTTCCTGCTTTCGTATGGGTTTGTAATAGTCTATCAAACAGTTTTATTCTTTCTTGCAAAAATTGCTTGTTTCAGGTAATCCTATATACCTGCAAACATTCTTGAATGGCCTTTTTATGTAGATGTACCTGTCGCTTTCTTAAGCGCTCTTTTGAATCTATCTCCGAATCATTTCTCGCATAGTCCGGCGTTTTCGTGACACTACAAAAGTTTGACAGAATATTTTAAATTCACTAGACGTGAGTTGCGTTCCGTTCTCCGATACAATACAGTCAACGATTACGAACCAGGCGAATAATTCATGTAAAAAAACAATGGTAATTCAATAGTTGGTTTCTTACATTTTAATATGTCCGGCCATTTTGAGAAACTGTCCACAACTATTAGGTAATAGAAACCATTCAGAGGGACAGCCAAATTTATGTGGGTCCTAGTCTACGGTTGGTCAGTTTGGGATCAGGGTCTGAACATTATAGAAGCTGTCTTCGCTGCAAAAGCACAACTTTTGCATATTTTCACCGCATTTCCAATGTCTTTGTCCATGCTTATCCATGAGACTTTTCATTCATGAAATTTGTTTCATGAAATCTTTTTTGTAATGCTGCAGGAATAACCATCTGATTGCCGTACATAACAACATCACAGATCGAATAAAGTTCCCAGATTTCTCGGTGTTTATCTTTTATTTCACTTTTTATGTTCTTTAAGAAATCGTCGTCTAGCGTCATTTCTTTTATTTCGTCGATGGCGTTACACTATATATTTTAAACTCTATTTCAGTTTGTAGGGAGGCAATCACTGTGTCTTCATGGAGTTCAACATATTTTTGGATAAGTCTAGATAATCCGTCAGCATATATGATTTTTTACGATGGGAGATAGTCCATTTTATAATTGTAATTGAAAAGAAATGTTACCCATCTCTGTAGTGTTTTTGCAGCATGCATTGGTAAAGCCTTTTTTGACCCATAAATCGTTAGCAGCGGTTTATGGTCTGTTTGCAACACAAAATGTCGTCCGTAAACAAAACATTTAAATTTGATGACTGCAAAAATAATACCCAATACTCGATTTGTGAGTATTTTTTCTGAAGGTATTAATGTACGAGACGAGTGAGCGATAGGTTTTCGCAACCCGTCTTCCATTTTGTGTAATATTCAAGCTCTAATGCCATACGAGCTATCATCGGTAGCTACAATGATTTCAAGATAAGGATTCTAATGCCTAAAAAATAGTTCTTATGTGAGGATATTTTTATTTTTTTTAAAAACCTCCTGCCATTCTGTCGTTCAGACCCAATTGTTGTCTTAAAAAGAAGAAAAAGATTGGGTCTGAACGACATTAAGAGGTGCTCGCCAATTGTGCATGTTTTGAGAAACACATTGTAATATTGCTAAACTAAGAAACCTTTGAAGTGACGATACTTTTTCCGGGTCCGGCATATTTTTTTAATCGCACTTGCTCGCTCTGGTCTTTTACCATCTTTGTCCAATATATTTTATTTTTTCTATGAAAAAAATCGCATTTAGTTTAAATTTATTATCTTGAATACTTTTAAATACTTCGTGTACATGCAATTTGTGTTTCTCTGTGCTTTTACTGATCCCTAGAATGTAATCTAGGTAGGCTGTCGCAAATTCCTATCTGCTAAGCAATGTATCGATTACTTGTTGAAAAATGGCTGCTGCAACCTTAATCCCAAATGGTAATCGTTCGAATTTGTACAAACCTTTACCTTTAAGCACTCTTCATCCACAGGTATCAGCCTTTGAAACATTTTCCTTATGTTGAATTTAGCGAAGCCAGAGGATAGTTGTAATCTTTTAATGTTTATGTAGATTTCTCTGCAGGATTTAACATACTGCAGAGAAATCTACATAAACACGAATCTCTTTATTTTTTTAGATAGACTGTAGGCGAAGCCCACTCGCTGTACTATACTTTTGATAATACTCCCATTTTTTTTCGAGTTTATTTAATTCCATGTCAATCTGATTTAATGACGCGAATGGAACATTTCTTTTTCAAAACTTGTTGAATATTTGGTTTGAATTAAAATTTGGCAGTCATTTTTCTTAGTCCACTAGATAAACTTCCGAAAAGCTTTCTTTAGTCTCTCTGCTTCGGCATTGAACGTCTAAATATGTTAGCAGAATGAGTTTATTATTGAAATTTATATATATATAGTCCGTGTCAATGAGTTTGTTTGAGTTATTCATCACAAGCACTTTCAATTTCGAAGTTTTTTCCTTTTAATCTAACGTAAGCGATTATTAGCTCGTTTTCACATTTTATTTGTTCATCAATGACGCTTTTAGCTATTTTTTAAAGTTCTCATCAAAGTTGGTTTTCCGATGTTTTCCATGTTTGAAGATTTATTATTGACAAATCTGAGCTGGAATCAAGTTGGAATTTAATATTTTTATTCAATATATTTTCGTGTACACACTTCCTGATAGTTATAACTTTGTTACAATTGTAATAAAGCTTTTTTTAGTTTGAACTCTGCGTACTTTTGTGTCCCATGTGATCACAATTAAAACACCTTTTCATGTTATATGGACAATCTTTGTACCAACACAATTGCTCTCAACGAAAATACGGTTTAGGAGACAAAGTATTTACTGTTCATCCTTAAATTGAGTTGGTGTATTATTTTCTTTCATATGTGATACCCCGCTTTGCTCAATGTATGTCGAAACTTGGTAAACGCTAATAAAACGTTGGCAGTCCTCTTCGATATATTGAAACTTTAAACCAGATTAATTTTCTAGTTTATTAAGGACCTGATTTCTGCATGTGTATTCAATACAAAACTGTGTGCGAAAATTAGGCTTTTAAAATTGTAGCGCTCAACTCCGGCAATTTGTAATCATCACACCGTTTATCAACTACGCTTGCGAAAGTAGTGTTGTCTTCATCTTTATTCCTTGTGAGATTCATACATTTATCCTTTTGTGAAAAAGGACGTTTTAGGACGACACAATCTAATTAATAATTGTATCTCTTTAACAAATGAAAGGCTGTTGGTTTTTGTGGTAATATATAATTGACGAATTTGGTATGTTAAACCGTATTGAATTTTCTTAATAGCAAACGAACTTTTAAAAAATTAGTCCTATTCGCACAGTCCGTACCATAAAGATCTTCATATAGTCTGAAATAAGAAGCAAACGTCATTTCGTTTTCAGGGTCGTAATTAAAATTATAGATAGCGCTCCAAATAAGGTTTGTAAAAATTCCCTTTCGTCTTCACAATTTTGACGCGTATTAAATAATTCGTATAATTTTTCTGGTCTTGTTGTGTATGACCTTTTTGGTGGGGTGGGGGGGGTCGTGTTCGAACGATTTAGATTTCAAAATGTCGACTTGAAATCTTTTTCGTTCAACTAAAGAACGTCAACTTTTTTTCAATCCTATTTTCCAACATTGAGTGTTTCGTGTAGCAGATTTGTTACACCTTCTGTGTTATAAATCCAGTACGACTGTTAACTTCTAGCTGTTACTGTTTTAATTAACAATTTTTCCGAGCACACAACTTAAGTTTTTATTTGCGAAAGCTCAACATTCTAGGTATTGTAAAGGTTATGTTGTATCCCATATAAGTCCGAGTTTTCGTTACCAGTGTTGTGTGCAACATAAGTTCGGGTTATTTTGTGTCCAAAAAGTCCGATAATAAATAAGACAACATGGTGGTAATTTTACAAGAGCGTGTATTTACAGAAGTAGAGAATAGTATGTTCCAGAAAGACTGTTCCGAGACACCTGGTATTTACTTCCTTCATTTAGACTGCGTCGAGAATTCGTCGTAAACTCAACTATACATAGCGTGTAACAGAATCCATATAGTCACGGAATAAGGTAGATTACCATAACATAACACTTATTTTAGATCGAGCATGTCGCATCATCGCCTTTTGAATGTGTTGTTTTTATCAATTTAGCATGAAAATGTGGAGCTTATTGACTTTGACAAAATATGTTACTTTGCTTCTACAAAATTTCACAATTTAATTTCTTTTTGTTATTTAAGAAAAGAAGGCGGATCTTATGAATAGAGACCCGGGCGGCACTGTAGCAGTTTCCTGCAAGCCGCCATATTGTTTAAATATCAATGACTTTTTAGCTTCCTGCTGATTGGTTCAGGTAAACTATTTCCTCCTTGGCTTGACCAATCAATGGCCTTCTTTTAGGCGAATCTCGGATGGCTAGCATAATTATATAAACACGTGACCACCATCCGCCCGTTCTTTTTTTCTTCTGTGGCACGAGACGACACTTCTCTCTCTTTCATACTTTGGCACTGCCAAACACACGTCCCCATCCCTCTCTGGGGACGCAACAGACATTTTCCGTGGGTTCGACAAGACGCCAAAATGGCTACTGCCTCAACACGTGGACTTGATATTACAGACACACATACTTGCATACACATACAGACGCGTCCTGGCATCATGCATTCAACAATATGAACAATTCTCTTTTCTCCACTGGGGAATTATAACCCCGGGAAATTCCTAGCTTTCTCCTTCGTCCATACTTATGGACATACTAATCTCTTTTCCTTTCGTTTACGTACTAAGGAACACAACTCAATAAAGTTGTTATTAAATGTTAGAATGAGAGTTTGTCACTTCCATCCTACAGCACTTTGCTTCGGTACGCCACTGACCAAAGGTATTTTGGTCTTTTATTATTCTCCGTCTTTGAAAATCATTCTCATTTGTTATTATGATCACTTTATTTTAAAAAACAAAACAAAAAAAAACAAAGTTTAAATGGTTCATGAGTCACTTAAACGACCACATAATGACCGTTAATTTGACACGCAAGCACACACAATGATGGCTGGCACCAATAACAATATTATATAGTAAGTAAAAAGTCAAATTATTTTTTTTACTTATTTGTCATTATCACGGTCTGTCCATCGCTTTTCAATGTTTATCGAACTCAAATAACCTCCTTCAAAAGTGAAGGCATTAAGCAACGCCTCTAAAAAAAAAGAAATCCTTTGTCTTTGTACTTTTCCACTGAGGGCACCACCACCAGAAGACGTGGTAAATTTTCACTTCTCCTGCTTAACTGAAAGATACAAATTGGTTGGGCTTTACCACACAGTTCAGCTTCTTACATCGCTTTCTCCCATTTATCCGAAATACCAGCATCTAACAAGTGGCCGAGATTTATGTAAACACAGTTACAAAAACTTTCCAGCTATTTTAGACCCTGATAAATTCGGCTGTAATATCTCTTCTCAGAGATACATTTGACAGCTTTTCCTTCATTCCGGAAGTTCAACCGGGGGTCAGGAGGTCCTCACCTTCAACTGTATGATCAGTCATCGAGTCAGGAAGCAGTAGAAGACACCAGCACCAGCAAACACAGCAATCACACGGACCTTTTGAGGCCCACTCTCAAACTACTCATAATGCGATTCACACTTTGCTACCTGCTCCATCCACCTGATTCCAGTCTCTTGCTCTTGCTCCGACCCCGGCACCTTCTCACTCTTTCACCAGCTCCCTCAAGTAGCTCCAGCTCCTTCCATCGGTTCATAATCCAGCTCCTTCTAGCAACGCTTGCTCCAGCTCCCTCCAGCGATTCTTGCTCCAACTCTCTCCAACAACGTCTGCTCCAGCTCTCTACAACTGCTTATGCTACAGCTCTCTCCATCAACGCCTGCTCCAGCTCCTTCCAGCGGCTCTTGCCCCAGCTTCCTGCAGCGCCTGATCCTTCAAGCGGCTCCTGCTCCAGCTCCTTCTAGCAACGTCAGCTTCAGCTTTCTCTAGCGACTCCTGCTCCAGCAACGCCTGCTCCACCTCTGCCCAGCGGCACTTGCTCCCGCTTTATGTAGCACCTGCTCCAGCTCATTCCAGTCACTCTTACTCTAGTTTATTCTAGTGGCTCCTAGCCCAGCTTTCTGTAGCGCCGGCTCCTTACCTGCAACTACTGCTCCAGCTGCTGTTCCTGTCGACTCAGCCTTTCCTTTTGTCGAGGCCCCGGAAACATCCTTCCTGCTGTCCAAGTTCCAGCTTCCTCGTTCCAGCCCTTCCTGTACCTAGTGACGTCATACCTGTCATTTCAGCTTTCCTTCTCGCGTTGTTAATTTTATGGTAAGTAAACGATTCTTTTACACTGTTCATTAGGGACCTGCAAAGCTAACCATAGAATTCACCCAACCCCTTTATGTAACACGATGTAACATAGGTTTATATTATCATCATAACTTGTTACCATTCAAAAGAAGAAACATAAAATAAAGTGCCGATGATTTTTTTTTAATTCAGCGCACGAAAATAATGAAAATGAGAAACTAAAAACGTGTGTACTTTATTTACGCCTTAAAACAACGTTCCTATGTAGTGACCAATTTTCATGCACAAACACCCCTGTGTTTAATAAATCTAGCAAACATCAAGTAATCGTTAGATTTTCACGAAATTTTTTATACTTATGTATTATTAGACTAATTGATCTTTAATATGCTTTTTTCATAAAATATATTATGGAAAATATTTTCCTGAGTGATCCCCCCTTATTTCATTTTAGGAAATCTGAACAAAATATATTCTGGTCAATCGAAATTTTAATGTTATATAAAGCGAAAGAGTCTTAAAAAACACATCAGATTTACCTCTTTTTTTTTTTTATTGGTGTCACTTTTAAGTAAAGTCTCCGTGAATTCATAAATAAAAAGTGGAAAACAAAAACGATATTTTTATGTTTTGAAAATGTTTACTTCATTTTCTCGTTAATATACCCTATGCTCCGTTTAATTGCAAAGAAAAAAATGGTCTAAACAATAATTAATTTTGGCACTTCTGTAGTATATATGAAGCAGCAGATTTTCTGTCCTTCTACTGAAAATAAAGGGAGGTAATTCAACTGGAAGTGATTTTTTTACAACATAAAAAAAAATGCAAGACTGATTTGTTTTTGGGTAACAATTAACAATTTCTTTTTTTTTATTATATGAAGTAAAAAAAATTTAAATAAAAAACCCTAACCCTAACCCTAACCCCTAACCCTAACCCCTTACTCTAGCCCTAACATTAAGAAATCAGGCGGTGTGCCTGTAAAAAATCTATTGTTTTTTGCGGCTTGTTCATTAAATTACCAATGTCTCGAAGATTAATCTCATTTAACTCCATTTTCTAAATACTAAATTCAACTTCCGGTGAATTCTGAATGAATGGTACTTGGAGAAAAAAAAACGGAACTCTTCAATTTCGATTTCTTAATCAGCAGCTGCTTCATATAAACTACAGAAGTGCCTTAATTTTTCATCGATTTTAATTCATTTAAATGACTTAATAATTTAGACATTTTTAAATGTATACCTATATACATACCTTATGGGAAGGTAATCAATAATTAGTAATTAAAAAAAGAAGCGGAAGTCAAAATTTAAAAAAAAGTTTTATAAATGTAAAAGTGTAAATAGTAATTTTTCTTATTCAAAAATGCTAACAAAAAGGTTTTATTTTTCATTTCTGGTCATCTGTACGTCAGATGACGTTCATGATTTAACAGAAAGTCCCAAAAAACATCAAAAAAATCTTGGATTTAACCGAATTACCACGTCAAAAAATGATTTTTTTTCAAATTTTTTCATGTCGAGTTTATAATAAAAAAGAATCACTAAATTTTCTTCTAAACACGAATCAAATTTAAGATCAAATGAAAATTATTAATTTTAATCTAAACGGTAAACTTTAAAATGACTAAACAACGTCTATATATTTCGTGCAGTAAACGGGACAAAATGTCATGATACACCGTGTAGACAATTTTCTTGTCTTACCAAGTGGGAGAGTTGAGTAAATTCTATCGACAAACCAGTCACACCACAATATTTCTTAAACCGGTAAGTATTCATTAATTAAGTGAAGTTACTAGACTCAAATTGAAGGAATGGTGATATTTCGGAGCTTTCCTTCTCCTAGGTTAGTTTCTGTATTTTTCATTTATCGGTTCATTCGAAAAGTAAAGCTATGTTATATAACCTTCGTTCGGTGCATTTCGAGAAGAAACAAGTAGTTTTTATTTTAACAAAAATTAAAAAATAAAAACTACTTCTTACTTGATATTACGTGTTTAAACTATGGGAACACTAAACGCTTACTATTTTGACGTTTTTGTTTTAAAGAGACATCAAAAATAAGGTTAACAATATTTTTTAACTTTATTTTTTATATATCTTTAGTTTAAATTTAGTGATCTTTTGTGCTGCCGTAGTTTCATATATAATTACAATCACGGAGTACTTAGCTAGTATTATATTTAAATAAATAAACACTTGTTTGTTCTCGAAATGCACTGAGATTCTAAGAATGTCAGACTATTAGAGTTCATCCCACTCCAAAAATTGTTTACCATTCTAAGAATGTCAGACTGTTAGAGTTCATCCCACTCCAATAATTGTTTACCATTCTAAGAATGTCAGACTATTAGAGTTCATCCCACTCCAAAAATTGTTTACCATTCTAAGAATGTCAGACTATTAGAGTTCATCCCACTCCAAAAATTGTTTACCATTCTAAGAATGTCAGACTATTAGAGTTCATCCCACTCCAAAAATTGTTTACCATTTTGTAGTCGATTTTAGGATGTGTTTTTTTTTTTTAATTTTCAACTTTTTAACATGCTGGAAAGTAAAACCCCATGACCTTTTGCCTGGAAGAAGTCAACAGAAAAAGAGGGAGTAAAAAACAACAACCACGCAACAAATAAATGTTACCAAAGGCAAGATAATTTACTCTTATATCTACCTGGATAAGTTTTTTGTTTTTTTAACTTATTTTAAAGCATTTTTTACTTACAGAAAAAAATAAGGATCAAAGGGTTCACATTAGAATAAAATAAATACAAATGGCGCAGGGGACCACGTGATACTCTGAGAATGCCCCAAAATAAGAAATTAAACAAAATATACAGCTAATACAGTTCGGTTGAACAAGCTTTCCGCTCGATTGGTGACAGTTATTAGCTGTATTTTTGTTTAATTTCCTGTTTTGGGGCATTTTCGAGACATTCGTGGTCCCCTGCGCCATTTTTTTTATTCTCACGTGAACTCTTCAAACCTTCTTTTTTTCTGTAAGAAAAAACGCTTTAAACTAAGTTAAGACACAAAAAAAACTTATCTAGGTAGGTAGAAGAGTAACTTATCTTGCCTTTGGTAACATTTATTTGTTGCATTGTTGTTGTTTTTTACCCCATTTTTTGTTATGTTGACTTCAAGAAATAATTCCCGAAAAGTGTAGTATCTGTTCTGATGTTTTCTGTCCTCGATCAGTGAAGAAAACATTGTTCTAGTCCAAGGAATGTTTTATTTTTGTTCCAATTCAGAATGCCCCTTTTGGGGGGAGCTGGACATTTCCATACATTACTCATAGGGAGGCAAGTAAATAGAAGTAGAAAATATAGTTAAAAACCCGAGAATAAAAATAATTCAACGTAATTGTGGCTGTTTTATCAAGAAGGAGAGGTAGAAAAACAAATCACATATGAAAATTATTTATTTTGAACTATTTTTTAAAACATGTTAACGTTTTAAATAAATTTCTTTTTGTAAAAAATTTTAATCACATATGAAAATTATTTATTTTGAACTATTTTTAAAACATGTTAACGTTGTAAATAAATTTCTTTTCGTAAAAAAATTTAATCACATGAAAATTATTTATTTTGAACGATTTTTTAAAACATGTAAACATTGTAAATAAATTTCTTTTTGTAAAAAATTTTAATCACATATGAAAATTATTTATTTTGAACTATTTTTAAAACATGTTAACGTTGTAAATAAATTTCTTTTTGTAAAAAATTTTAATCACATATGAAAATTATTTATTTTGAACTATTTTTTAAAACATGTTAACGTTGTAAATAAATTTCTTTTTGTAAAAAATTTTAATCACATATGAAAATTATTTATTTTGAACTATTTTTAAAACATGTTAACGTTGTAAATAAATTTCTTTTTGTAAAAAATTTTAATCACATATGAAAATTATTTATTTTGAACTATTTTTAAAACATGTTAACGTTGTAAATAAATTTCTTTTTGTAAAATTTTTTAATCACATATGAAAATTATTTATTTTGAACTATTTTTAAAACATGTTAACGTTGTAAATAAATTTCTTTTTGTAAAAAATTTTAATCACATATGAAAATTATTTATTTTGAACTATTTTTAAAACATGTTAACGGTGTAAATAAATTTCTTTTTGTAAAAAATTTTAATCACATGAAAATTATTTATTTTGAACTATTTTTAAAACATGTTAACGTTGTAAATATATATATATATATATATATATATATATATATATATATATATATATATATATATATATATATATGTGTGTGTGTGTGTGTCAGTTCAATAAAAAGAGACATATACCTGACATTCCTGGGATTTCTCATTATAAATTTAATACAAAGGTATTTTATTTTTGTACAATTGTATAAATTTCACCGAAAAAATCAATGCAAAAAAAATGTTCCACAATCTATTTTTTCAGTTGGCTAATAATTTTACGGTAATGTTGAAGAAGTGTGCATGTCAATGGCAGCCGAATGTGACGTCAACACTTTCACACGGTGCTAACCTAAAAGAAATATGTTGGATAATTCAGTTTATTTTTTTAAATTTCAATTATTCCGTAATCTACAGTAAATTTAAACAAACAAATATTATTACGTTATCAATTTATTTACGTAGTTAAAATGAGTTTAACTTGTAGTAATTTTCTTTTGTTCTATTTACTGTCTTATCATGGGGGTGAAGCTAAAGTCAAGGTCGGTCTTATGTGAAGATGTGCAGTTACCCAAAAAGGGTCATTCTCGATAGAACAAAAATAAAAATTACTCCAGTTGAGAAGGATTTATCCTCCTGACCGAGGACAGAATATATACTACACATTTATCCAGGCCCAAAAGCAAAATATTATCGAATAGTAATTTTCTCTTGTGTTAATTCCAGAGTTAATTTATTTTTGTATTTTTTCATATAATTTTCAATTATTTGCTGTTGAATAAACAAAAAATTTTAAATAAAAAAAACATTCTTTCTGACATAAGTTTGTTTATTTCCATTCGTTTACACGAACAATATTTGCCGATTATGTCAACTTAAACCATATACATATGTCAGTTAAATAAACATGGATTTATACTAACATTCATCACTGAAATCGTATTGTTATTATAAATTTCAGGCAAATAACCTCAGAATGAAATCAGTTTTAATAAGTATGTTTTTCTTTAAAAAAATAGCAAACATGTTTTTATTTTTGTTATATGATATGATGAACATCTAAGATGAATTTGTTGGCTTATAATTGATTGATGAATAAATTTAATTTTTTTTTTTAAATAAAAATAATAAGTGTAAATAGATTGCTTTTAATTTTTCATGAAACAGGGATAGTGTTTTGTCAATATTTTGGCCATAACTTAGGATGTGTATTGCAAGTGGCAAATTATAAAACAAATATTTGAATATTGTAAAATGAAAAATGTATATGCATATTGATTTTGCAGAATTTAGATGAATCTTATTTTAACTGTGAATTCATGTTTTTCATATTAATCAGTGTTATTTCTGCACCCACAAATATATAGTGGCCTAAAAGCTGTTTTCTTTCTTTCATTGAAAAGTCAGTTCAAGCTTTATAAACTTTGTTACAACTTCTTTTACTGAAACACAAATCACCTAATACAAGTTAAACTAATACATTTGTACATTTTGTGTGTGCGTGCATTTGGATGATCTCATAGAGCCTGAGTTTCATAAAATATATGCAAGATGACTTCCACATTTTTTGTTTCAGATTGGGTCACAAAATCGCATCACTCACTTGGAGAAAAAATTTTGATTTTGATTTTTAATGTTTCTGACGATGATGGAGCGACCATGTTCAATAATCAGTCATACTTGAAAACAGTTTCTTGGTAAATATTTCTTGCATAGTTTCAGTCTTATCAAAATGTGGGTTTCAACGTTTTGTAACTGAGTTTGTTAATCAGATGGATAACAATAGATATAACAACCCAATAAAATATGTCTCAGACTTATTGGAATGCCATAATTTTATAGGGTTTTTAACAGCTTTATGTGAACTTTAATAGGACACATCGGATTGTTGTTGCATGGCTACCTTCCATAATAAACTTTGAAATGTTGGTTTAAATGCTTGGTGAACATTGTAAGAATATTCTGTTGAACTTTGAAAGGTTTTTTGACAAAAAAATAATACTCTACTGAGGAGAATAATTCTTAATTAATATTTGAAATAAAATGTAATTAATTAATATTTATGGTCAAACAGGAAAGTAATGAAACAGATAAAATAATAAAAACAGCTACACAAAACCTTTTATGAAAATTTAGGTGCACGTTAGCATTGTGATCACTTTTCTAAAGAGTCATTTTCTTTCTTTTGTTTTCAAAGTTGTTAAAACACCAACATTACAAATTTGATGCAACCTCCATTACTGAAAAATAGAAATCACATAAAACAGTTACAGGTAAAAAACATGCATTTCTTCCTTTATTTTTTATTTCTACATGTGGATGACCCGCAATTAGATTGAGTTGCATAAAATATCTGTCAAGATTACTTGGGAATTAGTGACAAAATGACATGTCTCAAAAATCATCAAAGTGAAGAATATATTTATTTTAGATTTCTCACTTTTCTATTTTTGACAATGACGAAGCAGACATTTTTAATAAGTGTTGATAAACAGTTTCTTTGTATTTAATCAAATATCTTTTGTATAACTTCAATCCTATCAAAATGTGGGCTTCCACTTTTTGAATAGCAATAAAATAGGTAACAAATGTTTTGAACTCCACCTAAAAGTTTTTTTTTTACATGAAAACTCGTTTTACTGTCTAATTCTGGCCTTTTGAGAGGGAAGTAAATAGGGACTTTTAAAATTCTATTTTATACGTTCTTTGAACCATTTATTTTCTAATAATTATCGAATCATTTTATAATTATCTTTTGTTTCCTGTTTCTTACTTTCAATATTACTCTCAAATATATACAATGTTTATTGAACAGTTTTGCAATATGTGGGTACTTGCTTGTTTGTAATGCATTTATAATGCGATTCTCGATTATTGTTATAATATTTAATGCACTGATATTTTGTGAAATGTTTCACTCTATGATGTGAAAGCCACACAGATGAGTGTGCATAGTCATGTTGATGTAAAACTGCATTTTGACATATTCAGATTTGACACATAATTCGATGAGTATCAGGCTGGATTGTCATCTCACAATCAAGTGTTCATTATATTAAGGACTTTGGCAAAAGCCACTGGAACTGCTAATATGCAACTATTGTAAGAATTTTTATTTAATATATGTCTGTTTTTTATGAGTTATTTAATACAATGTCTTATTTATTCACAGGTAACAGTACACATGGATAAAAATGAAAGTAGCCAATCCCTATTTGAAAAAGAAAGCTTATTCACCATACATGGGTACTGAAAAAATTTAAAATTAAAATTGAAAAATAAACATCGATCAATGTTAAAGAACAAGACCTAATGTCTGAATAAACCCGGAATATAACCCGGAGAAAATGATTTTGCTTGTGATGTGTGTAACTCATTATTTTCAATGCACTTTAATTTAAAGAAACAGATATAAATACAAAAGACGTGCTTAAGAAAAAACATATTCTTTTGAATTTTCTTTCTCATCATTTTAAGAGAAAATTCATTATAAACGACAAAGGATGTAGAAAAACCTTTTTCATGTGAAAAATATTACACTTCATTTATTTTAAAATCCTGTTAAAAGAAAGATGCAAAAATCTACTGAAGAGAAACCTTATAGTTGTCAAATGTGTGTCTCTTCATTTGCAGCAAAATCTGATTTAAAGAGACATGTGCGTACGCACACTGGCGAGAAACCTTATTCTTGTAAAGTGTGTGACTCCTCATTTACAGGAAGCTCTTCTTTATCAGTACATATGCGAAAACACACCGGAGAGAGACCTTATAGTTGTCAAGTTTGCAGCTCATCATTTATAACAAAACAGAATTTAAAGAAACATATACAAATCCACATAGAAGAGAAACCTTATCCTTGTGAAATGTGTGTATCATCATTCACAACAAAATTTGAATTTAAGAGACACATGTTAACCCATACTGGAGAAAAACCATATACTTGTAAAGTGTGTGTTTCATCGTTTACAACAAAAGCTGAGTTAAAGAAACACATACAAATTCACACTGGAGAGAAACCATTTTCTTGCGATTTGTGTGGTGCATCATTCAGTAGAGAAGAGGATTTAAAACCACACGTAGTAAAACACACTGGAGTGAAACCATATTCTTGTGACTTGTGTGGATCATCATTTGCAGAAAAATCTTATTTAACAGTACATATGCAAAGACACAATGGAGAGAAACCTTATTCTTGTCAAGTGTGTGTATCATCATTTACTACAAAGTCTGATTTAAAGAGACATATACGAATTCACACCGGAGAGAAACCTTATTCTTGTCAAGTGTGCTTTTCATCATTTACAACAAAGTCTTATTTAAAGAGACATATGCAAATCCACAGTGGAGAGAAACCTTATTGTTGTGAAGTGTGTGGATCATCATTTACAGAAAAATCTAATTTAACAGCACATATACGAATACACACTGGAGAGAAACCTTATTCTTGTAAATTGTGCAACTCATCATTTCCAAGAAAAGATAATTTAAAGGCACATATGGAAATTCATACCAGAGACGATTCGCAAGATACCCAGTCATCAGGATAGTTCCTCTAGAACCTAAACTCTGACTAAATATTCTGATAAAACTGAGAATTAAAATAAACTATAAAAATTGGACAAATTAAAAAGGATGTATCATTATATGTATGCATTAGTTTATGCAAGTAAAATAATGGATCTCCTGATAGTGATGATCACAGAACTAGTGACAAGTAAGAACAATAAGCTGAAACCTCTATCCAATGAGCCCAATTCTTGTAAACTTCAGCAAAAACAACAGAAAAGAATTTATTTACATGGCTCCTTTAAGAGAAGCAAATTTTACAAGGAAATGAAGTACTAGCCGTTTGATCTCTGAAACCCAATCAAAAGATTTTTTTTTAGTTTCTGGCTCAGCATTTTCAAAAATACACTGAAAAAATATTCTTGTACCTTTCCCATCTATATTCTCAATAATATATTTTGATAAAACATAATGACATTTAGCAACAAAATAATGGCTATATATTTGTGTTGAACCTTAAAAAAGCATCAGGTTCTGTGAAAAGCGTGAATTTCTTCCCCTGGAGGCAGTCTTTTCATAGTAACTTAATCTCTTACTGTACCTGCCTATTGAGTGAACAATGACTTGTTCTGAGTAAATTATCTAAATAAATGAATAATTACACACATCGACTTCATAACATATCCTGTCTCCAAATGTATTCTTGCATGAAATAGATACCATTACAGACTATGAAATGGCCTCTCTCCAAGTGTGTTATTGATAAAATAGATACTATTACAGACTATGTATCAATATGTTGTAAATTCTATTATCTATTTTAAACAGTCATTCTTTAAAATTACAAATATAATTTTGTAACTGCATGACAGAACTATTCTATCAGGTTTTCCGTTAAGAATAGAGCAAGATATACTAAAGTGTTTGAAACAGCAGTTTTATTATATTCTAATTGTCATTTTTTATAAACATGCTTAATTTTATTTGAAACCACTTATTTGCCAACATTTCTATTATAATACTCGCAAAATTACAATTCTTATACTAATAACCAACATTTTCTCACTAAAATGATTATACTTGAACTTGTGGGCACACACTATATATGAAAGTTACACACTATATATGAAAGTTACACACTATATATGAAAGTTACACACTATATATGAAAGTCACACACTATATATGAAAGTTTCACACTATATATGAAAGTTAAAAAAACACTATATCTGAAAGTTATAGAAAACCTCATAAATATGAATATTGATCTTCAATCAAAAATCTTGTCAGAAAAACTTTTTAAAAGTATGCAAAATGGCTATGAGTTTTGAAATGTATTGAAGTAAATCAAACATAAAACATTACGAATACATTAATGTAACACCAAATAATTAAGTAATAGAACATTTATTGAAATAAATTAAAATTTTGAAGTGGAATAATGCAGTAATATGTGAAAATGTGTTTTTGGGGTTTTTTTTAGAAAAGGAACAGTTTATTTACAATAGATAAAAAAGAAGTAATAAATTAAAACAGTAATTATGTGAAAATGTGTGGGTTTTTTCTTTTCAATAAATTAACTTTTGTGGGGGGAATTATTGTTTTTAAAATGGACAATTTCTTTAAGAAATTAAAATTTGTGAAAACAAATAGTTTCTTTGAAAATTATATTTTTTAAATAAAAATGTTGTTTTTGAAAACCAGCAGGGCAAACAATTTCTTTAAGAAATTAAAATTTTAGAAAACAATTTTTTTAAGAAATTGAAATTCTGAAATTAATGAAAACAGTCAGGTGAGAATAAATCCCTTGTCGCGAATGTAATTCTTCAGTTATGTAACTAATACACATCGAAAGATTACTAATTTGTTAAAAATAAAAATTATTTCAAACTTTTGCATTTGTCTTTTAAAATAATTCTCATTTGCGATCACTTTATTTTTCAAAACTTCTAAAGGAAAAAATTATTCGTGAAGCACCAAAACGTCCAAATAATTACCATGGATTTCTGTGGGCGACGACCATAAGGTTATTCTGTAATTTGTAAAGAGGTAAATAATATGCCTATCTCAGCTTAAATTTAATTAACTTTGTACAGATAGCAATTTGAAATTCCAAAACTATCGTCATTCATTTGAATTTCAAGAATTGCAAACTAGTGTTAGTCCTCCATAAAAATGCTTTGTCAGTGTTTACACTAATAGTCATAAAATTATCGAATTATATACAGGATTTAATTTTTCATATATAAATTATAATTTCTGATTTCCTAAAGACAAACATCACCTATGGTGTATTTTTTTATTTAGAGTGGATTCTTTTTTTAATTCATTTTAGACAGCAAGGTTGTCTGACTTGCTATTTGTTTTTTTTACTTCTCCTCACCACTTGAAATGAGGCTAGAAAAAGTCACGTTTTTTTCTCTCACTAACTTTTGTGTGATGGGACAGATATCTTATATTTATATAGACATAAAAAAATAAATACTCATTGGTCTTTATTATAGATTTGAGGTTTATATCATTTTGAATTTGACTTAATGGCCAAGCAGGTCTAATTTCTTGACCTACAGTTCTCAAAGATAGTGAAGTGGAAGTTGATTTTGTTTTTGACAAATAAATGTTGATTATTTTGTTCGCACAGACCTTTTTATGCTTTAAATCCCATTAATTTTGTTTGTGTGTTTCCATTAATATTCCCTCTTCCAAATAATCCTGATGCGAATGTAAGGCATTTCTCCAATCTATACATACAACAAAGTGGAGGTAATCAAGGGAGGCGCGAGAGCGCTCTATCCCTTAATAGAATACACGAATGGCCTATGCTGGAAATCTCATTTTTGATCAATCATAACTAAAAAACCAATAAACCACATTAGTTAAAACTTTGCACAAAATTTTTATTTGATAGGTTCTATAAGTGTGTAGAATTTCAGCATCATTAGTCAAGGCAACCCAGAGATCCAGAAAGTTAAATCATGAAATCATGTTATCTGTGTGTACGTATGTATGTACGTACGTACGTACGTATGTGCCACCCTGTATGTCATCAACTATTTGATGGATTCAGCTGATTTTTGGCAGAGATAGAGGCTCATGGCTCTAGTTGATGGCTTTCTAATTTCAGTTTACCAATATACCATAGTTTCTCAGAAATTTTCAACAAACCGTAAAAAATGACTAGTCCACATGCACTTTCTTCTATATCACATTTGATTAATTCAGCTGTGTTATTGCACAGATAGAGGTTGTATTTTGTTTTCCTTTGTACACTGAATATTTTATTGTTTACTATTGTGAATAACTTTATTATATTTCTCCCTGCTCCAAAAATTTTGATTGATTTATTTATTTTATTCAAATTAAATATTTTTGCATTATGTCCTTGTCAATTTTCAAACACACTGACTGTAAAATGATTGAATCATTATTTATTGTTTGCAATGAATACATGGTAAAGTTTGAAAAAAATTGTTCTAGTTTGAATTGTATCATAGGTAAATATACACTCATCATAATTTAAAAAGAAATATGTGAATATTGGAAGAAACATTGATTAGTCAAACTACCAACTATATCAGTTATGAGAAGGCATTGTATTGAGGCATAGCCTTTACAAAAGTAGTAGCATTCCATGAAAAATGCCAGTATACTGAAATCATATGCCCTTAATAGGGTTAAGATATATACACTAAATGTACAAAAGCAAGGAAATTCACAAATTACACTTTTATTGTCATTAAGGGTATGCGAGCACAACAGGGCTATGTATTTTACTGGTAGGAATTTTTTTCAGTGCACCTCACACACTTCATCCACTCATGCATAGAGATTTATACTGTAGTGATGTGATAATTAAATGGTTTGGTTGATATGTAGTCATACCCTTAATGACAATAAAAGTGTAAAAATTGGGGAATTTCCTTGCTTTTGTACATTTAGTGTATATGAATTTTCATCTTAACCCTATTAAGGGCATATGATTTCAGTATACTGGCATTTTTCATGGAATGTAACAAGAATTTAATTTAAAATTTTACTTCTTACTTGATAAAATTATATCTATTGCCTTTGATTTGTGAAACATTTTTGATTTTGCACATCAAATATAGTGACCATTTTGTGCTAACATAATTTGATCCAGACATAAAGAATACCTTTAATAAATGCTCTTATAGAGTACATATTATGTAAAAATAAAATAGAACTTGTTATTGAAATGCACTAATTCTCTTAGAGTTTGTGACTATTAGAATTCATTCCACTCCAAAAAATTGACTATATAAAAAATAAGGTGTTTACCACAGGGTGCTGTATTTTAGGATTTATTTCAGCACATATGGTAGATGTGTAATAGTACAAATAGTAGCAGTGGCAGCATTTTGTTAGCTGCTGCCTCTGATAACATCATAATCTTTTCTCCTTTACATCCGGGGTAAGTTTTATAGCAGCTGTGTAAGGTGCGCCATGTTATATGGCAGTGAATGCTGGGCACTTACACTCTCCTCCTGACCAACTGTTGTGCAATAAGAGATCCATACATTCTCTTGGATAAACCATTGCAGAAGCATGAATGTTTTGAATCGCAGGAATGTTGGCGAGCCAAGGCAAAATTGGGAGAACGTGATTAGACAAGAGTAGAATTTGACCCATTTAATCGTGAGGACTGGAGAACAAATATAAAACCCGTCTGACCCTTGAAAATGGGGAAAGTGAGTTTAAATGAATAAAGTGAGCCTTGTCAGTGGCAAATTATACAAAAGCAGATTTAGCTTCTAGTGAATGTTTAGGTCATAACAAATATAAAACTTTAAGCTTTTGATATGCAGATTCATTTGCCAAAATTTAGGAAAACTAGATTCAAACTATGAAATCTGTGTCAATAAGAGAAAGTGTTATACTCTGAAATTAAGAATATTTATTTCTGTTTGTGTCAAACGTTGATAAAGCAGCAACACACTGAAATACAGAAATCACAAAACACAAGCGATTTTTTTTATTATCTTTAAAATGTTGGACAGGAAGGATTTACTAAAATGTCGATGGTCTTTCAAATCATTGACTCAAGCAACAATAGAATTTTTTATAACAGTGATCTGTGAGAGAGAAAACTGAAATACCAATTGGTAGAAATATATACAAGCTTTTGGTTAGTAACCAAAGAGTTCAGAATTATTTGCTTAAGTGGCAAACATCTGATACTGATGCCACGTTACAGACAATACGGTAAAATCTGATGAGTAGCACTTGGACAGACTCAATGTCTCAAAGTTCAGTATCTTTGCCACCATCAAGGTCTCTTCAATGATTCTGACACTGTTTCATTGTGAAAATCTTCTGACATACAATTATTATGTTTTTATAGAAAACATTTTTCAGAAATGATTGTAAAATACATTTTTGTACAGTTGTATTTCATTATAATGGACTTTAGCTTTACGTTTTGTTAACGTATGGATTAAAAAATCAAATCCTTTATTTATTCAAAGGTAAAAGAATGGTGAAAATGAAAGTGGTTTCTACACAGAGAAATCTTATTAATCTGAAATAAGTATTTCTTCTGAGTTACAAATGATAATGAATAAATGTGAAAGAAGGAAACCTTATCTCCATAAAAATAGGAAAATCATTTCTCTTGTAAAGTTCATGGCTCATCATTCAAAACAAAATCCATTTTAAGGGTATATACAAACTGATGCTGGAGAAAGATCCTGTGCCTTGAATGTTGTTGTTGTTAATAATTTTCACAGAGAACTTATTTAAAATGACAGATAATTTAGCAAAGCCTTCTTGTGAAATGTTTGGCATGACATTTATAATCAAATCCTGTGTAATCCTGAAAGAAATACACTGGAGAGAAATCTTATAGTTGTCAAGTGTGTGGCTTATCTTGTTTAAAGATACTTGAATGCCTATGAGGAGAGTTTGAATGTGTATGAGGAGAATTTGAATGCATATTAGGAGAATTTGAATGCGTATGGTGAGAATTTGAATGCATATGGGGAGAATTTGAATGCGTATGGTGAGAATTTGAATGCATATGGGGAGAATTTGAATGCATATGGCGAGAATTTGAATGTGTATGGGGAGAATTTGAATGCGTATGGAGACAATTTGAATGCGTATATCGAGAATATAAATGCATATGGGGAGAATTTGAATGCGTATGGGAAGAATTTTAATGCCTGCTAGACACCATCCACGAGTGTCTTCTGTCTCTCTGTAAAATGGGTTTATCAAGAAAACTGACATGAGGATACTTCACCCTACAAGTAAACATTGACCAAATAAGTTCCTGAGGTAAAATAGAATAACAATTTATTCATGTGAAATGTGCAGCTCATAATTCATAGCAAACTTTTATTTTATATATAAAAGCTTCAAATTGTTTTTTTCTGATTCTTTTTATAAGGACAGTGCAACATACCGATGCCTGTAATTAATGCACTTATATATGGTAAGTATAGTTTTGAATAAAATATAATTAACATGTTTCTCATCATAAGGCACATGAGAGTGCAACCATATTCGTTAAGTTTGTGGCTAATAAGTCACATGTAAAATCTACTATAAAGACATATCCTCGAAAACTGGAGATAAACTCTATTATTATTAATTTTGCTGTTAAGCATTTTAAGATAAACCCGTTTTAATGATGAAAAAATGTAGCCAAACTTTTTATGTGAAATGTGTGACACATTGTTTATAACAAAATCCAATGTCAGAGAAAACATGCAGAAATATGCCAGAGAGAAACCTTATTCATGTGAAATATGTGACACATCATTTACAACAAAATGTTATCTAAATATACATATACGAATCCAATATCTAAATCATATACCACATAGAGAAATATCTATCACCTGACCAAATAGCTTCCACTAAAACCGAAGCCTTAAATGAGGCAGAAAGGGACTACTTCCCAATTCAAGACGAGAATCTCTATGGAGACAGGAGAGAAAGTGAACTAAAAAGGAAAAGTGGACTCTTGTATGGTCGATGGAGTATGCCAAAAATAAAATATAGGACGAAGAATGAAATCTCTAAATCATGGAGAGGAATCTTCCATTTCCACCCAGCAAAACGAAATCTCCTTTCCAAAACACTAGACTCACAAAGGTACACCCACAAGCATTAACAATACACCCAGAAACAAACAAATATGTTCACAACCATACCAATACACTCACCACAACAATACACCCACAATCACAGTACTCCATACCAACATACCCTATGCCATAATTTCCACTCGAAGACACACTTTCTAATTCTCCTTCGTTACCAAAATCAACAAAAGACACACCCAACTCAATTGACACTGAAATCAGCAAAGTCACCAGGTCCATAACTCTCACCAGCAACATCAGCAGAAACATTGTATTTCCCGGCACTATGGTCACATCGACTGCCACCACCTCCATAAGCATCAAAGGAACTGGATGATGAACAATTAGAAGTAGAGGAAGGACAGTAATGATATTGACTAAGTGCAGGCGATGAGACTAGAGGATTGAAGACAACTAGCAAAAATCCAATCTTACAAAAACACCAAGGTCCTAATAAATAAAGTCAATACTGCTCTTAAATTATAGTTCCGTCCTCCATATCTCACACAAAACTCAATCATGGTACATATGCAGCTGGGTTATTTGTTGAAAGACAAATATTTCCAAAAATACACGAAAATCAACCAAAACCAAGACTAGACCTGCATGGAATGTAAAGCTGCAAAAGCAAATGAAGGAGTTTAGTCAAATCAGGAAGTTTCTCGCAGCTCCTATAAAATGGGATCGACTGAAAAACACCATAAGTCGACTAAAAAATGTACCACACCACCATGAAGGGACTAAGCAATGTTGCCAGGGAGTTGGAAGGCAAGGTACCAGCGCTTGCCAAGCGAATTAATACCAGGAGGCAAAGAAGACCTTCCACATCCAAAACAAGCAGTTCCAAACAAATGCAAGGATATTTTAAAGGAACCTTGTAAGAGACTCAATATCTGTGGAAACACCTCCTGACAAGCAAAACCTAAATAAGTATTAAAAACCTCTTTATGAAAATGAAGTCACACACAACCAAGAGACCAAGTGGATTGAGGACATCCAAAGGATGAATGAAACCGAACTCAAAATGACAGAGCCAGTCATAACACCAGAAATAATATCTAAAAAAACTCGCACGATATGCAAACCATAAGAAACCTGACATTGACTATGTCCCTAATTTCTGGTTGAAACAAATAACTGTGCTACATAGCTGTAGTGTCGAAGATCACGTACCAACGTGATCGGTACGAGAGCAGGAAGCAGCAGCAGCAGCGACATAGCTAGGGACATAGATAGAGAGATTACGACCGTTGATACACACATGTTGTTATAACCCTTGTTAAATAAAGATATGTTTACAACCACCACAATTGACTGTTGTTTATTACTGTAGTGTCGAAGATCACGTACCAACGTGATCGGTACGAGAGCAGGAAGCAGCAGCAGCAGCGACATAGCTAGGGACATAGATAGAGAGATTACGACCGTTGATACACACATGTTGTTATAACCCTTGTTAAATAAAGATATGTTTACAACCACCACAATTGACTGTTGTTTATTACCAAACACCACAAACTGGCGACGACGATGAGATGAAATTATACACAAAAAAAAAGCAAAGAAAGACATCTACAAAAAAAAAAGTGCAAACAACGAACTTTTCTACGGAAAAAAAACACGAAAAAAGAGGTCACACGTGCTACAAGAGAGAAAGAAAAATATACTTTTTTTCTTCCAAAGGAAAAGTACAGAAAAAAAACGAGAGATAAGTAATTCGTTTGTTATCACATTTATTGTCTTTAAATAACAATCCTTTTGTCATTCACATCTTATTGTCCTTTTAAACAACAATATGGCAAAATTCGTCACATTGGGGGGGCTAAGCCCTCCACGTGCGTTAGATACGATCGGAGATCCAGAGTCTTTACATAAAAGATGGGTAAATTGGAAAACCGATCTGGAAATTTTCATACTAGCTTCAGGTGTCATAAATTCTGAGCAAAAAAGAGCTATCCTTTTGTTAACAGGAGGCGAGGGTCTGCGTGAAATTTGGACGAATTTCACGGACGAACAAAAAGCCGGACACGAGGCTAATAAAGAAAGAGTCGATGTATTCCGAACAGCTATAGAACTGTTTGACAAAACTTTCGCTCTAAAGGAAAATATCCCTAAAGCGCGTTCAAGATTTTGGGAGTCTGAACCAAACACGGGAGAAACAGTGAATAATTATATCACTCGCTTAAAGAGTTTGGCGAAGGTGTGCGGTTTCACTCCAGAACCGAACGAATTCGTCAGAGACAAGATCCTTCTTCACATAAAGGACGCGGAACTAAAAGCCAAATTATATGGTGAAAGCAACTTGACGTTGGATCGTCTCATCCAAATTATTGGGACGTACCACCACAAAGAGGCCCTAATTTTAGGATCTACTTGTACGTCTGATATAAATAGATTAAGCGACAGACAAAAACCTAAACCAAGCCACAATGTGTCATCTGCATGTTATAAGTGTGGGGGGAATGGACATTTTGCAAGAGATTGTGTTAGAAGCAAGCATCACAAGTGTAGAATCTGTGGGAAAAAGGGACATTTTGAAGTCTGTTGTTTCTACAAAAACAAACAAACAAAAACGCAGAATAGAAACGAACATGACAGAGCCCCAAAATACAGTCGTGGTGGACGAAAGCATTATCATAACAAAGGAATTCAACAGAGTGTAGGGGAAAGGGAAGATAACAAAACTGGTGGCGCTAATGGGTTTAATTTATTCAAAATATCAATGAGTGAAAATGTAATAAACCTCAAAGTCAGAAACACCACCATCCCTTTAGTGATAGACTCAGGAGCACAGCATAATACATTATCTGTAGAGGACTTCAAGAAAATAGAAAAAGAAGGACCCAAAATTAAGCTCCAGCCAGATTCTACTAAACTATACCCCTATGCTAGTGAAAAACCACTTCCCCTTCTAGGAAAGTGCATATTGAAGGTTGAAGTTTCTAGCACAAATCGCTACATAACAGTTCCATTTTGTGTCATACCACAGGCCCAAGCGTCACTTTTAAGTGGTAGAACTAGTAAAAGACTAGGACTTTTAAGTGTGGGCGTTAACGCCAACATCTTGAACTGCTCGGAACTGGATATATGGACAAGAATACTAAAAGAATTTCCAAAGGTTTTCAGTGGATTGGGAAAACTGAAAAACTACCAATTAAAATTCAAAATAAATCCAGAAATTATACCTGTCACTCAGCCAGTACGTCGGATACCATTCAAGCGGCGGCAATGTGTCCTAAACAAATTGCAAGAACTGGTTGATCTGGATGTAATTGAGAGGGTCAGGGAACCTTCTCAATGGGTGAATCCTTTAGTGACAGTGGAAAAAAGGCCCGAGGACAATGGAAAAAGCGATGTGAGGATATGTATCGACATGCGTAGAGCAAACAAAGCTATCGTTCGAGAACGTCATCCAGTGCCCACGATTGAGGAAACTATACAAGAAATGGCTGGAGGCAAATATTTCTCAAAAGTAGATTTGAATATGGCCTACCATCAAATAGAGTTGCATCCAGACTCCAGAGAAATCACAACATTTGCTGCACCTGATGGGCTATACCGGTATAAAAGACTTATGTTTGGGGTAAACATGGCCTCAGAAAAATTTCAGCAAATCATAAGTCAGGTTATAGCTGGCTGCCCAGGAGCATACAACATGTCAGATGACATCATAGTAGTCGGGAAAACAGAAAGTGAGCACGACACTAGACTCGCCAATATTTTCCAACACCTAGCCGAACAAGGACTGACCGTCAATGGAAAGAAGTGCCAGATTAAAATGACATCTATAAGATACATGGGCCACATTCTGACACAAAACGGCTTGAAGGTCTGGAAACGTGCTACATACTGTACCTCAGGCACTGACTCCCTGAGTTTGGCCGAACCAATAAGGCGGACCTGCTGAGTAGACAGCCCGTTGAAAACCCAGACAAAACTGAGGAAAAGGAAACAATGGACTACATCTACAGTATCATTAAAGATACTGTACCTCAGGCACTGACTCCCTGTGAAGTGGAAAAAGCTTCAAAGGATGATGCTACGATCTCCAAACTTCGGCAAGCTATATCCGAAAATGACTGGACCCATTTCAAAGGTACTGCATTTCATGCAATCAAAGATGAACTCTGGATAGCAGGACAGATGGTCATCCGAGGACGCAGGATCATAATCCCTGAGGCAGGTAGTTTGGTTGAAAAGGTGAAGGCTGTAGTTGATGCTCCTCCACCAAAGGATGCATCACAGATGAGGAGTTTCTTGGGACTGGCCCAATTCTGTGCTAAGTTTGTGCCCCATTTTGCTAGTGTAACTGCACCACTTTGGGATCTTACAAGACTAGATTCTGATTGGAAATGGGAAGAAGAGGAACAATATTCCTTTAACAAACTAAAGAAAGGGTTAATTGAAGCGCCAGTCATGGCATACTACAGTGTTGAGTTGCCAACTAGAATCACAACTGATGCTTCTCCCGTTGGCGTGGGTGCAATCATTGAACAACAGCAGCTAAACGGATACTGGAAACCAGTATACTATGCCAGTAGGAAGCTCACACCAACAGAGTCCCGATATTCTCAATTTGAAAGAGAAGCACTGGGAGTATTCTGGGCATGCAAAAAGTTCAGTCTGTACCTCATTGGATGTGACTTTCAGATCCTGACTGATCACAAAGCGCTGGTAAAGGTACTATCACCTTCCTCGAAGCCCCCTTCAGCAAGAGTGGAGAGATGGCTGTTGTTTCTACAACAGTTCACCTACAAAGTCATCCACATTCCTGGCCGAACCAATAAGGCGGACCTGCTGAGTAGACAGCCCGTTGAAAACCCAGACAAAACTGAGGAAAAGGAAACAATGGACTACATCTACAGTATCATTAAAGATACTGTACCTCAGGCACTGACTCCCTGTGAAGTGGAAAAAGCTTCAAAGGATGATGCTACGATCTCCAAACTTCGGCAAGCTATATCCGAAAATGACTGGACCCATTTCAAAGGTACTGCATTTCATGCAATCAAAGATGAACTCTGGATAGCAGGACAGATGGTCATCCGAGGACGCAGGATCATAATCCCTGAGGCACTTCAGGGGCGGGTAGTTGTACTGGCTCATGAAGGACAACAAGGGATTGTGCGAACCTAAAATCGCCTACGGTCCAAAGTTTGGTGGCCAGAGATGGATAGAATGGCAGAAAAGCGAGTAAAAGCGTGTTACCCATGTCAAGTGGTTGGCAAAAATGCCCCTCCAGAAAAACTAGAGAGTACACCGCTGCCTGACCAACCCTGGACCTATGTAGCTGTTGACCTACTAAGTGTCTCCGAAGGGAACTACCTGCTGGCTGTTGTCGACTACTACTCAAGATGGCCAGAAGTTGCGCATATGAAAATAGCAAATGCCAAAAATGTAACGGGTGCACTAGAAATGATGTTCAATCATCATGGATATCCCAACTATCTGAGGAGTGACAACGGACAGCCATTCTCATCAAGAGAATTCAATGAGTATATGAATACTCACGGCATCACCCAGGTGAGAGGGATCCCGTATTGGCCACAGTCCAACGGCGAAGTGGAACGGTTCAACAGAACAATCCTAAAGGCAATTAAGATCGCCAAAGTCGAAGGGAAAGACTGGAGGACTGAACTAAGGAATTTTCTGTTCCAATACCGAACCACCCCTCACACAGTAACCGGAGTATCCCCAGCGAAGTTACTAATGAACCGCGAACTCCGAGGTAAGCTGCCAAGTATTGTAGGAGCGTCCACTGATTTTAGTGACGTACATGATAAGGATGCTCTACACAAACTAAAACGCAACATAGCTGCTGACCAGAGAAGAGGAGCCAGAGACCAACACATCCAGAGAGGGGACACAGTATTGTGTAAAAATTTACACAGAACAAACAAGCTGGACGCTCGGTTCGAGTCTCAGCCCTATCAAGTTGTGGAAAAGAAGGGAAATGCTGTTTTAATACAACAACCCCAAGGCCAAGTGAGAATGAGAAACGCTGCCCATGTACAAAAGGTACCCGGCGACATGCAGTATAGTCCTGCCTACACCGACGTCCCTAAAGCAGTTTACTCTCCCCCTGATACAACCCACTGGCCCCCTACTTCTACAACAGATATCGAAGACACACACCTCAACCCAATCGATGCACTTCCCATCTCCAGTCCAGACCCTAAGGAAACTGCTCAAGAACCCCTAACACCGGCCCTAACTGCCCCTAGTGGTTCAATCAGAACACCTAGAGTAAGATCCACCCCAGTGTGGCAAGAAGACTTTATAGTGACATAAATTTATAAAAAAAAGAGGGAAGATGTAGTGTCGAAGATCACGTACCAACGTGATCGGTACGAGAGCAGGAAGCAGCAGCAGCAGCGACATAGCTAGGGACATAGATAGAGAGATTACGACCGTTGATACACACATGTTGTTATAACCCTTGTTAAATAAAGATATGTTTACAACCACCACAATTGACTGTTGTTTATTACCAAACACCACAATAGCCACTACAGAGATTGCTTCACCAGACTCCTAAAGAGTAAAGAGACCACAGCCGCATTGCTCACCAAGGGAATAACCACGCTCATACCCAAGACAAATGAAACCGAACTGCCAAACAAATATCGATCGAGATGCTGTCTCAGCACTGTCTACAAACTTTTCACTACTCTCATAGCCGACAGGATCTATGAACACATTAAAGAAAACATTTCAATCCCTGACATCTATATCAGAAGAAGAATCTACCAAGGGGACAGCCTATCTCCACTTCTAGTCTGCAGGGCGATGGACCTGCTCAGTAAGCTGCTCAAAAAGAGCCGAGGTGCATATATAGAAAATGAGACGAAGTCCATTTCTAATACATAAAACAAATTTATTGAGTCTTCCTCATTAGTACGTGAACAAAGAGGTTAGTATGTCCATAAGTATAGACGAAGACAAAAGTAAAGGAAGTCCATTACTATAATTTCCCATGAATAGTAGAAGAGAGAATAGTTTATAACATAGAATGTTTATACACAGGCCATGGTGTCAGGACTTTCCCATTAGTAAGGAAGAGAAAATAATTCATAACATAGAATGTGTGTACACCGTCCACGGTGTCAGGACGTGTGTATGTAGGTATGTGTGTGTGTTATATTAATTTCATGTGTATGAGGCAGTAGCCATTTTGGATCCTTGTCTTATTGTCGAAGCCGAATTCAGGGCCAAAGGCCTGGGAAGATGTCTGTTGCGTCCCCAGAGAGGGGTGACGTGTGTTTGGCTGTGCCTAACAAGGAAAGATAGAGGAGCGAAGATGGCGCTCAAATGTTTATATAGTTATGTTAGCTATCCAAGATTCGCCTAAAGGAAGGCCACTGATTGGTCAAGTCAAGGAGGAAGTAGATTGCTGGAACTAATCAGCAAACAGCGAAGAAGTCATTGATATGTGCGCTGGCTTGTAGCTTGCTGTTGCACATACAATCTTAATCATGCTGCCGGAAAGATAAATAAAAGAGAATCAACCATCTACTTTTTATGGATTATCTACAACTTTATGCAAACTCAGACAATGAGTTGAATGAGCTCCTGAAGGTTGCACACATTTTCTACAGGGACATCAGAATGATATTTGGTATAGACAAATGTGCCAAGTGCACACTCAAGGCTAGGAAGAGGATCTATACAAAAAAACTCCAATTAGATGTGGATAATAACATCAGAAATCTAGAGGAGCAGGAGACATATAAGTAGCTTGGCATTGAGGAAAATGATACCATCCTACATGTTAAGATGAGGGAAAAATAGGCCAAGCATATACACGACATGTGAATAAGATATGTAAAACACAGCTCACAAATAAAAATAAGATTACTGCAATCAACCAGTTTGCAAAGCCATTAATCACGTACAGTTTTGGCATCACAGATGAGCCCCAATAAACCATCAACAGGCTGGGTGTAATAACACAAAAGAAATTAACACTCTACCGGGTCATATACAGAAATCAATGTTTACCAAGGCTGTACTTACCGAGAAGAGATGGAGGACTGAGACTTTCAGAGATCAACCACCAACATAGAGCCACTATTGTTAGTATTGGACAGTATCTGAGAAGCTCCACAAATCCGAAACTTACAATTGTACAGGAACATCAAGAAACAAGAACTAGTCAAACAACTTCCATAACATATCAGACCAAGCATTTTGGACAGGGTTTTCTAACTAACGAGGTGGAAACACCAACCAACAGAGATAGGCAAAAAGAGTCAGAAAAAGTACATTTCAGAAATAGGAGCTATAAAGGGTGGAAAGGACAAAAACACGCTACATACTTTCTAGACGAGATATCTAAGGAGTATATCGAAAAAGAAATTCTTTAGACTGGCTTAAAAGAGGAGCCCTCCACTATGACGAAGAAAGGCATAAGTTATAATGGCGACCCAAGACCAAGGCCTGATGACAAACACATTTTAAAATGACTAATGCATTTTAAAAAAATGACAGGACTTAGCAATGATAACATGTACAGGTTTTGCTACACTGAAGTGGAGAGTGTGAATCACTTGATATCGAGTTGCAAAATTATGTTGGCAGATGGCAGCTAAATAACACGCTACATACACTGGATTATCTGTAAAAATCTTAACATCCAGTGTAGCACTAACATCTACCGGAGAGGACTGTGGGAAACGATATGTATACTATACATTATGATTATGTGGTTCCCACATCCATCTACTTGGAAAATGCAGCAGTAAAACTCGACATTGCAATATTAAATAAGGCAGAAAGAGTGGCAACATTGATTGAGGTGAGTGTTCCAAATGACAGTGGCATGAACAGAGCAAAGAGGGAGAAGATGACTAAATACCAAAGCATAATGTATGATATGAAGAGAAACTGGAACCTCAAAATCACCATTATCCCAGTTGTAATAAGGGCTAAAGGCCCCATGAAGAAGAATTTCAAAAAGTATATGAAAAGTATTCCCGGAAAACCAACTGCAAAGGCAATTAAAGGAATTGCACTTAAAGGAACAGTCACAATCTTTAAAAAAGAAAATGTCTGGCATTTGGAAGAATTCCCCGCCCCTAAGCTAACAAAACAGAAATAAAAAAAAAGAATTTTGTGAAGTGTGTGGCTCATCAGTTATAACAAAATCTGATTTAAAGACACATATTAGAATCAACACTAGAGAGGTTGAATTCGCTACTAGACACTATCCTTGAGTGTCTTCGGTCTCTCTGTACAAGGGTTTGTCAGGACAACATTACATAGCATACTTCACCCTACAAGAAACCCCTGACAAAATATTCAAAATCACATAGTATTCGAAACCCAAATAAGATCCCCTTGACACGGCTATGAACTGACATACGAGGAATGGTTCATCTTCTCCTAGTTACCTTACTTCAAGTAACAGAACTGAGCAAGATACTCCACCAGACTAGATGAATTCCAGTCCTGGAATCCGGTAAGACCAAAAGACCACAAGGAAGATCTACTATAACATAATTAACTGGGGAGAGGAAAATGATGTTCTTCTTTACTAACTAAATGTTTAACAGGTGAAAGAGAACACTAATGGAACATTCGAATATCTATGTATCTCATATAGAAATCAAGTGTTAGCCCCAGAAAGGGGTCCTTGATTTCTGAGAACTTCGACTGAAGTAAAATGAAACCAAAACGAGAAAAACCTTTTTCTTGTGAAATATGTGACTCATCATTTGCAACAAAAGCGAATTTAAAGATATATATAAGAACTCACACTTAAAGACCAAAGCTTATGAGCCAGTCTGGAAGAGAAAATTCCAACAAAATGTTGAAAATCTGAGGAAAAAAAACGCTCAGATATCTACCTTTCTGTCATGTAAACACCCAAAAGAAAAATTGAAGTTGAAGAAACTTAAAACTGAGTATTCTCCTCAAAGCCCACCACAGCTTAGAGCTAAGATAGCAGAATATCAAGCTGAAATAAAAGCCTTAGCTGCACAAATAAAAAACAAAACAAAACAATATGAGTCAAAAAGAATAAATCAACTCTTTGCAATTAATCCCAGGGTGGTGTATCAGAGCCTTATAGGAGATGAAATAAAAGCGTACTCTCCGCCTACCCAAGAAGAAGTGGAAAACTACTGGAGGCTACTCTATGATGACCCAAAACAACATATGGAAAAAGAATGAATCAACACCATCAAAGAGGATAACAAGGAGAAACCAAAGATGCCAGCTCTGGAAATTACCAAAGAAGTTGTTTGCAGGAAAGTAGCCCAGTATAGGTATTTTAAGACCCCCAGGAATTGACAATGTCCCAAATTTCTGGCTGAAAAAACTGACAGCACTTCATCATCACTATGCCAAGGCGTTCAATAGAATCATCAGTAATGAGGAGGAGCTACTGGAATGGCTTACTGTAGGCAACACGTCCCTTATTTCCAAAAATGAGGGGACCCATTTGGTTAACAAATACAGGCCTATCTGCTGCGTAACAGCAACCTACAAGTGGCTAACAGGGATTATTGTTGATGCAACATATGAACATCTAGCTGCCGGTGAGTACCTTAAAAGTGAGCAGAAGGGATGTACCAGTAAAAGACTTGGCACAAAAGACCAACTCTTTGTAAACAGAAGAAGTCTGGATTGATTACAAAAAGGCCTTTGATAGTATACCTCACTCTTGGATACTCCGCTGTTTCAACTTGTACAATGTTCACAAAGAAATTAGGTCATTCCTCCAGATGCAAATGACCAGATGGCACACATCAATCACGCTTCATCATATGGAAGGAAAAATTCAGACTCAGAACGTTAAGATTCAGCAAGTGATATTCCAATATTACAATGGATCCACTGAGCAAGCAACTTAAACGATCCAATGCTGGATGCAACCTTAGCAGAAAGAAGGATGAAAATAAAAGAATAAACCATCTCCTCTTCATGGACGATCTAAAACTCTATGCAGAATCTGAGAAACAAGTAGTCTCTCTGATAGAAATTGTAAAAGATTACACAGAAGACATCTGCATGGAGTTTGGATTCGACAAATGTGCTAAATGCACAATAAAGAAAGGGAAAAAGACAGCATCAGGACATCTTACTATTAACACTGGATCTATTGAAGACCTAGGAGAGGATGCTGTCTATAAATACCTTGGAGTCGCTTGAGCACGGAAAGATGAGAGAAAAGATACAGGGAGAATATATAAAGCGCCTAAAAAAATTCCTCACATAAGAATTCTCGTCAAGAAATAAAATAACTGCCATTAACAAACTGGCAATACCTGTCGTTTCTTACGTGTTCGGCATTATCGATTGGCTACAAGGCTACATCAATAACCTTAACATAAAAACTTGGAAAATGCTAGCACTACATAAAGTAATTTACCGACATCAGTGTATGAACAGGCTGTACTTACTACGAAGAGAAGGTGGTCTGGCCTCATTGAGATTAACCATGCATACCGAGTCTCAATGGTAAGTGTAAGGCAATATATAAAGAGCTTCTGTGATCAAAAATTGAGAATGGTGAAGGAACATCACACCAAATACCTTCCTCAACAGACTTAAACAACAAAACTAGCCGATAATTTCAGTGGAAACACACTGGAGAACACTACCAAAGATTAATACAACCCAGCAACCCTGATTGCGTGCAAGAAGAATGAGGAGTACACAAAAAAGGAGCTGAAGACCAGACTAGAAGGATGGCGACATAATAAAAGAGCAGGAAAGTTCATTGAAGAACTTAACCAGAGCTATATTGACAAGGAAGCTTCACTACAATGGCTAAAGAGTGGCAACTTCCCGTTCGATGAGGAACGGATACTAATAGCTGCACAAGACCAAGGCCTACTTACTATAATGGATTTAAGAAAATGGCTGGTCTACAAAAAACTGACCAGTGCAAGCTCTGCTACTCGGCCATTGAAAGTTACCAAAGACAATACAAGTAAGTTAGGGTTAGGGTGAAAACAAAACGGTTCGTGTTCTCTCTTGTTCAAAACCTGGATCAGTACCGAAAAAAAACGTATTTAACTTTCTCGTGAAATAAAAGATGTAAACGTGGTTCATTTATGTTTTCGTAAAAAATGCTGCTTCTGCAGTTTCACAATGACATTAACATTTTTAAAGAAATGCATGAACTTTGTTATGTACTTACGTGTTAGCTGAAAATGAGATAGTAGAGGAAAAAATATGCAAATTCATCCAGTATTTATTAAATTATATGAAAAAGATTTTAAAAAAACAAAAAACAATCATACGTCGGTAGAGATTTCAGCTTACTAAGTAGGCAAGGGAGATAACTTTCGAAAAAAGTCAAAATATAAGAAATGTGTCAACATATAGATAAATTTGTTTTTTATTTTTTTATCTAATAAATACTTAATGCATTTTCGTAATTTTTGGTGTGCAGTATTCTTTTCAGCTACCACGTAAGTACATAACAGTTTATACGTGTCTTCAGCTATTTTTTTAGAGAGGCCTAACATGTCATTGTGATACTGCAGAAGCACATAAAATATAAATATTTTTTCATAAAAATAAAACTACGGTAATTGTTTTTATTTTTTGCTTTAAATACAGTTAAATACGGTTTAATTATTATTTAAATACGGTTTAATTATTATTTTATCTGTTGGCCGCCTCGTTTTGATTTTGACACCGGTTCGTTTTCATTCGGCGTTTTCTGGCTGTTTACGTAATTTTGCGTCGGCAATAGTCGGTTTTGTCTTGTTCAAAAGCTATACTACATCATATATCTTGGGCGGAAAACGTGATAAAATGTCATGATACGCCGTGTAGCCAATTTTGTTATCTTACCAAGTGAACTACCGACAGAATACCACAGTTACGTCAAAAGGGTTTGTAAAACAAGTAAGTATTCCTTAATTAAGCGAATTTGCCAGACCTAAGTTGAAGAAATAGTGATATTTCAGAGCCTTCCTCTGATTAAATTGCTCTATTTGTACTTTAACTTTATTTAACGTTTTATTGTTTTCCACCGTTACAAATGAAAACAAATTTTTTTTTAAATTAAAAAAATGGTAAAAAAATGGTAAGTCTAATTCAGTGATTTACAACGTACGACACTTGCCCACCTCCCACGGTATAAAATTTGATTTTTAAGGAGGTAATTAAGCGTGACAGGAAATCTATATCTACATTTTCGATTTATATATATATATAATCATGGACGGCGGCACCGGGGGGGGGGGCTACTTTTTTACTTGCCCCCCCCCCCCACACTTTACGGTCATCAATAATGAAGTTATATATGCATGTGTTTAACCGCCCCCCTCCACACTTTTTAGGAGAGCTCCCCCCCCACACACACACACTTTTATAACTGTCCCGCCGGTCCTGTATATATATATATATATATATATATATATATATATATATATATATATATATATATATGATAATCATTAGAATTGGCAATATAAATGATTTTAAAAGAAATACAGTTGGAGAATTAGTCAAAAACAATTTATTTGGGTTTATCTACTCATTTGTGACCTAGTGTGTTTCCAAATTTATATTTAAAAGACGTTGTAAGTAATTTAATTTGCCGTATTTAGTGACTGATTGAAATAATCCGTGTTGAACCATTTTGCTTATGAACAGGAACTAAATGCATAACCAAACCGGAAGGGAATAAGGGTCGAATACTTCAGTTTTGCATTTTAAACTGAAATCCAGGCCTATAATTAAACATGGTCTTTTTCAAAGTATATGACCTTTGCTCCCTTCCAGTCCATTTATGTTCTTATTTCCTCTCCATAATCAATATCATTGAACGCAGATTATTTTACTCAGTCAATATTTACGACATATTGAATTGCTTTAAACTTATTTGAAATATTAATTTTTGAACACAAATAAGTAGTTCAAGCAAAATTAATTGTTTTTGAATAATTTCCCAGCGGTATTTCATTTTAAATAATTTATGTCGGTAATAGTAATAATTGCCCCTTAGGTTTCTGACGCCATTTTGAGTAAATAATTGTAGGGTGTTAAAGAATAAGGTCGTCAGTAAGTTTACTTTATTGTTATACAATTAAAATGATCGAAGAGAAAATAGTTTGTGTTTATGATATTTCAATTCACGTTATTAGCCGTTTTCATATGTTACGATCCACAAATGTTTAAACATTTGAATATGAATGTTTCTCCTTATTATAATAAAGAGAACAATTGCATATTATTTTTCAATCATAGTTATTATTTTAATACCATGTATTTTTACAATTATTTGTAATTTCTTTTTTTTTACTAAGGTGTCACCACTTGCTAAGGCCCAATGTGTTTGTCAGGTGGACGGTGAGACACCACCGTGATGATTGGTAAGTATGGTTTAGATTAAACAGAATTAGATTATTTCAGAGGATGGCTTGACAAGAATTTGTATACATTGAACTTGAAAAGGACTATGTTGTAATCATCTGGGAAGCAGCTCCACAGTTTGTGTTCCACATACGGGTAGTTCTAGAAACTTTACTCATGGATGCCCCGTTTAGTTTTAGATACACAGAGGGAGAAAGGGAAAATATTTTATTAAGTTTAATTTGAATCAGCGCTTAAATTGTTTTTGCTATTCTTTTCTCATTTAGTGACGAAATTGGAAGTTCTAGTTTTCTTGTCTTAAAAACATTTTTAAATTACAGAGAAAAAAAGGATAAAACATCAATTAAAATTTATTTTAAAATTCTGTAAATAAAAAAATACAATTTTAAAATTTAAATGTTAAAAATAAAATGTTAAAAATAAATAAAAAATATTAAAAATACTAAGTTATAGCAAGTTTAGCATTTTTCATATGCCCATTTATTTAACGGCATTTAGGGGAACGTGATTAGAAATGTGAAATCATTAATGTTCTGTGTCGTTGCTACTCTCCAATATATGTCGGACTAAAAGCTGTTTTCTTTCTTTTGTCTGCAAGGTAAAAAAAACAGAAACATCACAAAGTTTGTTGCAACCTCTTTTACTGAAACATAAGTTACAGGTGAGAAACATGGGTGATGTTTTTATTTCATTTTTTTCTTTATTTGTACGTTCGATTCGTTTGTGTTGCAGAAAATATATTCCAAAATAACATTTTTCGTTTGAAATCGAATTTCAATTTTAGTAAAATAGAATTTGTGCGTCCTTGTGATATTAGAAAGTGAAACTAATGAAATAATTGTAAAAATCTGAAGAATTTTTTTGTTAAATAAAATGTTGTTAGCAGCTAATGTCTATTTTATTAGCAAACAGAAAATCGACTTTGCTTCTGTCTTTGCTTTGTGGGGTTGGGTGAAAAAATGATGTCTCAATTCTTAAAGTAATTTTAGATATTTTACTTCTTTAAATTTTTATTAACGTTTCAAAAGCAAGATTATTTTACGGTTGAATCTTCCTAAAAATGTGAGAAGGTTGCAAAAATGCGTGGAAAATATTGAAAATATCTTTTAAGATTTTCATGTCTTACGCATCTCTCTCTCTGTCGATCTAAACACTCGACATGGTCCAAACTCACAACAGTAAGTTTTCACACTGACTGGGATTCCATCAACCAGGACAGATTGCTGATTGACTATGCCAGTCACTCGACTCATCTGAATCTGGATGAAATTTCCAGGCTGTCGATGTACCACCAGATTCAAACGGGGTCGAGTGACTGGTGTAGTCAGTCAGCTATCTGTCCTGATTAAAGGAATCCCACATCATATATGTGATCTCCGCCCTGTGTTGGAGGCAGACAATTCAATGACTGGGGAAAATAATTAGGAAAATGATGAGTCATATGCCACTGAGCTGTTAATGTATGGCGCCAGTGACAACCATAAAAATGGAGCCGCCAGTTAATCAAAGAATTTTTCAGACGATTCGGAAGTGGAAACTTCATCAGAGGATTTGGAAGCAGAAACTGAGGTGCATATTCTACTTCAAAGAAGTTCACAGACCAAAAGGCCACCACCATCCTGCATCATGTATGATCAAGAGCTCAGGAGAAAGTGTAGCAGCCATAATGTGGGTCCTGAGGAAAAGAAATGAGAGTCGCGCCATCAGGGATTAGACCGAGAGCGTTCTGCTCACTTGTTTCTTGTGTTATGAGAAGGGTTCGCTTTTGCAAATGAGTATTGATTTCTCTGAGTAAATTCTGGTTGATACAACGAAATAAAAAATGTTCCTTTCAGTTACTGATTTCTCATTTTAAACAGTTATTATCTTTCTAAGACCAATATTTTGAATAATCTATCATACGTCTAATCAATATGTGGCCTTCCACTTTTTGTATTGATCTAGGTAAATAAGATTGATTAGATTACACCTCTTAGACTTATCGTATTGAAAAAAAAAACATTTTATATTTTATTTGACGAACGTTTGTTGGTTGGAGAAAATGATGTTTTTTCTAAATTTTAGTGAATTCTACTGAATCTTTTAAATCTTAAATTTTATTGTATAGAATTGTATAACTAAGTTTGTTGAACCATTAATTTTGCTCGTAAATAATTTGGTAATTTTTTGTTTCCTGTTTCTTAGTTTTAATATAAGTCTCAAATGAACATTCATAACGTTTTGCAATATTTTGATACTTGTTCGTTTGTGCAGCATATATAATGTTACCATGCTGTGTTTGTTAATATTACTTTGACATTTTAGATATGTGAGGTAATAATCACCCAGAGGCAATGTAATCTCAAACATGAGGCAAGTATTGTTCATTATCTTCAGTATCTCGGCAAAAGCTTATGGAACTGCTGAATTTTCAAACATTTTTGTTAGTATTCAGTTTTAATTTACGTCTGTTTTTGTATTTTAATAAATGTATGAGAAATTTACCTTTCATGGAGTTTTCCACCCCAGTGTCAAGTCACAGTCTCCATTGTCACCCGAAAAAGATATACCATCGTCGCTTTTTTTCAATAGAAGAGAGACACCATTCTCTTTCCATGTTTCTCTACTGTGGAACAGTCTACCAGAGGGGGTTGGGCTCATGCTTATCCAGATCTAAAATAACTTTGAACAAACACCTTATACACATTGTAATATCTTTTACTGTTATTTTATATGGCTTATTGCACTTTCCTATATTTTGTCAATAATTTATTTTGATGTAAAACTAAATCTCTTATTCATTCATAGGTGACAGTAAGAATGGAGTAAAATTAAACTGCACTTCTGGACTAGAAAGTTTATTCATCTGAAATGAGAAGATAAACATTTCCACTGAGTTTTCATTTACAAATGAATATGTGTTAACATCAATAAATATATGTGAAACAATAAAACCTAATCTCCAGACAAACACGTAATAAATCTTTCTTGTAAAGTGTGTGGCTTATCATTTATACAGACTCCGATTTAAGGAGGTACATACGAATCGACACGAGAGACCAACAACTATGTGACTAATTATTCATGCAAAAATCAATTTCAAAGACATACAAACAAATGCTGGAGAGAAACGTTTTTCTGTTAGATTTTGTTGCTCATGATTTTCACATAAAAACTCCTTTTAACGCATACATAATGTAGCAACCCTTTTTTCATGTGAGGTGTGTGATACATCATTTATAACAAAATCCTGTGTAAAAGCAAAACATGCATACACAGACTGAAGAGAAAGCTTATAGTTGTCAAGTGTGCAACTCATCTTTTACAACAAAATCTCACTTAGAGATACATGTCCGTACTCACACTGGAGAGAAACCCTATTCTTGTGAAGCATGTGGATCATCATTTACAGGAAGTTCTCAGCTAACAGTACATATGCGAAGGCACACCGGAGAGAGACCTTATAGTTGTCAAGTGTGTGGCTCATCATTTATTACAAAGCAAAATTTAAAAAGTCACATACAAAACCATACTGTAAAGAAACCCTCTTCTTGTGAATTATGTGATGTGTGTGGATCATCATTTTCAACAAAATCTGATTTAAAGAGGCACACAAAAATTCACATGCAAGAGAAAACTTATACTTGTGACGTGTGCATCTCATCATTTTCAACAAAATATGTATTAAAGCGACACATACAAATTCACACTGGAGAGAAACCTTATATTTGTGAAGTATGTGACTTATCATTTATCAGAAAAAGTTATTTAAAGACACACATGTTAGTCCATACAGGCGAGAAACCTTATTCTTGTGGAGTTTGTGGCTCGTCATTTACAGAAAAATCTTCTTTGACAATACATATGCGAGTACACACTGGAGAGAAACCTTACTTATGTGAAGTGTGTGGTTCATCATTTACCGTAAAAGCTAATTTATCAGTACATATGCGAATCCACACTGGAGAGAAACCTTATTCTTGTGAAGTGTGTGACACATCATTTACCAGAAAAGATTATTTAAAGGCACACATGCAGTCTCACACTGGTTAGAATGATCCCCTTACAAGGATCGTCCCAAAGAATGTGTCTCTAAGTGAGATAAACTATGTAACCTATAGGGCAGCATGGTTCATGCAATCAAAACTTTTACCCCAACACCAAGAACGAAAAAAAGAAGGAAACTTGAAGACCAAAGCTTATGAGCCAACACAATGCCCCGCCTGAACAGGAGACACTGGATAGTCCAGATGGAACTGGAGGAAGAGCTGGCTAACATGATAGAAGTGGCACGAGGCCTGGCTGTTGAAGATCGACCCAGACTGGTAAAAATAGTAGTAAAGCTTTCAAGACTCTTACCACAAAGGTTAATGATGCCCTGAAAAGGATCGTACCAAAGAATGCGTCTCTAAGTGAGATAAACCATGCAACTTTTGGGGAAGCATGGTTCATACAATAAAAACTTTTACCCCAACACCAAGAAAGAAAAAAAGGAGGGAAACTTGAAGAGCAAAGCTTATGAGCCAGCCTGGAAGAGAAAACTGCAACAGAAGATTGAAACTCTGAGAAAAGAAACTGCTCAAATATCTATATTTCTGTCATGTAAACACCCAGGAGAAAACTTGAAAAAGTAGGTGAAGAAACTTAAAACCAAGTATTCCCTTCAAAACCCACCGCAGCTTAGAGCTTAGATAGCAGAACATCAAGCTGAAATCAAAGCCTTAGTTGAACAAATAAAAAAGAAAACAAAAAAAATATGAGTCAAAAAGAATAAATCAACTCTTTGCAACGAATCCTAGGATGGTGTATCGGAGCCTCATAGGAGACGAAATAAAAATGTGCTCTCTGCCTACCCAAGAAGAAGAATTAAAGAAAAATTCAGAGTCAGAATTTGAAGATTCAGCGAGGAATATTCCAAGGAGACACCGCTTCTCTTTTGCTTTACAATGGATCCACTGAGCAAGCAACTTAAACGATCCAATGCTTGATGTAACCTTAGCAGAGGCAGAAAGAAGGATGAAAATAAAAAATAAATCATCTCCTCTTCGTGGACGATCTCAAACTCTATGCAGAAGCTGAGAAACAACTCGTCTCTCTGATAGAAATTGTAAAAAATTACACAGACGACATATGCATGGATTTGGATTCGACAAATGTGCTAAATGCACAATAAAGAAAGGGAAAAAGACAGCATCAGGACATCTTAATATTAACACTGGCTCTATTGAAGACCTAGGAGAAGATGCTGTCTATAAATACCTCTGGGTAGAGGAGAATGAGATGCTTGAGTACGGAAAGATGAGAGAGAAGGTACAGAGAGAATATATAAAGCGCCTGAAAAAAATCCTCACATCAGAACTCTCATCAATAAATAAAATAACTGCCATAAACCAACTGGCAATACCTGTCGTTTTCTATGGGTTCGGCATTATCGATTTGCCACAAGGTTACTGATGTAGCCTTGACATAAACACTCGGAAAATGCTAGCACGACATAAAGTCATTTACCGACATCAATGTATGGACAGACTTTACTTACCGCGAAGAGAAGGTGGTATGGGTTTCATTGAGATTAACCACGCATACCGAGCCTTAATGGTCAGTGTGGGGCAATATAGCTCCTGTGATCAAAAAATGAGAATGGTGAATGAACATCACACCAAATACCTTTCTCAGCAGACCTTAACAACAAAACTAGCCGATAATTTCAGTGGAAACACACTGGAGAACACTAGCGAAGATTATAACAACCCAGCAACCCGTATCATGCGCAAGAAGAGGGAGGAGCACACAAAAAAGGAGCTGAAGACCAGACTAGAAGGATGGCGACATAATAAAAGAGCAGGAAAGTTCATTGAATAACTTAACCAGAGCTATATCGACAAGGAGGCGACACTACAATGGCTCAAGAGTAGAAACTTCCCGTTCGATGAGGAACAGATACTAATAGCTGCACAAGACCAAGGCTTACTTACAAATGGATTTATGAAAATTGCTGGTCTACAAAATACTGACTAGTGCAGGTTCTGCCATTCGGCCATTGAAAGTCCAAGCCATCTAATGTCTGAATGGTTTTGGTTGATGGTCATTACACTGCCCACCACATCAAATTATATACATACCTACATCGGAAGATCTGCGGAGAAATGCAGCTTGAAAGATCACTGAACATCTGGGAACATGAACACATAACAGCGAATGGAAAAGTGACAATGTTCTATTGTAAAGACATACAGGTGGGCAGATACATAAAAGACAAGGCCATCAAACCAGACATTGTCATCTGAAACAAACCAAAAAGGACTGCTCTCACCATTGATGTAACCATCTCTATTGCCTCAATAGAGACGAATGGGAGAAAATAACCAAATACAAAGACTTTAAAATAACATGGTTTCTCGACAAAATAAACATCATACCGGTTGTAGTGGGGGCAACTGGTCTAGTGAAAAAAATCTAAGAAAATAGACACAATCCCCGGAAGACTAAACTGCAGGGAAGTACAGATAGCAACCTTAAAAGGGACAACATCTATCCTTAAGAGAGCCCTCGGATATAAGTTTTACTCATAGGGAAATCAAGTGTTAGCCTTAAGAGGGGGCCCCTTGATCTCTTTAGATAAACTGTATTAAAATGATATAGTCGAGTGTCTTCGGTCTCTCTGTACAAGTGTAAGGACAACCTGATATGAGGATACTTCCCCCCTATACGTAAACCCTGATCAAATATTAAAAATAACATAGTATTCGAAGCTTAAATAAGATCCCCTCAACACGGTTCATACAAGAAATGGTGCGCCTTCTCCAAGTAATGTTACCTCAACTAACAGCACTCAGCTGGATACTCCACGAGATGATTAATTATTGTTCTGGAATCCGGTACGACCAAGAAAGATATACTATACCATAGTTAAGCGGTCAATTGAGGAGAGGAAATTAATGTATTTAACTTCTTTACTAACTCAACATTTGACAAGTAAAGGAGAACATTTATGGAATATTCGAACATCTATGTATCTCATATAGAGATCAAATGTTAGCCCCAGGATGGGGTCCCTTGATTTCTGAGAACTTCGACTGAAGTAAAATGAAACAAAAGAAACTTAGAATTTGTGTGGATTCCCAGTCATATTTTAGGGGGTAAAACCTGACAAAAAATCGCAATTGAGATAAAACACAAACTTGCAGGACATAAAAAGGGTAAGTGGACCATTGAGGACGAAAAGAAAACGATTATTCAGAAATTAACCACAGGAAAACAGTAAAACAATTTAAAAAAAATAAAACTTATAAAGTTTGTGGCTCATCATTTTCAAAAATACAATGAAAACATTTTTGTACTTCTCTGGTCAGTATCATCAATAATGTGTGTTGAATAAATCTGACTAGCCTTTAACAATTCAATAAATAAAAAAATAAACTCTAAAAAGCAATAATATTCTTTGGACAAGAGAAGTTTCCTCCTGTTGCAGTAATTCAATCTCGTAATACACCAAACGCATCTGCTATTGAGTGAGCAACGAATGGCTGTGGATATTAACAAATTAGTTTACTATTTCTCTTAACATGTAATATGTTATCTTAATTATGTGAATAAAGTATTTTCTTATACAATCGGTTTTTGACATGTTTCCACTCCAGCTACAGGAAATACACGAGTGTGTTATTGGCCAAACATATGCCATAAACTATGGAATTGTGATGTGTTAACATCTGATTAAATCTGTTGTGCTCATATCACTTAACATTTCTAACAAGTCATTCTTCAAAATCAGAAATTGTAGAGTGACTTTATTTTATGAAGAGTGTGACAAATTAATTTCATCGGATTGTTAGTAAAAAATAGACCAACATTTACAAGATAAAACTTCTAAAACTGTGGATTTTTAGTGAATACTAATTGTCAGTTTTTATCAACACATTTTTTTATATTTTTATTTGAAACATCTTCATTTTTTACATTCATAAATAACCATTTATTTTTATGACACATGCATACGTACTCTGAATACAATTATAATAATAATTTATTTTAAGGCTTATCTCCAGAATTTCTCCTGTAAAATAATTTATATTTTAACTTATGGCCACACATTCTACAGAAAGTGTATAGTGTGAATCACAAATGTGATGAAATAATAGTCTTCCATTATTTATGTTGTAAAAGTATGCAAACTGGTTATTTTTCATTTATTTATTTTCATGGAAATCGCTCCAGACAAGGCATGAAGCCACTTAATATAAGGAGCTAATAAGAATGAAAAATGATTATCGCAAAGACAGGAGGTGTCTATTGGCCTTAGTCTTGAAAAGACCCAGGCTATAGGTAGGAGGAAAACAGTCAGCAGGAAGAGATTTCCACAAGCTTGCAGTTCTTGGAAAAAAGCTACTGGAATAGGAAGCTGTATTACAATGAGGTATAAAAACAGCTAACTGACTAACAAGTCAAATGATCTGGAACAATTCTGAAGAACACATGTCATAATAGTATTTATAGGAAGGAATGGGACTAGCAACATCACATCTGAGAAAGAGGTGTAGAGAAGAAGAAAGAGTGTGGCCAATCAAATTACAGCTATGTTTCTGCACCTTATCAAGAACCCTCAAATGGGACAAAGATTTACCAGCTCAAATATGACAACAGTACTCTATACATCGTCTGATAGTAGATTTATTAAGATGGAGAATAATGTAAGGTGTGAGAAATTGTTTGGGTCGATAGAAAGAACCGACATTACGAGAAGCAGAAAGAGCAATGAATCTAATGTATGAACTCCAAAATAGATCTGATGAGAGAGAACGACCAAGAAGTTTCAGAGTCAATTTCTCCTCAAGAGCAGAACCATCCCAGAGAATCTCTGGACTAAAAGGGACACGCCCCTGATTGAAAGACATGAGCTGAGTCTAAAAGGATTAAATGAAACAAGCCATTGTTTACCCCAATCCACAACTGAACCCAAGTCAACTTCTAGATTAGCTGCATATTTCAACTGATCCGAGGGAGATGGGTTAGAAGCAACACCAGAATAGAGAGTGGTATCATCAGCATAGATGTTAATTGTATGTATAATATTCCCTGGTAGATCATTTATATGTGGAAGAAACAGTGTTGCGTCTAGAATAGAGCCCTGAGGGACACCAGCATTGGTAGGAAAAGAGAATGAAGAAATACCGTCCGAAGTTACTTGCAAGCTTCGATCAGAAAGAAAAGAAAAGGTTATTATGATTACTTCGCTGTTTGAATAAGGAATTTGGGACTGTAATTTCATTCAGTTTTAATAATACTATTTCCATTAGAAACCTTGAATCTATTTTGTCGATTTATTCAACTGAATATCTCCACCTAGTTCTAATGCTATTCTTTAGAAATATCTAAATCAATTATTCTGTAAAATTTCAAATTAAATTGTGCAAATCTATATTTTGATTCAATACTAAATGTTAGTTTTTATCAACAGTTGACATACATTCTCTTTTATTTTGATAGGTCACTTATTACCACCTAATTATTTTTCGTATTGCCACCCCGGACTTAGAGTTAGTCTTAGTATTAATAGAAGAAATGTTTTGTTTAAGGTTCGGACTTTCTTCTGCTTAGAAAATATAGGAGGTTGGAGGTGTATGCTCAAAATTTCAGTAACGAATTGTAAATACAAAATTGATGAACATTTTGGGAATTTGAAAAAAATGGTTACTCCTTCTGCCTTACACTCAAGAGCTAGGTGATCATTTTATGCCTAATTCGTATAGTAAAGTCAACCCCCTTTCTATAGTTAAAATATATTTTAAAATATTCTCCAGCTACTTACAGGCTGTTGACATGTAATCCCACAAAACATACGATCTAATTTTTCTTTTTTCCTTGACAGCATGGGAGCAAACTAAACTTTTACTCTTTTACTTCATGTCAACATTTCTTTTTATGACACATGCAAATGTACAATTGATACAATTACAAGTATAATTCTTCTCAGTAAATGATTTATATTACAATTTGTGGCCACACCCTGTATGTTGTACGGAGAGCTTACAGCGTGGATCATCAATTTTAGAGTATAGTGGTCTTCCATCAAAATTCTATATGAATATTGCGATTTGAGAGGAAATATGTTCTTCAAGTCAGCATCTGTTAGTTTATTAATTGTTTGTTATAAAAGAAGGGAGTACTATTGCTTGTGTGAACTCGGTGCCATGGGTACTTTTCTGGAAGGGCTGTTCACGTGCTGGCATGGTATCAAGCTCCCAAGTTGCAACGATAGGCACATCCTTTTAATGAAAGGGTTTATTATACCTGGTTGGGTATTTCGCCGGTTACAAGGCAGCGTCATTATGCTTGCTTCATTAATTCTCTCCTGAAAATTAATAATTTGCTGAGACCATCAGCTTCTGGAAATTGAACGCTTGTAATAATGAAACAAACGTATTACTTTATCAAAAATATATTTATTCATTTTCGAAGAATAAAAACTCGAAACTTGAGTTGGTGAGCTGGCTCAAGACACTTGTCTGTCTCGTACACAATGCAAACACCAGACTGTTTTCAAACCCCTTCGCTGCAGACTAAGCGAGAGGAAGGGGGGGGGGGAGAGACTGAGAGACACAGAGAGAGAGAGAGAGAGAGAGAGAAAGAGACACAAATGCATGAACAGAAAGGGAGATACAAATAATACAGTCGTCAGTGTTTTTCAGCTTCAACATATCTCGGGTGACAGTCTGTTTGATCTTTGACCTCTTCTTACAAATCTTTCATTGAATCTATCTGACACCGAACTTTTGTTTTTCTAAAACATAACCGAGCCTCTGGTAAACTGACATATTTGAAGAGCAGATTCTTTTGTGTCTCCCCCAAAAGGCAGTTCAAGTTAGGTAAAAGGACTTTTAACTATAGGGATATCTAGCTCCCACAGAAGGGGGTCTATCGTTGTGTCAAGAATGTAAAATGGTGTTTATTTCGTTTCTTTTCTGTTTGGATAATGATAACTTATTTTCAATGTGACAATTAACGAATTTTGATATTTTCATTTCAAAAAGTTTTCAAGAAAACAGCATATTGTAAATTTACATGCATTTATATTAAAATTTTACAAAACTATTAAGAATGGAATATTTTTGTACATTTGTGACTAATGTAAGTCACTTTTATACATATAAAATAAATAATTATTTTATTAAAATTTTCTGATAAGACTCTTAGTCTGAAAGGAAGCAGTCCCATGGTAATGTCTTCCACAGATGGGACGTTATTTGAAAGAAACTTAGGTCATGGACATTCCAACTGGCACACGGCACATGGAGAAAGAAAGGAAAGTTTTCAGATAGAAGATAAGATCGAAGCAGTTGCACGAGGAAACTATTTTGTTTATATGAATGTGTAATATCTTGCATTAGATTGAGTTGCGGTTTGGCTTAGTGTACTCACGCTTACGCTTATAACTCCTCGAGAGTGAGGACGCAATGGTGCAGACTTGAAATCAATGCATGTGAACAAAGCTTGGTGCAAAAAATAAGATTCAAACAGTTGAAGAAGTGATCGCCTCATGATAGGATGTGTTATCCTGTTCTTGTCGTTATGCCACAAGCAACCTACTAGAATAGAACTTCAGGATACAACATTCGTTTATCGACAAATACCAAACAATTCTCGTTATATTCCTATGTTTCCTTGAATAAAAGTTGATACATATTTAGTAGTGGAGATGTTGATGTAATTTATGGAAGATGGTGACCCTTTTTATATTCAGTATTCAATTGCAGTTAGATGGGGCCAGACTACGTTACGTTATTCATCCTGCCTTTTTTCCTAGCCAATCATCTAAGCAACAATATATAAAAACTAAAAGTTGCCTTAAAGCAAGGAACAAGAAACTGGAGATCAGTCAAGCATATTACTATCAAATAAAAGGGATATTTTTAGACATTTGCGACTGTAATGTAAATCACTTTTATGTATCATTGTAAAATAAATATTTTCTTTATCAAAAAGGTTGACAAGTATTTTAGTAAAAGTCGTATAAAAATATATTTTAGTTGACAAGATAGTTTCTCAGAAAGAAGAAGCTTTGACAATTTTTGATTATAAATTAAAATATAAATTGTCACTTCAATTTGCAAGGAAGAATAAGTTTATAACATAATGAACGAATTTTATGTGATTGACAGTAAATTGTCAACTTCTGCTGTTAGCTCTGAACTGTAGACAAACAGAACAACATAGCTACTTATATAGAGTAATGCACCCTTTTAAACACACTTTATAAAGATACATCTGAAACCGTTACTGGGAAATTAAATGGGACGAAATACAATTGCTGATGAGACTGAATAGTGCAACAATAAACACAGAACTTTAATAAAGTGAAGATAATCATAAAGTGAAACAAGTGAGTAATAAGTGATAAGTAAAACACGTGATACTAGTTTTCTTCTACTGAACAAGAGACTTGCAAATGAGAAATTTTAGTCTGAACAAATCAAAACACAAATCCAATAGCTTAGAGCTCAAGGACTCATCTCCATTTGAGAAGATCACAGGGCCAACTGCCCGTGAAATACCCTGAAGAACAATTCAGACTCTCAGAGTGCCGACTTTCTCCCCCAGTCCATATGCTGGTATATATAGACATTCCTGGGACCACACCAGAAAGACCACTCAAATATCCACTTGAAAATAATAGCCAGCCTCATCTATGAACATGAAAAAACTATTGCCCTGAGGTTCCGTATCCGGACAGCCATTAAATTTGGAAGACCCTGAGTGAGTCATAACCAGAGCAGGGAACCTGGTATCTATAGAAACATTATTTTTATTGAGATATCACGAACCAAACACCAAGTTCCATTGAAAGGTGATCTCCTCCATTGACTATACTAACTGCCTCTCAAGTCGATCAGAAGCAGAACCTGGCATTAAGTATGTATAGTTCCTTTCTATGAAAGTCACTGGATTAAAGAGATCAACCACTCAGTCTATGAGAGCCCTCGACTGCAGGGTCCTATGTAAACTTCTCTGTTAAAGTTCGACTCAGGAAAGCTAGTTTTTCAGCAGTGACCTGCCAAATCAGATATCTCGAAGCCTCCATCATACAGATGTGTAATACAAATCTGTTTGCAAACCCACAGCCTACACCCCTTCCAAAGAAGTGATGAGAGAAAATGCTGGAAGACTGTTACATGGCTCAACAGCAGAGAAAGTCAGCCAGGATGACAGGAACATAGCGCATGTCTCAGCTCTATACTTAAAGGAAATTTCCTTTTAAGCCAAGTCTGAAATGACACTTCGACCTTTGACTGCACCTAATTCTTCATGAACTAGAAATCTGGTCCAAACCACAGATTGAGAATCTGAACAAGCATCACTCATAAAGGACTAGAAAGTGCAATGTTACTGTGCCATGCATCCAACTGCAAGACAATTGACATGTTTTGATTGATTTGGACACCTGCAATTGTATCGTAATGTGCAAGCACCTCTGTCACTGCTTCAATATCTCCAAATCATGACACAAAAACAATGATATCGGCGAATGCAGAAACCCTGGCTCGCACCTCTTCAGATAATGTAATTCCACATAGCACTGAACTTGCTGCCCCGTATTCCACCTAGCAATGTCCCTGATCTCCATCTGTTTAATGGCTACTACATGAGTACTTCTATTTTTTTTTATACCATGTAATTATCAGTTAAAAATTCCAACTCTCCTGAGACAAAAAAATCATTTCAAGTTTATCACAAAAGTTTATTTTATTTTAATGTATGTCCATTTTTTCTGTTTACATGTAGACTAAAATTATTAATTTTATTTTTTATTTTCTTAAATTATAATTCATTATCAGAAGAAGATTGTCTGGTGAATAGAAGTTCTCTAAATACCCTCTCATCACCTAAAGAAAACTAAAACATCCATTTTTATACGAAAAAAATTATTATTTTTATTTTTAGTGGGCATGAGAATCTTGTCCTAATTTTGTTTTCACATTGATGCAGTATAGTTAACAGCTCAAAAATTGGTAGAAAAGGCAACAAATAACTTACAGAACACAAAAAAATATGTAAATTTTTACCTTCCTGTATAATTTTAAAGCGTGGAAACTGATTGAGAATTTGTTCTGAATTTGTTCTGAATTTGTTATCGTCACTTTTATTTAGTAAAACACGAGTAAAAGAATGACCTTCGACTTACGGTGATTGAAAAAAAGAAAAAATTGGTCGTAAAAAAGTCAAAATAAGTGGTGGGTAAATAATGCAGAAGTGCCTAATTTTTAATTTATTTGCTGATTTTTTAAAGGATTTTTTTTGTTTTACACATTATAATTGAACATTCGCGTTTTCAGTAATAAAAAAAAAACTCCCCTGCCCCTACCACTAACCCACAGTTCGGGTGGCAACGCCCTCCCCCTACTTGTGTAGCAGCGAAGTTTACCCTTCGGTGTCCAAAATAAAAGTGCTTAAACTCGTTTCTGCGAACACGGCTTTGCGCGCGCATCTGCCAGAATTAATAAAAACAAATAATAATATTTTTAACCAATCAACGGATTTTTCTGAATTTATAGAAATGGTCTTTTTGGAGCCACCTCGACCCCATATAAGGCCAGATTTTCCCTTCAATAAACAGTTGAGACAAAAACTCTGAGACAGTGCTAACATCGTTTTCTCTCGGCCCATTTCTTGCTACAATTCTCAACTCACTCATACACATACTGTCGTACCCATATGCACACTGAAGACAACACACACACTCCGTGAATCCCTTTTGAATGTCATCTGCTGATTTACGCTGATTGAAAACAGTTATAAACTTAACCATTTTAATACTCCGTACATTTTTCACTGAACTTTCTAATATGAAAACAAATGGTGATTGACTCTATTTAATAACTTTCAATGAAATGTAATTTATGTAATTAAGTGAGGAAGCTTTGATTACGATTTTTCAGACACGTGGACAATTCACATCCCTTAAATTATCGACTCAGGCTTCCTCGAAATCTCAACTAATGAATCTCTTTTGTGAATTTATGCTTTTGAATTCATTATTTTGTTTGTTGATCATATAACATTTATCTCGCTCTCTCACACATTTGAATATTACTTAAAACTGTTTTTCTTAAAAATGTTTCTATAAAAAACCGGCTTTCCCAAAATCTTTCCCACAAAACTGGAACCCTAAAAAGGAACCTCCAAACTTGCTTGGATAAACTATCTCTTTCTTTCTCGTTTCGTTCGAAGTTTTTTTTCTGGGGCAGTGGGGCTGCTCTGCCACCCTGATTTAGAGTTAAGGGAAGGTTTCTTTTACTGAGAAAGGTGTGTGTGTTTCTTTTTTTTGGTGGGGGGGGGGGCACCCAGACTGCTGAGAAAAGTGTTTGTTTAGTTAACTGTGGACGGCAATGTAACCATTTCCTAAAAGAACTAGGATCTCTCGAAAAAAAAAAAACATCAAAGAAGCGCACAAAAACAATTTGTAGTTTAGTTTACGACAAAATTGTCACCGCTACGAAAAACAGACAGAACTAATCATGATGGGTTACCATCTTTACTATAGCCTGAAGTACTCACGTCAGAAAATAGATTATCTGTTGTAAAGAAAGCACGGTATAATTGTAAATTAACACCCTTTGCTAACTTATCCCTAAAAAAAAAATTCTACTTTTTTTAGACGATTACGTGTGAATATCCTGGAAACTTGGCGGAAAGAAGAAGACACCCCAAAACAATTATTTAAGAATTTCGAGTGGAGGATCCGTTTTGCATATGAATTTAACGTAAAATGGATTATCTAAAAAAGATTCACGTCGAGGCATTTCTTCATATCTTGATATATAGTAAAAAAAATATCACCCAATCACGAATGAAATTTAAATTCAAATGAATAATTTAAATCTCAACTGTAAAATTATTAAACATTGCAATATGGAAGGATTGTTTTTCCAGGAAGTGTGAGAAGATTCTTTGCGAATAATGCAAGTGTTACAAAGGACGTCGATATATTTCTTGTGGAAAACGGGACAAAATATCGTGATTCACCGTGTAGCCATTTTTTTGTCTTACAAAGTGGGAGAGTTAACTGAACTTGAAATACCACTCACACTACAAGAGTTTCTAAAACAATTGAATTAATTGAAGTTGCAAGACCCAAGTTGAATGAATGGTGATATTTTGGAGTTTTCTTTCTTATAGGCTAGTTGCCCTATTCGTATTTTAACTGGTAAGACAAATGTTTGTTTGTTTTTGTCATTGTTTTCCAGTGTTTCTATTTACTTGCCTCCCCTCTTGGGCAAAGTTAGACACACGTTCGTTTATTTAATGTGGATAAAATTCACTCTGGATTGGAACAAAAATTAAAAGTTCTTCAATTTAGAAGGATTTCTCCTTCACTGACGAAGGACAGAAGAGACTAAATGTAACATCAGAACAGATACTACACTTTGCTCCTAGCCAAAAAAACAAAGGAAGAAATTGTTTTCTAGTGTCATTTATTTTTATTTTATGCGGATATTTTATTTATTTATATATTATATTTATATATTGGGGGGAATTTTGTTGTTTATTTACTAAATAGAGAACATTGTAGAATACAAATTAGGTGCAAATAATAGTAAATTAATAAAATGTCCTTTTTTAAAACCAATATGCAAGTATCAAGAAGTTTCATCAGATGTCCTGCTAGCTTGACAGGCCAAGAGCAGGTTCAAGGCATTTTCACAAATAGTGGCGATGGAGAGACACTCGTAAAGCCGAGACAATTCATGATGTAGTTCGGTGTAGTGCGCCATTAACAGACCAAAACTGTTGAGTATGTTGCGCATGGCAGGGCCTATCGCGTCACTCGTCTCCATGCCGATTGGTAAGAACACAAATCTTAATGAAAATTTGTTTAATTAACATTTAATTATTTTCTTTGCAATTAGACAGATCACATTTAATAAATAGTTTTTTTTTTAAAATGTAAATTTAATTCAGTGTTTTCCACAGAGGAAACAAATATTTTTTAAGCAAGCAACTGAAGAAATGTGTGTGCAGATGTTGAATTTATATATTTTTTTCCATCAAGTAAACGTATAGGTTATTTTTCTAATGCTATTCTGAGTAAATAATTGCTTGTGTGCATGGAAGGATATTCAGTAAGTTTAATTTAATGTTCAGCCATTAAAATGATCGAAGATTTGTTTTGTATCACTTTTGCTATTATCTCTATCTTTATAAAGATATGTTTGTATGTAAAGGATTCACTCCTAAAATGATTAACCGATCATTATGAATGTTGAAACTAATCTACTAGGCGTTTGGGGTCCAAATGTGGACTATATTTAGTTTTCTGCAAAGGGTGTAAAAGGGGGGGTGAAAGCCGTTTGTGAAAATTCAGATCCCTCCGTTTTTTGTGAAATTACAATAGGTACTAGACGCCAATTAATAACTATTCCCACAAATTTCAGTATTTAAAAGTGTTTTAAGGAACCATAACATGAGCACAACCCTCCATTTCAAAATTCAAATATATCAGATTTACATTGAATTTGATCCGTAGTCGTTAGAAAACAATTGAGCGCGATTCTCTGAATTTTGATTTTTCTAAGACACCTTAAGCTTAAGCCTTAAATTTTTAGCATTTTTTAGAATTAAAATCATGTAATTGATTTTGATCAAAATTATAAGGATTCGAAACATAATTTTTCTTGATTTTAATCTTCATAAGGGAGGAGAGAAGTGGTGCAAAACTGTTCTGTATAGGGAATTAATTTTACCTATCCAGGTATGGGTGTTCTTCTAGTACGCTTTTAGTGTTCAATGAGTACATCATGCTTGGTATGACATATGATAGCAGAAGATGTGCACTTAATAATGCATCAATAGAAAAGCTAAGAGTAGCACAATGCAAAATGGAACGCATTATGCTTGTCATTAGTTTACGTGAGAGAAAAAGAAACACCGGGATCAGACATTTAACTGGCGTAAATAACATCATCAGCACCATATGCACAACAAAACATAGATGGGCAGGTCACCTTTCACGATATACAGACAACAGGTGGACATATAGAGCAACAGAATGAACCTCAAGGCAATGGAAAAGACCTAGAGGAAGGCCAAAACCGGTAGAGAGATGACCTCGATAGCCAACTGAGTCCTACTTGGCCACTCTTAGCCAGCGATAAAACAAGGTGAAAGGAAACCAGGGAGATGTTCCTCCTTCAGAGTCATGAACAACCCTGATGATGGTGATGATGATTATGGTAAAATAATTCATAATTCCAATAGTTAATGTTTATGATCAAACTTTAGTACAAAAATTTCGATGGTAAAAGTACAAACAATCACTAACCCTAAGTCTGGATTGAAACATGAAGAATAAATAAAAAATAAGATGGAGAGAGTGTATGCAATGTGGCTGTAATAAGACTTATAGGTCAATTTATATTTTACAGAACCATAAAAAGTCAATTTCTCCCCCAAAAAAGTATGTAATTATTTGATTTATTAAATGTTTTTAATGTATTTTTTCAGCAACCCACCTCCAACTCACACATCCAAAATTGATCTCCGAGAAATTTAAACAATGGCCAAGATTTAAAAAAATTAGTTGCATGTCTTTCAAAGCACTATCTCGACCGGAAGTGGGTGATCATTTTATGTTAAATTTATATGCGAATCTTTTCCTTCCACTCTAAAGTCGAAAATATTTTCACACTTTGAAACCTTATTTGTTCTTTTTATAAGTTAAATTTTCACTTTATAACCTGTGAATACTTTTTATAATATTTATCATTCTTATTAATATTGTAATAACTAAATCCTTTTTTTTTAGAATTGTTTGTCCTTTATTGTTCCAAACATTACCTGGCATTTTTTTTTCCATTTTTTTTTTTACATGAATGCCATGTTCTTTTGAAGTTAGTTTAAATCAAGGTATTGCTGTTTTAAGTTTATTTAGTTGAAACAGGATTCATATTTTAAATGATAAAAATTATACATCATCTCATTGGAGATCAAGATTTTAGAGGTGGGCATCGCCAAAAAAGGTTGGAAACAACTAGTCTAATCTGAGTCAGATTTAATTGTTTTCACTAACTACTAGATTATTATTATTTTTTAATTCTTCTTTTAATTTATGTAAAATATTCATTTTTCTCTAATTATATCACAAAATTGAAAATATGTGCTTTAAATTTTCTTAATTATTTCATATTCAAAATACTAGCGCAAATACCCGATCACTTGTTAATATTATGATACTTTTTGGTCATATCAATTATAAAACCAGAGCCTTTTTTTATATGCAAATCATTTTACGCCGTTCAGGGGAATCTGGAAATTGTTTTTTTAATAATATTTTGTGTAATTTCTACCTCTCAATATATTTTAGACTAATATCCATTTTCTTTCTTTTGTCTGCAATGTAGATCAAACAAAAACATTAGAAACTTTGTTGTTGAAACCCCCCCTTACTGAAACACAGAAATCACATAACACAACTTACAGGTAGGAGATGTAGGCGATTTTTTTTTTAATTTGTTCTTGTTACATTTGGAGGATTTCCCAAACATATAAAACATATGCCAAAATAACATTTTTTGTTTGAAATTTAATTTCGATTTTATGTCAAAGGTTAAGATTAATTTGCCATTATTTTACTTGAAACATTAATATTTCTCTCCATTAACTTCTTGTTAAAAATAAACGAAAGTTTTATTAGAATATCGATGGTCATCTAAATCATCCATTTTTACTAATTCTTCCCTGTGATCTGAGCGCAGGAAACATTTAGCAGTAATTTGAAAAAATATAAACAAGCTTTTTCTGTCTCTTATTACAAGTTTGTGTGTTAGATTAGCAAGAAAAACAATATGAAAATGAATTTCTGCTTGTAACTATTGTGTGTGGTTAGATAGGGAACTGATACATCTCTTTTCTTGGAGAGAACATAAACTGGAGAACATATTTATTTTGATTTCTCACCTTAAACTTGTATAATTTGTCTGACAATTCTTAAGTGAACCTTTTCAATGATGAAACACAATGACCTTCCACATTTTGTAATCGTGTTTTGTATCATGCAGATTTTCAGACTATGAAAATAATTATTGTCATATTTATATTTTTCTGACAGTTGGAACAATTAATTATCTCATAATTATCTAAATCTCTTGGTAACGAAAGGTTAAATATAATTTTTTTTGGGGGGGGGATCATCTACTTTTACTAAAATAGAATTATTGCATTTACAAGATCTGAGAAAGTGTAATATCAGTAATTGGTAGAAATATTAAGTCTTTATCACTTCATCTTTTTCATAACAAGTTAGGAGCAGCAACCAATATGTTCAATTAGCAGCCAGAAAATGAATGTTAGGCTTGTCGCTGCTGTGTGATATTAGGTGGCAAAATGATTCAGTTCCTTTATAAAGTCAAAATAGAGAATATTGAATTTTAGATTTCTTTCTTTTGCAAAATTTTCTTAACCTTCAGATCATAATGGAGTGAAGATTTTCAATAATCAATCACACTTTAAAAACAGTTTTTTTAACATGTAATCAAATAGTCCTACCAAATGTGGCTTCCGCTTTGCATAACTGAGTATCTTAATCAGATAGATAGCATAAAATATATTAAATATCTTTCAGACTATTTGCAGGAAAAATTTGAGGAAAAATTTAATCTTTAATGAACGTTGATTAAATTAATGCAAATCTTTGATCATTAATTTTCTCAATTATCTAAATGAGTTGACAATCAACTTTCGGTTTATGTTTAATAATCATTTTGTAAGTATATCTCATTTGCTGTTTCTTAATCTTAATGTCATTTTTTAATCAACATTTACAAGAATGAGGCAAAGGTTTTGCAATATTTGGATACTTGCTTGTGGTGTGTATATAATTTAACTGAATTAGTTCTAGCTCTATAAGGCAGCAACTCTGGTTGATATTCCAGTGCACTCACATTTTATGCATTTTTTCACTCAATGTGTAAATGGAAAGCTATGAAGGTTGCAATGTAATCCTGACTATAATCTGGTGTCATACTACAAACCAGAGAAACAAATCTACTGAGTAGCATTCAAGCTCAGTATCTCACATTGCAGTTTAGTTTGTTATATACTGAACCTTGATTCTGAAGCTAGAATACATAGAATCAAATCAAACAAGTCATCTTACAGTTCAGTATATGTTATCTTCTCAAAAAGTTTCTGCAACTATCGAATTTTACAAACATTTTCATAAGTATTGTTTCTAATATATGTCTGCAGTTTTATTTTAATGTATGAGAGAATCTCTTATTTATTCACAGGTGAAAGTAAGAATGAAGAAAAATGAAAGTGGATTCTACACATATGTAATAGAAAGCTTCTTCATCTGAAATGTACAGATATATAAGTTTTCACTTAGCTTTCATTTACAAATAACAATAAATCAATTTTAACAACAAAACCGAATCTTAAGACAGGAAAACATTTATCTCATAATTTACAATATACTCTTATTGAACGAAACACATGAATCAACCTTTCTTATATATGTTGCTAATCATTCACACAAAAAATCCATCTTAAAGACATGTACAAACGCACACTGGAAAATCAATGTTCTTCACTTCTTTATTAACTCAACTTTTGAGAAATAGGGAAGAACTATAATGGAAAACTCGGATATCTGTGTATCTCATATCGAGATCAAGTGTTAGCCCCAGGAAGGGGCCCCTTAATTTCTGAGAACTTTCATCGAAGTAAAATGAAAAAAAAAGAGTAAAACCACATACTATTTAATATTGTTGCTCATCATTTACACAGAAAACTCATCTTAAATACAGAATGTAAATTTTTACACATTAAATTTATGATTTATCAGTTATCAGAAAATCATGCCAAAACACACTGGGAAGAAACCTTATAGTTGTCAAATATGCAGCTCATCTTTTAATACAAAATCTCATTTAAATATACATGTCCGTACCCACACTGGGGAGAAACCGTATTCTTGTGAAGTATGTGGCTCATCATTTACAGGAAGCTCTCAGTTAACAGTACATATGCGAACACACACTGGAGAGAGACCTTATAGTTGTCAAGTGTGCGGATCATCATTTATAACAAAACAGAACTTACAAAGTCATATACAAAACCACACTGAAAAGAAATCTTCGTCTTGTGAATTGTGTGCTGTGTGTGGATCGTCGTTTTCATCAAAATATGTTTTAAAGAGACACATACAAATACACACTGGAGAGAAACCTTATTCTTGTGAAGTATGTGACTCATCATTTATCAGAAAAAGTTATCTAAAGACACATATGCTAGTTCATACTGGAGAGAAACCTTTTTCATGTGGAGTTTGTGGCTCGTCATTTACAGAAAAATCTTCTTTAACAATACATATGCGAGTACACACTGGAGAGAAACCTTATTTATGTGAAGTGTGTGGCTCGTCATTTACAGTAAAAGCTAATCTATCAGTACATATGCAAGTACACACTGGAGAGAAACCTTATTCTTGTGAAGTGTGTGACTCATCCTTTAAAAGAAAAAAATATTTAAAGGAACACATGCAATCTCACACTGGATAGTAAAATTTCAAAAAGTATCTGGAAAGTATTCCCGGAAAACCAAGTGCAAAAGAAATCCAAATAATTGCACTTAAGGGAACGGCCAAAATCCTTAAAAGAGTACTCGATTGGAGTCTCTAAATAGCAGGTGATAGTCTGGCATTTGTAAGAATGTCCCATCCGTATGCTAACGAAAAAAGAAATAAGAAAATTTTAAAAAACAGGAATGGTATTTGTCAGGATTCCCACACCTCTGATACTTCTTCTAGATACTAAACCCTGACGATATATTCAGATAAAAATGAAAAGAAAGACAAAACAATAACTTTCAGGACATTAACCAGTATAAAAAAATAAGTTGGTGACTTAGAAGGAAAGAAAACAATTAGAAATGGAAGGATTATTATTTGATTATTAAAACACAGTAAAGAAATTTAAAAAAAAAAACAGAAAGAAATCTGATTCTTGTGAATTTTCAAAAATGTACTGAAAAACTTTATTTTTTGTATCTTTACACTGAAATAGAAACTCATATTTTAGAAATGAACTTCTAAAAAAACAATGCTATTCTCTGAAAGGGGGACATGCCTTCTCCTTATTGTAGTAATTTAATATCTTAGTATACCTATCTATTTTGCTATTGAGTGAGCAATGACTTGTAGACATGTCTTAACTTAAACGATTCTTGTGAAGTTCATCACTTATCATTTAAAAAAGTTCACATGCAAAAATAGACTGAAAACCTCTCTCCTCTGTATCGTGAATAATATTTGTTGGAGATACCTGATTCGCTTTTAGCAATTAAATAATAAGTTATATAATGGCTACATTGGTGTGTAACATTGAGAGAAGCGACTCTTGGATAAGAAAATGTAATGGAAGGCAGGAGACAAGTTGGACAACTCAAGAAAACCTGCGTAATATTGGAAAACATCTGACCCCTGAAGAAGAGAAAGGCGACGTTAAATGAATAGAAGAAAAAGTATTCAAATTCATGGAAATTATTTCTTAATTAATGCATCTCATTAAATTAGTTGTAATACTGACATTGTCCATGCTAAAGGCAACACTGAAATTTACCTCAGATAATGACGCAAAACTTAACAAAAATGATAAAAATGTGTTATGTATTCCCACGACTATTTTTTTTACAAAGAATCGCAACTGAAAATAGAATCTTGATCTATCTTTTAAAAAGAAATTACATCAAATTCAAGATCCTCAATGGAAGCAGATGTACTATGAAAAAACAAGGGAGATTGTATTTTTTAATTGTATTAAAACCGAAAAAATACATTCTTTGAAGCATGATATTTTTGGACATTGCAATAAAGAACATTTTTTTAAAATTTGGAAAAAGCTCTTAAAGGCTTGAAAATCTAGTAAATAAAATTAAGTTGGTCAGATTCTCGACTTTTATCATGTATAGCTTCTATCCTACAAAATCAATTTCATTCTTAATCTTAAGAGCCATTTTATTTTTTTGATCGTTGGTTCATGTTCTTAAAAGAAATAAAATGTCATTTGAATTAATTCCTTCCAGAAAGCAATATATCTGATCAGATTTCTTTTAATAAATAAGAGGTAAATCTGTATTCATTCAATACACACTTCTTTCCCTTTGTTTTGAACAAAAAAGTAATATTTTGTTAAAAAACGTGCATAACTCTATCTTCTTTCATGACAGACTTCCGTCTTGGAATAAAAATATCAAATTTAGAAAAAAATAAAATGAGATACTTTCAAAATAAAGAATGCAAAAGTAATTGCAAGTTGGACAACTCTGACTAGGGACAACTAGTAAATAATTAATGTGTCTTTGTGAAACTTGCACCAAAGACAACAAGTGGCAATACATGAATACAAATGCAGATAAAATATTTTTTAATCCATTGTGATTAAACAGGTCCAATAGACCCAAACAAATCTGGTCTATCCGTAAAAGAAAGCTTCTTGAAAAATAAAAGTTTGATGCTCCACCAACTTCCCACTTCACCTCTTTCTCTCTGCACTTCACACTGTTCACTGAGCAACACACCTCTTCAATCCACAGAGTACAGTTCTTATACTGATCAATCCACCCCTATGCAAATTGACTTTCAACCAGAACCATCTCGCGATTAAATACTCCAAACAGCCAATTTGCAAAGAGGGGATAACTCAATTGGCGATAAACCACACGCTCCCTTGATCTTCAAGATCAATAATTGGTTTGATAATCTGCCATCCAGTCGGCCGTCTTCGTTCACGTTGCGACCTTCGTATGGGTTCTTCTTGAGGGACTTCAACAACCTCTTCATCTGATGGTAATAAAACTCTGTATATCTAATATGTGACGAGGCACTCTGTTAACTGACACGTTTTCAGATAGTATATCAATTACTGTTCCTCTTCCCCAGTGGGTTGTACATCTGACGGCCGGTTTCACCATAACCTCCTCACCCACCGTGATTTTCGCTTGCCCCTGTTCCACTCTCTCAATCATTGCCAGTGGATGTCACCATTCATACGTGAAGACAGATTGATGTGGCACTGACGTTTCGTCTTGGCCAGCCTTCGGTGCCATGTTATACCAAAAGACCACTTCTTGGGGCAAAACTTGGCTTCTTGCTGCCACAGCTTTTATAGTTCGATGGTGTCTCTCTATGATTCTATTGCCGCTTGGGCGGTACGCTGATCTAAAATATTTCCTAACACCCCACTTCTCACATAGCTCTCTAAAGACCTCCGAGCGGAAGGATATCCTGTTGTCCATTAGGACCTCTTTTACTGGCCCCCTCTCCATAAACACCTCCTCAACAACTCCTTTTATCTCTTCTGCTGTTTCTGTTCTAATTTTTCACCATAATACTACTCTTCCATGTCCACAGTCAATCACAGTTCATGGCTGTAATGCGTAATATCAATGGCCAGTCGCCTCAAATACTCTTACATGCAGCTCTCTGTTTTCATGCCTGGGTGGTGCAGGGTCATTGAATTGACAGTCACTACATCCTGAACATCTTCCATTGAGATGTTTGGATTCACTTTTCTTACCAGATATAACGTCCTCTCCTTACCAAAATGATGCATATTATGCAGGTGCTTTATTTCATCTACTATACAGCACACTAAAGCCACCTCTTTCTTCTCTCGTAGTCAAACCTTCTTCATTCTTGTCAGCACGTCTGCCTTGTTTTTATGTGATAGAACCAATATAACAGTTACTTTCAGTTCGAATTCTCTAATCAAGTCTTCAAGTGCCCCGAGTCGATGCTTGATAAGAATCTCAGCTGCTCATTAGGTCCTGATCTGTTTATCTCCCGACACTTCTGACTTAATCCACGATGCCGCTGTTGCCGAATCTTTTCCAATGTCCACTGCTTGTAGCCCCCATTTCAAAGTCAGGTTGATGCCCTTCATTGTGGCTTCAAGCTCCGGAACAATGATGTGGGCGCTATCATTCTTCTTTCGTAGCCAGGCAGCATCTTCATCAGTTACACCTTCTATTTCTAACAATGCTACTAATGCCAGGATGCTAGCGTCGCTCCATATCACACCTTCCGGCCTCTTTTTTCGTGCCATTCTCCCTTTACACGGTCCACCTTTTTTACTTCTGTGATCAATTTATCATGTGCAACACCTCTGGGTCAATTTCATTCTTCCATCGGTCCATCTTTTAATAAAGCTGCATGCAGTCTGCAGTCATCCGACTATGGGATAATGACCAACAAACTTCCCACACACCGAGAAAAGTTCTTGCTTGTTTAGGCCATCTGTGACTTCAGGGATTTCGTTCCCTCTTCCAAACATCAACTTTCCTGCCTTATTCTGCTTTCAATCCAATAGCCATTCCATTTTCTAACGACTCCGATAGCTTACCTGTCAATCCATATGTTTTGACATGGTCTCTCACCCTTTCCGCAGTCACCTCTGTCTCATAAACCAGTACATCATCGATATAAGAACAGGTTTCACTGCATCGTCTTTGGACAACACGGTCTTAAGCACTGCCATCACAGTTTTTGGTGCAGAATTCAGTCCAAATCCTAGTCTGGTCAAGCTATAAATCTGACCGTTATATTCGACCAATTGATACCGCCATAGCTTCTTGTCCACATGGATTTGAAGGTAGGCTGATTTTAAGTGCACGATTTTGGTTGCTCGCTCTCTTTTCCTCCACTCCCTCATAACTTCTTCACATACGTCGATTTCATCTTTAGTGTGGCAGGCCACATACTTGTTCAACTCTCGGAAGTCCAATATTGGCCTGACTTTCTACTTGGTAGGCTGAACCATACCATGAGTGGCAGAATTCCTACAACCTTCCCTGACCATGGTATTAAAATTCCTTCGTCGATCCATCTCTCAACTTCATTCTCAAACTGCGGTCTTATCTTTCCTCTTAGCATGCTTTCGTAGAACTAACCCGATTTTTCAGCACAGGAAGTCCCGCAGTCTATTGCCACTCTACTGTCCACTTGTCACCATTAAAATGGGATCGGAAGTCATCATCCTACAATCTGACATGGCCTGGATTTTGTCGGCTGGATCGCATTATTACTCTTTGCGCTTCTTGCCGTTCTAGTTACATACTGCTTGCAGAACTTTACCTCATCCTTAGCAATTGTAGCTCTTCCCAGTCGGTTGATAACATCCAGGCCCAATATCACATCAATTCCCCCACTGAGCGTATCCAGCACAATTACTCGGAGACGTAGCGGCATATTTCTTACTATAATCTCAGCATCAGTCTCTCCACAGCACTTCACCTCTCCACCATCTACTGCTCTAATATTGCTGGCTCCATTCCAAAAGTTGGTTACACTTGTCGTGACAAGTGTAGTCGCACAGCCGGTATCAACAGGGGCTCTCCTTTTTCCGTTGACAGTAAACTGTGGCACTAAACCCTTACACGCATTTTCAAAAGTAATGGGGCGACTACTGGCGAAATAGCACCCCTTTACTCGTTTCCCTGAAGTGAAAGGCAATTCTTACTAATGTGCACAACCTGGCCACACCAGAAACAGATAACACCCGGCCTTGGTTCACTACAGTCTCTCATCAGGTGGGACCCCTGACATCTAAAGCATTTTCCAATAAAGTTACATCTTTTCACTATCTGCTCTTCTTCACCAGGCTTGTTTGTGGTGGAGGTTGCAATTGCCCCCAGTTCACTAGGACGTTTCGCCAGCACCCTGGCATGCCTCAAGATCTCCTTTACCTCCATGGTTTCAATATCAGTCATTCGTTGTAGTTCCGTTGATTTTGTCTATGTGCTTTTTTAATTGGGGGATAATCATATTATTTGAGCATGTACCAAACTAATATAATAAGAGATTTATTTAAGAGATAGGTAGGTCAAAAGCAATAAGATAAAAATAAAATCCTATAAAGTCTGATCGTTGTTGAATTTAAATACATATATTTCTGAATTAAAGATGTTCCAGTATTCGAATTTTGATTGCACACTAGGCATTCGAGATTAAGATGGAATTTTCACAGCTAAATAATTCCAACAAAATAGGGTTTTTAAGGTCAGACGACTATATTGACAGAATTGTTTTCTACTTCCCCTCCACATTATTTAAATTCAGTCATTGGTAGCTCAATTAAACCGTTGATATTTTAAGCAATGATATGCATTTTAAAAAATTCTTTTAACACATTGTTATTGGAAGTTTTTTCCTATGAAAGTATCGTTGAAAACGCGCACACAAAAATAAATAAATATTTTAATAAAAAGTTTGACCCTCGAATTGTAATTAACAATTCTCAAACACAAATCGAGTAACAGACACAAACGATGCTAACTCAATTTTATCTCGCTGAACACTCGACGTGGTATCAAATCATCACATCAATTATACCATGAAGAAAGTTTCTACTCTTTATTTCAACAAGAATTCGCCCATACAAAAAATACTCATTTGCATAAGTAAACACTTATCATTACACAAATATAACAAGATTTTGGGTTCAATCCCCGATGAACGACACACGGCACTACCCCCACTCTTTTACCTCGTGGATCCACATGATGGCTCCTATAGAAATTTTTGACATATTTTTCACTGTTCTAAAATTTGTTTTCTTCGATATTAACTTTCATATTTGTTTCCTTTTTGCCATACTAACTATAAGTTTAACTGGGAGTCTTCACATTGGAAATGTCTCTTACAGTATATTAGAGCCTTCCTTTTGCTGCAGATTTAGATATAACCTCTATATATGCAGAACTATTGAAGGTAATTAAGCCATTTACCAGGGAGGTAGAGATTATTAAGTCATCTCCCTGATGGCATTGTCAACGTTTGCCTTCACTGGCTCATTATAATGCTGACGCTCACAAACTATGGTTTTACCATAGGTGTTTCAGTGAAAGGGTCTACCGTTATAAAAAAAACCCTATGCTTTGATTTCACAGAGGCAGAAGAAACGAAAATCAAGAGATGTTTACACGTCATTTCCTCCCATAATCTTTCTAATTATCATTCCTTCTATCTAAAGGATTTTATTTCTCAATAATTGATATTGGTTGATATGGCTGCTGCATGTAGTACTTGGCCCCTTATATTCCATAAAGATTGTACTCTAGGCTGTGACTCACTTTATTATAACAACGTTTGGGCAAGTTTCTCAGTCATGAGACCTGCAACTATGTAGAGACTTCTTGTGGATCTCCATTGTCACAGACATACCCTACCCTATCTTAGGTGTTGACTTTCTCCATTATTTTCACTTGGTTGTGGATATGCCTATAAGCAAATTGGTAGACGCAAACTGGTATGAACGCTTTTAGATAACTTAATAGTCCTATATTTTTATAACCTTACTGGAGATCTTAATCAGTCGTCACTAAATTCTTTTCTGAGTTTGACCAATTTGAATTTTGACATGAATCAGCTTGCTCATCGAGACTACAACTACCACTGTTTTTTCACATCCTCGTCGTCCTGGGAAATTAAAGGTGACAAAAGCGTATTTAATCACATGCTTCGGTTGGGAGTTATCTTTTAGCCTTTGTGATATCCCCTTTTCATATAGTTCCAAAGCGTTCCGGTGAGTGACGTTCCACCGGAGATTTTCATCATTTGAACACAGTTACTGTTCCCGATCGCTATCATGTCCCTCATATTCAGGATTTCGTTTCATCTTTGCATGGCTGTAATCTTTTTCCAAATTTAATCTAATAAAGCCTTACTACCAAATTCTGGTTAATCCGACTGATATTCCTAAAACTTGGCCTTTTGGCTAAGATCAAAGTGTAGTATCTGTTCCGATGGATACTGCAACCCATAGACTGGTATTGTCTTGGCCTTCGGGCTTGATTTACACCGGTCAATGGGTCTGTCCTGTGCAGTTCTAGGCGGCCCACCCTCCCAGGCTTCGCCTCCCCTCTTTGGGGAGGAGTAAGTTTATTGCTTACTGTCTGAGGCACCCCTACCGGGGAATGCCGACGGGGCTGCCCAGGCAATTTTTAAACCCCACTTTCCCGACCCGACCTTGAGTCACATCTTTCTTGTGGGAGTAACATAAAAACTGGCCTTGTGCGTAACTCCTGGAGAGGAGTAAATCAATACTCTTTTCAGAGTGTTCAAATTTTTAATCATGCTGTTTGGCTTACGTAATTCAGCTCGTACTTTTCAGTATTTTATGCAACTTAGATTTCGTATACAAATATATTTATAGTAGCTAGCTCTTCATCTGCAGGACATTTGGTACATCTCCTTGTTCTTTTTATACGTTTGTCATGGTAAACCCCTGTTAAATGTATTTTTTGCTGCTATTAGTCTTGTATTTTGGGTTCATGTCATTAGCTCAAGGGTATTTTTCCCCCTTCCTGAAAAAACTCTATAGGAGTTCTAGTCATCAACTTCTTGTAGAAGTTGCATAAACAGACTATTTTGTATCAATGTATGTTAGCTTTAACTGAGATGGTTGTTCGGCTTTGTGCAATATCTCTTTACGCTATATGACACGTCTATGTGTAGCGATATTCATGGGTGTCAACATATTTTGGCGCCAAAGACAATATTCAATGTGAAGCCAGTTTAAAGCTTTCCTTCAAGCCGACAAGACGCATTTTCGCCCTGATCTCGCTCTGCTTTGGCTAAAGTCAGACTATATGCCGAACTCCAGGATATAACAATCAAACCGACATGAATTAGCCCATTGTACCATCTCTCTTTTGTTCCTATGTTCATGGGAATAACTATTAACATCTATTTAGTTGTGGATACATTTTTATATTGAGGAATAATGATGATCCTTTTCTTGTGAAACATTTCTATTTCAGTCGGATCCGGCCAAGTAAGTTCGTCATTCTGACTTTCTTACTCATTTAAACCGATACCCCTCCCCCCGCTCCACTATCTCCGAACCTGCTCAAACTCGTACCAACTAAATTCTCCTCACCAACTGCGACATTTTCTGGGACTATTAAATTATTACAGACGTTTCATCCCATGCAAAACAGATATCCTTTCTCCTTTAACCGACATTTTGAAAAATAGAAAGAAGAATGATATAGCTATTTTATTAAATGACTGCCAACTGAAAGCCTTAAAAAAGGCAAATAAAATTACAGATTCATCTTTGCTGTCACATCCCATATTTGATACTTGATATTTGATGCTTGATATTTGATATTTGATGCTTGATATTTGATATTTGATGCTTAATATTTGATGCTTGATATTTGATGCTTGATATTTGATGCTTAATATTTGATGCTTGATATTTGATGCTTAATATTTGATGCTTAATATTTGATGCTTGATATTTGATGCTTGATATTTGATGCTTAATATTTGATGCTTGATATTTGATGCTTAATATTTGATGCTTGATATTTGATGCTTAATATTTGATGCTTGATATTTGATGCTTAATATTTGATGCTTAATATTTGATGCTTAATATTTGATGCTTGATATTTGATGCTTAATATTTGATATTTGATATTTGATATTTGATGCTTAATATTTGATGCTTAATATTTGATGCTTGATATTTGATGCTTAATATTTGATATTTAATATTTGATGCTTGATATTTGATGCTTAATATTTGATATTTTATGCTTCATCTTCTTTGGTCTTAGATGCATCTAGTTCTGCAGTCAACACAATTTTACATCACAAACAGCAAATTCAACATTGCCCGACTTTTAACATCAATTGAAGCTTGCAGAAACTTGATATAATACTTTTGAATGTGAACTTTTCGCTATTTAGTTAGAAATTATACATTTTGCAGCACATTGGAGGGTCTGTAATTTACCATTTACAAAGCCCATTGTCATCTTTCGTTGGTATTACATGCTAAACCGGACAAATATTCTGCTAAAAAAGCTAGACATTTTTTTTTATTTTGCAGTTCTCCAGTGACATACAACATATCATCTGTTCATAGAACACTGCTACAGATGCACTGTCTAATCTTCCCATCATTGTTATTTCGTTATCTGAGGACATTAAGCTTCATCAAATAGTTTTTGACAAGCAATCTTAGCATATTTTACGTTATCTGAGGACATCAAGCTTCATCAAATAGTTTTTGACGAGCCATCTTAGCATATTTTTCGTTATCTGAGGACATCAAGCTTCATCAAATAGTTTTTGACGAGCCATCTTAGCATATTGTTCGTTATCTTACGCCATCAAGCTTCATCAAATAGTTTTTGACCAGCAATCTTAGCCTATTTTTCGTTATCTGAGGACATCAAGCTTCATCAAATAGTTTTTGACGAGCCATCTTAGCCTATTTTTCGTTATCTGAGGACATCAAGCTTCATCAAATAGTTTTTGACCAGCAATCTTAGCCTATTTTTCGTTATCTGAGGACATCAAGCTTCATCAAATAGTTTTTGACGAGCCATCTTAGCCTATTTTTCGTTATCTGAGGACATCAAGCTTCATCAAATAGATTTTGACCAGCAATCTTAGCCTATTTTTCGTTATCTGAGGACATCAAGCTTCATCAAATAGTTTTTGACGAGCCATCTTAGCATATTGTTCGTTATCTGATGACATCAAGCTTCATCAAATAGTTTTTGACCAGCCATCTTAGCCTAGTTTTCGTTATCTGAGGACATCAAGCTTCATCAAATAGTTTTTGACCAGCAATCTTAGCCTAGTTTTCGTTATCTGAGGACATCAAGCTTCATCAAATAGTTTTTGACGAGCAATCTTAGCATATGTTTCGTTATCTGAGGACATCAAGCTTCATCAAATAGTTTCTGATGAGCCATCTTAGCATATTGTTCGTTATCTGAGGACATCAAGCTTCATCAAATAGTTTTTGACGAGCCATCTTAGCCTATTTTTCGTTATTTGAGGACATCAAGCTTCATCAAATAGTTTTTGACCAGCAATCTTAGCATATTGTTCGTTATCTGAGGACATCAAGCTTCATCAAATAGTTTTTGACGAGCCATCTTAGCCTATTTTTCGTTATGTGAGGACATCAAGCTTCATCAAATAGATTTTGACCAGCAATCTTAGCCTATTTTTCGTTATCTGAGGACATCAAGCTTCATCAAATAGTTTTTGACCAGCAATCTTAGCATATTTTTCGTTATCTGAGGACATCAAGCTTCATCAAATAGTTTTTGATGAGCCATCTTAGCATATTGTTCGTTATCTGAGGACATCAAGCTTCATCAAATAGTTTTTGACGAGCCATCTTAGTATATTTTTCGTTATCTGAGGGCATCAAGCTTCATCAAATAGTTTTTGACGAGCCATCTTAGCATATTGTTCGTTATCTGAGGACATCAAGCTTCATCAAATAGTTTTTGACCAGCAATCTTAGCCTATTTTTCGTTATCTGAGGACATCAAGCTTCATCAAATAGTTTTTGACGAGCCATCTTAGCATATTGTTCGTTATCTGAGGACATCAAGCTTCATCAAATAGTTTTTGACCAGCAATCTTAGCCTATTTTTCGTTATCTTACGACATCAAGCTTCATCAAATAGTTTTTGACGAGCCATCTTAGCATATTGTTCGTTATCTGAGGACATCAAGCTTCATCAAATAGTTTTTGACGAGCCATCTTAGCATATTTTACATTATCTGAGGACATCAAGCTTCATCAAATAGTTTTTGACGAGCCATCTTAGCATATTGTTCGTTATCTGAGGACATCAAGCTTCATCAAATAGTTTTTGACCAGCATTCTTAGCATATTTTTCGTTATCTGAGGACATCAAGCTTCATCAAATAGTTTTTGACCAGCAATCTTAGCCTATTTTTCGTTATCTGAGGACATCAAGCTTCATCAAATAGTTTTTGACCAGCAATCTTAGCATATTTTTCGTTATCTTACGACACTAAGCTTCATCAAATAGTTTTTGACGAGCCATCTTAGCATATTTTTCGTTATCTGAGGACATCAAGCTTCATCAAATAGTTTTTGACCAGCAATCTTAGCCTATTTTTCGTAATCTGAGGACATCAAGCTTCATCAAATAGTTTTTGACGAGCCATCTTAGCATATTGTTCATTATCTGAGGACATCAAGCTTCATCAAATAGTTTTTGACCAGCAATCTTAGCCTATTTTTTGTTATCTTACGACATCAATCTTCATCAAATAGTTTTTGACCAGCAATCTTAGCATATTGTTCGTTATCTGAGGACATCAAGCTTCATACAATAGTTTTTGACCAGCAATCTTAGCCTATTTTTCGTTATCTGAGGACATCAAGCTTCATCAAATAGTTTTTGACGAGCCATCTTAGCCTATTTTTCGTTATGTGAGGACATCAAGCTTCATCAAATAGATTTTGACCAGCAATCTTAGCCTATTTTTCGTTATCTGAGGACATCAAGCTTCATCAAATAGTTTTTGACGAGCAATCTTAGCATATTTTTCGTTATCTGAGGACATCAAGCTTCATCAAATAGTTTTTGATGAGCCATCTTAGCATATTGTTCGTTATCTGAGGACATCAAGCTTCATCAAATAGTTTTTGACGAGCCATCTTAGCTTATTTTTCGTTATCTTAGGACATCAAGCTTCATCCAATAGTTTTTGACGAGCCATCTTAGCATATTGTTCGTTATCTGAGGACATCAAGCTTCATCAAATAGTTTTTGACGAGCCATCTTAGCCTATTTTTCGTTATCTGAGGACATCAAGCTTCATCAAATAGTTTTTGACCAGCAATCTTAGCCTATTTTTCGTTATCTGAAGACATCAAGCTTCATCAAATAGTTTTTGACCAGCAATCTTAGCATATTGTTCGTTATCTGAGGACATCAAGCTTCATCAAATAGTTTTTGACCAGCAATCTTAACCTATTTTTCGTTATCTGAGGACATTAAACTTCATCAAATAGTTTTTGACGAGCCATCTTAGCCTATTTTTCGTTATGTGAGGACATCAAGCTTCATCAAATAGATTTTGACCAGCAATCTTAGCCTATTTTTCGTTATCTGAGGACATCAAGCTTCATCAAATAGTTTTTGATGAGCCATCTTAGCATATTGTTCGTTATCTGAGGACATCAAGCTTCATCAAATAGTTTTTGACGAGCCATCTTAGCCTATTTTACATTATCTGAGGACATCAAGCTTCATCAAATAGTTTTTGACGAGCCATCTTAGCATATTGTTCGTTATCTGAGGACATCAAGCTTCATCAAATAGTTTTTGACCAGCAATCTTAGCCTATTTTTCGTTATCTGAGGACATCAAGCTTCATCAAATAGTTTTTGACCAGCAATCTTAGCATATTTTTCGTTATCTGACGACATCAAGCTTCATCAAATAGTTTTTGACGAGCCATCTAAGCATATTGTTCGTTATCTGAGGACATCAAGCTTCATCAAATACTTTTTGACAAGCCATCTTAGCATATTTTTCGTTATCTTACGACACTAAGCTTCATCAAATAGTTTTTGACTAGCCATCTTAGCATATTGTTCGTTATCTGAGGACATCAAGCTTCATCAAATAGTTTTTGACCAGCAATCTTAGCCTATTTTTCGTTATCTGAGGACATCAAGCTTCATCAAATAGTTTTTGACGAGCCATCTTAGCATATTGTTCGTTATCTGAGGACATCAAGCTTCATCAAATAGTTTTTGACCAGCAATCTTAGCCTATTTTTCGTTATCTTACGACATCAATCTTCATCAAATAGTTTTTGACCAGCAATCTTAGCATATTGTTCGTTATCTGAGGACATCAAGCTTCATCAAATAGTTTTTGACCAGCAATCTTAGCCTATTTTTCGTTATCTTAGGACATCAAGCTTCATCAAATAGTTTTTGACGAGCCATCTTAGCCTACTTTTCGTTATGTGAGGACATCAAGCTTCATCAAATAGATTTTGACGAGCCATCTTAGCCTATTTTTCGTTATCTTACGACATCAAGCTTCATCAAATAGTTTTTGACCAGCAATCTTAGCCTATTTTTCGTTATCTGAGGACATCAAGCTTCATCAAATAGTTTTTGACCAGCAATCTTAGCATATTGTTCGTTATCTGAGGACATCAAGCTTCATCAAATAGTTTTTGACCAGCAATCTTAGCCTATTTTTCGTTATCTGAGGACATCAAGCTTCATCAAATAGTTTTTGACCAGCAATCTTAGCCTATTTTTCGTTATCTGAGGGCATCAAGCTTCATCAAATAGTTTTTGACGAGCCATCTTAGCATATTGTTCGTTATCTGAGGACATCAAGCTTCATCAAATAGTTTTTGACCAGCAATCTTAGCCTATTTTTTGTTATCTTACGACATCAATCTTCATCAAATAGTTTTTGACCAGCAATCTTAGCATATTGTTCGTTATCTGAGGACATCAAGCTTCATCAAATAGTTTTTGACCAGCAATCTTAGCCTATTTTTCGTTATCTGAGGACATCAAGCTTCATCAAATAGTTTTTGACGAGCCATCTTAGCCTATTTTTCGTTATGTGAGGACATCAAGCTTCATCAAATAGATTTTGACCAGCAATCTTAGCCTATTTTTCGTTATCTGAGGACATCAAGCTTCATCAAATAGTTTTTGACGAGCAATCTTAGCATATTTTTAGTTATCTGAGGACATCAAGCTTCATCAAATAGTTTTTGATCAGCCATCTTAGCATATTGTTCGTTATCTGAGGACATCAAGCTTCATCAAATAGTTTTTGACGAGCCATCTTAGCCTATTTTTCGTTATCTGAGGACATCAAGCTTCATCAAATAGTGCTTGACGAGCCATCTTAGCATATTGTTCGTTATCTGAGGACATCAAGCTTCATCAAATAGTTTTTGACGAGCCATCTTAGCCTATTTTTCGTTATCTGAGGACATCAAGCTTCATCAAATAGTTTTTGACCAGCAATCTTAGCCTATTTTTCGTTATCTGAAGACATCAAGCTTCATCAAATAGTTTTTGACCAGCAATCTTAGCATATTGTTCGTTATCTGAGGACATCAAGCTTCATCAAATAGTTTTTGACCAGCAATCTTAGCCTATTTTTCGTTATCTGAGGACATCAAGCTTCATCAAATAGTTTTTGACGAGCCATCTTAGCCTATTTTTCGTTATGTGAAGACATCAAGCTTCATCAAATAGATTTTGACCAGCAATCTTAGCCTATTTTTCGTTATCTGAGGACATCAAGCTTCATCAAATAGTTTTTGACGAGCCATCTTAGCCTACTTTTCGTTATGTGAGGACATCAAGCTTCATCAAATAGATTTTGACGAGCCATCTTAGCCTATTTTTCGTTATCTTACGACATCAAGCTTCATCAAATAGTTTTTGACCAGCAATCTTAGCCTATTTTTCGTTATCTGAGGACATCAAGCTTCATCAAATAATTTTTGACCAGCAATCTTAGCATATTGTTCGTTATCTGAGGACATCAAGCTTCATCAAATAGTTTTTGACCAGCAATCTTAGCCTATTTTTCGTTATCTGAGGACATCAAGCTTCATCAAATAGTTTTTGACCAGCAATCTTAGCCTATTTTTCGTTATCTGAGGACATCAAGCTTCATCAAATAGTTTTTGACCAGCAATCTTAGCATATTTTTCGTTATCTTACGACACTAAGCTTCATCAAATAGTTTTTGACGAGCCATCTTAGCATATTGTTCGTTATCTGAGGACATCAAGCTTCATCAAATAGTTTTTGACCAGCAATCTTAGCCTATTTTTCGTTATCTGAGGACATCAAGCTTCATCAAATAGTTTTTGACCAGCAATCTTAGCATATTTTTCGTTATCTTACGACACTAAGCTTCATCAAATAGTTTTTGACGAGCCATCTTAGCATATTGTTCGTTATCTGAGGACATCAAGCTTCATCAAATAGTTTTTGACCAGCCATCTTAGCATATTGTTCGTTATCTGAGAACATCAAGCTTCATCAAATAGTTTTTGACGAGCCATCTAAGCATATTGTTCGTTATCTGAGGACATCAAGCTTCATCAAATAGTTTTTGACCAGCAATCTTAGCCTATTTTTCGTTATCTGAGGACATCAAGCTTCATCAAAAAGTTTTTGACGAGCCATCTTAGCCTATTTTTCGTTATGTGAGGACATCAAGCTTCATCAAATAGATTTTGACCAGCAATCTTAGCCTATTTTTCGTTATCTGAGGACATCAAGCTTCATCAAATAGTTTTTGACGAGCAATCTTAGCATATTTTTCGTTATCTGAGGACATCAAGCTTCATCAAATCGTTTTTGATGAGCCATCTTAGCATATTGTTCGTTATCTGAGGACATCAAGCTTCATCAAATAGTTTTTGACGAGCCATCTTAGCCTATTTTTCGTTATCTGAGGACATCAAGCTTCATCAAATAGTTTTTGACCAGCAATCTTAGCCTATTTTTCGTTATCTGAGGACATCAAGCTTCATCAAATAGTTTTTGACCAGCAATCTTAGCATATTGTTCGTTATCTGAGGACATCAAGCTTCATCAAATAGTTTTTGACCAGCAATCTTAGCCTATTTTTCGTTATCTGAGGACATCAAGCTTTATCAAATAGTGCTTGACGAGCCATCTTAGCCTACTTTTCGTTATGTGAGGACATCAAGCTTCATCAAATAGATTTTGACGAGCCATCTTAGCCTATTTTTCGTTATCTTACGACATCAAGCTTCATCAAATAGTTTTTGACCAGCAATCTTAGCCTATTTTTCGTTATCTGAGGACATCAAGCTTCATCAAATAGTTTTTGACCAGCAATCTTAGCATATTGTTCGTTATCTGAGGACATCAAGCTTCATACAATAGTTTTTGACCAGCAATCTTAGCCTATTTTTCGTTATCTGAGGACATCAAGCTTCATCAAATAGTTTTTGACCAGCAATCTTAGCCTATTTTTCGTTATCTGAGGACATCAAGCTTCATCAAATAGTTTTTGACCAGCAATCTTAGCATATTTTTCGTTATCTTACGACACTAAGCTTCATCAAATAGTTTTTGACGAGCCATCTTAGCATATTGTTCGTTATCTGAGGATATCAAGCTTCATCAAATAGTTTTTGACCAGCAATCTTAGCCTATTTTTCGTTATCTGAGGACATCAAGCTTCATCAAATAGTTTTTGACGAGCCATCTTAGCATATTGTTCGTTATCTGAGGACATCAAGCTTCATCAAATAGTTTTTGACCAGCAATCTTAGCCTATTTTTTGTTATCTTACGACATCAATCTTCATCAAATAGTTTTTGACCAGCAATCTTAGCATATTGTTCGTTATCTGAGGACATCAAGCTTCATCAAATAGATTTTGACCAGCAATCTTAGCCTATTTTTCGTTATCTGAGGACATCAAGCTTCATCAAAAAATTTTTGACGAGCCATCTTAGCCTATTTTTCGTTATGTGAGGACATCAAGCTTCATCAAATAGATTTTGACCAGCAATCTTAGCCTATTTTTCGTTATCTGAGGACATCAAGCTTCATCAAATAGTTTTTGACGAGCAATCTTAGCATATTTTTCGTTATCTGAGGACATCAAGCTTCATCAAATAGTTTTTGATGAGCCATCTTAGCATATTGTTCGTTATCTGAGGACATCAAGCTTCATCAAATAGTTTTTGACGAGCCATCTTAGCCTATTTTTCGTTATCTGAGGACATCAAGCTTCATCAAATAGTTTTTGACCAGCAATCTTAGCCTATTTTTCGTTATCTGAGGACATCAAGCTTCATCAAATAGTTTTTGACCAGCAATCTTAGCATATTGTTCGTTATCTGAGGACATCAAGCTTCATCAAATAGTTTTTGACCAGCAATCTTAGCCTATTTTTCGTTATCTGAAGACATCAAGCTTCATCAAATAGTTTTTGACCAGCAATCTTAGCATATTGTTCGTTATCTGAGGACATCAAGCTTCATCAAATAGTTTTTGACCAGCAATCTTAGCCTATTTTTCGTTATCTGAGGACATCAAGCTTCATCAAATAGTTTTTGACGAGCAATCTTAGCCCATTTTTCGTTATGTGAAGACATCAAGCTTCATCAAATAGATTTTGACCAGCAATCTTAGCCTATTTTTCGTTATCTGAGGACATCAAGCTTCATCAAATAGTTTTTGACGAGCCATCTTAGCCTACTTTTCGTTATGTGAGGACATCAAGCTTCATCAAATAGATTTTGACGAGCCATCTTAGCCTATTTTTCGTTATCTTACGACATCAAGCTTCATCAAATAGTTTTTGACCAGCAATCTTAGCCTATTTTTCGTTATCTGAGGACATCAAGCTTAATCAAATAATTTTTGACCAGCAATCTTAGCATATTGTTCGTTATCTGAGGACATCAAGCTTCATCAAATAGTTTTTGACCAGCAATCTTAGCCTATTTTTCGTTATCTGAGGACATCAAGCTTCATCAAATAGTTTTTGACCAGCAATCTTAGCCTATTTTTCGTTATCTGAGGACATCAAGCTTCATCAAATAGTTTTTGACCAGCAATCTTAGCATATTTTTCGTTATCTTACGACACTAAGCTTCATCAAATAGTTTTTGACGAGCCATCTTAGCATATTGTTCGTTATCTGAGGACATCAAGCTTCATCAAATAGTTTTTGACCAGCAATCTTAGCCTATTTTTCGTTATCTGAAGACATCAAGCTTCATCAAATAGTTTTTGACCAGCAATCTTAGCATATTTTTCGTTATCTGAGGACATCAAGCTTCATCAAATAGTTTTTGACGAGCCATCTTAGCCTATTTTTCGTTATGTGAAGACATCAAGCTTCATGAAATAGATTTTGACCAGCAATCTTAGCCTATTTTTCGTTATCTGAGGACATCAAGCTTCATCAAATAGTTTTTGACGAGCCATCTTAGCCTACTTTTCGTTATGTGAGGACATCAAGCTTCATCAAATAGATTTTGACGAGCCATCTTAGCCTATTTTTCGTTATCTTACGACATCAAGCTTCATCAAATAGTTTTTGACCAGCAATCTTAGCCTATTTTTCGTTATCTGAGGACATCAAGCTTCATCAAATAATTTTTGACCAGCAATCTTAGCATATTGTTCGTTATCTGAGGACATCAAGCTTCATCAAATAGTTTTTAACCAGCAATCTTAGCCTATTTTTCGTTATCTGAGGACATCAAGCTTCATCAAATAGTTTTTGACCAGCAATCTTAGCCTATTTTTCGTTATCTGAGGACATCAAGCTTCATCAAATAGTTTTTGACCAGCAATCTTAGCATATTTTTCGTTATCTTACGACACTAAGCTTCATCAAATAGTTTTTGACGAGCCATCTTAGCATATTGTTCGTTATCTGAGGACATCAAGCTTCATCAAATAGTTTTTGACCAGCAATCTTAGCCTATTTTTCGTTATCTGAGGACATCAAGCTTCATCAAATAGTTTTTGACCAGCAATCTTAGCATATTTTTCGTTATCTTACGACACTAAGCTTCATCAAATAGTTTTTGACGAGCCATCTTAGCATATTGTTCGTTATCTGAGGACATCAAGCTTCATCAAATAGTTTTTGACGAGCCATCTTAGCATATTGTTCGTTATCTGAGGACATCAAGCTTCATCAAATAGTTTTTGACCAGCAATCTTAGCATATTGTTCGTTATCTGAGGACATCAAGCTTCATCAAATAGTTTTTGACCAGCAATCTTAGCCTATTTTTCGTTATCTGAGGACATCAAGCTTCATCAAAAAGTTTTTGACGAGCCATCTTAGCCTATTTTTCGTTATGTGAGGACATCAAGCTTCATCAAATAGATTTTGACCAGCAATCTTAGCCTATTTTTCGTTATCTGAGGACATCAAGCTTCATCAAATAGTTTTTGACGAGCAATCTTAGCATATTTTTCGTTATCTGAGGACATCAAGCTTCATCAAATCGTTTTTGATGAGCCATCTTAGCATATTGTTCGTTATCTGAGGACATCAAGCTTCATCAAATAGTTTTTGACGAGCCATCTTAGCCTATTTTTCGTTATCTGAGGACATCAAGCTTCATCAAATAGTTTTTGACCAGCAATCTTAGCCTATTTTTCGTTATCTGAGGACATCAAGCTTCATCAAATAGTTTTTGACCAGCAATCTTAGCATATTGTTCGTTATCTGAGGACATCAAGCTTCATCAAATAGTTTTTGACCAGCAATCTTAGCCTATTTTTCGTTATCTGAGGACATCAAGCTTCATCAAATAGTTTTTGACGAGCCATCTTAGCCTACTTTTCGTTATGTGAGGACATCAAGCTTCATCAAATAGATTTTGACGAGCCATCTTAGCCTATTTTTCGGTATCTTACGACATCAAGCTTCATCAAATAGTTTTTGACCAGCAATCTTAGCCTATTTTTCGTTATCTGAGGACATCAAGCTTCATCAAATAGTTTTTGACCAGCAATCTTAGCATATTGTTCGTTATCTGAGGACATCAAGCTTCATACAATAGTTTTTGACCAGCAATCTTAGCCTATTTTTCGTTATCTGAGGACATCAAGCTTCATCAAATAGTTTTTGACCAGCAATCTTAGCCTATTTTTCGTTATCTGAGGACATCAAGCTTCATCAAATAGTTTTTGACCAGCAATCTTAGCATATTTTTCGTTATCTTACGACACTAAGCTTCATCAAATAGTTTTTGACGAGCCATCTTAGCATATTGTTCGTTATCTGAGGATATCAAGCTTCATCAAATAGTTTTTGACCAGCAATCTTAGCCTATTTTTCGTTATCTGAGGACATCAAGCTTCATCAAATAGTTTTTGACGAGCCATCTTAGCATATTGTTCGTTATCTGAGGACATCAAGCTTCATCAAATAGTTTTTGACCAGCAATCTTAGCCTATTTTTTGTTATCTTACGACATCAATCTTCATCAAATAGTTTTTGACCAGCAATCTTAGCATATTGTTCGTTATCTGAGGACATCAAGCTTCATCAAATAGATTTTGACCAGCAATCTTAGCCTATTTTTCGTTATCTGAGGACATCAAGCTTCATCAAAAAATTTTTGACGAGCCATCTTAGCCTATTTTTCGTTATGTGAGGACATCAAGCTTCATCAAATAGATTTTGACCAGCAATCTTAGCCTATTTTTCGTTATCTGAGGACATCAAGCTTCATCAAATAGTTTTTGACGAGCAATCTTAGCATATTTTTCGTTATCTGAGGACATCAAGCTTCATCAAATAGTTTTTGATGAGCCATCTTAGCATATTGTTCGTTATCTGAGGACATCAAGCTTCATCAAATAGTTTTTGACGAGCCATCTTAGCCTATTTTTCGTTATCTGAGGACATCAAGCTTCATCAAATAGTTTTTGACCAGCAATCTTAGCCTATTTTTCGTTATCTGAGGACATCAAGCTTCATCAAATAGTTTTTGACCAGCAATCTTAGCATATTGTTCGTTATCTGAGGACATCAAGCTTCATCAAATAGTTTTTGACCAGCAATCTTAGCCTATTTTTCGTTATCTGAGGACATCAAGCTTCATCAAATAGTTTTTGACCAGCAATCTTAGCCTATTTTTCGTTATCTGAGGACATCAAGCTTCATCAAATAGTTTTTGACCAGCAATCTTAGCATATTTTTCGTTATCTTACGACACTAAGCTTCATCAAATAGTTTTTGACGAGCTATCTTAGCATATTGTTCGTTATCTGAGGACATCAAGCTTCATCAAATAGTTTTTGACCAGCAATCTTAGCCTATTTTTCGTTATCTGAGGACATCAAGCTTCATCAAATAGTTTTTGACCAGCAATCTTAGCATATTGTTCGTTATCTGAGGACATCAAGCTTCATCAAATAGTTTTTGACCAGCAATCTTAGCCTATTTTTTGTTATCTTACGACATCAATCTTCATCAAATAGTTTTTGACCAGCAATCTTAGCATATTGTTCGTTATCTGAGGACATCAAGCTTCATCAAATAGATTTTGACCAGCAATCTTAGCCTATTTTTCGTTATCTGAGGACATCAAGCTTCATCAAATAGTTTTTGACGAGCCATCTTAGCCTATTTTTCGTAATGTGAGGACATCAAGCTTCATCAAATAGATTTTGACCAGCAATCTTAGTCTATTTTTCGTTATCTGAGGACATCAAGCTTCATCAAATAGTTTTTGACGAGCAATCTTAGCATATTTTTCGTTATCTGAGGACATCAAGCTTCATCAAATAGTTTTTGATGAGCCATCTTAGCATATTGTTCGTTATCTGAGGACATCAAGCTTCATCAAATAGTTTTTGACGAGCCATCTTAGCCTATTTTTCGTTATCTGAGGACATCAAGCTTCATCAAATAGTGCTTGACGAGCCATCTTAGCATATTGTTCGTTATCTGAGGACATCAAGCTTCATCAAATAGTTTTTGACGAGCCATCTTAGCCTATTTTTCGTTATCTGAGGACATCAAGCTTCATCAAATAGTTTTTGACCAGCAATCTTAGCCTATTTTTCGTTATCTGAAGACATCAAGCTTCATCAAATAGTTTTTGACCAGCAATCTTAGCATATTGTTCGTTATCTGAGGACATCAAGCTTCATCAAATAGTTTTTGACCAGCAATCTTAGCCTATTTTTCGTTATCTGAGGACATCAAGCTTCATCAAATAGTTTTTGACGAGCCATCTTAGCCTATTTTTCGTTATGTGAGGACATCAAGCTTCATCAAATAGATTTTGACGAGCAATCTTAGCATATTTTTCGTTATCTGAGGACATCAAGCTTCATCAAATAGTTTTTGACGAGCCATCTTAGCCTACTTTTCGTTATGTGAGGACATCAAGCTTCATCAAATAGATTTTGACGAGCCATCTTAGCCTATTTTTCGTTATCTGAGGACATCAAGCTTCATCAAATAGTTTTTGACCAGCAATCTTAGCATATTGTTCGTTATCTGAGGACATCAAGCTTCATCAAATAGTTTTTGACCAGCAATCTTAGCCTATTTTTCGTTATCTGAGGACATCAAGCTTCATCAAATAGTTTTTGACCAGCAATCTTAGCATATTTTTCGTTATCTTACGACACTAAGCTTCATCAAATAGTTTTTGACGAGCCATCTTAGCATATTGTTCGTTATCTGAGGACATCAAGCTTCATCAAATAGTTTTTGACCAGCAATCTTAGCCTATTTTTCGTTATCTGAGGACATCAAGCTTCATCAAATAGTTTTTGACGAGCCATCTTAGCATATTGTCTGTTATCTGAGGACATCAAGCTTCATCAAATAGTTTTTGACCAGCAATCTTAGCCTATTTTTTGTTATCTTACGACATCAATCTTCATCAAATAGTTTTTGACCAGCAATCTTAGCATATTGTTCGTTATCTGAGGACATCAAGCTTCATCAAATAGTTTTTGACCAGCAATCTTAGCATATTTTTCGTTATCTTACGACACTAAGCTTCATCAAATAGTTTTTGACCAGCAATCTTAGCATATTTTTCGTTATCTTACAGCCATTAAGTTTCATCAAATAGTTTTTGACGAGCCATCTAAGCATATTGTTCGTTATCTGAGGACATCAAGCTTCATCAAATAGTTTTTGACCAGCAATCTTAGCCTATTTTTCGTTATCTGAGGACATCAAGCTTCATCAAATAGTTTTTGACCAGCAATCTTAGCATATTGTTCGTTATCTGAGGACATCAAGCTTCATACAATAGTTTTTGACCAGCAATCTTAGCCTATTTTTCGTTATCTGAGGACATCAAGCTTCATCAAATAGTTTTTGACCAGCAATCTTAGCCTATTTTTCGTTATCTGAGGACATCAAGCTTCATCAAATAGTTTTTGACCAGCAATCTTAGCATATTTTTCGTTATCTTACGACACTAAGCTTCATCAAATAGTTTTTGACGAGCCATCTTAGCATATTGTTCGTTATCTGAGGATATCAAGCTTCATCAAATAGTTTTTGACCAGCAATCTTAGCCTATTTTTCGTTATCTGAGGACATCAAGCTTCATCAAATAGTTTTTGACGAGCCATCTTAGCATATTGTTCGTTATCTGAGGACATCAAGCTTCATCAAATAGTTTTTGACCAGCAATCTTAGCCTATTTTTTGTTATCTTACGACATCAATCTTCATCAAATAGTTTTTGACCAGCAATCTTAGCATATTGTTCGTTATCTGAGGACATCAAGCTTCATCAAATAGATTTTGACCAGCAATCTTAGCCTATTTTTCGTTATCTGAGGACATCAAGCTTCATCAAAAAATTTTTGACGAGCCATCTTAGCCTATTTTTCGTTATGTGAGGACATCAAGCTTCATCAAATAGATTTTGACCAGCAATCTTAGCCTATTTTTCGTTATCTGAGGACATCAAGCTTCATCAAATAGTTTTTGACGAGCAATCTTAGCATATTTTTCGTTATCTGAGGACATCAAGCTTCATCAAATAGTTTTTGATGAGCCATCTTAGCATATTGTTCGTTATCTGAGGACATCAAGCTTCATCAAATAGTTTTTGACGAGCCATCTTAGCCTATTTTTCGTTATCTGAGGACATCAAGCTTCATCAAATAGTTTTTGACCAGCAATCTTAGCCTATTTTTCGTTATCTGAGGACATCAAGCTTCATCAAATAGTTTTTGACCAGCAATCTTAGCATATTGTTCGTTATCTGAGGACATCAAGCTTCATCAAATAGTTTTTGACCAGCAATCTTAGCCTATTTTTCGTTATCTGAAGACATCAAGCTTCATCAAATAGTTTTTGACCAGCAATCTTAGCATATTGTTCGTTATCTGAGGACATCAAGCTTCATCAAATAGTTTTTGACCAGCAATCTTAGCCTATTTTTCGTTATCTGAGGACATCAAGCTTCATCAAATAGTTTTTGACGAGCCATCTTAGCCTATTTTTCGTTATGTGAAGACATCAAGCTTCATCAAATAGATTTTGACCAGCAATCTTAGCCTATTTTTCGTTATCTGAGGACATCAAGCTTCATCAAATAGTTTTTGACGAGCCATCTTAGCCTACTTTTCGTTATGTGAGGACATCAAGCTTCATCAAATAGATTTTGACGAGCCATCTTAGCCTATTTTTCGTTATCTTACGACATCAAGCTTCATCAAATAGTTTTTGACCAGCAATCTTAGCCTATTTTTCGTTATCTGAGGACATCAAGCTTCATCAAATAATTTTTGACCAGCAATCTTAGCATATTGTTCGTTATCTGAGGACATCAAGCTTCATCAAATAGTTTTTGACCAGCAATCTTAGCCTATTTTTCGTTATCTGAGGACATCAAGCTTCATCAAATAGTTTTTGACCAGCAATCTTAGCCTATTTTTCGTTATCTGAGGACATCAAGCTTCATCAAATAGTTTTTGACCAGCAATCTTAGCATATTTTTCGTTATCTTACGACACTAAGCTTCATCAAATAGTTTTTGACGAGCCATCTTAGCATATTGTTCGTTATCTGAGGACATCAAGCTTCATCAAATAGTTTTTGACCAGCAATCTTAGCCTATTTTTCGTTATCTGAAGACATCAAGCTTCATCAAATAGTTTTTGACCAGCAATCTTAGCATATTTTTCGTTATCTGAGGACATCAAGCTTCATCAAATAGTTTTTGACCAGCAATCTTAGCCTATTTTTCGTTATCTGAGGACATCAAGCTTCATCAAATAGTTTTTGACGAGCCATCTTAGCCTATTTTTCGTTATGTGAAGACATCAAGCTTCATGAAATAGATTTTGACCAGCAATCTTAGCCTATTTTTCGTTATCTGAGGACATCAAGCTTCATCAAATAGTTTTTGACGAGCCATCTTAGCCTACTTTTCGTTATGTGAGGACATCAAGCTTCATCAAATAGATTTTGACGAGCCATCTTAGCCTATTTTTCGTTATCTTACGACATCAAGCTTCATCAAATAGTTTTTGACCAGCAATCTTAGCCTATTTTTCGTTATCTGAGGACATCAAGCTTCATCAAATAATTTTTGACCAGCAATCTTAGCATATTGTTCGTTATCTGAGGACATCAAGCTTCATCAAATAGTTTTTAACCAGCAATCTTAGCCTATTTTTCGTTATCTGAGGACATCAAGCTTCATCAAATAGTTTTTGACCAGCAATCTTAGCCTATTTTTCGTTATCTGAGGACATCAAGCTTCATCAAATAGTTTTTGACCAGCAATCTTAGCATATTTTTCGTTATCTTACGACACTAAGCTTCATCAAATAGTTTTTGACGAGCCATCTTAGCATATTGTTCGTTATCTGAGGACATCAAGCTTCATCAAATAGTTTTTGACCAGCAATCTTAGCCTATTTTTCGTTATCTGAGGACATCAAGCTTCATCAAATAGTTTTTGACCAGCAATCTTAGCATATTTTTCGTTATCTTACGACACTAAGCTTCATCAAATAGTTTTTGACGAGCCATCTTAGCATATTGTTCGTTATCTGAGGACATCAAGCTTCATCAAATAGTTTTTGACGAGCCATCTTAGCATATTGTTCGTTATCTGAGGACATCAAGCTTCATCAAATAGTTTTTGACCAGCAATCTTAGCATATTGTTCGTTATCTGAGGACATCAAGCTTCATCAAATAGTTTTTGACCAGCAATCTTAGCCTATTTTTCGTTATCTGAGGACATCAAGCTTCATCAAAAAGTTTTTGACGAGCCATCTTAGCCTATTTTTCGTTATGTGAGGACATCAAGCTTCATCAAATAGATTTTGACCAGCAATCTTAGCCTATTTTTCGTTATCTGAGGACATCAAGCTTCATCAAATAGTTTTTGACGAGCAATCTTAGCATATTTTTCGTTATCTGAGGACATCAAGCTTCATCAAATCGTTTTTGATGAGCCATCTTAGCATATTGTTCGTTATCTGAGGACATCAAGCTTCATCAAATAGTTTTTGACGAGCCATCTTAGCCTATTTTTCGTTATCTGAGGACATCAAGCTTCATCAAATAGTTTTTGACCAGCAATCTTAGCCTATTTTTCGTTATCTGAGGACATCAAGCTTCATCAAATAGTTTTTGACCAGCAATCTTAGCATATTGTTCGTTATCTGAGGACATCAAGCTTCATCAAATAGTTTTTGACCAGCAATCTTAGCCTATTTTTCGTTATCTGAGGACATCAAGCTTCATCAAATAGTTTTTGACGAGCCATCTTAGCCTACTTTTCGTTATGTGAGGACATCAAGCTTCATCAAATAGATTTTGACGAGCCATCTTAGCCTATTTTTCGGTATCTTACGACATCAAGCTTCATCAAATAGTTTTTGACCAGCAATCTTAGCCTATTTTTCGTTATCTGAGGACATCAAGCTTCATCAAATAGTTTTTGACCAGCAATCTTAGCATATTGTTCGTTATCTGAGGACATCAAGCTTCATACAATAGTTTTTGACCAGCAATCTTAGCCTATTTTTCGTTATCTGAGGACATCAAGCTTCATCAAATAGTTTTTGACCAGCAATCTTAGCCTATTTTTCGTTATCTGAGGACATCAAGCTTCATCAAATAGTTTTTGACCAGCAATCTTAGCATATTTTTCGTTATCTTACGACACTAAGCTTCATCAAATAGTTTTTGACGAGCCATCTTAGCATATTGTTCGTTATCTGAGGATATCAAGCTTCATCAAATAGTTTTTGACCAGCAATCTTAGCCTATTTTTCGTTATCTGAGGACATCAAGCTTCATCAAATAGTTTTTGACGAGCCATCTTAGCATATTGTTCGTTATCTGAGGACATCAAGCTTCATCAAATAGTTTTTGACCAGCAATCTTAGCCTATTTTTTGTTATCTTACGACATCAATCTTCATCAAATAGTTTTTGACCAGCAATCTTAGCATATTGTTCGTTATCTGAGGACATCAAGCTTCATCAAATAGATTTTGACCAGCAATCTTAGCCTATTTTTCGTTATCTGAGGACATCAAGCTTCATCAAAAAATTTTTGACGAGCCATCTTAGCCTATTTTTCGTTATGTGAGGACATCAAGCTTCATCAAATAGATTTTGACCAGCAATCTTAGCCTATTTTTCGTTATCTGAGGACATCAAGCTTCATCAAATAGTTTTTGACGAGCAATCTTAGCATATTTTTCGTTATCTGAGGACATCAAGCTTCATCAAATAGTTTTTGATGAGCCATCTTAGCATATTGTTCGTTATCTGAGGACATCAAGCTTCATCAAATAGTTTTTGACGAGCCATCTTAGCCTATTTTTCGTTATCTGAGGACATCAAGCTTCATCAAATAGTTTTTGACCAGCAATCTTAGCCTATTTTTCGTTATCTGAGGACATCAAGCTTCATCAAATAGTTTTTGACCAGCAATCTTAGCATATTGTTCGTTATCTGAGGACATCAAGCTTCATCAAATAGTTTTTGACCAGCAATCTTAGCCTATTTTTCGTTATCTGAGGACATCAAGCTTCATCAAATAGTTTTTGACCAGCAATCTTAGCCTATTTTTCGTTATCTGAGGACATCAAGCTTCATCAAATAGTTTTTGACCAGCAATCTTAGCATATTTTTCGTTATCTTACGACACTAAGCTTCATCAAATAGTTTTTGACGAGCTATCTTAGCATATTGTTCGTTATCTGAGGACATCAAGCTTCATCAAATAGTTTTTGACCAGCAATCTTAGCCTATTTTTCGTTATCTGAGGACATCAAGCTTCATCAAATAGTTTTTGACCAGCAATCTTAGCATATTGTTCGTTATCTGAGGACATCAAGCTTCATCAAATAGTTTTTGACCAGCAATCTTAGCCTATTTTTTGTTATCTTACGACATCAATCTTCATCAAATAGTTTTTGACCAGCAATCTTAGCATATTGTTCGTTATCTGAGGACATCAAGCTTCATCAAATAGATTTTGACCAGCAATCTTAGCCTATTTTTCGTTATCTGAGGACATCAAGCTTCATCAAATAGTTTTTGACGAGCCATCTTAGCCTATTTTTCGTAATGTGAGGACATCAAGCTTCATCAAATAGATTTTGACCAGCAATCTTAGTCTATTTTTCGTTATCTGAGGACATCAAGCTTCATCAAATAGTTTTTGACGAGCAATCTTAGCATATTTTTCGTTATCTGAGGACATCAAGCTTCATCAAATAGTTTTTGATGAGCCATCTTAGCATATTGTTCGTTATCTGAGGACATCAAGCTTCATCAAATAGTTTTTGACGAGCCATCTTAGCCTATTTTTCGTTATCTGAGGACATCAAGCTTCATCAAATAGTGCTTGACGAGCCATCTTAGCATATTGTTCGTTATCTGAGGACATCAAGCTTCATCAAATAGTTTTTGACGAGCCATCTTAGCCTATTTTTCGTTATCTGAGGACATCAAGCTTCATCAAATAGTTTTTGACCAGCAATCTTAGCCTATTTTTCGTTATCTGAAGACATCAAGCTTCATCAAATAGTTTTTGACCAGCAATCTTAGCATATTGTTCGTTATCTGAGGACATCAAGCTTCATCAAATAGTTTTTGACCAGCAATCTTAGCCTATTTTTCGTTATCTGAGGACATCAAGCTTCATCAAATAGTTTTTGACGAGCCATCTTAGCCTATTTTTCGTTATGTGAGGACATCAAGCTTCATCAAATAGATTTTGACGAGCAATCTTAGCATATTTTTCGTTATCTGAGGACATCAAGCTTCATCAAATAGTTTTTGACGAGCCATCTTAGCCTACTTTTCGTTATGTGAGGACATCAAGCTTCATCAAATAGATTTTGACGAGCCATCTTAGCCTATTTTTCGTTATCTGAGGACATCAAGCTTCATCAAATAGTTTTTGACCAGCAATCTTAGCATATTGTTCGTTATCTGAGGACATCAAGCTTCATCAAATAGTTTTTGACCAGCAATCTTAGCCTATTTTTCGTTATCTGAGGAGATCAAGCTTCATCAAATAGTTTTTGACCAGCAATCTTAGCATATTTTTCGTTATCTTACGACACTAAGCTTCATCAAATAGTTTTTGACGAGCCATCTTAGCATATTGTTCGTTATCTGAGGACATCAAGCTTCATCAAATAGTTTTTGACCAGCAATCTTAGCCTATTTTTCGTTATCTGAGGACATCAAGCTTCATCAAATAGTTTTTGACGAGCCATCTTAGCATATTGTCTGTTATCTGAGGACATCAAGCTTCATCAAATAGTTTTTGACCAGCAATCTTAGCCTATTTTTTGTTATCTTACGACATCAATCTTCATCAAATAGTTTTTGACCAGCAATCTTAGCATATTGTTCGTTATCTGAGGACATCAAGCTTCATCAAATAGTTTTTGACCAGCAATCTTAGCATATTTTTCGTTATCTTACGACACTAAGCTTCATCAAATAGTTTTTGACCAGCAATCTTAGCATATTTTTCGTTATCTTACAGCCATTAAGTTTCATCAAATAGTTTTTGACGAGCCATCTAAGCATATTGTTCGTTATCTGAGGACATCAAGCTTCATCAAATACTTTTTGACAAGCCATCTTAGCATATTTTTCGTTATCTTACGACACTAAGCTTCATCAAATAGTTTTTGACTAGCCATCTTAGCATATTGTTCGTTATCTGAGGACATCAAGCTTCATCAAATAGTTTTTGACCAGCAATCTTAGCCTATTTTTCGTTATCTGAGGACATCAAGCTTCATCAAATAGTTTTTGACGAGCCATCTTAGCATATTGTTCGTTATCTGAGGACATCAAGCTTCATCAAATAGTTTTTGACCAGCAATCTTAGCCTATTTTTCGTTATCTTACGACATCAATCTTCATCAAATAGTTTTTGACCAGCAATCTTAGCATATTGTTCGTTATGTGAGGACATCAAGCTTCATCAAATAGTTTTTGACCAGCAATCTTAGCCTATTTTTCGTTATCTGAGGACATCAAGCTTCATCAAATAGTTTTTGACGAGCCATCTTAGCCTACTTTTCGTTATGTGAGGACATCAAGCTTCATCAAATAGATTTTGACGAGCCATCTTAGCCTATTTTTCGTTATCTTACGACATCAAGCTTCATCAAATAGTTTTTGACCAGCAATCTTAGCCTATTTTTCGTTATCTGAGGACATCAAGCTTCATCAAATAGTTTTTGACCAGCAATCTTAGCATATTGTTCGTTATCTGAGGACATCAAGCTTCATCAAATAGTTTTTGACCAGCAATCTTAGCCTATTTTTCGTTATCTGAGGACATCAAGCTTCATCAAATAGTTTTTGACCAGCAATCTTAGCCTATTTTTCGTTATCTGAGGACATCAAGCTTCATCAAATAGTTTTTGACCAGCAATCTTAGCATATTTTTCGTTATCTTACGACACTAAGCTTCATCAAATAGTTTTTGACGAGCCATCTTAGCATATTGTTTGTTATCTGAGGATATCAAGCTTCATCAAATAGTTTTTGACCAGCAATCTTAGCCTATTTTTCGTTATCTGAGGACATCAAGCTTCATCAAATAGTTTTTGACGAGCCATCTTAGCATATTGTTCGTTATCTGAGGACATCAAGCTTCATCAAATAGTTTTTGACCAGCAATCTTAGCCTATTTTTTGTTATCTTACGACATCAATCTTCATCAAATAGTTTTTGACCAGCAATCTTAGCATATTGTTCGTTATCTGAGGACATCAAGCTTCATCAAATAGTTTTTGACCAGCAATCTTAGCCTATTTTTCGTTATCTGAGGACATCAAGCTTCATCAAATAGTTTTTGACGAGCCATCTTAGCCTATTTTTCGTTATGTGAGGACATCAAGCTTCATCAAATAGATTTTGACGAGCCATCTTAGCCTATTTTTCGTTATCTGAGGACATCAAGCTTCATCAAATAGTGCTTGACGAGCCATCTTAGCATATTGTTCGTTATCTGAGGACATCAAGCTTCATCAAATAGTTTTTGACGAGCCATCTTAGCCTATTTTTCGTTATCTGAGGACATCAAGCTTCATCAAATAGTTTTTGACCAGCAATCTTAGCCTATTTTTCGTTATCTGAAGACATCAAGCTTCATCAAATAGTTTTTGACCAGCAATCTTAGCATATTGTTCGTTATCTGAGGACATCAAGCTTCATCAAAAAGTTTTTGACGAGCCATCTTAGCCTATTTTTCGTTATGTGAGGACATCAAGCTTCATCAAATAGATTTTGACCAGCAATCTTAGCCTATTTTTCGTTATCTGAGGACATCAAGCTTCATCAAATAGTTTTTGACGAGCAATCTTAGCATATTTTTCGTTATCTGAGGACATCAAGCTTCATCAAATAGTTTTTGATGAGCCATCTTAGCATATTGTTCGTTATCTGAGGACATCAAGCTTCATCAAATAGTTTTTGACGAGCCATCTTAGCCTATTTTTCGTTATCTGAGGACATCAAGCTTCATCAAATAGTTTTTGACCAGCAATCTTAGCCTATTTTTCGTTATCTGAGGACATCAAGCTTCATCAAATAGTTTTTGACCAGCAATCTTAGCATATTGTTCGTTATCTGAGGACATCAAGCTTCATCAAATAGTTTTTGACCAGCAATCTTAGCCTATTTTTCGTTATCTGAGGACATCAAGCTTCATCAAATAGTTTTTGACCAGCAATCTTAGCCTATTTTTCGTTATCTGAGGACATCAAGCTTCATCAAATAGTTTTTGACCAGCAATCTTAGCATATTTTTCGTTATCTTACGACACTAAGCTTCATCAAATAGTTTTTGACCAGCCATCTTAGCATATTGTTCGTTTTCTGAGGACATCAAGCTTCATCAAATAGTTTTTGACCAGCAATCTTAGCCTATTTTTCGTTATCTGAGGACATCAAGCTTCATCAAATAGTTTTTGACGAGCCATCTTAGCATATTGTTCGTTATCTGAGGACATCAAGCTTCATCAAATAGTTTTTGACCAGCAATCTTAGCCTATTTTTTGTTATCTTACGACATCAATCTTCATCAAATAGTTTTTGACCAGCAATCTTAGCATATTGTTCGTTATCTGAAGACATCAAGCTTCATCAAATAGTTTTTGACCAGCTATCTTAGCCTATTTTTCGTTATCTGAGGACATCAAGCTTCATCAAATAGTTTTTGACGAGCCATCTTAGCCTATTTTTCGTTATGTGAGGACATCAAGCTTCATCAAATAGATTTTGACCAGCAATCTTAGCCTATTTTTCGTTATCTGAGGACATCAAGCTTCATCAAATAGTTTTTGACGAGCAATCTTAGCATATTTTTAGTTATCTGAGGACATCAAGCTTCATCAAATAGTTTTTGATGAGCCATCTTAGCATATTGTTCGTTATCTGAGGACATCAAGCTTCATCAAATAGTTTTTGACGAGCCATCTTAGCCTATTTTTCGTTATCTGAGGACATCAAGCTTCATCAAATAGTGCTTGACGAGCCATCTTAGCATATTGTCTGTTATCTGAGGACATCAAGCTTCATCAAATAGTTTTTGACGAGCCATCTTAGCCTACTTTTCGTTATGTGAGGACATCAAGCTTCATCAAATAGATTTTGACCAGCAATCTTAGCCTATTTTTCGTTATCTGAGGACATCAAGCTTCATCAAATAGTTTTTGACGAGCCATCTTAGCCTACTTTTCGTTATGTGAGGACATCAAGCTTCATCAAATAGATTTTGACGAGCCATCTTAGCCTATTTTTCGTTATCTTACGACATCAAGCTTCATTAAATAGTTTTTGACCAGCAATCTTAGCCTATTTTTCGTTATCTGAGGACATCAAGCTTCATCAAATAGTTTTTGACCAGCAATCTTAGCATATTGTTCGTTATCTGAGGACATCAAGCTTCATCAAATAGTTTTTGACCAGCAATCTTAGCCTATTTTTCGTTATCTGAGGACATCAAGCTTCATCAAATAGTTTTTGACCAGCAATCTTAGCCTATTTTTCGTTATCTGAGGACATCAAGCTTCATCAAATAGTTTTTGACCAGCAATCTTAGCATATTTTTCGTTATCTTACGACACTAAGCTTCATCAAATAGTTTTTGACGAGCCATCTTAGCATATTGTTCGTTATCTGAGGACATCAAGCTTCATCAAATAGTTTTTGACCAGCAATCTTAGCCTATTTTTCGTTATCTGAGGACATCAAGCTTCATCAAATAGTTTTTGACGAGCCATCTGCGCATATTGTTCGTTATCTGAGGACATCAAGCTTCATCAAATAGTTTTTGACCAGCAATCTTAGCCTATTTTTTGTTATCTTACGACATCAATCTTCATCAAATAGTTTTTGACCAGCAATCTTAGCATATTGTTCGTTATCTGAGGACATCAAGCTTCATCAAATAGTTTTTGACCAGCAATCTTAGCATATTGTCTGTTATCTGAGGACATCAAGCTTCATCAAATAGTTTTTGACCAGCAATCTTAGCCTATTTTTCGTTATCTGAGGACATCAAGCTTCATCAAATAGTTTTTGACCAGCAATCTTTGCCTATTTTTCGTTATCTGAGGACATCAAGCTTCATCAAATAGTTTTTGACCAGCAATCTTAGCATATTTTTCGTTATCTTACGACACTAAGCTTCATCAAATAGTTTTTGACCAGCCATCTTAGCATATTGTTCGTTATCTGAGGACATCAAGCTTCATCAAATAGTTTTTGACCAGCAATCTTAGCCTATTTTTCGTTATCTGAGGACATCAAGCTTCATCAAATAGTTTTTGACGAGCAATCTTAGCATATTTTTCGTTATCTTACGACACTAAGCTTCATCAAATAGTTTTTGACGAGCCATCTTAGCATATTGTTCGTTATCTGAGGACATCAAGCTTCATCAAATAGTTTTTGACCAGCCATCTTAGCCTATTTTTCGTTATCTGAGGACATCAAGCTTCATCAAATAGTTTTTGACGAGCCATCTTAGCATATTGTTCGTTATCTGAGGACATCAAGCTTCATCAAATAGTTTTTGACCAGCAATCTTAGCATATTGTTCGTTATCTGAGGACATCAAGCTTCATCAAATAGTTTTTGACCAGCAATCTTAGCCTATTTTTCGTTATCTAAGGACATCAAGCTTCATCAAAAAGTTTTTGACGAGCCATCTTAGCCTATTTTTCGTTATCTGAGGACATCAAGCTTCATCAAATAGTTTTTGACGAGCAATCTTAGCATATTTTTCGTTATCTGAGGACATCAAGCTTCATCAAATAGTTTTTGATGAGCCATCTTAGCATATTGTTCGTTATCTGAGGACATCAAGCTTCATCAAATAGTTTTTGACGAGCCATCTTAGCCTATTTTTCGTTATCTGAGGACATCAAGCTTCATCAAATAGTATTTGACGAGCCATCTTAGAATATTGTTCGTTATCTGAGGACATCAAGCTTCATCAAATAGTTTTTGACGAGCCATCTTAGCCTATTTTTCGTTATCTGAGGACATCAAGCTTCATCAAATAGTTTTTGACCAGCAATCTTAGCCTATTTTTCGTTATCTGAAGACATAAAGCTTCATCAAATAGTTTTTGACCAGCAATCTTAGCATATTGTTCGTTATCTGAGGACATCAAGCTTCATCAAATAGTTTTTGACCAGCAATCTTAGCCTATTTTTCGTTATCTGAGGACATCAAGCTTCATCAAATAGTTTTTGACGAGCCATCTTAGCCTATTTTTCGTTATGTGAGGACATCAAGCTTCATCAAATAGATTTTGACCAGCAATCTCAGCCTATTTTTCGTTATCTGAGGACATCAAGCTTCATCAAATAGTTTTTGACCAGCAATCTTAGCATATTTTTCGTTATCTTACGACACTAAGCTTCATCAAATAGTTTTTGACCAGCCATCTTAGCATATTGTTCGTTATCTGAGGACATCAAGCTTCATCAAATAGTTTTTGACCAGCAATCTTAGCCTATTTTTCGTTATCTGAGGACATCAAGCTTCATCAAATAGTTTTTGACGAGCCATCTTAGCATATTGTTCGTTATCTGAGGACATCAAGCTTCATCAAATAGTTTTTGACCAGCAATCTTAGCCTATTTTTTGTTATCTTACGACATCAATCTTCATCAAATAGTTTTTGACCAGCAATCTTAGCATATTGTTCGTTATCTGAAGACATCAAGCTTCATCAAATAGTTTTTGACCAGCTATCTTAGCCTATTTTTCGTTATCTGAGGACATCAAGCTTCATCAAATAGTTTTTGACGAGCCATCTTAGCCTATTTTTCGTTATGTGAGGACATCAAGCTTCATCAAATAGATTTTGACCAGCAATCTTAGCCTATTTTTCGTTATCTGAGGACATCAAGCTTCATCAAATAGTTTTTGACGAGCAATCTTAGCATATTTTCAGTTATCTGAGGACATCAAGCTTCATCAAATAGTTTTTGATGAGCCATCTTAGCATATTGTTCGTTATCTGAGGACATCAAGCTTCATCAAATAGTTTTTGACGAGCCATCTTAGCCTATTTTTCGTTATCTGAGGACATCAAGCTTCATCAAATAGTGCTTGACGAGCCATCTTAGCATATTGTTCGTTATCTGAGGACATCAAGCTTCATCAAATAGTTTTTGACGAGCCATCTTAGCCTACTTTTCGTTATGTGAGGACATCAAGCTTCATCAAATAGATTTTGACCAGCAATCTTAGCCTATTTTTCGTTATCTGAGGACATCAAGCTTCATCAAATAGTTTTTGACCAGCAATCTTAGCATATTGTTCGTTATCTGAGGACATCAAGCTTCATCAAATAGTTTTTGACCAGCAATCTTAGCCTATTTTTTGTTATCTTACGACATCAATCTTCATCAAATAGTTTTTGACCAGCAATCTTAGCATATTGTTCGTTATCTGAGGACATCAAGCTTCATCAAATAGATTTTGACCAGCAATCTTAGCCTATTTTTCGTTATCTGAGGACATCAAGCTTCATCAAATAGTTTTTGACGAGCCATCTTAGCCTATTTTTCGTAATGTGAGGACATCAAGCTTCATCAAATAGATTTTGACCAGCAATCTTAGTCTATTTTTCGTTATCTGAGGACATCAAGCTTCATCAAATAGTTTTTGACGAGCAATCTTAGCATATTTTTCGTTATCTGAGGACATCAAGCTTCATCAAATAGTTTTTGATGAGCCATCTTAGCATATTGTTCGTTATCTGAGGACATCAAGCTTCATCAAATAGTTTTTGACGAGCCATCTTAGCCTATTTTTCGTTATCTGAGGACATCAAGCTTCATCAAATAGTGCTTGACGAGCCATCTTAGCATATTGTTCGTTATCTGAGGACATCAAGCTTCATCAAATAGTTTTTGACGAGCCATCTTAGCCTATTTTTCGTTATCTGAGGACATCAAGCTTCATCAAATAGTTTTTGACCAGCAATCTTAGCCTATTTTTCGTTATCTGAAGACATCAAGCTTCATCAAATAGTTTTTGACCAGCAATCTTAGCATATTGTTCGTTATCTGAGGACATCAAGCTTCATCAAATAGTTTTTGACCAGCAATCTTAGCCTATTTTTCGTTATCTGAGGACATCAAGCTTCATCAAATAGTTTTTGACGAGCCATCTTAGCCTACTTTTCGTTATGTGAGGACATCAAGCTTCATCAAATAGATTTTGACGAGCAATCTTAGCCTATTTTTCGTTATCTTACGACATCAAGCTTCATCAAATAGTTTTTGACCAGCAATCTTAGCCTATTTTTCGTTATCTGAGGACATCAAGCTTCATCAAATAGTTTTTGACCAGCAATCTTAGCATATTGTTCGTTATCTGAGGACATCAAGCTTCATCAAATAGTTTTTGACCAGCAATCTTAGCCTATTTTTCGTTATCTGAGGACATCAAGCTTCATCAAATAGTTTTTGACCAGCAATCTTAGCCTATTTTTCGTTATCTGAGGACATCAAGCTTCATCAAATAGTTTTTGACCAGCAATCTTAGCATATTTTTCGTTATCTTACGACACTAAGCTTCATCAAATAGTTTTTGACGAGCCATCTTAGCATATTGTTCGTTATCTGAGGACATCAAGCTTCATCAAATAGTTTTTGACCAGCAATCTTAGCCTATTTTTCGTTATCTGAGGACATCAAGCTTCATCAAATAGTTTTTGACGAGCCATCTTAGCATATTGTTCGTTATCTGAGGACATCAAGCTTCATCAAATAGTTTTTGACCAGCAATCTTAGCCTATTTTTTGTTATCTTACGACATCAATCTTCATCAAATAGTTTTTGACCAGCAATCTTAGCATATTGTTCGTTATCTGAGGACATCAAGCTTCATCAAATAGTTTTTGACCAGCAATCTTAGCATATTGTTCGTTATCTGAGGACATCAAGCTTCATCAAATAGTTTTTGACCAGCAATCTTAGCCTATTTTTCGTTATCTGAGGACATCAAGCTTCATCAAATAGTTTTTGACCAGCAATCTTTGCCTATTTTTCGTTATCTGAGGACATCAAGCTTCATCAAATAGTTTTTGACCAGCAATCTTAGCATATTTTTCGTTATCTTACGACACTAAGCTTCATCAAATAGTTTTTGACCAGCCATCTTAGCATATTGTTCGTTATCTGAGGACATCAAGCTTCATCAAATAGTTTTGACCAGCAATCTTAGCCTATTTTTCGTTATCTGAGGACATCAAGCTTCATCAAATAGTTTTTGACCAGCAATCTTAGCATATTTTTCGTTATCTTACGACACTAAGCTTCATCAAATAGTTTTTGACGAGCCATCTTAGCATATTGTTCGTTATCTGAGGACATCAAGCTTCATCAAATAGTTTTTGACCAGCCATCTTAGCCTATTTTTCGTTATCTGAGGACATCAAGCTTCATCAAATAGTTTTTGACGAGCCATCTTAGCATATTGTTCGTTATCTGAGGACATCAAGCTTCATCAAATAGTTTTTGACCAGCAATCTTAGCATATTGTTCGTTATCTGAGGACATCAAGCTTCATCAAATAGTTTTTGACCAGCAATCTTAGCCTATTTTTCGTTATCTGAGGACATCAAGCTTCATCAAATAGTTTTTGACGAGCCATCTTAGCCTATTTTTCGTTATGTGAGGACATCAAGCTTCATCAAATAGATTTTGACCAGCAATCTTAGCCTATTTTTCGTTATCTGAGGACATCAAGCTTCATCAAATAGTTTTTGACGAGCAATCTTAGCATATTTTTCGTTATCTGAGGACATCAAGCTTCATCAAATAGTTTTTGATGAGCCATCTTAGCATATTGTTCGTTATCTGAGGACATCAAGCTTCATCAAATAGTTTTTGACGAGCCATCTTAGCCTATTTTTCGTTATCTGAGGACATCAAGCTTCATCAAATAGTATTTGACGAGCCATCTTAGCATATTGTTCGTTATCTGAGGACATCAAGCTTCATCAAATAGTTTTTGACGAGCCATCTTAGCCTATTTTTCGTTATCTGAGGACATCAAGCTTCATCAAATAGTTTTTGACCAGCAATCTTAGCCTATTTTTCGTTATCTGAAGACATCAAGCTTCATCAAATAGTTTTTGACCAGCAATCTTAGCATATTGTTCGTTATCTGAGGACATCAAGCTTCATCAAATAGTTTTTGACCAGCAATTTTAGCCTATTTTTCGTTATCTGAGGACATCAAGCTTCATCAAATAGTTTTTGACGAGCCATCTTAGCCTATTTTTCGTTATGTGAGGACATCAAGCTTCATCAAATAGATTTTGACCAGCAATCTTAGCCTATTTTTCGTTATCTGAGGACATCAAGCTTCATCAAATAGTTTTTGATGAGCCATCTTAGCATATTGTTCGTTATCTGAGGACATCAAGCTTCATCAAATAGTTTTTGACGAGCCATCTTAGCCTATTTTACATTATCTGAGGACATCAAGCTTCATCAAATAGTTTTTGACGAGCCTATTTTACATTATCTGAGGACATCAAGCTTCATCAAATAGTTTTTGGCCAGCAATCTTAGCCTATTTTTCGTTATCTGAGGACATCAAGCTTCATCAAATAGTTTTTGACGAGCCATCTTAGCCTACTTTTCGTTATGTGAGGACATCAAGCTTCATCAAATAGATTTTGACCAGCAATCTTAGCCTATTTTTCGTTATCTGAGGACATCAAGCTTCATCAAATAGTTTTTGACGAGCAATCTTAGCATATTTTTCGTTATCTGAGGACATCAAGCTTCATCAAATAGTTTTTGATGAGCCATCTTAGCATATTTTTCGTTACCTGAGGACATCAAGCTTCATCAAATAGTTTTTGACGAGCCATCTTAGCCTATTTTTCGTTATCTTACGACATCAAGCTTCATCAAATAGTTTTTGACCAGCAATCTTAGCCTATTTTTCGTTATCTGAGGACATCAAGCTTCATCAAATAGTTTTTGACCAGCAATCTTAGCATATTGTTCGTTATCTGAGGACATCAAGCTTCATCAAATAGTTTTTGACCAGCAATCTTAGCCTATTTTTCGTTATCTGAGGACATCAAGCTTCATCAAATAGTTTTTGACGAGCCATCTTAGCCTATTTTTCGTTATGTGAGGACATCAAGCTTCATCAAATAGATTTTGACCAGCAATCTTAGCCTATTGTTCGTTATCTGAGGACATCAAGCTTCATCAAATAGTTTTTGACGAGCAATCTTAGCATATTTTTCGTTATCTGAGGACATCAAGCTACATCAAATAGTTTTTGACGAGCCATCTTAGCCTACTTTTCGTTATCTGAGGACATCAAGCTTAATCAAATAGTTTTTGACGAGCCATCTTAGCCTATTGTTCGTTATCTGAGGACATCAAGCTTCATCAAATAGTTTTTGACAAGCCATCTTAGCATATTGTTCGTTATCTTACGACATCAAGCTTCATCAAATAGTTTTTGACAATCCATCTTAGCATATTTTTCGTTATCTGCGGACATCAAGCTTCATCAAATTGTTTTTGACGAGCCATCTTAGTATATTTTTCGTTATCTGAGGGCATCAAGCTTCATCAAATAGTTTTTGACGAGCCATCTTAGCATATTGTTCGTTATCTGAGGACATCAAGCTTCATCAAATAGTTTTTGACCAGCAATCTTAGCCTATTTTTCGTTATCTGAGGACATCAAGCTTCATCAAATAGTTTTTGACGAGCCATCTTAGCATATTGTTCGTTATCTGAGGACATCAAGCTTCATCAAATAGTTTTTGACCAGCAATCTTAGCATATTTTTCGTTATCTTACGACATCAAGCTTCATCAAATAGTTTTTGACGAGCCATCTTAGCCTATTTTTCGTTATGTGAGGACATCAAGCTTCATCAAATAGATTTTGACCAGCAATCTTAGCCTATTTTTCGTTATCTGAGGACATCAAGCTTCATCAAATAGTTTTTGACAAGCAATCTTAGCATATTTTTCGTTATCTGAGGACATCAAGCTTCATCAAATAGTTTTTGATGAGCCATCTTAGCATATTGTTCGTTATCTGAGGACATCAAGCTTCATCAAATAGTTTTTGACCAGCCATCTTAGCCTATTTTTCGTTATCTGAAAACATCAAGCTTCATCAAATAGTTTTTGACCAGCAATCTTAGCCTATTTTTCGTTATCTGAGGACATCAAGCTTCATCAAATAGTTTTTGACGAGCCATCTTAGTCTATTTTTCGTTATCTTACGACATCAAGCTTCATCAAATAGTTTTTGACCAGCAATCTTAGCCTATATTACGTTATCTGAGGACATCAAGCTTCATCAAATAGTTTTTGACCAGCAATCTTAGCATATTGTTCGTTATCTGAGGACATCAAGCTTCATCAAATAGTTTTTGACCAGCAATCTTAGCCTATTTTTCGTTATCTGAGGACAGCAAGCTTCATCAAATAGTTTTTGACGAGCCATCTTAGCCTATTTTTCGTTATGTGAGGACATCAAGCTTCATCAAATAGATTTTGACCAGCAATCTTAGCCTATTTTTCGTTATCTGAGGACATCAAGCTTCATCAAATAGTTTTTGACGAGCCATCTTAGCCTATTTTTCGTTATCTGAGGACATCAAGCTTCATCAAATAATTTTTGACGAGCCATCTTAGCCTATTGTTCGTTATCTGAGGACATCAAGCTTCATCAAATAGTTTTTGACAAGCCATCTTAGCCTATTTTTCGTTATCTGACGACATCCAGCTTCATCAAATAGTTTTTGACAATCCATCTTAGCACATTTTTCGTTATCTGCGGACATCAAGCTTCATCAAATTGTTTTTGACGAGCCATCTTAGTATATTTTTCGTTATCTGAGGGCATAAAGCTTCATCAAATAGTTTTTGACGAGCCATCTTAGCATATTGTTTGTTATCTGAGGACATCAAGCTTCATCAAATAGTTTTTGACCAGCAATCTTAGCCTATTTTTCGTTATCTGAGGACATCAAGCTTCATCAAATAGTTTTTGACGAGCCATCTTAGCATATTGTTCGTTATCTGAGGACATCAAGCTTCATCAAATAGTTTTTGACCAGCAATCTTAGCATATTTTTCGTTATCTTACGACATCAAGCTTCATCAAATAGTTTTTGACGAGCCATCTTAGCATATTGTTCGTTATCTGAGGACATCAAGCTTCATCAAATAGTTTTTGACGAGCAATCTTAGCATATTTTACGTTATCTGAGGACATCAAGCTTCATCAAATAGTTTTTGACGAGCCATCTTAGCATATTGTTCGTTATCTGAGGACATCAAGCTTCATCAAATAGTTTTTGACAAGCAATCTTAGCCTATTTTTCGTTATCTTACGACATCAAGCTTAATCAAATAGTTTTTGACGAGCCATCTTAGCATATTGTTCGTTATCTGAGGACATCAAGCTTCATCAAATAGTTTTTGACCAGCAATCTTAGCCTATTTTTCGTTATCTGAGGACATCAAGCTTCATCAAATAGTTTTTGACGAGCCATCTTAGCCTATTTTTCGTTATCTTACGACATCAAGCTTCATCAAATAGTTTTTGACCAGAAATCTTAGCCTATTTTTCGTTATCTGAGGACATCAAGCTTCATCAAATAGTTTTTGACCAGCAATCTTAGCATATTGTTCGTTATCTGAGGACATCAAGCTTCATCAAATAGTTTTTGACCAGCAATCTTAGCCTATTTTTCGTTATCTGAGGACATCAAGCTTCATCAAATAGTTTTTGACGAGCCATCTTAGCCTATTTTTCGTTATGTGAGGACATCAAGCTTCATCAAATAGATTTTGACCAGCAATCTTAGCCTATTTTTCGTTATCTGAGGACATCAAGCTTCATCAAATAGTTTTTGACGAGCTATCTAAGCATATTTTTCGTTATCTGAGGACATCAAGCTTCATCAAATAGTTTTTGACGAGCCATCTTAGCCTATTGTTCGTTATCTGAGGACATCAAGCTTCATCAAATAGTTTTTGATGAGCCATCTTAGCCTATTGTTCGTTATCTGAGGACATCAAGCTTCATCAAATAGTTTTTGACAATCCATCTTAGCATATTTTTCGTTATCTGAGGACATCAAGCTTCATCAAATAGTTTTTGATGAGCCATCTTAGCCTATTTTTCGTTATCTGAGGACATCAAGCTTCATCAAATAGTTTTTGACGAGCCATCTTAGCATATTGTTCGTTATCTGAGGACATCAAGCTTCATCAAATAGTTTTTGACCAGCAATCTTAGCATATTTTTCGTTATCTTACGACATCAAGCTTCATCAAATAGTTTTTGACGAGCCATCTTAGCCTATTTTTCGTTATCTGAGGACATCAAGCTTCATCAAATAGTTTTTGACGAGCCATCTTAGCCTATTGTTCGTTATCTGAGGACATCAAGCTTCATCAAATAGTTTTTGAGGAGCCATCTTAGCATATTGTTCGTTATCTTACGACATCAAGCTTCATCAAATAGTTTTTGACAATCCATCTTAGCATATTGTTCGTTATCTGCGGACATCAAGCTTCATCAAATTGTTTTTGACGAGCCATCTTAGTATATTTTTCGTTATCTGAGGGCATCAAGCTTCATCAAATAGTTTTTGACGAGCCATCTTAGCATATTGTTCGTTATCTGAGGACATCAAGCTTCATCAAATAGTTTTTGACCAGCCATCTTAGCCTATTTTTCGTTATCTGAGGACATCAAGCTTCATCAAATAGTTTTTGACGAGCCATCTTAGCATATTTTTCGTTATCTGAGGACATCAAGCTTCATCAAATAGTTTTTGACAATCCATCTTAGCATATTTTTCGTTATCTGAGGACATCAAGCTTCATCAAATAGTTTTTGACGAGCCATCTTAGCATATTGTTCGTTATCTGAGGACATCAAGCTTCATCAAATAGTTTTTGACGAGCCATCTTAGCATATTTTACGTTATCTGAGGACATCAAGCTTCATCAAATAGTTTTTGACGAGCCATCTTAGCATATTGTTCGTTATCTGAGGACATCAAGCTTCATCAAATAGTTTTTGACCAGCAATTTTAGCCTATTTTTCGTTATCTTACGACATCAAGCTTCATCAAATAGTTTTTGACGAGCCATCTTAGCATATTGTTCGTTATCTGAGGACATCAAGCTTCATCAAATAGTTTTTGACGAGCCATCTTAGCCTATTTTTCGTTATGTGAGGACATCAAGCTTCATCAAATAGATTTTGACCAGCAATCTTAGCCTATTTTTCGTTATCTTACGACATCAAGCTTCATCAAATAGTTTTTGACGAGCAATCTTAGCATATTTTTCGTTATCTGAGGACATCAAGCTTCCTCAAATAGTTTTTGACGAGCCATCTTAGCCTATTTTTCGTTATCTGAGGACATCAAGCTTCATCAAATAGTTTTTGACGAGCCATCTTAGCCGATTGTTCGTTATCTGAGGACATCAAGCTTCATCAAATAGTTTTTGACAAGCCATCTTAGCATATTGTTCGTTATCTTACGACATCAAGCTTCATCAAATAGTTTTTGACAATCCATCTTAGCATATTTTTCGTTATCTGCGGACATCAAGCTTCATCAAATTGTTTTTGACGAGCCATCTTAGTATATTTTTCGTTATCTGAGGGCATCAAGCTTCATCAAATAGCTTTTGACGAGCCATCTTAGCATATTGTTCGTTATCTGAGGACATCAAGCTTCATCAAATAGTTTTTGACCAGCAATCTTAGCCTATTTTTCGTTATCTGAGGACATCAAGCTTCATCAAATAGTTTTTGACGAGCCATCTTAGCATATTGTTCGTTATCTGAGGACATCAAGCTTCATCAAATAGTTTTTGACCAGCAATCTTAGCATATTTTTCGTTATCTTACGACATCAAGCTTCATCAAATAGTTTTTGACGAGCCATCTTAGCATATTGTTCGTTATCTGAGGACATCAAGCTTCATCAAATAGTTTTTGACGAGCCATCTTAGCATATTTTACGTTATCTGAGGACATCAAGCTTCATCAAATAGTTTTTGAGGAGCCATCTTAGCATATTGTTCGTTATCTGAGGACATCAAGCTTCATCAAATAGTTTTTGACCAGCAATCTTAGCCTATTTTTCGTTATCTTACGACATCAAGCTTCATCAAATAGTTTTTGACGAGCCATCTTAGCATATTGTTCGTTATCTGAGGACATCAAGCTTCATCAAATAGTTTTTGACCAGCAATCTTAGCCTATTTTTCGTTATCTGAGGACATCAAGCTTCATCAAATAGTTTTTGACGAGCCATCTTAGCATATTGTTCGTTATCTGAGGACATCAAGCTTCATCAAATAGTTTTTGACCAGCAATCTTAGCCTATTTTTCGTTATCTTACGACATCAATCTTCATCAAATAGTTTTTGACGAGCCATCTTAGCATATTTTTCGTCATCTGAGGACATCAAGTTCTATCAAATAGTTTTTGACGAGCCATCTTAGCCTATTTTTCGTTATCTGAGGACATCAAGCTTCATCAAATAGTTTTTGACGAGCCATCTTAGCATATTGTTCGTTATCTGAGGACATCAAGCTTCATCAAATAGTTTTGACCAGCCATCTTAGCATATTTGTCTTCATTTCCATCTTAGTATATTTTTAATCTATCAGTACAAGAATTTGCTACTTGCAAATTTTAGTACATTTCCGTCCCTACAGCGGATGGAAAAATTTTGTGCAACACTTACATGAATTAACCTTGCCCGTTCGTTCTTGAAGCTGATAGCAAAACTGTCTTTTCTTCTTTTAACGGTCTCGCTTACCTCGAAATTTCTGCCACAGCAAAGCTTATTTCAACTAGATTCTTATGGCCAAATACGAGACGTAAAATCACTGCCTGGACTCGTTCCTGTTTAGCCTGCCAGAAATCTAAAGTGCACAGGCATATACGTGTCCCTCTCAGAACTTTCAGTACTCCGGATACACGATTTAACCATTTCCACATTAACCTAGTTTGACCATGGCCGGTCAGCCAAGGCTACTCTTACCTTTGGACTTGTATTGATCGTTTTTCTCGTTCGTCTTAAGTGATATTTCTGCTGAAACTGACACATGCCCTAACCGCAGCCTGAATTTCACGTCATGGTGTCCCTGCAAAAATTACTATTAATCATGGTAGGCAATTCAAATCTCATCTATTTCAAGAACTTTCCAAAATTCTGGGTATTAAGCATACAAGGACCACTAGTTAAAACCCAGCTTCTCATGGTTCAATCAAGTGCTTTCATTGTGAATGAAAGCCACTTCCCGTGCAGCTCCTGTGTTTCAACGATAAATTAAATATATACTTATGATTCTCCTTGGTTGCCGCACTGCTATCAAGGAGGATTTAGAATGTTCCTCAGCAGAACTTGTTTACAGAATTCCACTGACATTACCTGGCCATATGGTCATCCCATCAGATTCTTTTACAGATCAGTACATAGACAGACTCCATTGATTAGTTTAAGAGTGAATATGTACATGCAAATATATAAACACATGTAAGGGGATGATAGGTTGATGAAAGGGGTTATCCTTTTATCTTCTCGCAAAGAAACTGAACAACGAAACGTATTTCTGTAACAAAAGGGGTTTTATTAACTCAAGGTTACCTATACCGTTTGGTATAGGTAGAAGAGAGTGGGACAGTGTCCGTCTGAGGAAGAGGAAGAATATAAGAGTTCTTAGGGCCGCCCGTGGATTTCTTCATGTGAAGATGGTAGTAGTCGTCGAGTGAGGTTACGGCGGCAGGAGAGAGAGCGTTTCCTCGTTTCTCGCTGGTGCTCTCTGCGATGTGTCCAAGCTAGTGCAAGGATGTCGTATCATCTTTTTCCTCGAACCCTAAGGGGACATAAGTAGTCCCTTAGGGAACTAACGATATTACTGCACCTTGTGATTTGATTGGACAAGCCAGCTCACAGGGACAGTGGTTACGCATTCAAAAGTAGTCCCTATTGGTGACTGCTACACACATACCTAATTTAAAATAGATAGAAATATATAATTTGATTAAAATAAAATGAGTTTATTATTATTACTCGTGTACATCAACCGTCAATATAAAGCAAAATAATTACGCTTTGCTAGTGTACGCACTCGTTATTTATTAAAGTAACTAAAATAATCATATAAAATCATAGAATTACGTCAGTAATTTAATTTTTTATATATATTTGTTTCTGATGACCTAAAGAATAAAATCACCCACCTTTACGTTTCATTGCAAAGTAGAGGATTTCTATACGAATTCATTATAGGTCCCAGGGTAAGACTGAGGTGGTTGTCTGACTTGCTATTTGCTCTCTTGCTTCCTCTAAGAACTTAAAATGTTTTCGTCTAGGGGCTAAAAAAAGGCATGTGTTTTACTACTCAACTTATGCGTGACGGATTGGTGGCATATATATTTATTTATATATTTATACATATTACAATAAATTAACTTTAATCTTTATTAAAGACTAGATTATTAGTGTTAGTATTAGTAGTAGCAGTAGTATTAGTAGTAGTAATACTAGTAGAAATGTCTCTTTTACAAATTAATTTAACTGAGCTTGAATCCATATTTACTTACCTCCCCACGAGGGAAGAGGTAAACAGATCCCCAAAAAGGAGTACTCTAAATTTGGATAAAAAACCTCAGTCTAGACGGATTTCTCCTTCGCTGACCAATAACTGAAAAGATTAAATGTAGTATCAGAATAGATACTACACTTTGTTCCTAGCCAAAAGGCAACTGAGATAGAATCATAGGAAATACATATGCAGTTTATCTACATTAGAATACTAAAACTTTGCGAATTGTTCTTCGTTTGTCATTGTATATTTTTTACATCATTGTTCCTTTCATACTTAATATAATTAGATCTTTGTTAGCAAAAAAACAGATCCGTTCTCAATGGCCGTATATCTAAACAACACCACTGGAATGCGTGTGTGCTCATGAGGCGGATACTTAGACGTATCTTCATAAACGAGCTCACTGATGCAATCGCATATGAGATGGGTATATCCTGTGATGACACCACACTCTATTCCTGGCTGAAGGGTAGATCGAATGTCCACACATACAAAGCAATGGCTGAATCTTTGGAAAATGACCTTCAATCTGTAGTAGAATGGGACCATAAATGGATGGTCACATTTAATGCTACCAAGACAAAGCTCCTTTTCTTTAACAACTATAAGAAACCTTCCTAACCGCCAATTGTCATGGTTAATGTTTAAACTCCCCAGCCTGACATTCTCAAGCAACATGAAATGGAATCGTAGTTGTTGCATGAATATACTATTTTGTATCGATCTACGTGATTGGCAGTTAGTTGTGATTCGGCTTGGCGATTATATAACCATTGTCTTTTCATTGCATGAATCAAGCAAGACGTTTACGCTCAATGAGATTCATACACGATGAATCATCTTGACGTGAGAACTGAACCACGTGATGAACATAACAATTTAGTTCCAGTCTTAATCTCAAACAGACAAGATGTGATCCTGCGCTCTCTACCGGGTCAGTGGTAGAGGAATCGAGGAACTCCAGAATAAGATTATCTTGTCTTGTCAACATTAATGAACACATTCTACAACCTTCATTTGATTCCTGTGTTCCCATAAATAAAACTTAATATCTCTTTAGTTGTGGAGCCGTTATTATTTCATGGAAGAATGGTGATCCCTTTTTGCTTGTTACATTTCTATTTCAGCCAGATTTGTCCAGACAAATTACTCTTTCAAGTAAGTTCGTCATTCTGATTTTCTTCTCGATTTAAACCCTGACTCACAAAACTAAAAGTGGCTCTCCAGCTAAAGAATAAATACATAGAAGATGCTGCCGGAAAAAAAGATAGTCTCCCTCTCCTGGGCTAGAAAACTTCTCACATCTGCCGGTATCCTATATCTGTATAAGGCCATTATTGGCCCATAAATGGAGTATTGTTGCCACATCTGGGTTATTGTACTTTAATAGCATCTTTCTCTGGAGAGCTTCATTTTCGAATTCCTTCCCTGATCCCTGTTTCCCCGACTGTATCACCATGCAGAAATTTTAATGTAATGTGAACAAACATTTTGCTGCTCAACTCCCCACTCTGGTTGCTCCCTATAAAGCTGCCTCTTATTACAGTATCCCCTTATGCTGCAGTAGAAATATGCCCTGTTTGTGGTGAACAAAAGTTTTTTAAAAATATGAATTCGAAAATAATAACACTCCTACTAAAGTCCTCCATCTTGGCTTAGATGTACCCTGGGTCCAGTGGAGGACGCTCAACCACCCGAGAACAAGAATGGGTCGAGCAAAAGCTGCTATGACAACCAGTGCAGCTTGAACGATCTTGCAGAGTTCAATGATAATTCAAAACGACTGCATAAAAAAGTGGGAATGTGACCACATGCTTTAAAGATTAGAAAAGCAAAAAAATAGGATTCTCAGACAAAGATGGTAATGTGTATAAATAATAATTTAAAAAATGGTAACATAGAAAGTATCCACTTCATAATGCCCACCGCATCCAAAATCAGAAACTGCGAACCAGTCTCCCCCCCCCCCCCAAAAAAAAATCCCCAATTATATTTTAGGCCGGCTTTTTTTTTTGGGGGGGGGGGACGCAAATAATAATTTGTTTTCAACAATTTCTTTAATGTTTAACAAATACTAAAATAAAACTTTTTTTTATAATTGTACATTTATTAATATTTTACATTTTTTGAATATTTTTAACACATAATCAAATGAAGCATTTTTTTTTACAATTGATATGTTTTTTTTATTTTGAAAATATTTTTAAATAGTTTAATTATTAATTATAAGCCAAGAATAAGTATATCACAGAGTAACAATAAACTTATTAACAAATAATAAATTTTAACTGTTTTTTTTTTTTATAAATAATACAAATTTAGAAATCCACCATAACTTATTGGGGACATTTTCTGGACTAACACCGGTTCCCAACTTCCGACCTCAGATATGGCAGCCATGATGAAGTGAATACTTTCTATTTTACAATTTATATATATATATATATATATATATATATATATATATATATATATATATATATATATAAATCGCGATTTTGAAAGGTTTACTTAAGGGTTTTTTTTATGTCTATGTTACACTAAAAAAAAGAAGCATCTAATTTTCTTATGAACACGAATTTAATTAAAAACCAAAATTATTCATTTTTATCTCAACGGTAGATTGTAAAAAGTCTAAACATTACAAAGAACGTCTATATATTTCGTCAAAAAGAAAACTGGACAAAATATTATGATTCACCGTGTACACAATTTTGTTGTCTCACCAAATGGGAGAGGTTAGTGAACTCGACAGAATACCGCCGTCACGCCACAAGTAAGTATTCCTTAATTAGGTAAAGTTTCTAGACACAGACTGACAGAATGGTGATGTTTCGGACATTTCATTTTTCTAATCTAATTGATCTATTCAGATTTTGACGTGATAATATGTATTTTACTCCCAGAATGATGTTTTATTTTAAAGATAGGTAAGAGTTTTTATTCTTTAAAGAAGAAAGTTGTTAGATGTGACCCAAGTGCGGTTTATTATGGGTGACTCAGCACTATTCGGCAGCTAGGTTTATTTTTAAAAAAGAAAAAGAAAACTTCCGCCTCTTCTGCATTTTCGAAGGCATCACAAGAGACGGGACCTAAAATGGACTCATCGGAGGAGTCGGTAGATCTATTAAATTTATTACTGTTTATTTTGAATTAAATGATTATCTCCATTATTGACCCTTGAAATGTAAGTGTACCCACCTAAAAAATAAACATCCTGAAAAACTTGGTTTAAAGAAGGAAAGAAAAACAAAAAAAATATTTTAGAATTTAGACTAGGGAGTCAGTTTCGTATATAAATTTACCGTAGAATGATCCCCCATTTTTAAAGCCAAATGTTTTTACCACTAATTCTAAGGTCGTAATTCCTTAAAAAAGTAGACCCCCCCCCAAAAAAATGCACAGAATTCATCTCCCATGTAAGTACTTTAAAACGTTAGAATGGCCCAGAAATGCGAGATAATATTCTGTTACATTTATATGCGAAACTGATCACCCACTCTAAATTCTTGTTAGTTTTTCCACAAGTTATTCAGTATGTTCACATGTAATCGCCTAAAAAGGTAGAATCTGATTTTTTAGGGGACGGGTATTTAGTAGAGGGTGTTAATCTACAATATTACCCTTTAGTTTAATTAGCCTTTTATTATTTTCTTTTTTGCAATAAAAACAGATCAGATGGAAAAATAAGTAAAAAAAGAAGGATAAGCCTGATCTGGATCAGCGCTTACATTATTTTCACTATTTTTTGCTCATTTTCCGGCAGAATTTAAAGTTCCATTTGTCTGTTCTAACACTTTTTAAATTTATTTCAGACAAAAAAAAAGAAATCGAACCTCACATCAAATGTATTTATTCTCACATCTGTAGATTAAAAGAAGCATCAATAAAATCTAATTACTTTGGCAAACCGGAATATTAAACAACCCAAAACAGAAAGTTTTACTGACCTATGTAGTGATTGCCGAAAAATAGTCACCTGTGTATTTTTGTTAAAGAAAGTAATCTAATAGGTGGTTTGTTTTTGATTTTTGAAGAAAATATAATGAAATGTCTTGTCTTTATTTTATTTTAAATAATTTCTTTTACAAAAATTAGTAATCAAATAGGTGTGTTTTTTATACTTCTGCCGTTTACGGAATGTGCTGAAATAATAACGTTATTATTTAGATAGCCATTCTTAACATGGGGAGGGTATATTAAATTAATAAATTCGGGAAACTGAAACTCTTGCTGGAAGTGATATTATGGAGGAAGTTTAATAACGAGAACTAAATCTAACACAACACCGTTTGCTGCTGATTAACTTAAGTGAGTCGCTAAATATTCTGGTTTGCCACTACTTTTTGTTTTGTTTAAGCTTTAAAAATATTTTAAGTTCGTAATTTAGTAAAAGTGCAGAATAGTTAACAATCAAGAAATTATAAACAAAGCAACAACAAATAACTTTTACAAAACAGTATTATTTAATTATCTACCGACCTGTATACTTATAATGAGTTCAAACTGTTTTTAAGCTTTTTTTCGTTTCAAAATCTGATTTTGTCCAAAGCTGCCTTCGCGATACAAAAAATAAAGATTACCGCCTATATTTTCCTTCATGCTGAAAAGATGGTAAAGAATACTTAACCTGCTACTAACTCTAAGTCCGTAAATAAGAAAACTATCTCTACAATGTTTTTTTAATGTTTGTTTGTTTCATTTGTTTATTATAAAACGTTTGTAAAAAAACTGTTTTTTTTTAATTTTATTTTATTGTGCTTGTAGATAAATATTTAATATAACTCACCCTATTTAAAAAAATAAAAATCTGCAAAGGCAAGTTATAAATGTGCATATTGTTTTGTTTATAATTAAAACAGAAGTAAAAGTTTAAGAAATCGGTGTCAAGACAAAATGTTAGTTTTGTTTTTTGCTCATTTTGGGTGCCTCAAGTATAATTGATTTCATAACATCTTTATGACTGTGAAAGTAAAAAAATAAAATTGATTTAGTCACAATCAGTTTTTTTGTTGTTTTCTTAATTTGCCCTGTGCATTCGTGGTACAATCAATTGAACTCTTGTAAAAAATAAACGACGGTTGCCTTAGATATTTTCTTTATTTTTTATACACTTGGATGGCCTTAATTTCATTAAAATATGCCAAAATTAGTTTTTATTTAAATTAAATTTCGGTTTAATGTCAATGTTATGTTTCTGTATCCATAGTACAATCTTTTGTGAATATGGATGGTCATTCAAATCATCCACTTTTCCTAAAATAGAATTTGTCTGTCCTGATGATATGAGGGACAGAATAGTCAGATTGTCCTAAGATGTGGAGCACTCTTTCCTGGCTTTACAGAGTACAAAATCAACTTTGAAATCTAGTGGGGAATGATATCTTCTGTATTCTACAGCCCCTTCCTCACAGAAGAGACCTGGCCAGTCTTTCTCTTCTCTGTTGTTATTTCTATGGACAATGCTCAACTGAGCTGCTATCTTTGGTTCCTCTGTGTATGAAATTCACAGCTAGAACTCATCTTCCTACGACAACAGAAAAAGACTTTCCTTTCTCCCTCCATGTGCCTAGCTTCAAGCACAATCTTCATGGACAGAGCTTCTTTGCAAAGGCTTCCCTGCTCATTACAACTTGGTCATCTTAAAGTCTAATATCAACAAATTCTTCTAATAAACTGACGCATGATTAATAAAAACTTTGTTTATCTCATTAACTCTTAGTCTAGAATGGCTTTCGGCTTTATAACTAATAATCCAATAGTAATAAAGCATGAAGCAGTAATTGGGCGAAATATAAATCATCTTTTCATTTTTTCTTACACTTTCAATTAGCAACTAGAAAACAAACTTTTGTGAGTGTCACTGCTGTGTGTGGTTGGCTGGTGAGGTGACGTGCATATGTTCTTGAAATGACAATACAGAATTTAGATTTCTCACTTTTTAAACTTTCTCTTACATGTGATGAAAAAGCAAACATTTTCATTAATCTCATGTTTTGCAATTTACAATTAGCATTTTCACGAGTGAGTTAAAAATTTTACAAAGCTTGTTGCCTGTGTAAGGCACCTGATTTGGTTGGTATTATTTATGCAAACACTTGTAACTACATATTTGCAAACGTGTTTAAGTTGTAACAGGGAGACAACTCAAATTTGTCAAGCCACGTTCTTAGTATGAAGGCAAATATAAAAGTGAAAGAAAATGCATTTTAAAAGGTTGCAAGTAGCAGAAGTCACAAGATATGGATTAAGTTTTAGTTTTTTTAAATATATCGATTCATAATTCTTTATTTTTTAAATTGTATCCTTTTTATTTTATATGTTGAAACCTTTCTGGAGCAAGTTAAGATAATAGAAGAAACCTTACTTTAATTCTCCCAGCTTTCAAATAAGGTGACTGGGCTATAGATGGCGTATTAATAATTTGGCCAGATCTTTACAGCTAATTCTTTTTTTTTAAATTATACTTTCCCAACCCCCACTCAGTGGGATAGAACATTATCTATTACTCATTTTCTGGACTGTTTCATTTCATGTATGGTTTGACTGCCATACAGATGAATTTTCACTCTCAACAATCAAAGATGGGCAAGCAGATATTAATCTGTAAATTCTTATGTTTGATTTGCTTCTATCGCTTGAATAATGGCAAAAGCCGTAGAAGCAAATATGATGAGTAGCATATAGTGAGTATCACAGTCCCGCATTGTTTGTTATCTTTAGAACTTCAGCAAAAGCTGAACTTACAAAAATATTTTAGGGATTGTGTTTAATATAAGACTACTTTTTATTTAAATTAATGTATGTGTTGTAAAAATACATCCTTTATTCATTCACAGGTAAAAGTAAAACTGGAGCAAAAATGAAACTTGTGGAATAGAAAACTTATCCAACTGAAATGAGCAAGTGCAAATTTTAACTTAGCTTTCATTTCCAATTAAATCAATGTGAAACAACAAGAAACAAATACAACCCGGATTTTTATTTTAAAACAAACTTCAACTTAAAAGACAGATCTATTTTTTTGCTCGCTAGAAAATCTATTTAAAAAGCACAGACAAAACATTTTGGAGGAAAACATCATTCCTTTTAATTTTGTTAGTATTTTCAAAGAAAAGATTTAAAATGGCATAAAATTTAGCATTCTTTTCTTTTTAACTGTCTGACACGCTATTTATAACAAACTTTTGTGTAACAGAAAACATGGAAAAAAATACTGGAGAAAAACCCTACAGTTGTCAAGTGTGCAGCTCATCGTTTACAACAAAATCTCATTTAGAGATACATGTCCGTACACACACTGGAGAAAAACCTTATTCTTGTCAAGTGTGTGGCTCATCATTTACAGGAAAATCTCAGTTAACTGTACATATGCGGAAACACAGTGGAGAGAAACCTTTTACTTGTCAATTGTGCAGCTCATCGTTTATAACAAAACAGAACTTAAAGAGGCATATACAAAGCCACACTGGAGAGAAACCTTATTCTTGTGAAGAGTGTGTTTCAGGATTTACAAAAAAACAATATTTAAAGACACACATGCTACTCCACACTGGTGAGAAACCCTATTCTTGTGGAGTGTGTAGCTTATCATTTTCTGAAAAATGTTCTTTAAGAGTACATATGCGAAAACACATTGGAGAGAAAGCTTATTCTTGTGATTCGTGCATCTTATCATTTTTAACACAGTATGATTTAAAGAGACATATACGAATTCACACGGGAGAGAAACCTCATTTTTGCGAAGTCTGTGGCTCATCATTTTCACAGAAAACTCACTTAAAAATACACATGCGAATCCACAGTGGAGAGAAACCTTATGCTTGTGAACTATGTAACTCAAAATTTTCAAGAAAACATTATATAAAGACGCACATGCTTATCCACAGTGGAGAAAAACCATTTTCTTGTGGAGTGTGTGGCTCAGCATTTACCGAAAAATCTACTTTAACAGTACATATGCGAATACACACCGGAGAGAAACCTCATTCTTGTGAAGTGTGCATCTTATCTTTCACAACAAAATCTGATTTAAAGAGACATATACAAATTCACACTGGAGAGAAACCTTATACTTGTGAAATTTGTGGCTCATCGTTTTCACAAAAACCTCATTTAAAAATACATATGAGAACTCACACTGGTGAGAAACCTTATTTTTGTGATGTTTGTGGGTCATCATTTAGAGGAAAATCTAATTTAACAGTACACATGCGAAGACACACGGGAGAGAAACCTTATATTTGTGAAGTCTGTGCTTCGTCATTTGCAAGAAAAGATTGTTTAAAGGTACACATGCAAACTCATACTAGAAAGAATTTGTCCACATAGCTAGATTTCGGAATACTTTTCCTTGGATGTAAACCGTGACCAAATATTCTGATGAGAATGGAAATTAAAACAAAAGCTCAAAACTGATGAAACGAGGATCAGAATATAAGGTTCACTCTGCACTTGTTATAAGGTTACTGTAAGGTTTTATTTTCGACTATGATACTGCCTGTAACAGCACTAAGTCGAATACTGGACCTGCATAACTCAATTTTATCTCTGAAATTCAGCAAAACCAATAAAGGGCCACAAGAAAACTAAACTATTACATATGTAAGTGGCTGTTTGAGGAGACAAAGACAATTATAAAGAAATTAAGTGTTAACCACAAATGAGTACACTTTAATCTCAATCAAAATAAAATACTAAAAGCCCTGAAGCAAAACTAAAGTGTATTCGTTTTCAAAAATACATATAAAAACACTGAAACTCTCTCATCTGTATTTTCAATAATATATTTTGCAAAAACGTGATGACACTTTAACAATTAAATCTGGAATGTTTAACTTAAGTCAACATGGACTCCCGTCGGTCTACAGAAGCTTTAAGGGGAACCATGAGAAAAGTTTCTATTTATTTTGTTTTGTTTACTAGGATATGGATGTGCGCATCAACATTTCTAAGCTTTCTTTTTGTTTTTTTGTTATAAATATAAAGAGTCATTATTAGTTTTACTAACATAGAAAACAATATTTGATTTTAAAAAGTGATTATGCATATATGTGGCCCACATGATCAAAAAGATCTCACTAGGTCCACAAGCAAAATAAGTTTTTGAACCCCTGAATTAAGTAATAATATGTATTTGGGAAATGAATCACAAAAAAGCGATTGTATTCTCTTAAACGGACAATCCAGAAATAGTTATTTCACTTGACATGTAAATAATTAAACATAGCCTCAGTCCAATTACAGTATAGCACAACATGAATTATAACTAGTGTGATATTCACGAAATAGATAACACTACAGATTATGGAATAGTTTATACTGCTTTCATTTATCCAAGCGAACGTTTTCAACAGGATTAAAATGATATTCTTTTGAAATATCATGATGAATTATTCTTTAAAATAACAAATTGTTGAAGTGATTTAATCAGGATTTCTGTTAAAAATAGACAAACATTTATTAAATTTTATCTGGTTCTAAAGTGTGTGAAACTGTAATTGTCAGTTTTTATCAACATTTTAAAGAGATACTGTTTTCAGTGAAACTCCTTATTTTTATGTTTGTCAGCATTACATGCAAATGTATTCTGATACAATTGCAATTTTTATGATTCTTATGAATGCTAACAATTTCTCAGTAAAATAATGTATACTTAAACCAGTACATTTTACAGAAAGTTTATAGTGTGGATCATTAATTTCAAGAAATAATGATCTTTCAAATCAAATCAATATGATTATTACAGTTTGTGAGCCAAACTTTTTTTCAAAGTGAGCATGTTAATTGTTTATGTTAGGGTTAGGGTTTGTAAGCATGTTAATTGTTTATGTTATAAAACTCTGCAAAATGACTTTTATTTCCTTAAAACTTTGCTTTTCGGTTTGGATAATGAAATTTAGCAATAAACAAGCTTGCATATTTTTATTTTCCTGAATAAAGAAAACTATAAATCAAAATGGTCATAAATTGTTTGTCAACGAAGTCTGAAGACTAGGATGTGTTGCATATATGCTCACTAGGATGTCATGAAACTTGTTTTTTGCATATATGCTTACCTCCCACTCTCCCATAACCCCTTCAGAATGGCGAACACTAAGACACCATTTCGAGTTTTTTTCTCTTACCCTCCATGTCAGTCTGTAGAAATATGTGTTTGTCTGTAACTCCTCTTCTAAGGATTGCTGATTAAATATAAAGCAAAATATTGATTTTTCAAAGCATGTCTCTGTGTTAATTTTAATCCTTTTCTTTTTATTTTTCCTCTACATTCGGTCAGATATGCATCCGCATATTCTGTCTATTATAATAAAGTGAAGCTAATCGTTTCTCAAATTGTTTCCATTCATAAGTTTGTTCGATTCTGGTTTGTCAGTTTCTTTTATGGAACTTCAGTAAATGTGTTTAATAACAAAATAATGCATTTCGGTTCACTTTGACTACGAATAAGATGTTTTAAAGTACACAAGAATTTCCAGGAAGAAGAATCTTTTAATCATAAAGTGGAACACAAATTGTAGTAAAACTATTAAATTGTGAGAAATTCCATACGAATTTTCTAATAAAGTGTCATTCTATTTGATTATGGTGCATGGATACGGCCAATGAAAGATGTGGCTTGAAACAAGCAGTCCAGCATCTATATATTTCTGAAGACTCTTTGGAACTTTTGCATTACTATGAGATGTATGTGAGATATAACTTATTACCTTGAGATATGGCTTATTACTATGAGATATGTGAAACGGCTTATTACGATGAGATATGTTAGTTATGGCTTTTAATATGATGTGTGAGTTATGGTTTATCATTATCAGATATGTGAGATATAGCATTACTAATACATATATAAGTTATGGTTTATTACTAATATATGGGAGATATGGCTTATGGCTGTGAGATATGGCTTATTATTATGCGATTAAAATGTTCTGGCTACATGGTATTTTCACCAGGAAAACCTGATATACATGGTTTGGAGTCCGAAGTGGGGAAACAAGCGCCATGTAAATCAACGTTTGCAGATATATTTTCAAATTTGTCATTTACTAGAAAGTTTTACCGTTAAAGAATCTTAGTTATTGTCACACCTAACACATCTGAAATATCTAAATAATTCTGAGAGAAATTTTAAATAATGTTTTTTGTTTGCTTCTGATTTTTACATGTTATTGTGACTTGGAATGAGTGTTTTTAGCTAGAAAAGTATTCACTTAATTGTTAGTGTCTTTATTTGTATAAATCGGAACTTAAACATGCCAACTTTTTCTGGCGTTTTCCTTGTACGATTTTACTTACAAAAATGTTCTGATTTTTATTCTTTTTACTAGAATATCATTTTAAATAAACAAAAATTGTTTAGAAATATTCGTTTCATCATAAATATTTTTGGGATTCATCCAATGTTGTATTTGTTTTTGTTTTAATCAAATCAGTCAGATTTAATTGTGGAGCCCCTGTGCCAACAACAACCACGCCAGAGAAACGATCTCTGAAATATTCGATGTTTATTTGGTTGAATTACTTAGTTTTAGAACAAGAGAACCCCCACTTTTTGTTCGGGATTTCGACTGTTTAGGTAAACAGCCAGAAAATGCCGAAGCGCTTATTCAATAAGAAGTCGTAAAAAGCAGACAGGTTAACTGGTAAATTTATTAAATCATAAATTGGCGATTGTCAAGAATTTATAGTAGAAAACAAAACAAAATATTTTTTTTAAAATGGAGGAATTGCAGAAAACTATGTTCGACTTTTTAAAATACAAGTGGAACAACAACAAAGAAATGACGAAAAGTTTGAAAAATAATGTTGGAATTTATTGTCCAGCGAACACAAGAACCAAAGATTTTTTCACTAGATACGGTTGCAAATTCGATTGAAGAATTCACGTATGACCCAGAAAATGGTTCTATTTTTTATGCCTACATTCGGGGGGTTGCCGACATTTTCAAGGAAGGCGAACCTTTCTTTCTTGCGACCATCACAAGAAAAAAAAAGGTTCGCCTACTTCAAAAATTGAAAAATAATGGATAATATGTTAGCGGGTTTCGATTACGCTATGGCGTACTTGGACGATATATTGATCAAGTGCGAGACCGTTGAACAACACATTTAACATGTGAATGAAGTTTTTTTTTTAAATCGCTGAATTTGGGCGAATAGACGTTGTACATCGCCTTTATGAAAATGGAAAAATCGTTCTAATTAAAGTTCTACTTGATATTTTTAAATTCTTTTGCGTACCGTGAGTGAGAAACTATGCCTGAGTAAGTACAAAATACTGATTTTACATGAAAATAATTTTTTCCAGGGACCCTGTTGTAAATAAGCACCTAATAATATTGTTTGCAATGTGGGTCGAATATGGTAACGGTGATTTCGTTTGCTTTGAAAAGCATCTCGGATCTACATGCCGGCTATTTAAAAATATATTTTGTATATTTTATTATTAATAAAAGCTTCATATTTTTGAAAACCTTTTCATTATTACAAAAGTAGAACACTGGTACAAGTAACAAATTATTTGACGATAAATATCACTTAAAGAACTTGGTGACGTTTTAACTTGGTGACGTTTTGACTGGTGACGTTTTCAGATAAATCGTTGTTAACCCTTGAAACTAGAGTTCTCTCCCCCTTATTTGACTCTTCTCAACTTAAAGATAACATTTTTTTTTGACCAACAGTTCACAAATACCGAAATTTTCACACACACCCCCCTAAATCAGAAAACAAATTAATATTTAAAAAAAAATTAAATCCTCAAAAATCAGAAAAAAATTGATATTTTCAAAACAAAAAAATAAAAATAAATCCGCAAAAAATCAGAAAACAAATTAATATTTGTAAAATAATTCGAAAAAATAAGAAAACAAATTGTTTTTAAATAAAATTTAAAAAAAAGTTAAATCCGCAAAACTCAGACAAATTAATATTAGCACATACTTGCACGGTGGATTAAATTTGCCCTACCACCGCTTGGAAAAAAAAAACAGACAAAAACTAGTCGATAAAATTTGGTAGCTATTTTGGTGTATAAAGTTCTTACACTTTATACACCAAAAGGTTCTAAAAGTAAAAACCTATCCGTGAAGCAGAGTACCACATAATAAGTGTGGATTTGTGCAGCTGTAGGGCAGACACACACAGTACACCCACGCACAAAAGTGGCTGACACCTGTAACGGGTTTTTATATAAAAAAAATTAAGGTAATGTTGAAACATTACCTTAATTTTTTTTAAATATCAATGGCGGCCGAATACTACGTCAGTAGTTTGACAACGGTGCTACCCCCCCTCCCTACATGCAAAAAAATATGCTAGATTATTTTCGTCCGCCGATAACAAAAAATTACTGTAAAAATAATAACCTTTGGTGTTTGTACATAAAAATACTCAAGTGAAATTTGGCAGTTCAACAAATTAACAGTTACACTTTTGATATTCTTACGTATCAGACAAAAGTAGGTAAAAATTGAAAATTAAACAAAACTACAGCTAATAAAATATACAGTTCGATTGCATATAAAATTTTCGCCTGATTGGTGTAAGTTATTAGCTGTATTTTTGTTTAATTTCTGATTTGAGGGTGATTGTCGAGGCATCACATGATTGCCTCTTCAGCCATTTTTGTTTCATTCTACCGTGACGTCTTCGACAATACTTTTTAATTGAAGTAACAAACGCTTTAAAATAAGTTAAAACAGAAAATTAACTTATTCAAGTAAAAAATGGCCGTGCCGTGTCTGAGTTTTACAGATTTGTTTTTCCTTATTATTATATTGTTCTTGTTGCATGTTTGTCCGTTAACTACTGCCAATGTACCTCGCAATGAAACACTTTCAGCATTCATTCAAGGGCCGTCAATTCGTGATCAACACAGATCACCGTCCGTTGCGTTTACATATGCACTGCATGCTAAGCCGGACAAATATTCTCCTCGCAAAACTCACCACTTGGATTTTGTTTCATAATTTACTAACGATATCCAACATATCTCTGGTGAACAGAATGCTGCGGCAGACGCATTGTTCCTGCCTTCCTATAAATTGTCTGTCTTCACCTTCAGATATCGACATACAACAGATGGCCTTAGACCAGCCACGTCTGGACACTCTGGATCTGTCGTCACTTGAGATTGCGGTCCTTCTCCAGGTCTAGACAATAATGCATACCTGTTGGTTCTGAAACGAATCAACAGTTCCAACATTTCTTCTATTAGAGTTACTCCAGGATATGCTGCCTCATTCAGTGATACAGAATCTGCCATCTTGTAGGAACAATTAAAAACAGGTCTCACTTTTGTGGTTGTTTTGTCCGTAAGTCTCAGCACTGGCCTATGGGGAATCCAAATAGAATTCTTAAAGTATTCAGGAGGCACTGTTATCTCCTCTATTATACCTTCATCTTCTTGCTGTTTAAAGACGTCCAGATATCGATCATAGAGATCTTTCTTCTCTAGGTCCTTAACTACCCTCTCTAGGACTCTAAGAGCAGCATTATAATTTGAAGGCACCGACTTTACCTTGTCTTTGTACCATGCCAGTTGTACATGGTACCGGCCATCTCTGAACTCTTTTACCTTTTCTTCATCCAAGGTGGAGAATTTCTCTGAGGCGGGCTATCCCAGCGAGTCCATGCTAAACATATTTTCCAATCCTCGCTGGACATCGCCCTCCTCAAACCTGGTTGCTCTCTTCTGAATTCAGTATGAAATCAATTTTGTGCCTTGGAAGTATGGGAATTTTATTCATCAAGCAGGCATAATTGATATTTGCCCCTCCTCTTTGTTTGTTTCTTGGTTTCATCTGATTTTCATACAGAAAATGCCGGCTGTTGCCAAAGGGCGTTGAAAAAGCCGCTCCATACATGCAGGGAACTGTTCTAAATGGTTCCAGGAATCGAATTGCATCAATTCCCAATAGCTCCTTAATGTTGATATCATGTTGTGAGGACTGTGTTAAGTTGCCAATTTGTGCCTCTTTAGATTCCTGAGTATCTTATGTCGCTCCTACAATCTTTATGAAAGATTCAATTTGCTGGAAAGAATTGGGAGGGTGTGAACCCTTCCAGGAACCAGCCTCAAATCCAAAGAAGTTTCTTTAAAAGGCCTTGTCGTCGAGCCTGCAAAAGTTTTAACTTCCAACACTTTTTCCTTTGCTGAAGAAAGGCAATTTAATCTTTCTAGAACCGATGTGTCCATGTAGGTTCTTTAGCTTCCCGTATCCAGCAGGCAGTTTACTTCAATCCTTTTCTCTTGTGTTCCAACCACCACGCTGATTACGGGAGACATGTAATTGTACTGATAGTCATTAATGTGTCGACAGGTGTACAATCTCACTCCACTTCCGACTGCTGGGCACATTGCTGTTATATTGCCCTTAGCATCGCAGCCGCTACAGCTATTGTTCTTCGTTTTTAGTGGATACATATTCCCCATGTGGGTCCTTTTAAGGCATCTAAAACACAACCAGAGTTCCTTGCACCTTGTAATTCTAGCTTCATGTGAAGCGTAATGGGGCAATCTTCAGGAGAATGCCCATTCCTCCTACAAAATCCACAATTTATTAGTTTGCTTCCACATTTGTATTAAAGGTTTTCAGGGAAGAATAGGATCCATCTTCCTCTTCTACTCTAAGCCTTAGGGGCGCCATAGCTTTTCCATTGGGGGCTTTTCAGGTTTTCTAATTATGAAAAACCATTTCACTATTTCCGGTGTTTCTAATAAGATTGCTGATAATGTTGGGTCGGTCTTTCTAGAAATCCTGATTAGCTCACCCTTTATATCGGATGGTAGTTTAGCGAACAACACTTGGGATATAATAATTGCTCCAGCAGATGTATCATCATATAGGTTACAGTTGTGCGAGGCCCTGAATTCCCACACATCCACCTGTGTTTTTATTATAAAGTCCTTTATCTTTGGGACTCTTAAGGCGAAAATCCAGCATTCCTTGGCTAATTTCTCCCATTTGTTCCTCCTCATCCAGGTACTGGTACTTCAATAACTTTAGAGTCACTGGGTAGCTGCTTTCAGAAACAGAAAGGTGGTCGATAAGTTGAAGGGCTCTACCTTCTAGGGAACACCTCCAAAAATATAATTTACTTGTTGCAGATGGTATTGATGCTGCACAGTTCTCAAACTTACTGAGAAAGTCTTTAAAGCTTCTCTTATTTGTTTCAAATTCCTTTCCACTGAAACGTGGCCCATTCAACTTTATTTTAAAGGGATCCACCACAATGGACGAATGGGCTGTTGGGTTGAAGTGGAAGGATCTAGTAGGTTCAGGGGTACCAGCTGCTTCCTGACTTTGGGGGGTGAATGCCTGGTCTACATTGGGGGATTGCTGGTTTTTCGAAGGGACCACTGGAGTTTTTTCCTTCTCTTGTTTCCCTCAAATCATCCATTTGCTGACGAACATCTCTCTTAAATCCGAAAGATGTCTGAAATAATTCAACTAACTCTTCAGACTCCTCCTCAGCAGCCAGTTGTTCCTCCATTGTCCATGACACTGCCTCTAGATCTTCCAGCCATCCTTCTTTTCAAAGGAAGAAGACACTTTCATTGACATCGGTTCCTTCTCTTGACTTTTTATGGTTGACCTTATCTTCTGTTGAAGATGGGCCTCCTTCTCTCTATTTCTCTCATGCTGACTGGGTCGGTCATTTGGTTGGTAAAAGGAAAGGCAAGTTCGTGTCACAACAACGTATTTTCTTTCTCGTTGGTTGTAAATCCCAAACTAACCTTTCTTAGTCAAGACTAGTTTCTTTTTGCAATATGTAAGAAAAATCTTCCTGAGTCAATACCCTGAAAGATGCCGAGGCAGCAGTTAGGGTTGGGTTGCAAAAGGAATTGCTCCCTTAGCGACCCAACCAATAGGTCTGGTGACAATATGTAATGGGTCAGAGAACGGATTTCTCTGCTGGAGCAACGATCCAGCGTCTGGTCTATAGTGAGTCGAATAACATACTACTTCTGGTCACCACCATTCACGAAGCTCTAGAACACACTAACACATCTCATTCTCGGTGAGAGGTAGAACCTCAATTTATAGGCTTGTAATAACCTCCCATCCCCATTCTGAACATACATAAATATCACCCCTTTATCTCTGCTCATGTTACCTGAAGGCCGGCACCCGCAATCAGTATGTATCACTTTTTTCTTCTTTTTTTCCACACTGCTTAGACTTTCGGCAGCCCTAAAAACTCTTAATTCGCTCTTCCTCACTCAGACACTGTACAACTTTCTTTCTACCTATACCAACGGTATAGGTAACCTTAAAGAAAAAACCCTTTTCGTTGTTATAAAGAGGTTTTGTTATTTCATTTCGTGGCTTAAACATATGACAGGGACAACGTTCCCTTCTTTACAATGTCGAGGTTATAGCAAAAAATAGAAACATCCACTTTTCGGTTAATGATGACTTCAAAGGTGTAAACAGTTTCTTCAAAAATGTTAATAAACTTAGAAAAAAATGTTAATAAACTTAGAAAAAAATGGTGGCGATGACATTAAGAACGTTTTGGAGTATAATTCAATTTAATATTAGGTAGTAATATGGAAAAAAGACGTTTTAATACTTTTTTTCATCTTGAGCGATACAAAAAAAAAAGAACATGGTGGCATAAGCCATATGAAAACCTGGATCGTAAACAATGAGTACTGAATTATAAAAATAATTTATTTAAAAATTTAAAGTATTTATGAAAATATTTCATTTCACAAGCTTTTTTATAGATAATTTCTAAACTTGTGTTATCTCAATAAAAAAACAAATATTAGCAACTTTTATGTTTTGCATTTCTTGTGTTATCTAAATAAAAAAACAAATATTAGCAACTTTTATGTTTTGTATTTCTTGTGTTATCTAAATAAAAAAACAAATATTAGCAACTTTTATGTTTTGTATTTCTTGTGTTATCTAAATAAAAAAACAAATATTAGCAACTTTTATGTTTTGTATTTCTTGTGTTATCTAAATAAAAAAACAAATATTAGCAACTTTTATGTTTTGTATTTCTTGTGTTATCTCAATAAAAAAAACAAATATTAGCAACTTTTATGTTTTGTATTTCTTGTGTTATCTAAATAAAAAAACAAATATTAGCAACTTTTATGTTTTGTATTTCTTGTGTTATCTCAATAAAAAAAACAAATATTAGCAACTTTTATGTTTTGCATTTCTTGTGTTATCTCAATAAAAAAAACAAATATTATCAACTTTTATGTTTTGCATATTATAATATTAAAAAAGACTACAACATACAACCATTTTATCGTCTATACACACTTTTTTATCGCATGATGTTTACCCACTTTTCTTGAAATTTAAAATAAAATCTCAATGGTAAAATGACTAAACATTACAAACAAGGTCGATATATTTCGTGAAGAAAACGGGACAAAAGTTCATGATACACCGTTTAGTCATTATTTTGTCTTACTAAGTGGGAGAGTTCAATACAGTCACAACAACACAACTCAAGAGTTTCTAAACAAGTAAGTATTCCTTAATTAAATGAAGTTGCTAGACCCAAGTTGAAGGACTGGTGATATTTCGAAGCTTTCCTTCTCTCATTCTAGTTGCCCTATTCCTATAATGATAAGATATATTTAATGTTCAATATGATGGTAAAGCTGCGGGGCTTGCGAATTTAAATAGGCTTCGCAGCTTTCTTCTGAATTGTCGTAACTCACTTTCATGTAGTTTGGATAAAAAAAAGACTGTCAACCCTTCAGTCAAATCGGTTTTGTTGAAAGGGTCCAGTTGCGAGAGAAGCAACCAAAGCTTTCCAACCTGTTAGCACTGCTGGAACGCTAACTTAGCAGTTATGAATTTAGTGGGTTTCGCAGTTTTCCACTTAATTTTCCAGACCCATTCTCGTATTGGGTAAGGTAGTTTTCTAAATGGGAAGACTGTCGCAGTTCTTGTGTATAATTTCCGCACGTTGAGTTTAACACCTGGCAAGTTAACCAAACGTTGAAAACGAAAGTACTTGTACGGAATAGGTATCCAGAGGATTTCAGTACTTACCCAGTCAGTCTCTAGTATTGAGGGAAAATCCTGAATCAGTCTGAGAAATAACCAAAGCCGTTTACGATTTGAATGCCGTCAAATTTTTTTAAAAGGCAGAGGACACAAAGCATACGAAGGGTTAGGTTAGGCTTAAAGATTTAAGCCCTTCAAAAAAAGAAAAGAAAGAAAATTAAGTTGAAAAATTTCTTTAAAAAAAGAAAAGAATATGGCTTTTCAAATCGTAAATATTTCCGGGACTGAATCGGGATTCTCCGTCGATACGAGACTGATTGGGTAAGTACTGACATTTTCTGGTGGACACCCATTTCTTAAAGTAGCCCCAAAAAGCCCTCACTGAAACCGATAGAATGACTGAAGAAAAACTAAAACTACCCCACCCACCGACTAAATCACTTTTACGTGGTGAAGGGTAAAGGGGAAACAGAAAAAAACACGGGTACTCGGCACAATTACGCCGCAGCCTGAAATAAGAAAGAACTAACCCAAATAATTATAAAAATTGAAAAAAAAAAAAAATTACAATTTTTAACTTTTTCTTCTTGACTTTTTTTTTCAATTCCGTGCAAACCAAACAATAATTGCGTTATTAATTTATTGGTAATTTGAAAGCGTAACTGAGACCTCCAAAAATAGAATTTGTACGTTAAGTTTTTGTAAGTATGTATGTCTGAAAAGGCGATAATAAATCTGGGTCAATAACTTTTTTTAAGTAATATGAAATAAAGTAATTACATAAAGTTAATATTATGACATTTTTTTCATTTTTATTAATACTCAAATGAATGTTTTTTATACATACAATTTTTTTATTTATAAATATTAAAAAGATTAAATAAAATTAACGTCATGTAATTTTTTCATTACAGACATATTACTTGAAAAAAATGTGTATATGTCCAAAAATATAGATTTTTCATTAATTAATATTTTTTTTAATTAATAAAATTAACGTTATGGGACTTTTAAATAAATAAAATTTGTTTTTGTCCAAAATTTATGTATTTTTTCTGTGTTTACAAATAATTGATTTATTTAAACTTCATAATACAAATGGATCCAGTATAGGATATTGCCGAAAAAAAATTACTTTTCATTCGGCGACACCAAAGAAATTTCTTGAGGGAGCTTCAGGTTAGGGAATCCAAAAGAACAACCCTAACCTTGAGAGCTACCTCGAGGAATTTCTTTGGCATTGCCAAATGAAAAGTAATATGCGTCATTGGAGGTCTCAGTTGTTGTTTTTTTGTTTCTGATTATTGTCTTTTTGGACACCCATACTTACAAAAGCTAAACGTACAAATATTCTGTTTTGAATTACCAATTTATTTACTGTATTTTGAGTCCATTCCAACACGAAACAGGACATTTCTATTGTATTAAAAATAATTATTAATTTTACCCGATTTATCAGATTTTGTTCTGGGTTTTACAAATGCGCTGAGACTATTTTGGCATTTAAAACAATTGCAAATGAATAGTTTGATTGTTACGACATATAGCGCCAGGTGGTACCCCACTAATAACTAACTTGAATCCTAACTATTTTAGAAAATAGAGTGATTCTATAATAATACCAATATGTCATGTGACATATATGGATATGCAAAGTTGTCAGGTAGTCCTCAAACTATGGATTCTGATGCAATGCTAAAAGTCAGACAAATAAATTCGACAAGTGGCATTTAGTGAGTATCTCAAGTTGTATGTTAGTATCTCACCATCTACTGATATCCATAATCTTTGTGACATCGCTAAAACCTTCTGGAATTGACGAATTTATAAATATTTTTGTTTAAATTTGCTATATAATGCATATCGGCTTTTTATTTTAAGTAATATATGAATTTAATCAAATTATTTATTTATTCACAGGTAAAAGTAAGAATGTATGAAAGTGACCTCTGAACTTATCGACTAGAAAATTTATTCATCTGAAATGAGCAGGTAAATATCTCCACTTGGTTTTCATTTTTCAAGTCGAGACAAATCTGGAAATACAATGTGAAAAAAAAGTTGTTATCATAATTTACAACCCACTTTAATTTAAAGAAGCATAAATTGACGCTAAAGAACAACTTTATTCGTCATCATTCACAACAAAATCCATTTCACCCACACATACAGACCCACACTGGAGAAAAGCCTTATTCTTTTAAATTTGGTTGCTAATCATGAGAACTCATTTTAAATGACACAGAATACAGCAAGACTCTTTCCAGGTAAAATGTCTAGCACATCATTTCTAACAAAATCCAGTGCAAAAGAAAACATGCAAAAACACATTGGAGAGAAACCTTATAGTTGTCAAGTATGTAACTCATCATTTACAACTAGATCTTATTTAAAGAGGCATCTGCTTACCCATACTGGAGAGAAACCTTATTCTTGTAAAGTGTGTAGCTCATCATTTACAGGAAAATCTCAGTTAGCAGTACATATGCGAAGGCACACAGGAGAGAAACCTTATTCTTGTCAAGTGTGTGAAGCATCATTTACAACAAAATATGATTTAAAGAGACATGTACAGATCCACACGGGGGAGAAACCTTATACTTGTGATTTGTGCAGCTCCTCATTCACAAGAAAACATGATTTAAAGGCACACATACAAAAGCACAGTGGAGATAGACCTTATTCTTGTGGAATGTGTGGCTCATCATTTACAGAAAAGTCTTATTTAACAGTACATATGCGAAGACACGCTGGAGAGAAACCTCATTCTTGTGAAGTGTGTATCCTACCATTTACTACAACATCTGATTTAAAACGACACATGCAAATTCACACGGGAGAGAAACCTTATATTTGTGAAGTATGTGATACATCATTTCCCAGAAAGGATAATTTAAAGGTACACATGCGAACTCATACTGGAGGGTCTAATGTATGATATGAAAAGAAACTGGAACCTCAAAGAGATCTCCATCATTCCAGTTATCATAGGAGTCACTGGACTCATGAAGAAGAACTTGAAAAAGTATTTAGAAAGTATACCTGGTGAACCAAGTGCAAGTGAAATCCAAACAACTGCACTCAAGGGAACAGCCAGAATCCTGAAAAGAGCTCTCGGTTGGAGTCTGTAAATAGCGGGTGATAATATGGCATTTGGAAGAATGCCCCATCCCCAGCAAATGAATAAAAAGGAAAATAAAAAAGAGAAGATTAGGAGAGTTTCAATTACCTACTAGACACAACCCTCGAGTGTCTTTAGTCTCTCTGTACAAGGGTTTGTCAGGACAACCTGACATGAGGATACCTCCCACTACAAGTAAACCCTGACCAAACCTTCAAAATAAAATAGTATTACAGCCCAAATAAGATCCCCTTGACACGGCTATACACTGTCTTACACAAGGAATGGTGCACCTTCTCTGGTAAGACTAAGAGACAACAAAAAAGATATACTAGAACCTAGTTTACTGGTTAATTGGGAAGAGGAAAATTAATGTTCTTCACTTCTTTTCTAACTCAATGTTTCAGAGGTGAAGGAGAACTTTAATGGAACACTCGGATATCTATGTATCTCATATAGAGATCAAATGTTGGCCTAATGAAAGGGGTCCCTTGATTTCTGAGAACTTACACTGAAGCAAAATGAAGAAAAAAAATCCTTTAATAAGCATTCAAATATATATATGTAACTGATAGAAAAATCAAGTATTACGGAACTAAAAAGAAAAAAAAGAGTTAATTTGGCAAGATAATCAGACATGAGGACGTGAACTAGGATCGACTATTCAAATTGAAATTAAGAAAAACACAAAAACTAGCAAGATATTGACCAGAATAAAAAGCATCTTTCAGTAAATGTATGCACTAATAACTGACATTCTTCTCGCGATTCTATGAAACTTCACTAAGCTCCGTTTCTGTCCAAGCAAGACTAAACACTTTTATAAAGAAATAATATATTTCAGGAAGGAATGATCTGTAAATACCAAAACAATTGAAAACAAACAAGAAACCTTATTTTTGTGAAGTTTATTGCTTATCATTTTCAAAAAATGTCCGTGAAAAGAGATGCTGGAAACATTTTACGTCTACATCTCTATCTTTATCATCAATTTCTTTTTTACCTTTTAGTAATTAATAATTGGTATTTGATGGTAAAACCCCAACATATAAATGATATTCTTTTAAAAAGGGAAGTTTATTGCACTGAAATAAGCCAGCGTTGTAGTAAGTTAATCTCTTCCTACACCTCGCTAATCTGCTATTCACTAATCAATAACTTTCCTTATGTTGTGCCGAATTAATTTACTATTTATTACATGTACATAAAGCTTTAGTTACAAACCTGTGAATATGTATTGATTTTAGCTACACTACTGTAAAACATGAATTATAACAAGAGTTTGTTATTGGTCAAATAGATAATATTGCCGACTTTGGAATATATTGTGCCATGTTAACATCTTATTCAACAAGTTCTAAATACTATTCTTTAGAAATATTAGGATCACTTATTCAGTCAAATCACAAATTTTAGAAGTTTGTGACCAATTAATTATATTGGATTGACAGTTGAAATATCAACTGGGTAAATTTGATTTGCTCTTAAAGTTTGTGAAACTGCATTTTTATTGAATGCAAATTGTCATTTTCTTCAACCCATTTAACAGATATTTCATTTTAAATACCTTATTTTGATGGTTTATGTCCTCATCTCTTTAAATGACACAACTGTACATGGGATACACTTGAATGTGTATGATAAGCATTTACTAAATAATTTATACTTGAACCTATGAGTTTATCATCAACTTTAGGTAATAATGATAAGTAAAAAAAAAATCAGTATAAAATTGTGAGAAAAATATTCTTTCGTGACCATGTTTTATTTTTAAAAATTGTTTGTGTTGTAAAAGATTCAAAATGCTTTTATTTGTTTGCTTTCTTGTTTGCATACTGAAATTTGGAAACAAATTTGGAAATTAACCTAGTTTACATATAACAACAAACAAATTTGGAAAGTCACCTAGTTTACATATAACAACAAACAAATTTGGAAATTCACCTAGTTTACATATAACAACAAACCAATTTGGAAATTCACCTAGTTTACATATAACAACAAACAAATTTGGAAATTCACCTAGTTTACATATAACAACAAACAAATTTGGAAATTCACCTAGTTTACATATAACAACAAACAAATTTGGAAATTCACCTAGTTTACATATAACAACAAACAAATTTGGAAAGTCACCTAGTTTACGTATAACAACAAACAAATTTTGAAATTCACAGAGTTTACATATAATAACAAACAAATTTTCATTTACACAAAATATGAATCGAAATTTACATATTTTAAAATATAATTATCCATTGACATGTGTTTCGTCATTATACAACTCATCAGCGTGACTGAACCTAGTGAATTTCGAAACCAGGACTCCAGAGGCTGGAGCCTGAAGCTTTACCACTGAGCCAATCCCCACTAGTACTAAGTGTATTGCCTTTTTTCTAGATGTCATTTATTTGTTTATTTTGCCTGCAATACTTTTGAACAGAAAGCACTCTACCTAAATGTGAGGTGAGGGAAAATTATTTTCCGTTCAAAAGTATCGCAGGCAAAATAACTGACATCTACAAAAAAGGCGAACAGGGATTTGGTCAGTTGTAGAGCTTCAGATTCTGGGGTCCTTGTGTCGAATATCGCTAGGTTGAGCCATGCTGATGAGTCATATAACGACGAAACACATGTCCATGGATAATTATATTTTTAATATATATATATATATATATATATATATATGTTGCTCCCCATCTGGGGCATCACATTAGTGAAAATTATTCCCAATTAGCATTTAGAAAGAGTGCTTTCCATTGAAAAGTATCGCAAGCAAAATAAACAAATAAATGACAATCGAAATTTATACTAGAATTATTTATACATAATTATTACAAATGTTTAGAAGTTAATATTTTTAACTTTTGTGCAAATAACTTTGATGTCTGTTGTCAAAAAGTCTGACAAAGATAGTAAAACAAGTTTGCAGAAGACATCTGAGGAGATGAAATAGTTTGCAATTTCTTTCAGTAGAAATGTTTGACAATTTTGATTTACTGAAAAAAATTGCAACAAAAAATTCTATTGAAAGAATGTCCATAGAGGCATAGATGAATTTTATTTGACTGACAATAAATTCATTCTATTTAATTATTTTATGGATACAAGCCTAATAAAAGATATAGTTAAGGGTCAGTAGTTTAGAGTCAAAGTATGAGTGGAACCTTGTAAAAATGATAAGATCAGTGATAATCTAAATGCCATCATAATTGTAGATTTTCCTTCTCATGCGTTAATGTTTTGGGCTCCTAAAAATAAATAACATATCTAAAATTAAAGCCGATAGGAAATTGCTGTAAACTTGGAAAAATTATAAATACGTTTTATTCATATCTTTACACAACAGTCAAGTTAAGAAAGAATTCCATGGTGCTCAAAGTAAAGATTTGTTCGAGAAACACAATTCACTTCTGTTGACATCTTCAATCTGTTTCACGTGCATGCACTCTCAGGTTGACATCTTCAATCCAACTATTCTCGAAAGTAGGAAAAATTGTAAATAGTTCAGTGGAAATATATCCCACACAAAGTTTGATTGGATAATAGATCTGTCAGTTCACGTGGGCGTGTAAGCTTACACAAAAGAAAATAGTTCATCAATATGAAAGTATTACAGTTTCACTAAATAATCACTGATGGATGTTATATAAACAAATGTGATTGATTACAACAGCCGAGTCATTGTTTAAGTTTTTTCTAAGTGAATCTTTTTCACAACAAAAAATCACTTTACTGGTTTGGGCTCGAATACACTTTTTTTTTATCGCTCACATCAAAAGATGGTATGTGATACAATTGTTTGCCAGGCGCGATCTTGGTTGCAGAACCAACGTAACGATGTCGCTTTCTGGGGTTAGGAACGATCTTTGGAATGCTATGAAATTTATTCATCATTATCACCAGTGAGCAATCATCGTTTGGGCAAAAGTTACTGCTGGGGAGTGTGACTTGGTGGTCCTGGCACGGTACCAAGCTCACAGAGTGGCAACGATAGGAATGCCTTCTTTTAACATAAAGGGTTCATACCCGGCTGGGTATGTCGTCGGCTTCAGTAATTCTCTCCAGAAAATTAATTATCTGCTAACTGTTTGGCCGGGTAGCATGCTGACTGGTTGGGACAGCCATACTGCAATAGAACGTTATCTGTAAAAATGGAACAAACCATTTTACTTTTTTAAATATAAAATATATTCATTTTTGCTGAAGAATTAACATATTTAAAAACCCGGATTTGAGTTGAGTTTGGTGAGCATGCGTCTCGTTCAGATTCCAAAAGCCGACTGTTTTTCGCTTGTCCTAGTAAAGTGTGGGGGGGAAGAGAGAACGAGAGAGAGAGGGGGGAGAGAGACACACACAATACACAACATAAACACTGCTCAATGTACGACAAATGTTTTGTTTTCAGGTAGATAGGTCAACCTGTTGACCTTTGAATTGGTGGTCTCTGGGTACCATGTTTATATTTAAATAGTCAAACTGTCAGCCCAGTGTTTGACTGTAATGGTAACATTCTGGTAGTGAAAACACAAATGTCAATTTTTAATTCTCTTTTTGAAATTACAGTGTTAAGTCTGGCACAAGGACTGTGAAATGTAACGGAATCACCAGCTCTCGAAAAAGACTTCACTCAAAACTTATGTTTTCAACTGTTCATCAAACTCCTTCATCCACGAGCATACATTATTTTCTCTTAGCAAACTGATGCCTCTTAGCAAAGGATACTCGTATGTTCTGTATAGCTTAATAAAATTAAACTACTTTCAATACTATATGTGTCTTCTTTTTTTCCTTTGCTTAACGTTTCTGCAATTGTTTCCCTTTTTGTGTTTGGGAGCTCTATGAAGTAAAGAGCTGTAAGGTGAATATCCTTTTCCAATTATTGGATCATACATTGTTTAAAATATATCAATATTTATTGTCTTCTCAATCTTATAGAAGATATGAACCCAGCTTTTTTAAGTGGTTTTAGTAACATTTTTAAGATGTCATGAAACAAAAACATGCACCTGTTGTGCAACGAACGAAGTGCTAAGTAATAATCAGTTCTAAGTGACCGTCTTCTGGAAGTTGAAAGTTCAATCCCAAGTAGAGGCGATACTAAGATTATAATTAAGAGTTACTTTAGACTTCTACCAGGTCATGACTGATGGAATGAGAACAATCTACACCCATGGATTAAATACGAGGTTCAGTTCAAAATTCCATCCAAGTTTGCGAGTTCTACCAGATGCACCTGAATAAGATCAGAGGTTACATTGAAAACAAAGTTCGAAATAATATACAAATAAATAAACTGGCTCGTTTGTGCAATATGACAGAAGAAAAAAGTATCAGTTAAATCTTAGAGGAAATTGAATATTACAAAACACGTTAGTTGATATGATCATTGTATCCAGCATCCCTCAACAAATTAACCAGAATTGATTTACTTCACATATGACAAGAGCAATTTAATATGATCGTGTGCTTCATATCTGGTTGACACTCCAACACTGAAGACGAAAATTACAGAAAGTAATAACTTACACAAATCTGGCACATGTTACAGTAATAAACATAATTCCATCTCACATTCTGCATCTGCCTTCATCTAGTCCAATGGAAATTATCAAGTATCCCAGGCCAATCTACCACAAGGTTATAATTACTGATAAAGCTTGTTCTGAAAAGGACATCTTATAACTGAGCTGGGTTGTGGTAGGAGCAGAACGAGCTATGGACCCCAGTAGCTGTCAGCTGGAATCGTGAAAGAGTAAGTATCACATGAAGCTGATTGTGGCATCATGATGGCCAGAGCAATATTACACTTTGATCGTCGACCTATTTGCTGGGGATCCTATTGATGCTGGAAGCTTTTCTGGTTGTCTGTTTCTCGTGCAATTAAAAAAAGTCATGCTATTAAAAAAGTCATGCTATTAAAAAAGTCATGCTGTGCTCATGAAGTAACCAGAAGTGGGTGGGTAGATTCATAGATTCGCTCCTGTATGTGATTTCTGGTTGTAACAATGGCTAATATTTAAGTAATTCTATTTTGTACGGAGCTATAAACACCATATACAATCTAGCAACTGTTAGTCTCCTTTTCACCCGAATATCCAGAGTAAAAAAAAAATTGATAAGGACCAGAGTAAGGTGATGTGAGTTAGGCTTTCACAGTATATCCATAGATAAGCATGAGTCAATGTCTTTAGGAACTGTAGAGCTAATACTTGGTTGCCAAGGGTTAATCGACAGCAAACAGTTAAAAAGGCATCTGAGTCTGTCTATGTATTGTTAAGTATTAACCACAGGGCAATCCGAGAGGATGAACATTTAACCAAGTAATGTCAGCGGAATTCCATAAACCAGTTCTGCTGGGGAATATCACAGATCCTCTTTGATAGCAGCGCATCAACCAAGCCATCAAGAGCTGAAAGTATGGCATCTTTCAATTGATGAAAGTGCTTAATCCTTCCATTAGAGGCTGGGTGATAACTAGTGGTATTTGTACGCTTAATACCTAGAATTGTAGACGGTTTGTGAAATAGATGGGATTCTAACTGCCTACCATCATCAGTGGTAATCAAAAATACATTTAGCAGGGTTTGTCATGACATAGTACCGCTGCAAACTTTCAAAAAGAAGATGTACCAGCTACCTACTAAAATATCGTCAATATGTATACAAAATCAAAATAACGTACTACTTCATCAATAAAATGCTGAAATGTAATAGTTGCATTATGTAAGTTGAACCACATTATTAAAATGTCAAGCACTCCAAAAGTAGTAGTCACGATAGTCTTTTGAATATCAGCCGGAAAACTAGAATGTGATGGTAAGCCTTTAATAGATCAAACTTAGAAAAAACTTTTACAGCCATGCAAATACAAAGCAAGATTCTGAATAGGAGAGAAAGGATAGCGATCAGGAACAGTAATTGTGTTCAAATGACGGAAATCTCCAGTGGGACGTTTTTCCCAGAACACTTCAGAACCATATGCAAAAAAAGATGCCCATGGACGATTAATCCACTTCAATCTAGCTTATTTTTTGGCTGAACCTCAAACAAATTGCTACCAAAGGTTTGTAACGTGGATATTGACTAATCTGAATTATGATCTCTCCACGTTGTTCAAAAGTTCTGTTAATGGAATCGATGCCCTTCTGGCTGACGATGAATGTTTCCTCATTACTGGACAATTCATTGTTGCAAATAGCACACTTGTCAGCATCCATAATTATCGGTACTTCACTTTGGCCAACCTGAAATTAGAATATGACAGAATATTAAGTTTCTGCAGTAATACATCAAAAGAGACAAAAATAAGGCATAAGAAGTTATAATTATATTTAACTTTATGAAAACTGTTGGTTTTATCCAATTTCACATTGCTACATTTGGTAATTTTTGAGTTGAGAGAGGGGGGGGGGCTAGAATCGGCGGCACTCTTTAAAGATGGCGCCCATTGACCCCTTTCTGCAAGGCTAATTTTGGTAATTATTTTTTATCTGAAAGAGAGGTTATTCATGCCCAATATCCAAGTTAAAAACCTTTGTTTGCAATTTGTTTGAGGTTCAGCCACATTTTGACTGAACTATAGCTGAAGTACGTGATTAAATTCAACTTTTACTACCTTTAACTTCTCAGGAGAGATGACGTGAATGTGAAAAAACAGTGGCAGCAGCAGTGGCGTACCGAGGTAAAGTGCCCCCTTTTTTATTCATCAAATTTGCTTCCCCCTTTTTTATTCATCAAATTTGCTTCCCCCTTTTTTATTCATCAAATTTGCTTCCCCCTTTTTTATTCATCAAATTTGCTTCCCCCTTTTTTTTACTAAAGAGTCAACACTTAGCAAGGCCAAAAGGCCACGCGAGGTAAATGAATGTTAGATGGACGGTTAGACAACACCGTGAGGACAAGAAGAAATTAAAGACTTATAATGATGCTAATTGAAAAAACAATGAAAAACAATGAATTTGAAAAAAAACTAATTTTTATTTAATTAGCTGATAAACAGATTAACTGAGAGGTGCCATATAGGTACGAAAAAGATTTTGAACATTTCAAATGCGTGCGGCTTGGAGGCTTGGTCACGACCGGAGAGAATTTTGCCGCCCATATCATTAACACCCAGCGCCCCTTCCCTGGTCCACCACTGGGCAGCAGTAGTGTCAATGAAATGATTCGTAGAGTGAGCAGGCTGATTTATCTCAAAATTTAAATTGGTCAAATTCAGACGCGAATTTAGTAACGACTGATAAGGGTCTTAAGTAGAGGCTATAAAAATACAAGACGAGTAAGTGGTCTTAAAGGTATTGATAGCTTAGTATATGAATCTACCAGTTTCCGTCTACGCATATCCACCAGCAACTTAAAATGATAGAGAAAGTCATTACCTAGGATAGGATAAGGTATATCTGCGACACTGAGGAGCCATGTGAAGTCTCTACGATGTTGCAAGTCTAACGACCAAGCAACTGAACCAAACGTGGATATGGGAGTGTGATTTATAGCCTTGAGTGCAACCGTGAGGGGCCAAATGCTACATGTGGCGCCCATAATAACCAGTAAGTTATATTGAGAAATAAAAATCTTCATCTGAAACGCACGATTGGCAGGTGGATTTTGAGGAGGAAGTGACGTGCTCACTTCTCCAGATTCCCAACTTTGTAAGAAATAGTATTATTCAGAGCGATGAATGAAAACGACGATGATGCCATCGCAAAGGTGATTGTGCTCTGGATAACTTAAAAGCTTCTACATTTCTGGTCACTCGCTTAATAGCTCTCTGCATGGCTGTATATTCATGGTCGATGTTATGGTATCTACATACATATTAAAGACATATAAAGGACAAGTCCAATGCACAACATAGGATTTCAATGTGCTTCGGATGGCATACTTTACTGAACTGCTAGAAAAGGGGAGAAAACTTACTTGGTTCTCCCTAATTAAAGAGTTCTAGATGTTACTGGGATCATAACATCACATCCCACATTTCTCAAGTAATAAACGGAACACACTGACTGAAAGGTTTCATTCGGCACATCTTATGTGTGGCTTGATTGAGATGTGTTGTTAGGAGGGGTGTTACTCTCTTGATTTGTATCATTTGTTGTGGTTGTGTGTGAGGTGTGTTTAGCATGTTGCTATTGAGTTTAGTCTTTCAATGCGAAGGCTTCATATGTGGCCTGCTTCTACTCTGAGTGTGTGGCTTCCGATAGGACCCTGTGGGGCTTATTGAGGCTCACGATTGGTCTTCAATCAGGTGCTATCGATTCCTGTGGATTAATTTTCCTGATAGAGTCTGCATCATGTTCGTTTTGCCTTTGGTATAGGTCAGTGGTTACTTCCCCTCTTTGTGCGGTGTGGTTGACACATCTTACCGGGAGGGGACGAAATTGTATGGTCTATAGGAGTTGTTCGAAGACATAACAAAACCATGTCCAGGTCACGCCTACTTGAGGAGACTGGCTTGATAGCCGCTTTTATGGCCTGTAAACAACGCTTATCCAGACTATTCGACTGTAGATATCGGAGGTATTAGGTGCGATGCTAAAAAGAAAATCTCCAACAAACTGCTTAAAACAAGCAGAGCTGATATGTGGGGCATTATTACTGATGACCCTCTCTGGTATTCCTTGTTCCCCCTAAGTCTGTCTGGTCAGATCTATGACCTCCTGGCTGGAGAAGTTAATTAATTTTCGGGCAAACGGATATATTAAGTAGCAGTCTACTATCCCTATATAGTTAGATCTGTTGAAGGGAAACAGGTCTGTAGCCAATATCTGCCATGTTCTCACAAAAATCTTGTGTGGCATCAGGGATTCTGAACTCTGCGATTTATAGTTTCTCTGGTATATAGTGGGACTGCCTTCTCTATGTCTTTGTCTATATTATCTCAGAATACACAGCTTTTTTGCTCTTAGTTTACACTTCTCGATCCCTTGATGCCCATAGTGGATCGTTTGTAGTATCTCTTGCTGTATGGACCTGGGTATTATCATCCGATCGCCCTTGGTTAAGATTCCATTTCTGATAGTCAGCTTGTCCTGATAGTAGGGTCAAATCTTTTTTTCAATCTCCCTGGCCGTGTCAGGCCAGCCTTCCAGAATCAAGTCCCTCAGCTCGTACAGAGTGATATCAGCATTTGTGGCCTGGTGTAATTGTGTCAATTTATCTGCTGTGGATTGTACAAAGTTAACCCTGAGGTCGCGGTTGATTGCCCCCTTGGCTTTCTTGTGTGGTCGCCTTGAGAAAACTTTGGCTAGAGCCATTTCCTTGCCAGGGCGATAAACGATGGTTACGTCATCTGGAGACGAGGGGGGGGGGGCTGCAGTCAGGTTCTTCTGATTGATCATCTCCAGTGGTGTGTCGTCGCTTTGGACCTGGAATGAGCATCTGTATAGATACGTCCTGAACAATAACAACAACAATAACAGCAACGACTCCACCACGGAGAACAACAATAACAACAACAGCAACACATCCGAACACGACTGCTAATAGCCCGTGTTCGATCTTAGCATAATGTTGTTCTGTGTCTGTTAGCGATTTTGATGCAATAGCTATCATTCTACAGAAGAGCTTCACCAAGGCCTTTTTTCGATGCATCTTCTGTTTCGTTGCATCAATGTAGGTTAATTCATCTTTGAGCATATGTCGTCTTTGATTTGTTGAAGAGACTTTTAATGACGTTGAGTCCACCTATACTCAGCTTCATCTTTTAGTAGATCTCTCAAGGGGGCTGTGAGATCCGACAGATGTGGAATAAAGGATGACATATAGGTAATGACGTCCAACACCTTTTGTAAGTTGGTGATGTCCGTTGGGCTGGGTAACGCCTTGATTAAACCCACCTTGCTGGATTATCCCATTTTCGTCGTACATTGCTCCGAAGAAGTGTATTTGCTTCTGCTCGACTGCACATTTTTCACTGTTGAAAACGAGTCTTTCCACTTGTGGTATGTGCATAAAGTTGTGCAAGCTTTAATCATGTTGTTCTTTGGTTTTTCCATAGATGATGACGCCATTGACTAATCCTAGAATGCCATTTTTCAAGTATCATGTCTATTTTCTGCATGAAAACATCCTGTGACACCACTAGACCAAAAGGCATTCGCTGAAAGTAAAATCTTTCACATGGTGAATTAAAGGTTGTAAGTAGCACGGACTCTGTGTCTAGCCTGACAGACCAGTACCCATTTTTGATGTCCAGTTAGCAACGGAGAGCTTGTGCGCAAGCTCTTCCATTGTGGGAGTTTTGTGGCGATATCGCATGATAGCCCTTTTTAGATTTTTCGGATCTAGGCAGAGGCGAAGTTTTCCATTGACTTTGCGAACATACACTAGACTATTGACCCATTCTATTGGCTTGCTAGTTTTCCATATGATGCCTTGTTTCACCATATCTTCTAGCTCAGATTGGATATCATCTCTCATGTTGATGGGACATTTCTGGGGTGCATGGATTACGGATGGCTGTCTGGCTTAAGGACAATGTGGTATTCACCCTCAAAGTTGCCTATTCGGTCAAACTGATTAGGGTACATATTCACTAGCTTTTTTGATTAGCCTATCCATGCTGGGGTTTCTGGATGTCACAGTGCAGATTCTCTGAGAGAATGTAACCCTTCTTAAATAATTTTAGGATTTCCCAGATTCCTTTGTGGATACACTGCATCTGTACGTATCCATATTTAGTGATGCTGGAGCCGTTGTATGCAGTGAGTATAATTTGTTCATAATGAGTTGCACTGGGGAATGGCTGTCCTTCTGAATTAACTCGCTCCGGGAACATCTTACAGAACGTATGTAGGTGGAGGATATTGCCTTCGGCTCTCGTGTCAACCTTGGATCTTAGTTTTTGGGTGCCTGGTCGGTTGGAAATGTAATATTATTAAAGCATATGGTGGCAAGCAGAAAGGAATAGACAACACAGGATGGAAATTAGAACAATTCAATCATTTATTTTCCAAACAAACGGAAGGAAATTACCAAGAATTGTCGTCGTCGTTGTTGGTGGTAGTGATGGAAGCAGAGGCGGTTCTTGTTGTTGTTGGTCTGCCGTGGTAGAGTCGTTGCTGTTGTTGTTCTCCATAGTAGAGTCGTTGCTGTTGTTGTTCTCCATGGTAGAGTCGTTGCTGTTGCTGTTGTTGTTATTGTTGTTCTCCGTGGTGGAGTCGTTGCTGTTATTGTTGTTGTTATTGTTCATGGTAGAGTCGTTGCTGTTGTTGTTGTTGTTCTCCATGGTAGAGTCGTTGCTGTTATCGTTGTTGTTCTCTGTGGTAGAGTCGTTGCTGTTATTGTTGTTGTTCTCCGTGGTAGAGTTGTTGCTGTTATCGTTGTTGTTCTCTGTGGTAGAGTCGTTGCTGTTATTGTTGTTGTTCTCTGTGGTAGAGTTGTTGCTGTTATCGTTGTTGTTCTCCGTGGTAGAGTCGTTTGCTGTTATTGTTGTTGTTCTCTGTGGTAGAGTTGTTGCTGTTATCGTTGTTGTTCTCCGTGGTAGAGTCGTTGCTGTTATCGTTGTTGTTCTCTGTGGTAGAGTCGTTTGCTGTTATTGTTGTTGTTCTCTGTGGTAGAGTTGTTGCTGTTATCGTTGTTGTTCTCCGTGGTAGAGTCGTTGCTGTTATCGTTGTTGTTCTCTGTGGTAGAGTCGTTTGCTGTTATTGTTGTTGTTCTCCGTGGTAGAGTTGTTGCTGTTATCGTTGTTGTTCTCCGTGGTAGAGTCGTTGCTGTTATCGTTGTTGTTCTCTGTGGTAGAGTCGTTTGCTGTTATTGTTGTTGTTCTCTGTGGTAGAGTTGTTGCTGTTATCGTTGTTGTTCTCCGTGGTAGAGTCGTTGCTGTTATCGTTGTTGTTCTCTGTGGTAGAGTCGTTTGCTGTTATTGTTGTTGTTCTCTGTGGTAGAGTTGTTGCTGTTATCGTTGTTGTTCTCCGTGGTAGAGTCGTTGCTGTTATCGTTGTTGTTCTCTGTGGTAGAGTCGTTTGCTGTTATTGTTGTTGTTCTCCGTGGTAGAGTTGTTGCTGTTATCGTTGTTGTTCTCCGTGGTAGAGTCGTTGCTGTTATCGTTGTTGTTCTCTGTGGTAGAGTCGTTGCTGTTATTGTTGTTGTTCTCTGTGGTAGAGTTGTTGCTGTTATCGTTGTTGTTCTCCGTGGTAGAGTCGTTGCTGTTATCGTTGTTGTTCTCTGTGGTAGAGTCGTTTGCTGTTATTGTTGTTGTTCTCTGTGGTAGAGTCGTTTGCTGTTATTGTTATTCTCCGTGGTAGAGTCCTTGCTGTTATCGTTGTTGTTCTCCGTGGTAGAGTCCTTGCTGTTATCGTTGTTGTTCTCCGTGGTAGAGTCGTTTGCTGTTGTTGTTGTTGTTCTCCGTGGTAGAGTCGTTTGCTGTTATTGTTGTTGTTCTCCGTGGTAGAGTCGTTGCTGTTATTGTTGTTGTTCTCCGTGGTAGAGTCGTTGCTGTTATTGTTGTTGTTCTCCGTGGTAGAGTCGTTGCTGTTATTGTTGTTGTTCTCTGTGGTAGAGTCGTTGCTGTTGTTGTTGTTGTTCTCTGTGGTTGAGTCGTTGCTGTTGTTGTTGTCCGTGGTAGAGTTGTTGCTGTTATCGTTGTTGTTCTCCGTGGTAGAGTCCTTGCTGTTATCGTTGTTGTTCTCCGTGGTAGAGTCGTTTGCTGTTATCGTTGTTGTTCTCCGTGGTAGAGTCGTTTGCTGTTATTGTTGTTGTTCTCCGTGGTAGAGTCGTTGCTGTTATTGTTGTTGTTCTCCGTGGTAGAGTCGTTGCTGTTATTGTTGTTGTTCTCCGTGGTAGAGTCGTTGCTGTTATTGTTGTTGTTCTCTGTGGTAGAGTCGTTGCTGTTGTTGTTGTTGTTCTCTGTGGTTGAGTCGTTGCTGTTGTTGTTGTTGTTCTCCGTGGTAGAGTTGTTGCTGTTATTGTTGTTGTTCTCCGTGTTAGAGTCGTTGCTGTTATTGTTGTTGTTCTCCGTGGTAGAGTCGTTGCTGTTATTGTTGTTGTTCTCCGTGGTAGAGTCGTTTGCTGTTGTTGTTGTTGTTGTTGTTCTCTGTGGTTGAGTCGTTGCTGTTGTTGTTGTCCGTGGTAGAGTTGTTGCTGTTATTGTTGTTGTTCTCTGTGTTAGAGTCGTTGCTGTTGTTGTTGTTGTTCTCCGTGGTAGAGTCGTTGCTGTTATTGTTGTTGTTCTCCGTGGTAGAGTCGTTTGCTGTTATCGTTGTTGTTCTCTGTGGTAGAGTCGTTGCTGTTGTTGTTGTTGTTCTCCGTGGTAGAGTCCTTGCTGTTATTGTTGTTGTTCTCCGTGGTAGAGTCGTTGCTGTTATTGTTGTTGTTCTCCGTGGTAGAGTCGTTTGCTGTTATCGTTGTTGTTCTCTGTGGTAGAGTCGTTGCTGTTGTTGTTGTTGTTCTCCGTGGTGAGTCGTTGCTGTTATTGTTGTTGTTCTCCGTGGTAGAGTCGTTGCTGTTATTGTGTTTGTTCTCCGTGGTAGAGTCGTTGCTTTTGGTGTTGTTCTCCGTGTTAAAGTCGTTGCTGTTATTGTTGTTCTTCGTGGTAGAGTCGTTGCTGTTGTTGTTGTTCTCCGTGTTGTTATTGTTGTTGTTCTCTGTGGTAGAGTCGTTGCTGTTGTTGTTCTCCGTGGTAGAGTCGTTTCTGTTATCGTTGTTGTTCTCTGTGGTAGAGTCGTTGCTGTTATTGTTGTTGTTCTCCGTGGTAGAGTCGTTGCTGTTGTTGTTGTTCTCAGTGGTAGAGTCGTTGCTGTTATTGTTGTTGTTGGTAGGAGTAGAAGCAGCGATGACTGTTGTTGTTGTTGTCGTTAGTAGAAGCAGCAGCTTAGATGGTCGGGGCGGAGCGGCCGCGATGCTCACCACAACAGCCGCGTGTCTCGGTGGCCAGCGGTCCCTCTGCCTGCCTGTTGCTTGACCCCACTATTTATAAAAAAGTGGCGGACGTAGTAGTAGACATATGTTATCGGATGAAAGATGGCCCCATGATTCAGAAAATTGTGTTTTTTTGGGGGATGTTCTTTTTGCCACAGTGAGCTTGGCACACCGGCAATCCGCGTGTAATTGCTATGGTAACAAGTATGATCCTGTTCTCCGACTTTTGTGCCATCACAGCGACTACAGAACGAGTCCCAATGCTGCCGATTCCACTTTTAAGCGGTCGGGAATCACGTACACAAAGCTTACTTGGGTAGCGGCTGTCACGGTAACACGTGCCGACAGTATGACGGTGTCTTCAAATCAAAACGAGATCTAAAAATCATAACAGGAAGCTTTATGCGATGGTCTGCAAAGGCTTTGATCTGAGTGTCACTATGTTGTAGAATCGTATCGAAGGACAGTTCGTCGCTTCTTTTCCTGATAATTGCGCTGGTTCTTCTGTTTTAACTCAGGAATCTCTCATGTTGTGTGTTTTCGTGCAGAGTATTTTCCCGCATGCTCCTTTCTGTTGGTGCACACATTTGTCCAATGATTTTTCCGTCCACATGCTGAACATGTGGTATCCCATGCCAGACATTTTCTGTTTCTGTTGCATCGTTTGCAGTTGTTGTGTCTGACTTGATTTTTGCTAGTGTTTAACACACGGTGTTAGCGCAAAAAAGTTTTCACTACATAGGAACGCTGTTTTAAGGGGTAAATAATGTACACACGTTAATTTATTATTTTCGTACGCTGAAAAAAAAATACAAAAAATAATCAGCAGTTTATTTTATGTTTCTTCTTTTGAACGGTAAAAAAGTTATGATGATAATATTAACCTATATTAAAGTTACATTGTGTTACATATAGAGGGGAGTGAATTCTATTGTTAGCGCTGGAGATCCCTAAAGAACGCGAATGAATGTTTAGTATGATTGAGATGTTTTGGTAAATGCTATGCATGTTACTAGCTAAGTTAGTTTAAGTTAGTTAAGACCTGATTCTCCCACTGCCTATTTTCGGCCTTGTGCCACAATTTGTATTTATTCTATACAAATTAATATCGTTTGCATTTGTGTCACGTAGTGAAACGGTCGAATGGTTAATTTCCGCGGTTTTCTTTTTTCTAAGACTTGTAACAAGGCCACCGCATGTTGAGATCGTAGTAAAGAGAAAAGAAGCCACCATTTTTTGTCTAAGCACGAATTAAATTAAAACTAAGATTATTCCTTTTAATCTGAACGGTAAACTGTACTTGTGAACCGTAGGCCCGAAAATCATCTTTAATATTGAAGAGTCAAATAAAGGGGAGATAACTCTAGTTTTCAACCATGCTTTATCTTAAAATGGATTTTACTATTGTAATTAATCTAAAATAAAGTTAAAACAATGTATACGTAAAAGGATAATTTAGAAATAAAACAATCACAACGCATTCGGCACCAATGAAAAATAAAATGATTTATTAAAATAAATTAATTATCAACGAGGACGAAGGAAAAAATAGAAAAATATGTAAATGGAAGGGGGAAAAAACATGAAACAAGAGAAATAAAGATTTTGAAATAAATCACAGTTTTACACTGAGTAAAATGCAGCAAATTGTTCAAATATTAATCTGTGCGATTGCAAGAAGTCTATTAGTCTGGCATTATCTCTGGTTAAATATAAAATTTCTTGCAAGTTCAGAGCGTTACAATCCATTTTAAGATAAAGCGTGGTTGAAAACTAGAGCTATTCCCTCTTATTTGACTCTTCAAAATTAAAGATAATTTTTTCGGCCCTACGGTTCACAAGAACTCGGTAAACTTTAAAATGACTAAACATTATAAACAACATTTATATATTTCGTACGAAAACGGAACAAAATGTCATGATACACCGTGTAGCCATTTTTGGGACTCATCGAATGGGAGAGTTCGGTGAACTCTACGAACAGAATACCACAGTGACACCACAAGTGCTGTTATAAATAAGTATTCCTTAATTAAGTGAACCTGCTGGACCCAAGGTGAAAGAATGGTGATATTTTGGAGCTTTCCTTCTCCTAGGTTAGTTGTTTTATTCGTATTTTACACATGTATTTATTATCGGTTTTCCGTTGCACCTCTTTTTTAATACTTCAAGCAATGTTTTGAAAAACGATGTAAACGTTTAAATTTTATTTCATAATGTTATTATTTCCGTTTAATGATTGTTCGTAAAAGCAAACACTTTTCCCCGAAAATTCGAAAAGTTAAAGTCTGTGTAAAAAGATGTTATATGCCGTTTGTTTTGTATAAAAATCGACACCCGATAAGAAAAACATAGAAAACTTGCATAAAATCTGATTCCATCTTCTAAATATTGTTTTCATACGAAAGATAAAAAACTGAAGATAATTCTGATACAAGACAATTTTGTGCACGCGTTAAGTAAAACAATAAATATTTATATTTAAAAACGTGTTTAAACTATGCAAAAACAAATGCATCATGAAAAAGAATTTCTTGATAAAGTGTTTTAATAATCCTAAACAAATATTTTTCTCTCCCTTATTTGGGAAGATTATCTGTTTCGACATTTTACTTAAACTATGTGAGCATAAAAGCTCAATATTTTGACATTTTGGGTGATCGATGGACTTTATTTTCGATGCCTTCTGCACTCAACTTCAAATATAGTGATCGTCTTGGGCTGCCGTAGTTTGATACATATAAACAACGTGGCGATAGTCGTAATGCTGATATTAAAGTAGGATTTTGTGAAACTTTTGAGTCATAACAAATAAAACACCTGATACTTCCTTGAGGAGAATCTGGTTCAAACTGAAATCATATTTTATATTATTGTTCTGCGTCAGTACATTTTTTTACCAGATAATATTTGTAGTTTTGTGTGCCGATTATGGAAATTATACTCTGTGCTAAAGAACCGTTTTTTTCTCTTTTGTCTGCAAAGTTATTCAACCAGAACCATTACAAAATTTGTTGCAACATCTTTCTCTGGAAAACAGAAACAACATAACACAAGTAACAGGTAAGAGGTACATGCGATTTTTAAAAATTTTGTATTTTAATTGTTATTCTTATCGAAATTTACTTACACGGTGTTCGTTATAAATTTTACACTTTTTGAAAAAGAAAGAAAGAAAAACATCATATATTGGATAGTAATTGATGTAGTCTCAAAATACAAAGTGCATCTCCTAAAGGAACTATTGACTAATACAGCTGACTTGAAGAAGCTACCTTGATCTACCAGCATGGTCTAGACAGGGAACCTGAAGTTGAAGCACATGAGCTTCACAGAGTCGTTTGTGAGATGCCTTAACAACAGTTTTTTTCTTGGCAGTAAGCTTGTCCTTAGTGTTGCAGGCAGTATTGTTGGCGTCTTTCTCAACTGTGCCAAACATATAATCGTCAAGAGGTTTGCAATCAGGTGGGTTGGGTGGGGAGCAAATGTTGTGACTGCTGACATAGTGGAAGTTCTCAGACAGCTACTTCTGGGTTATCCTGGATGTGTGACATGGGTCTGAGTCTTGCTGCCCAATGCTTAACAACAGTGGACAACGACTCAATATAGTCATCTGAATTGAATGCGAGTCCTTATTCGAAAATGTGGAGTGGCATGACATGGCTGTCACTGGAAACAGAACCAAAAAACATCACAATATTAGGGAACTTTATTTTCAAAATGTGTAGGACTTTGTGCGGATTGTAGGCTAGCCACTGGTTGTTCTGCACATTGTAGAAACACCATAGCATCTCTGATTTGACTCAGTGATTTATTGAGGAATTTTTTTGGTTTTATAAGATTGTTGTCTTGAAGTGAGTAGTTGCCCCTGCAACCCTTGTATGAGGAGTAGCAAACATAATAGTTCAGTACTTTTTTTATTGTCTCTATTCTGCCCCCCCCCCCCTTCACCAAGGTATGCATTTCCTTGCCTGGATCTTGCATCACCTTTTTTCAGCTTTTTGAGGAATTTCATTGTCTGGATGCAATCAGAAGGTCTGCTATGATCCATCTTGCTAGACATTTCTTCCACATGTACATCGTAATTGTCCAGCTCACATCTTTCTTGAATAATTTTTAATCCGTCGCAGATCATCATCATGCATGTAACACTCTATTCCAATATGTCAGTGCTTTCCATCATCCATATTCTCCAGCTCTCAAATGTAACAATAGTATACTGAAACAGATATCTATTGCATTTTACTGCAAGTCAATACTTCAAAATGGAAAAATATCAAAAGTTTATTAATTTTTTCTAAGACATCCTGTAGATTGGTTTGTGATACTTGAGAACCCCATCCGATACCCCAAATTGTACTCTATTTCACTTTAAAAATGACAATTCTAGATGTGTATTGCCAGTGGCAAATTATAAAAGATAGATTTAACTGAATCATAAACATTGTGAAAATTTTCGGTCATTTTATGCATAGATTAAAGACAATCACCAGTATCTATGACTCAAAGGATTTTTAACAAAAATCTGCTTAATCAGTGATTTCTCCCAAATATGAGTCTCTTATGGTGTTAAAAAATTACTTCCAATCGATTTCATCGATATTTATATTTAGTTCTGGTTAATATTTCATTTCTTTCATGTTTACAGGAAAGTGGTGAATTAAATTTCTATAAAGTCAATCTTTTTTATTCACTAAAATACATTTACACTTAATAATATTTATTCTGTGCTGAACTACTTTTGGTTTCAAACAGTTTTTCTCAAGACAAAATTAAATATTTCTCACATAAATACCCATTTCTTATTGATTTTCCTACTTACTTTTATTATAACAAAACAAGAAAAAATAAAATGTCATCTTCTGCAACTGTAATACTTGTCTTTTATTTATATATAAATCAATTTTTCCAATTTAAAATTTTCTTTTTAAACCCGCCATTTTACAGTTAGCAAAACAAAAAGTAAAGTACCAATAATCCCAAGCAAAATCGGGTTTTACTTCAATTGCATGGATTTTCTTTTACATAAGCTGATGGACAAGAATGATTCTTTGGCTTATGTAAGCCACCTGTACTTGTGCATGTTGTGCTACTGATCCTTAGAAGAATCAAAGCAGCCCATGCTTGACTGTGTGTTTGACCTTGTTGAGGAGTTTTTCAGTTGCTTAAGGCTTTGTGAGTTGTATAAGGAGCAGTGAAGATCTTTGTTCAGCGCTTTCTTCATTGTCGGCATTCTGACACCCATCTTTCTCGCGAAGGTCAACAGTGCCTAGAGTGAACGAATTTTGTTGTGCACACACAGTTACACAGCTTCCACATCTCCATCACGATTCTCCATCACAATTCTCAAGCTAATATCTTACGGCCTTCAAGGTATTTAATGAAGATTACACTAAGAAATTCTTTTTGTTTGTCAAAAAAATTAAACTATTCTTAATCAATCAATATTTCTTTGCATATCCAAAATACTTAACTTTGATTAAAGCCAGAAATTACTTTCGCTTTGACACTTTTAATGTATGTTTAAAAAAATCAGAATTTGGAAGGCTAAGTTTTGCAATATTAAACTCTTGCTAGTTTGTGGAACATACAAAGCGATGCAGTTCTGTAAGATACTTGATGCGGTTGGTATTCTATTGGTATTTTGCTAATCAAAGTCTCACACCAATCATGTCATGTGCTGTCATACAAATTACTTATTTTTAAGAATGATTGTAAAACATTTAGTTTTAATGTATGTCTGCTATGCATATTTATTAATTTATGAATTGTTTAATGAAATCCTTTTTTCGTTCACAGGTAAAAGTAAGAATTGAGATAAAATCAAAGTGACCTTTGCACACATGGAATAGAAAGCTTCTTCATCTGACTTTTCATTTACAATAAATAAATGTGAAACAACAAACACTGAAATACAACCTGGAGAAAAACCTTTTTATTGCAAAGTGTGCATCTTATTACTTATGCAAACTCTTACATAAATACAAGTAAATATTTTAAGTAACAAATTAAATAATTATTTTATTCATTCACAGGTGAAAGGAAGAATGTAGTAAAATGAAAGTGACATATGCACATATGGAATAGAACGCTTAGTCATCTGAAATGAGTAGATAAACTTTTCCACAGTTTTCATTTACAAATAGCAAATAGTTAATGTTAAAGAAATGTGATCGAGTAAGGTTATTATTATTTTTGTTCAGAAAATTTTTGTTAGATGTTTACATTATGTGACTCATTATTATACCTGAAATCTTACTCTCAAAACAAACATGAAAAAATACACTTGAGAAAAACATTTTTCTCAAAGTGCACAATTTACAAGTTCTGATTTAAAGAGACAAAGTCACACTAAAATGCAACTTTATTTGTAATATGTGTGGCTCATCATTCAAAAAATTGTAAAGGCCCACCACACGCTGGGGAACGACCTTATTCCTTTGTGTTTTGCACAAAATGTTCATCGAAAACTCATTTTTTATGATTGCTCATAATTTCCAACAACATTTGATTTAAATATAAACACACAGGAAAACTCCTACAATTTGTGACACAGCGTTTATAAAAAAATCTAGTGTAAAAGAAAATATGCAAAAACACAGTGGAGCCAAAACTTATAGTTGTGAGGTTTGTTACTCATCATTTACAAGAAAATCTAGTTTAAAGATACATGCACGGTCACATACTGGAGAGAAACCTTATAGTTGTGAAGTATGTAGTGCAACATTTACAAGAAAATTTAGTTTAAAGATACATGTCCGTACACACACTGGTGAGAAAACTTATAGCTGTGAAGTATGTGGCGCATCTTTTATAAGAAAATCTAATTTAAAGACACATGTGCGTACACATACTGGGGAAAAATCTTATTCTTGTGAAGTGTGTAGCTCAACATTTACAAGGCAAGATCATTTACAGGTACATGTTCAAATTCACACTGGAGAGAGACCTTATTCTTGTGAGGTGTGTGATTCATCATTTACAACAAAGCCAAATTTAAAGAGACACATACAAGTACACACCGGAGAGAAACCTTATTTTTGTGAAGTATGTAAGTCATTATTTACAACACAAAATAATTTAAAGGCCCACATACAAATTCACACTGGAGAGAAACCTTATTCTTGTGAAGTGTGTAGCTCATCATTTAAAAGAAAAGATAAGTTAAAGGCTCACATATTAATCCACACTGGAAAGAAACCTTATTCTTGTGAGGTATGCAACTCATCATTCGCAACAAAATTTGATTTAAAGAGACACATACAAATCCACACGGGAGAAAAACCTTATTCTTGCGAAGTGTGTAGCTCAGCATTTACAACGAAATGTTCTTTAAAGAGACACAAACAAATCCATACTGGATAGAAACCTTGTTCTTCTCAAGTATGTGACTTTTCATTTAGTAAAAAACGTAACCCAAAGCTAATCGTTATTGGGGAGAAACCTTATTCTTGTGAAGTGTGTGACTAATCATTTACAATTAAATATAATTTTAAAGCATGCGTGCAATCCCACATGACATAATCGGCTGATATTTGGATACTTCTAGTAAGTAAACACTTTACAAATCTATGTATACCAATAAAACTCTGTGTTATCTTGTTTGCCCCTCGTGTACACTGGATGACATCATCAATTATAACAATTGAAATATATTGGGAAGATCCTTTTTGACAATAAATGGTGAAGTTACAAAAAGAATAACGTCATCCTTTAAAACAGGTCATGGGTTGTCTATGTGGACAGTGACTATATATATATATTTATATGCATACTAGGCAGATACCACTCAAACTCTGTGGATTTTGGTGACTTGTAATTTCGCAATAATCAAGAAAGGAATTGAAAATAGATGACGTCATAAAGAATGAATGGAATTTTTTTTTAAAGAAGTCTGATACCATAAAGGACATGTTTGCCTGTTTGAAAGCAGCAGCAACAGCTTTTGACAACTTTGAACAAATACTGACCCAACGAGTCATGAGTGGTCAAGTATATACTAATAAAACTGGATTTTGTGTTCTTGCTTGCTTACTACTATGGATTTTACAAAAGCAACTGATAAGAGAAGTAGCATCATGTAAATATTTAAAATAGAGAGAATTGGTAAGATGAGTGAAATAAAAGGCAAATAGTTATAAGGAAAAATATATATTTACATGAAAATGTATTACCTCACAAATAAGCTTAATTTTCTTCAAAAGTTATCAAAGGCAACCATTCATCTTTTATGACATCATCCATTTTCAAGTAAATAATTTCCTGTCAACCTATATTAAATAAATAAATTACTGACCCAACGGATCACTTGTGGTCTAGTATCTAATTACAATGAAATTAAGACGAATACAAAATATAAAATAAGCAGTACATTGATTGAAGGAAATTCTTATTCTTATGCACAGAGTTATACGAGTAGATACAGCTTCGAGTGATGTTATCACAAATTGAAGGGGATGATGAGTTGTCTGTGCTTTCAAAATTGAGTGTGGGGGTGACAGCAGAGCAGTCAAGCTCTCTCTTTTCTCTTGAATGTCAGTAGAGATAGATGTGTTTCTAATGGACAGTGTCTACATTATTGATGGTGCATCATCCTCTTTATGGGTTATTTTAAAACAACAATTTTCATTTTCTGGAAAACTATAATAAAGAATTTGAAGCGTAGAACAGGTGTGTTGGTTTATTTTAAGATCGACAAGTGTACATCCTTATTTTCGATGGAAGAATCAGATTGCTACGAGATATTCACCAGCATCACTTTCACACTGGTCATCAGACGAGAGTAAAGTTGAATTGGAGCAGGCATTCAACTCATGCTTGGCTTGGTATATTATGTAACAGATTTGTAATTTGGTGCTGTGACCAGGATGCTCTAACATGGAAAATTATTTTGGCATTATCACAGGAAAAAGAAAAAATACCCGAAGGAAAAAGATGTGTGCAATTATTAAAGGCAAAGTGACTATACACACATATAGATAACCACACAGACTCGAAAAGAAAGGAGAAAATAAAAAAGAATGATAAGAAAATTTCTGATCTGCAGTTTCGAAAGCAGCTTACATTTATTTAAAAATATGTACATAAACATTTTAGTATTATAGATGAATTGAAAATCTCAGTTATTTTTACAAAAAGACATTGAAAGAAAAAATTAAACTACTTAACTATGACACTATGACATAAATACACAAATAATTAAAAAAATTAACTTATTTAGTCTAAGGGGGAAAAACTACTGAAAAAATGAGGATTATTTCCCCTTGTAACACACACGTACATGAAACAAAGAAAAATAAAACAGAAAATTTAAAAGTGAAATGGAATTATAATTAGGCTAAGGGAAGAGAACTGATGAAAAAATATGAGGGTTGCATCCCCTTACATCTAAAAGAGGAATACACATATCTTTAAATAGGGCCTAATTATGATGCAGGATCAAGTAGGGTGTCTTTTCCTTTTTTTGTATTGATGTTTAGTTATTTTATTTGTTTATTTGATGTATCACTTTTGTTGTGTTGCATTGTTATGGGATCAATGCTCACTACTGAATACAGTGATGAATTTATTGAGTAACGAATTTTTAGATCCCATCATTGGCATAATAAATGGTATTTGACCTTAGGACAGACAAAGGACTTTAAAAGGTATTCCATATTGAGATGTAATGACAAATGGTCGCAAAGACTTGTATTCTAAGGTGTTATAGTATGGCCGGGGTTATTGTGGGTCCAGCTGGGCTGGTATAACATGTCGGATGTGACGCGATAGTACCAGACTAATTAAGGGGAATGATGAGTTATCTGTTTTTCTCCGAATGGAGTCGAGGGAAAGAGGGCTGTGACGTCAGAGCTGGAAAAGTTCTGCTTCTGTCTCACTCTACTCTCTCTCTTTTTTCCTGGTATTTAAGTGAAGATGGGCACATTTTGTGAAGGCCTATGTCTCGACTATTAGTCCGTATCCTCCTCTCTGGAATATGTTAAAATATCACAGTTCAGTGTTTCCATTTGTCTATAATAAATGGTATAAACCATGAGAACAGATGATGTTGATTGTCTGAAAACGTTTTTTTCTCAAATAAACAAGTGTGCATTCTAATTTAAGATGTCGGACTGGAAGAATTAAATTACTAACATACATTTAATCATCACCATCACACTGATAATCAGACAAGAGTAAAGTCGAATATGACCTGGCGGTCAATTCTCATGTGGCTGGCCATATATGTAACACAAATAAGAGCAATAAGCTGGATACATCACCAATTCAGCAAAACGAGAAAGCCACAAGAAAACGAACCTATAATGTAGTTAAGTTGACAATTGATTAGAGGAAAGGCATTCTCGACTGCTTTACATACTCATGGTTTGAAAAGGACTATGCTTGGACTAGTAAATCATAATTATCAACATCACATTGGTAATCAGACAAGAGCAAAGTTGAATCAGAGCAAACAGTCAATTCGTACGTGGCACACCATGATATGTAATACAAGTAACAACATTGCTGGATACACAACTGCTGGATACGCCACTTGACTCCAGCAAAGCCAAGTAAAAGAAACAAACATAAGCTGACTAACCAATAGTTTAAAAGTTGGAAATGAAAAGAACAATATTCTTGGCTAAGTTGATAAGAAAACTATTCTCTAGAAATGAAGGGTTAGCCTAAATGAGAATCACCAACCAATCATAGGAAAAATCTTATTATTGTTAAGTTTGTCGATGATCATTTTCACAGGAATCATTCAACAAAACATTCAAATTTATAGCAAAATTCTTTTAAAAGACACAAACTTCACTGCAGAAAACCCCATTTCTCATAGCTTTTTTTTGTATATTCAGTATATTTGTTGCAGAAAAAATGGCCTTTAAGAAATTTACTAACTGGTATTTTGTTTTGGAATTTCTGAGATGAAAATTGATAATTTTTTTCATTCGAAGGTTCAGTACAGGCGATATTAAGTGTTACGATACCTTACCTATACAGACTGCTTTGACTCTTCCACTCCCCGTAAATACTGGGAGCACCTGCTTCTCAGTGTTGGAACTACACCAGTCTATACTGGCAGTCAAAACTGACATACAACTACTCTTGTGCAATGTTGTATAATACTTTTTCTAATATACTTGTTTTCTCTAAACTTTGAGTTCGTGTTTTCCTTCCGGCACCTTCACAGACCCACAAAAACTGGTGATGAGGTACAGTAAGGGATTCTTGAGAAACTAAAAATCGTCACCAGAACTGGCGATGAAGTATATTCAGGTTGGACCATTGCCGGTCAGGTAGGGATTTACTTATCTCCTGACCTGTATAGACCGCTTTACACAGTGGCCTGAAGCCATGTTCCTAAAAGACATTTCGGGTGAATCTGTAGCGCAAGCCCTTATATCGAGCTGAATATCACGTTACAGAGTTGCACAACTATTACCACCGACTGTGGTGGACAGTTTGAATACCACCTATTCCAGGAACTTTCAAGGATTTTAGGGATTGAATGTAACCATACTATTAGCTATCATCCAGCTTCTAACAGAATGATAGAATGTTTCCATCGGCAATTGAAAGCTGCATTGTGTGCTTATTCTGACCAAAAGCGATGGAGCAAGCATGTACCTATTTTCCTTCTTGGCTGTCACACAGCGATCAAAGAGGACCTCGGATGCTCACCAGCTGAACTTGTTTATGGAGTACCTCTATCGTTGCAGGGTCATATGCTGACCCCGATAGATTTAACGGCAACAGATACAGCTCTGTACACAGACAGACTGTGAGCTTATTTTAATAAACTCCCACCGATGAACCCTAGGAAGCAGACAACAAAGTCTTCAGTCCCTAAATACATTTCTACGTGGACTCACGTTTTTGTTACAAAAGACTCTGTGAAAGCCCCTCTTACTCCACCTTATACTTGTCCTTATCGCGTGCTTTCACACACTGACAAATTATTCTCACTAGACATCAGTGGTAAAAAAGAAACTGTATCTATTGACAGGGTAAAAAGAGCCTTTTTAGACACAAAAACGGAGGAGCCACATAATCCTGCTACATTCATATTGCATCAACCCACTCTTACACCAGTAAAAGTGCATACACCTTCAAAAGACAATTACCTCACCACTACATGCAGTAGTCGGCGAGTACATTGGCCCAAAAAACTGTAAGACTATATATATATAGAATGAGCTTTTTTGAGTCCTTGTATTCTATTCTACAATTACTGCTTTTCACAGATAAGACATATTTTCCATAAAACAATAAATTTTCACAGAAATTACATAAACATTTTTAAAAAAAATTTTTTGCAGAAAAAGCATGAAAATTGAACACTTTTTCACTTAAAAGTAAAGACATTTTTAAAATTCTGTAAACTGAATTGACGTATTTTTATCTTTTATAACTGCTACTTTTAGCAAATTACTACTTTTTTCTCTATCAGCTTTCTGCCTAAGCAGGGGGTTATGTAGCGGTCATAAACAGACCTATTTTCTCTCTCCCAAAAATGTCCCCATTGAGTGAGCTGGTCACACACTGACCAATCAGCCTGCAGGGAACATGGATTCTTTCTGTCGGCTGAAGAACTACTTTAGTCCCTTAGGGAATCCCAGGCAGTCACCAGAGAGACCCCGGCAAGCAACAAGGACACTTCTTTCATTCAGCTGTCCCTGTCCACTGGAATTGCCAGCAACTACCACCTTCGTCTGAAGATAGTTGCTGACAGACCTACTTTCCTCTTCCTCTCTCGGGCAGTACCCAGATTTCTTTCTACCTATACTAAATGGTAATAAACCCTTTTCGTTGTTGTTATAAAGAGGCTTTGTTATTTCATTTCGTATCTAAAACCTAAGATAGGGACAACGTTCCCCTTCTTTACACTATTTCACCAAGACAATGATCCTTCTCACAAGTCGATCATAATGATGCCCGAAGTACATGAATTGCACTTCGAATTGCTTCGGCAGCCACCCTAATATCCAGATTTTCCTCTAGACACTGCTGACTGTTGGCAGACCTCAAAAGAATTATCCAGAGAAATAGATGTGGCTCCAATTAAGAAGTGAGATCAGAAACTGAAAGATGTGTTTGGTTAAGTAATTCCTATTTCAGTTACGTAAATTATTTAGAGTTGAAAGAACACACAGAATGCCAGCTGTCATTATTCAAGCCGGGTGCTGAAGTAGTGGTTCTCATTTCCTCTCTTAACCGACACCACGAGCCGTTCTCTCTTAGCATTATCAGTAGCAGTAGTCTTTGTTTCTTCTTTTCACTAACAAACGAGACATTCGCTCTTGGTATAAGATAAACTATACCCGTCCAAAACAAACGCGACAACATTGCATCCCATAAAAAACTGACTCCTCGAACAAAAATCTCACTTCTTTTATTTAGCCATATTGGACTGTCAACAGCGCTTATTTTCATAATCACGACCCTCGCCTCGTAATCAAACAGTTTTTAGTTAAAGCCTGTGTGCGACAACTGTTACCTTGCAGTGGGCGCAAGCTAGTTGTGGCCGTGTATGCTTAGGTCTCAACGCACTGTCACCACACTACTCCCTGATCTCATGATCACAAAGGTGGTATCCCAGCGTCAGTTATTTTTATCGGGTGCAAAAGTGAGACCTCTTTGGAGGCATAGGCTTCTTTGAAGGCATGGGCTTCTACTCCCACCTCGGATAAATCGTCCGACTCTGTCTCTGTTTCTGTCATTATATATAGGACTCTCTGACCTGCTCTTTGAAGACATGCTGTCTGAATCTTCCTCCGACGAGAGAACACTGTAGCGGGGTCGCAGGTTCTTCCAATGTCATGGCCTTCAATCCAAAGGACAGACTATGAACTCATTATTTCTGTTACCCAACCCTGGGTAAATTTTGTGCCGCAGCAATTCTCCTGAACTTTCACATACACGCAGTCCCCAACTTAGTCAGGACTGTGTTCAGAACATAAAACCCTTTTACCCGAACTTCATAATAGTAGATCGCATTGGTTGGTGCGGTCAAATGTGTGTCATCGTCTTTTGGAGTCACGTTGTGCAAGTAGACAGCCTCTTCTATGGAACAGCACATCCTGGACGCAATCCGTTTTACAGTATGGTGGCATTGCTTTGCTATGCCATTCCCAGCCAGGCATATGCACAACAAAATCTCAGTTTTATGCCCGACTTATTTGTAAACGTCCTGAATTTTTTGCTGCGGAAGGATGTGTCGTTATCTGTGTATCGGTGGTCACTCTCAAAAAAGAGCACTTCCAGTTGACAAAGGCTGAGTCCTGCTATGCCAACTGCGTCCATATGGAAAACCACGACGGGCCACAATCTGTGATCATTAGGAAATAGTAAACTGACGCTGTATCTATCGATTGGCATACCATGCACACCCATATAGCCGACTTAACTGTTGCTGTTGCCAGTGCTAGGGAAAACTCTTTTGGTGAAATAAGCCATGATTTGGGCCGCTTCAAGCTCAGCTACATGTACAGCACTGATCAGGGGCTCGGGTCCTCTTTCCTTCTTCATTGCGTCGAACCATCGCTGTGAAACGCGTGTCAATTGGTTGACCATGTTTTGAATTGATACAACCAACGTCACATCCACCAAGAGATCGTACTCCCTCACTAGCTCCTGAGAACGGGCTAAAATGTCTCCTAATGAGCATCTCACTGACTGCCTTAGTGTGAACTTACGCTTTTCTGGTGAGATAGTCCGACACCCAGTGGTACATCCATGCAGAGTCCGTCTTTATGTGCAATACCTTGCCCTGCAACTGGAGAGCCAAGTTGATGCCTTGCAACACGGTGTCCAGTTTGGCTAAATTAATATGCTAGGAATCGTTCTCAGGTCGCAGCCATCAAGCATCCTTCAAGACTGCTCCGCACCTTTCCAATACCACCCCAATTTCTAGTGAGCTGGCATTGACCCATACATTCAGTTCCTGGCCGTCCACATACCAGTTCCCACAAGCTGGATCACTCCACCCTACTACATCCATGGTTTCGCACATCATATGTCGGAAGAAGGATTCTGTCAGCTTGTCATTCCAGCCCTTTGTGATTGAACTAGCTCCCATCTTGGTTACTCAGCATGCCACACAAATCTACGCACACACCAGGAGGTGCCTAGCAAGCCTTCCACACAAGGAGAATATGGTTCGTCACTTGAGGATATCAGGAATTTCTGGGATTGTGTTTCCCTGCTTTCAGCGCAGGGCACCATACTCTATCTCAGCCATTAAACCCAGCATGCGTATGCCGTCATCACCGTTCTGTCTCTTTACATTCCAGTCCAAACCAGGATAAATGTTCCCTGACACGGGCACGACAGCTTCATCAACAAGGATATTGTCAATGTAAGTTGATGTGGTGCAGTCCATGGCTTCCTCTTGCGATAGCACTATGCTGACGAAGATGTTCATGACAAGGCGAGCCACATTCAATATCCATACCCCAGATGTGTCAGACAGTACCTCTTTCTGTCGATCTCTACAGTCTAGTATGGGCACAGCATCTCGTTGACTTGTACTTGGAGGTACACTCTCTTGAGGTTCAGCAGAGATTCGTTAGCCCCATTTAGATGCCATTCATGCATCTTAGCAGCACAAACATCTGCATTTGTCGTGAATGTGTCTACATGATGGTTAAGTTTTCGATAGTCCATCACTAGTCACACCTTGCCTTATTCTGCTGCATCATCTCTTGGGAGATCCTAGCCTCTCTCCTGGGTACAGTACAAGCCAACCCTTGTCCATCCATGGACGGAGCTCCTGATCATATTTTGGTCGAATTTCCACAGCCATCCAATATTCAGACACTCCACTGTGCCGTCTTTTAGGTGTGCGGTTATCTACCAACTTCCACACTATGATCCATGTTCTGCTCTGATGGTCGAAGGTACCGATAAAGTCAGGTTTGCTGATGGAGATGGACACACGTGGGAATTTTCCTGTCACCGATCCGAACTGCTCATGTAGGCCCAACAATAATTCCTCCTGCTCCCCAATGCCTTAATCGCATCGATCTCCAACAACAAATCAACCCCCATTGGTTTACCCCACACCACCAGAACACCGATTCTTACAGGATTGTTTTCGTCTGTGGAAGTGGTGACTACTTCACTGCCGCAGCATGCACAGGACGCACCTGCAAACGTCATGATGTCTTCCAGGATTGGCATCGACTCGCATCTACTATTATCTGTGAACAGCCAGTGTCACTTAACACTAAACACTGCATTCCATGGATGGTGATCTCTGATGAGCGCCTAGTCAAGGAGAAGGCTGGCGCTGATGCCTTATTCTATGACTCGTTTCCCGAATAGTCCTGAGTCCTGAGTCCAAACTTGTGCATTAGTAGCAATGTGTTCCACATCTTTGGCAGTCTCTAGCTATGTGACATTTTCTGCCGCATCAGTAGCAAGTTACACTGTTGCTGGGGCTGCTCTTGGTAGGAACTGCGGCTTTATCATGAGGTGGACGCACGGTTGTAACCACATAGTGGCTTTTGTCTATCGTCATTGTCAGCAGTTTTGCTCTTGTTATTACGTCTTCCATAGTCAGTATCTCTTCTTTTTTAACATTGGTTGAAGTCCAAGTTAGATGGCATCAGGGAACCCCGTAACAAACGCCAGTACCCGGTAAATTTGAAAAACTGTCTTATGTTGTCCAAAACACGCGTGTACGACGTGGCATCCAAAACAAAACTGACTCCGTTAGCAAAAATCACACTCGTTTTATTTAGCCATTTTGGACTGTCAACAGCATCTATTTTGAATAATCATGACCATCGCCTCATAATCAAGTGGTTCTAGGTTGCGTGCAGACCCCATTACCTTACAGCGGACGCATGTTAGTCATGGCCGCTTATCCCTTAGTGTTTCTGCACCGTCAACCTTAAAACGTAGGGGTATTTTAAGGCCAAAGACAATCCATTTTACAAAAGAAAGGTGTCGAATTTTTAGAGAAGTGTTGGAACGAGTGTAACACTCTAGAAGGAAATTATGTTAATGAATGAAGTTAATTTTTTTTAAAAGCTTTTTTATTAATTGGTCCGAATCTTATTGTTACTTTATTGATAAAGTAGACGAAATATATTCGTTCACGAGTAACTGCAAGAATGAAGAAAAATCAAATTTGAAATTGGCCTCTGCACATACGGAATAGATTAAAGTGACCAGACACTTTTTTTCAAGTCTTACTATCCTATATTCCAACTGACCAACTATTTTAAAACGAAAACTCATTGCCTCCTCACGACTATATAAAATTCCGTCCCACTATTTCCTACCTATCTCACATTTTGGATTCCTCACATTGCAGTTGCTGTACACACACACACACACACACACACACACACACACACACACACACACACACATATATATATATATATATATATATATATATATATATATATAGTAAGCTATGAAAATATATTCATGGCAATCAAGCTTGATTGCCATAAATATATTTTCATAGCTTACTACCTAGCTCTACTTACGTATCGAGCACTGTTGAAGTAAATACTGAAAATTGAAAATGAGAAGTATATTCTCGAAAGCTGAGATTAAAATAAGCTAAGATTAAAATAATTTTTTTTTATTTTACACCACCATTGTTATGGTTTTTCAAAAAATACAATACTATTACGAAACAATGGTTTAAAAAATATGTCTAAATACCCTTTCTTATTCAAACCGGCGTCACCTCGCCTACAGACATAACGTGATTTTCTTACCAAAAAGTCCATTTCTATCGGACGATGAAAAAAAAGAAGAAAAGAAAAACACTTTTTGAAAATGAGAAGTATAACTTCGAAAGTTAAAATTAAAATAAATTTATTTATTTTACACCACCATTGTTATGGTTTTTCAAAAAAAAAAAATAATAATATAATAATATTATAATATATATATATATATATATATATATATATATATATATATATATATATATATATATATCTGCAACATCTGCATTCTGGAATCTTACCATATAGTTATGTCTAAGGACAAATTATTGAATAAGACACCGGTGAAGACAAAATAGCGTCCCTTTCATTTGGCCATTGTTTTGGGGTCCTTATTCCCTGTATGGTCCTGTCTGCCTTATCATTCACAACGTAATCTATTTTAAGCATATAGATACCCACATTGCAGATTTATACCAAAATACAAAAGGTACTTTGACTACCGAATTTACAAATATTTATGTAAGCATTTCGTTGTACTAAATGTCTGCTGACTTGAAGAAATATGTGAGTTACATGTTGTCATCCAAAATAAGTGAGGAATGAGAAAAATAAAATTGGCCTTTGCACTTATGGAATAGAAAGATTCTTCATCTGAGATGAGTAAATGAACATTTCTATTGAGTTTTCATTTACAAATAACAATAAATTTATCTGAAACCGCAAGACGTGATCTCAAGAATAATAGAAACCTGGAGTAAAAACTGTTATGTGATGTGTGTGGCTTATAATTGACAACAAGTTCTAAGTTAAACAGACATATATTAATATACACTAAAAGTACTTTACCTTTAAGTAAGTAGCTTATCATTTACATAAAAATCGATTTTAAAACATGCAAATCAACATTGGAGAAAAACCATATTCGTTTGTATTTTGTTGCACATCATTTTCACAGAAAACTGATTTTAAATGATAGATACAAAATGAATCAAAACCTTTTTCTGATTAAATGTATGACACATCAATTATAACAAAGTACAGTGCAAAACAAAGAATGAACACCCTAGATATAAACCTTATTCTTATGAAGTGCCACTCATTTACAACAGAAGCGAATTTAAAGAGGCATATAGAAATTCACACCGGAGAGAAACCTAATTCTTGTGAAGTGTGCAGCTCATCATTTATAACAAAGTATGATTTAGCCAGACATATACAAATCTATGCTCTCGGCTATAAGACTTTTCACTAGTCTTATAGCCGACAGGATCTACGAGCACCTCTCCTATGAAAATCACCTGGAAAAAGGAGCAGACTGGATGCATGAGAAGATGCTTCGGTACCAAAGACCAGCTACTAATAAACAAAACTGTCTTAGAAGAGTGTAGGAAACGGCAGAGAAACTTGAGTATGGCATGGATAGACTACAAAAAGGCTTATGACAGTGTATCTCATTCGTGGCTACTGCGATGTCTTGAGCTGTATAAAATAAACCCAATAATAAGACAATCAATTGCTTCCCATATCCAGATGTGGCAAACCACTATCTCCCTAAGCCACACTAAAGGGAACATTTAATTCCCTGACATCCATATCAGAAGAGGAATCTTTCAAGGAGACATCTTATCTCTACTTCTATTCTACATGGTGATAGACCCGCTCAGTAAGATGCTCCAAAAAACCGAGGCGCTTACAATCTTAGTCAGGGCCGTCAGAAAGATAAATCCAAGAGAATCCACCATCTACTCTTTATGAATGATCTAAAACTTTATGTGAGCTTAGACAATGAGTTGAATGAGCTACTGAAGGTTGCACACATATTCTCCAGGGACATCAGGATGAAATTTTGCATAGACAAATGTGCTAAGGGCACACTGAAATCTGGGAAGAGGATCAATGCAGAAAACCTCCAGACATGGAAAATAACATCAGAAATCTGGAGGAACAAGAGACATAGAAGTAGCTTGGCATTGAAGAAAATGATATCATCCTACATAATAAGATGAGGGGGAAAACAGGCCAAGAGTATATACGACGTATGAATAAGATTTGTAAAACGCAACTAACAAATAAAAATAAGATTACTGCGATAAACCAGTTTGCCATACCAGTAATCACATACAGTTTTGGCATCATAGATTGGCCCCAACAAACCATCAACAGGCTGGATGTAAAAACAAGAAAGAAATTAACACTCCACCTAGTCATATACAGGAACTAATGTTTGTCAAGACTGTACTTACCTCGAGGAGAAGGTGGACTGGGACTTTCAGAGATCAACCACCAGCATAGAGCCACTAGTGTCAGTATTGGACAATATCTGAGAAGCTCCATAAATTCGAACCTCACAATGGTACATGAACATCAAGAAAAAAGAGCTAGCCAAACAACTTCCATAATATATCTGCCCAAGCATTTTGAACAGGGTTGTCTGAGAGATGAGGTTGAAACACCAACCAAACTTGCAAGAGAGATAGCCCAAAAGAGTCGTAAAAAGTACACTGAAACATTCAGAAATAGGAGCCTTAAAGAGTGGGCAGAACAAAAATACGCCACCCACTTTCTTCTAAGGAGTATATCGACAAAGAAGGTTCCTTGGACTGGCTTAAAAGAGAAGCCCTCCACTATGATCAGGAAAGGCTTATAATGGCGGCCCAATACGAAGGCCTTATGGCTAATGCATTTAAAAAGATGGCAGGACTTAGTAATGATAAAAGGGCAGGTTTTGCTACACAGAAGTTGAGAGTGTGAATCACTTGATATCAAGCTGCAAAATTATGTTGGCAGATGATAGCTACATAACATGCTACGATAATGTGTGCAAATACATATACTGGAACATCTGTAAAAATCTGAACGTCTAGTATAGCATTAAGTCTTGTAAACATCTCCTTTGTGCACTCTCGCAACGATTTCTGTCATCATCGTGGTCAATGGAATATCATCCACCTCATCGTCCCAGCCCTCGATGACTGCCACTGATCTCCTCTTAATAAACCCTGCTGCCACTCTGATCCATTTACCAACCGGGAAGTGCCCGACTAGTTTTTCGCACAAAGAGAACGCAGCATGTCGAGTGATGCTGCGTGGCATACTTCAGATCTCGTTACCTCATTCCCATCTCAGCATATTGCACCCCCCCAAAAAACTTTCAGGCCAAGTACTCGTGCACCGTCTTGAAGTCGTTGAAGTTCTTTACTTATCAGCCCAAAGTTGGTCAGGTGCTGCCTCACTTTAGCTGCGGAAACTATATGTTCGTCTATAAATACATCATCGATATATGTTGATGTTGCCCATCTAATAGTGTTGTCCTTTGACAATGCAGCATCTACGATGGCTCGCATAATGGCTGGTGCCACATTGAGCCCAAACCCATGTGTGTCAAGCAGTACCTTTTCCCCTCTAATATGACAGTGGTATGGCCACAGAGATTGATGCACATGCACCTGTAAGTACGCCCGGCGTAGATCGAGCACTGACACATTGGAGCCTTTTGTTCGCCACTCTCTCAGCTTGTGTGCACAGACGTCTGCATGCGCAGTATAGGCATCGACATGCCCATTCAGTTCGTGAAAATCTAGAACTGATCTTACCGTAGATTTATTTTGTTGGAAGACTGCCTTTAGCGGAATTAGTCCCTTTGGGGGCCCAAGTTTTTCTTCAGGATAGGGAAGTAGCCATTCATTATCCAACCACGTCTGTAGCTCATGTCTAGTCTTGCCGGATTTGTGTGGGCACTGAGTATTCAGGTACCCTGTTGTTACGTTTACCAGGCGGGTGATCACCTGACCACTTCTATGATGCCATCAACACCTTGGCCTGTTCGTCAAACACAGCGATAAAATCAGGTTTCTCTATCTTAATCGCAGTGCAAACATGAGGATCTGTTTTGTAGAAGATGGCTTTGCCAGACTGATCAATGCTGACTCCACCCAGCATTTTAATAACATCCATCCCAAGCAGCATGTCGAAACCTAATAGTTGACTGTACACGACCAAGTCATCGACCTTTATAGGACTTATATTGGTTATTGCCAACAAAATGGTTCCAACGCCATGACTGTGGATAATTTCGCCGTCGGCGGTCATGATGTTAGATTTCTAACGACTCCAAGGACTACATATTGATCTAGTTATCAGAGACCGGGAACATCCAATGTCCACCAGTGCTCTGTGTTTCTTGCCATCGATCCACACTTCAACAGTAGGGAGCGCCTTTCTTAAATTGACTGAGGAGAGACTGTCACTGATATCTCGCCTCCTTTTTTGTTTCCCGAACACTCAGATTCAATGTGGCCTATCTTCTGGCATCTGTAGCACTGCATCTTTCCTCGCGATTTGTATCTGGGGCCATTACGCCCTTCACCATGCTTATACTGGCAGTCTCTTGCAAAGTAGTTTGTACCAGAGCATTTATAGCATTTAATGTTACCATTACTCGACACAGTGTGTAACGTCCGATTGGTATTAGATTGAACAGGTTGTATAGCTGCCGCAACTAATTCTTTTTCGTCTGCCATGATAGTCCGTGCTCTAGATAAAATCTGCCCTAGAGTCATGTCATGTCATATATTCTCGACGATGCCCAGAAATGTTTCCTTACGTGACTCGACAGTCCTGCTACAAAAGTGCACACCATCCATTTTTCTGGGAGTATCTACCCACCAAGGAGGGCAAGTCTTCGAAGCTCAGCCAAAAACACATCTACAGTCTCACCGGGTTGTAGCCATTGTGTAGTGAAGTCCTCATATGCCACAAATGAATCAGTTGCAAACGCAATTATCAGTGCCTGCTTGACATGATTTATATCTGCATTCTGTTTCTTGCCTAGCAGCAAGAGCACTCCCTCTTAACCGCAAGGGAAGGACTTGCGCCACTTCGTAAAATTCCCACAATTAACAAACCAGTTCCACCTGTTCTATCAATTCAACTATCGGGAGATCAGTGACAGTCCCACTAAACTCTGTAATCAATCGAATGTCGAACTGCTTGCTTGTCATATTAATGCAGAGATAGCTTGAACAAGTCAATGCAATGATTCGCCAAAATAATGAGACACTTTCTTCTTCTGTTCGCTTCCTTGAACGAGTCAACACGTTTCACCAAAATAAATGCGGCACTTTCTTCTTTTTCCGTTCGCATCCACCTCTCAATGCATTTCCCAGAATCACGTTTTGCCATGTTCCTTATAGTAGCAACATTTCACATATCCTAATAAGCACGCCAAAGCCGCCTGCTACCATTTCCTAACTTTGAAAAAATTAAATTAAACTTTTCATAAGTGGGCGTTTCTGGGTTCGCGCCCGCAGCTCTCCTCCGCACAAGCAGCAGACAAAACATCTTCTCTTCGATCGCCGTGGACAAGTGTCTTGGTTCACAGCAGTCGGCTGCCTCTCCTGCTCTCCGCTACAGATACATCATACTCTCCTACTTGATGAGACAAAATAAATCCTACTCACTGTATCTCTGTTCTAGCAGTTGTAGTGACAGTAAATACAAAATTCTGATTGATTACTTTTTACAAAATACTCAATTTCGATAGGTTCTCAAAATAGAAAGATTGGTTATGATTAAGTTACAGTTGCTCTAGGAGCCGAGCACTTCTTTTGCACTGCCTATTTAAGCAGTCAGCAGTGAGAAACTGAACTTGTCACATGAATCCTTGACAGACACAATGCAGCGTTATCAACTACTACAAAACTCCTTGCAGAGGAACCCAAATCTATCCTATGTCACTTGAACATAGGATTTCAGCGACAGGGAAACATGCAAAAACTCACTCACACACAAGTTCACATATACAATGACTAGACACACCGCTTACAAAATCACCCAAAAGCTTCCACACAAATAGTTGCCTGATGTTTTTATGACAACACTATTCAATCAGCAGTTACTACTAAACTGTTTTTGCGGGCGAACTATGCATGCACACAAAGGCTGTTCCTGCTGATAAAGCACTTGTAGCAGTTACATGATTAAAATCTATTTTCTTTTGTACTAAAATGTAATATCTCGTGTAGTGATTAGCATGTGGTTCGGTTGTCTAAAACAGAGATGTTCAGACTCATATAGTGATAGGACGCTTAATGCGTACTTTCCACTTCCGACCCAGCCTGTTTGGCACCTTTTACAAACAGTTCCTCAAGAATTGTCGCGGAGGCCAGACGACATATTCCTCTTCTTATCTCTCGCAATGGTGTTACAGGACAAGATAGAACTCAGTGACTAAATTCTCTTTCTCAAATCAATGTTTGCCAGCCTGACTAACCTGTCTTATATTCGTGTGTGTCTAACTCCTTCTTAACGAAACTGTTAAATAAAAGTGATATAATTCTAGAGAAGATGTTTTCTTCTTTTAGCTAGAACCTGGTGACTTTTTTTTCACCTTATTCATCTCAAACAAGCCCAGTCAGATTAATACAGAAGTATTGACGCTACTACAAAATGCCAATCTCCACATTTTTCAGAAAACCAGAAAAGTGCCCGACTCAAAGTCAGCAGAAAACGTTGTTCTGTCACATTTAGTTCCTGATATTAAATACTTCTTGTTTTGGGGTGCTTACCTTCTGGTTTGTTAAGTTTTGAACTAATTTTTTTATTTATTCATTTAGATGTAAAGTACAGAATAATTACCATGTTAAGAATGGCTTTCAAAATAATCTTCTGCAGTTTACGGACATCGCTGAAATAATAACGTTATTATTTACAAAGCCATTATTTACACGGGAAGGGGGCTGTGTTAACTATTCTGTACTGTCACCCAACAATTTAATAAATAAATGAATATGTTTGAAATACTGGAACTCTCGCCGGAAGTATATTACGGATGAAAATATCAGGAACTAAATCTGACCGAAAACAGTTTGCTGCTGCCATTGAGTCGGGTACTCGTTTAGTTTGCCACATTCATCTCCATTAAACTCTACAAAATCCAAATCTTTCATTTTGATTTTATTGAATACTGACTCTTTGACTTGGTTGATTTATCTTCCTCCCACAAGGCAAGATGTGACACAAGGTTGGGAAAGTGGAAAAAAAACAGCGCTCGAGAATTTGAGCACTCTGGCCATTTAAAAATTGCCTGGGCAGCCCTGTTGGCATTCCCCGGTAGGGGCGCCTCATGCGATTAGCAATAAACTAACCCCATCTCAAAGGGGGAGAAGGCAAAGCCTGGGAGGCTGCACCTCCTAGAACTGCACAGGACGGACAACTGATAGACCGGCGTAAATCCAGACCCGAATTTTGAATGAATTTCAATGAATATTTGTATGAATTCTTTCTCTTTGTCATTCATTGATATTCTTTTTCATCTACAATCGTCAAACTTTTGTTCATTTTATGTATTTCTATTTTTGCATTTACCATTGAGATTAAAACTATTTATTTCATTCACCTTAAATATATTGTTGACATTTTTCAACTTTAAGAAAATATTTTATTTTCTGAAACAAATTTACGAATCGAGATTTCCTAACTAGCACCTTGACACATTCCAAAACAACAAAAAACAAGTACTTTTTGTTTCATTACTCTTATTACTTACTAAATAAATGACGTCACACGTACCGACCATGTTTGCGTATGTGTCTTTATAAAAGTCACAAAATCGCGGTCACTATATGAGCCATTATAGTTAACAATGCAAAATCTTACTGAAAATTTTTTTCTTTATTTCAAAATACTTTGCATATACGAAAGATTACGGAATCGCGTGGCCGGCCATATCTTTTCTATGATACAAATTATGAAATTAAAAAAACTTAAAAAGTGTAAAAACTAAAAGGCTATACAGGTCAATAAAAGATGAAATTTTCACGCATTTAATTTTCAAAACAAAAACGCGGCGAAATGTAGATTCATGAAGGGAAGGGAGGGACGAAATTTACTCATTTATTTTAAAATAAATTATTAAAAACTTTTAAAAAGCATTTCCATTACTTTTAATGATCACTTTATTTAAAAATGTCAAAATAATTTTATTGAAATTGTCTTAGATTCTATGAGTTTATGACTATAACAAATATTAAGGTGTTTCTTTTTTTACGTCGAGGAATAAGTAAAAAAAAGCCCTTAATGTTCTTCTGAACACGAATGATATTTAAAATAAAATAAAAAATTATTAATTTAAATTTGTAAAATTAATGAACATTACAAGCAATGTTGTGCGAAAAACGGGACAAAATGTCACTGTACACCGTGTAGTCCATTCTTTTGTCTTACCAAGTGAGAGAGTTGAGTAAATAATTCTACCGACAGAATATCACAGTGACACCATAAGAGTTTCGAAAACAAGTAAGTATTCCTTCATTTAAAAAAAAAAATGAAGTTGCTAGACACAGGTTAAAAGATTGGTGATATTTCGGAGTTTCCCTTTTTCTGGCCTAGTTGCCATATTCGTATTTTAACACGATAATATGTATTTTATTCTCAGAATTGTGTTTTATTTTTCAGGTAAATAACACATTTTTAGTACTTGATAGAAGGAATATCTTTAAAGTTTTAAAGATGTGACCCAATGTTGATTAATTCTGGGTGACGACCCCAGCATCTTTCAATTGTCAGAGTGATCTAACAATTCTTCTTCCTCTTCAGCATTTAACCCCATTTTTACAGGCACCACAAGAGACAATGGTGCCTAATATGCACGCAGATAGTACACTTTTATCGGAGGAGCTGGTAGGTCTATATTATATTTATGAAGAAACAAAACAAAAAAAACATACAAAACTTGCATAAAATTTGATTTAATCTTCGGTAAACCCGAAGAGTACTCAACTCAGCAAACTCTAAAATATTATTTAGAAAACTGTTCCTAACATGGGAGGGGGTGTTTTTTTAAAGCTATTCTATACTTTAATAATTAATAATTAATTCTAACAATTTAATAAATTAAAATTAGTACAAAACTTGGCAAACCAGAAGAGTAAGCGACCCAAAACAGGAAATCTTTAATATCAGGAACTAAATGTTACTGATCACCATTAGCTGATGACTTTGCCTTATCTTCCAAGTATTGTTTTTATTCGAAAAATGAAAAAGTGAAAATAATTTTTATATAAAAATGATTTTATGCACGACATTAAGTTAAACCGTGCTGTTCTAGATGACGCGCCTGATTTCCGTGACTTTGCGTCGGCAACGATCGGGCAGGTCGCGGAAACACCCGAGAGTTGTTGAGATGAAAAAGCCAAGCGTTAATGGAAGACTTGCAGGCGATAATATAAGACGAATAAATTCAAAGAAAAAATACATAGCTAAAAAGATAAAACCCGAATAAACTGTAGAGTTGGGGGTCAAATGAACCATCTTCAATCAAATGTGTAGAAAGAAATTTTTTTTGGAGGGAAGGAGATTATGTCAATGTTTTCTTTTACATTTGTTTCGCTGTTTTTCTTTTTTTATTCTTGCTAGCATGAAACCAAGAAAAAATGGGTTAGGGTTAGGGTTCCCGTCAGGGTTAGGGATTCTGTTCTTAGCGATAGCCAAGCCCTGCATTCAAACTGTTAAGCTCTAACTGGAAGACTGGCAGACGATAATATAAAACGAATAAATTCAAAGAAAAAATACATAGATTAAAACATTTTTTTTTTTTTGGAGGGTAGGTTAAAATTTTGTCAATGTTTTTATAAGATAAAAGAAAGAAAAAAAATGATATTATTCCGTCAGCGCTCGGGCGCTTCCACGACATGCCCGATCGTTGTCGACACAAAGTCACGGAAATCAGGCACGTCATCTATAACAGTACCAGTAAAACAATGAATATTTATTTTAAAAACTTGTTTAAATTTATACAAAAAATATCCTTCTTAACTCCATCATGAAAATAAAATATAGTTTTAATAGTTTAATTTTGGGGTAGGCACTCAAAAAGTTTTAAAAAATTAGAATTTTGTTGCATTTTTTTAATAAACAAATAGTTTTTATCTTATTTTTAAACTTCAATCCTTAAATAATAAGATTACGTGTATCGCCATGTTTAAACTTGTTAGAAATCACACCGTTAATCTTCACACTCCGATCGAAAGAAGGAGGTGACCTTTGGCAGTTGACCATAGGGATATATTTTAGCACCTCTTTTGATCATGTGCGGGGCCAGACAACCATCGTTTTTCAGCAGTTGATATTTCGTGAGGGAAAGGTCAATTTCGTATCACCTCAAATGGATTTAATATTGAATGTTTCCTATGAACTTTAAAAGCATCTTTTTATCAGTTGACCTATTCAAGCAATGCAATAACCTTGTGGCAACTGAATGTAATTAACATCAATTTTCCAAGAACTTCCAACTACGTGATAACCAAGCTAAAAGGCTTAAGATTATGTGGAACACACTATTCTGCAAGAAGGATTTGCAGTGCCTCAGTTTTTACTAATATGGTAGGTGTGTCTTTTAATGGTTGCATTCGGTTTTCCATATTTCTCATCTGTGTGAGTGAGAAGGAATTCTCACAAACCACGGAAACACAAAGCACTCATTATTTTGATGTGTTGGCTGATTTGTTACCCTCATTTTTGATGCCTCGTCAAATATAGTGATGGTTTTGTGCTGCTAGGATACTGACATAAGCCAGATAATGATATCCATAATGTTATTATGTGGCTAATTACAAAATAAAATTAAAACATTTCTATCGAAATGCACCAATATTCTAATTCCACTCCAAAAATTGTACATTTAAAAAAATAAGGCATTTACTATTTAATATTACATACAGAATGTGCAAACTATGGTCATTTCTTATGCAATTTTTTGGTGCTTCATTAGTTTAACCCCAATATGTAAAAATTGTCACCATTCTTAACATGGGGAAGGAGGGGGGGGTAAACTATTAGTAGATTTATCTCCCCTTTAATTAACTCTTCTTCAAAAGAGAGTTCATTTTTTTACATATTGGAGTAAAACTCAAGAAGCACTAATTTTCTTTATCTCTTGAACAAAAAGAAATAGTAAAGAACATATAAAATAAGTATAATTCATCATGATTTTGGCAGATAGTACTAGCCTCAGTGAAATTCTAAAAAAAATGCTAATCAGCAATATTTCAAAATACTGTATCGTCTAAAACTTATATTCAATTATTATAAGTCGGTAAACAGAAATATTGAACCAACTTCATCTTGCATAGATTACAAAACTGCTGATGTTTTAAAATTATATCCACTTTCAATCCAGAGTTTTTCTTTTAGAGATCTGGATTTTCCACACATTAAAAACAGACCTTGTGTTTACGTCGGTGCAACAGAAAATTTGGCAAAGGAAAATTTGTCAATGTTGTCAAAGTAGGAAAATTCGGTAATTATGAAATAAATATCGATTGAAAATAGGTTTTAGAACCGTTCTTGTGGGGGGGGGGGGTGTAGTTGTAAATACGGGGCTGCCTCCCTCATCTAAAAAAGAACACTTCTTGTATTATCTTTTTGGTACTTGTGCACTTTATGGATAGGGTTATTTTTTAGATAAGATTTTCAAGTTAAGTTAAATTTTTATATCTTTTTGTTTATTAAATTCTTAGGTGAAAGTACAGAATCGTTGCAAAGCCTCCCCTCCACATGTTAATAATGGCTTTCTAAATAATGTTATTATTTCAACCTGATCCGTAAACTACAAAAGTACCATCTTTTCCAATTATTATATTAATAAAATAATAGTAAATTAAAATCCTATTACGAGATATAATCCATCATAATGCATTTCGGTTTATTCATAAACAAGGCAGCCATTTTAATATTTTGTTAATAGTTGAAATAATAAATCTATTACTTCGTGTAAGACATTTGAAAGGAATTTGGAAGTATTTAAATCGTCGAATAGAAAGTCATTTAAACTTGCTTTAAAATTCTTAGCAAATCTTCATGTATTAAAAGCCACCACCCCTGACAAACATTTATTTCTAAGGTTATTGATAGAGTTAAGTGATTTTTTTTTGGGGGGGGGGGGACTGTTTCCACATCGACTTTGGGTTAGTGGTAAGGTTAAGGGATTTTTTATTCCCCCCTAAAAAAAAACAACACAATTTATATCCCTTTGCAAAAAAATATGGTTATATGCTCTTAAAACACTATCCCGATAGTGTTTGGTCAGAAATGGGTGTTAATTTTAAATTAAATTTATATGCAAAACTCTAAATTCTGAAATAGTTGTTTTTCTTTCCCAACACATAATCGCCTAAAAAAAAGCTAATCTCATTTTTGTTTTGGAGAGGGGGCTGAGGGTAATTATCTACAAATTTATCAACAATTATTTAAATATAATATGTTCAAATATTCTTTAAAGTCTTCTAGTACAATATAAAAATTAATATGTATACTGTAGAAAGTATTATTTATTTAGTGCAATAATTATATAAATATTTGTTTAATTGTCCACAAAAAAGCATATATAAAAAGTTCGCAGTTTCAATTTCATGGGGAATATCTTTGCTTTCACCGCAAAAAAACAAACAATACGAAACTAATAGAAAAAAGATACAAATATTTTGGGGATAATATCTTCAACATACCCAAGAGTTAACATCATTACTATAGGCAATTTTTCTTCATTTTCTTTATTAATAAAGAAAATTTTCAATTTGGCATTTTTCATCTAAAAGTGTGGCTTCAGTTTTTAGTTTGGCCCTTTTTTTCTGAAAAATTTAGCTTCAAAAGTCAATTATCATTTTTTTTCTACTAAAAGTCACATAGCTCTGTTTCTATGGCAGCAATCTTTTTAATACTGACATATTTAGAATCAGCTCATCGAGTTCTATCTTTCTATTTTTCCATCCTTAAATTATATTTACAATTTAAAAAGTTATGTCAAGTTAAAGGGCATGAGGAGCGTTACTCATTTGACATTTTTGTCAATTTAAGCTGCTCAACCCTTCTATATCTTAAACTCCTTTCAAGATATTTATATTTTTAGATTTCTTGTGTTGTTTGCTACATTTTGGGTACAAAAAATATTTGTTTTAAATAAAAAAGTTATGATTATTCAAAGTCAATGGGGGGGTGTTACACATATTTTGAATAACTTTTTTCTACTGGACCAAATTTTAATTTCTTTATGTTCAAAAAACGTTTAGGGCGAGTCGATTCTAGTGCAAAAAACTGCATCAAGTTTGGATGAAAACTGAATTAATGATAAGTCCAAGAATTGGTCACGATTGGGTAAATGTTGACCCTAAGCATGTGTGAATGATATATATATATATAATATATATATATATATATATATATATATATATATATATATAAGGTGCTTATATTATAATCAATTCTTATACCATTAATCTATCAACTAATAACAATAATGCAGATTTAAAATAGAGATAGTCTTAGAAAAAACTTTACAGCTACACTTGAAATATAAATGAAAATTAGATCCTATTCCTGTCTGGACAAATTTTAAATAACTTTACCAAAATAAACAAGTTTAATACTGATGATTTCTAAAGATCATGTTAGGAATTTAGAAATTAAAAAATAATTAGGAAAAATGAATGACATTTGAACAGCGGAAATAAATATGGAAGATAAAATTTAAATAAATCTGTAAAAAAATAATGAATAATCTGAGTACATAACGGATAAAACCTTGTAAGGCTTATAATAGATATATGACATAATATATCATACAAAAGATAAAATAAATAAACTTTTCAAACAGTTAATTATATATTCATCTCAGAAATTTTAGTTATCTAAAAAAACAGAAACTTAACAAAACTTAAAATACAAATTTAATAGAGGGACAGCACAGATAATTCAAATTTATCCGAAAGTGACTGGCAAATTACAAGGAAACACACATTTGTAATAAAATAAAAACTTGTAAATGGATTTTTTACAAAATGTTTTGGCAAGTTTTATCACAGGTTTATTCGTATGATTCTTATTGAAGTTAAATGTGTGATACACAATTTTTTTATACACACTTTCCAAGATGAAACGTTACTAAATATGAAATTCATATGTTGCATATTTTAGTTGTTGTATTTATAAATATATCATAAGGGGTTTATAGGTAACGGCTTGTTTAAAGTTTGGAGATTAAAGCTGTCAAGACTGAAGAGACCATTAGGCCGAAATAATTATTGTCTGAATGTGTTAGAAAAAGTTACACTATAGCCATAAATACTTCTTCTGTATGCTAAATACATCCAGCTCTATAGTCGGATATATGATGTTTAATTCTCTATATAATTTATATTAAAACGGTTTAATTCGAATGGAAAGGTTCATCTTAATATAAATTATATAGAGAATAAATATATATATATATATATATATATATATATATATATATATATATATATACTACAAGAATACACGTCCAAGGACAGATAAAATGAATTCCCCAAACAGAAAAGTTTTGCACCACGTTTATTTTCACTTACTCAGATTAAAATCAAGATATAATGATATTAAAATGTATGTCTAGAATCCTTATTAAATTTAATGAAAATCCATTACATGATTTTTTTTTCTCGAAATTGTCTCAAATTTAATGTCTTAAAAGAAAGTAAAATTCAGAGAATCTTGCGTAATTGGTGTCTAATGACTATGATGCAAATTTGATATATTTTAATTTTTAAATGGAAGGTTTTGTCCATATTATGCCTACTAAACCCCTTTAAAATACTCCAAAGAAACGTGAATTTAGGGAATATCATTCTCAAATTAGAATTTACAAGAGAAAGTCAGCACTTTAAATTTGGGTACTTTTTTGTTTTTGGCACATATATACTGTGGCCAAAATAGATTTGTGACTATCATATTTTTTGTACATCGTTTCACTCCATATGTACTTTGGAAGTGACACAGAAAACATATCTATGTGGCACAAGAAACATAGAGACCTCTTTTTTTGTGCAACATTCTAATGTTGCACAAAAAAAGAGGTCTCTATGTTTCTAGGTGTTACAAGAAATCTTTTCGTCATGTGAAATCCTATTTAATTAAAGGGACAATGATTAAGAGCAAGAGGTTGTAAATTACATCTGTACTGTAATGGAGCGATCCAGATGTCAGGGAGTACATAATTGAGAGCAAGAGGTTGTCAATTACCTGTGTACTGTACTGGAGCAACCCAGAGGCGATAGAATACATAACTGAGAGAGAGAGGTTGTCAATTACCTCTGTACTGTACTGAAGGTTAGAAAGTACATAATTGAGAGCAAGAGGTTGTCAATTACCTGTGTACTGTACTGGAGCATGCCAGAGGTGAGAGAGTACATAATTGAGAGGAAAAGGTTTTCAATTACCTATGTACTGTACTGGGGCAGCTCAGAGGTGAGAGAGTACAAGTCAAAGATTAAAATCTGTCAGAAGCCCCTGAGCTGACTACGGCATGCATCAGCAAAAGCAGATGGTCATGAGGGGGTTCCATGACTGACAGCATGTTGCTGAATACTTTTTTATTTCTTTCTGTGGTGAATCATTTTCACTTTGCAGGCTGATTTCTTTATGAATAGATGCGGCTATTTGAGGCCCTCACACAGTATCTGGTCACTGTAGCAAGAAATATAATGAATAAATTAGATATTTTATACCAACTGTAAAGTAAAATAAACAAAAGACTTAAGTCTTAAACTCAGCAAATAATTAATGCTACTTGCTTACCCCTAATTCTTGACATAAAAACAAAGTTCCACAGATGTTCAACACAGTATGGATGCATGTTAACCTTGTGACATTAGACTATATTTATTACTGAACCAGCTATCATACAAAACAATTCATGATAGTATCACACAAGTTTGATGATAAGACTATATCAGGTAGATGTAAAACTTTATTCTGATGCCAAGCAAATCCGACAAGGTGTATCATATGAGTTTGAAATGTCACACTCCAGTATTTTTCATTATCTTAAACAATTTTAAAGGATTTAGTTTTAATATATGTCTGCTTTTTATTTAAATTAATATATGAGTTGTAAAATAAAATTTCTTATTCTTTCACAGGTAACAATAACAATGGTTATTAATGAATGTAGCCTCTCAACTTATAGAGTAGAAAGCTTCTTCATCTGAGCAGAAAAATATTTCCACTGAACTTTCATTTCCAAAGAACATATTCTAATCTCTAAACAAACACGGAAATACAACATGAGCAAAAACATTTTTTGTGTGATGAGTATGCTTTATAATTAACCAAAAATATCTATTTCAAAAGCAATCATATTGTTAGGTGTTGGCTTATCATTCAGAAGAAAATCCATTTTAACGCCACATAAAGCTCTACACGGTATAATTTATATAAAATATTCAGTGTAAAAGAAAGCATGCAAACGGTTATAGAAGAGAAACCTTATAGCTGTGAAGTATGTGGCTCATCATTTCCAACAACATCTGAATTAGAAATACATGTATGTTCCCACTCTGATGCGAAACCTCATTCTTGTGAAGTGTGTGGCTCATCATTTAAAACAAAAGCAACATTAGAGATACATGTTCGTATCCACACTGGAGAGAAACCTTATACTTGTGAAATGTGTGGCTCATCATTTACAGGAAAATCTCACTTAACAGTTCATATGCGAAGACACACTGGCAATAAACCTTATAGTTGTGATATGTGTGATTTATCATTTACAACAAAATCTGAATTAGAGAGTCATGTGCGTACCCACACTATACATGCATGTTCCGACTCTGAAGATAAACCTCATTCTTGTGAAGTTTGTGGCTCATCATTTAAAACAAAATCAACATTAAAAATACATGTGCGTATCCACACTGGAGAGAAACCATATTCTTGCGAAATGTGTGGCTCATCATTTACAGGAAAATCTCACTTAACAGTTCATATGCGAAGGCACACTGGCAATAAACCTTATAGTTGTGATGTGTGTGATTCATCATTTACTACAAAATCTGAATTAGAGAGTCATGTACGTACCCACACTGGAGAAAGACCTTATTCTTGTGAAGTGTGTAGCTCATCATTTTCACGAAAATCTGATTTAAAGAGACATGCACAAATCCATACTGGAAAAAAACCATATTCTTGTGGCGTGTGTGGCTCATCATTTACAGAAAAATCTTCTTTAAAAGTACATATGCAAATACACACTGGAGAGAAACCCTATTCTTGTCAAGTATGCATCTTATCTTTTACAACAAAGTCATCGTTAAAGAGACACATACAAATTCACACTGGAGAAAAACCTCATGTTTGCCCAGTCTGTTCGTCGTCGTTTTCACAGAAAACTCATTTAAAGATGCACCTGCAAATACACAGCGGACTGAAACCTTATTCTTGTGACGTGTGTGGCTCATCATTTACAGGAAAACCTAAATTAAGAGCACATATGAGAAAACACACAGGAGAAAAATCGTAATCTGGTGAAGAGTATAACACATCATTTACAGGAAAGGACAATATAAAGGCACCCGTGAAAACTCACACATGACAGGATTTGTCATGATACCCAGACACCAGGATACTTCTGCGATGAGGTAAACCTTGACCACTAATAAAAGTTAAAATTAAATTTTTTTAAATTGCTATGCACTGGAATATACAAGTAAAATAATATTTGATCCTCAGTAGCATTGGTCTTGCACTAACTGAACAAAAATGGAAAATGAGATGTCTTCTCATGAGACTCAGCCATCAGGATACTTCCTCTAGAAGCTTAACCCTGATCAAATATTCTAATAAAAATGGAAATTCAGAAAATAATTTGAAAACTAGCATTTACTAGAATCAAAAGTCAGTATCGTTATGCACTGGAATATTTGAGTAAAATAACAACCTCTCAACTGATGAGGCTAGCACATAACAAACTTCCGAGTAATTATGGCAGCACAAGTAACAACACTAAGCTGGATACTGCACCTTATTCTTGTCCTCGAATCCAGAAAAACTATGTAAATACCACAAGAAAATATTTATAACATAAACTTTCTTTATGCCCATAGGTAACACATGGAAAACTTTATTCTTGTCTGGAGATGCAAATACCATTGCGCGAGAGGCGTGGGTATTCTGATCCACAAAAATGCTTGAGCAGCCCAGTTAGCATTCTACAGTAGAGGCATCTCAGGCGTTTTGCAATAAACAAACCTCTTCTCAAAGAGAAAAGGTAAAGCCTGAGAGGTTGGATCTCCTAGAATTGCACAGAACCCTACTTCAATCCAACAGAAGCAAAGTCACTAACTAAAAAAATGACCTGTCAGAATGATTGCCGAGGATGTAACCTTGCCTTATAAACAAAACAACTCGGGTCAGGTTGACCCAATCGTTTGTTATTGGGAAAATTGATACCATTCACACTATGTAATAGATCATGTTGTGTTCATTCATTCATGTCATATGAATCAGATGATTCTATTGTTGGTATTGGTTTCCCGATATTTTTCTAGAAAGACATTGACTACTTACAGGAGGGACCACATGAACATCCTAAGTGAAAGTGTTTTTGTGGAATGAAGGGGATTCGCACTTGGAACAACCAGATTGTCAGTCTGTGTTGTTAACCACTTCGCTACATCCACAGTCACCTCTGTGTTAATATCTTATTGATTCTATTATGTCGATTTATCCAAATTAAAAATTCCAACAAATTGTAGATTCTTTTCTTGAGAAATATAAGAATTAGTTATTCTTTAAACTCACAAATTGAATTTTTGTGAGATGTGTGGCTAATCAACTTCATCAGGTTTCCATTTCAAAATTTAAAAGCATAAACTGGAGAAATTCGATCTGCTTTTAAAATGTGTAAAACAGCCGTTTTATTGAATGTCAGTTATCACTTTCATGAACAGATACAATTTTATTATTTTCTATGTGTGTATTTCCCCTTTTATTTTATGACACATCCAAATGTACACTGTATACAAAAACAATTATAATTCTTTTGAAGGCTAATAAAATAATTTATCCTTGAATTTGTAGCCACACACTAATTTAGAGCTTACCGTGTGGATTATCAGATTAAGCGAATAATAATTTTTCACTGAAAATCAGTATAAATATTACAGTTTATTAGAAAAATGTTCTTCAAAGTACGTTTAGGTTTTTAAATTTTTTAAGTTGTAAAAGTAGGCAAAATGGCTTTCATTTCTTAGGAATAAAATTATTTCCAGGAAGAATGAACTTTGACAATTTTGAAGCTAAAAGATTCAGTTGAGAGAAAGTTAATAAATGATACAGCTTTTATGTGACTGACAAGACAGTTTCATTGTATTTGCTTATATTACATGGATACAAACTCAATGAAACATTTACATCAAAGGCAACAGCCTAATGTACTTATGGTTCTAAGACAGATATAGAACAGATGTAGAAATCATAAAAATTCTTGATTATAAAAATATGATTTATTTACAAGACATATGAGTTTTTATACAAGACATGAGTTTTTATACAAGACATATGAGTTTTTATACAAGACATGAGTTTTTATACAAGACATGAGTTTTTATACAAGACATGAGTTTTTATACAAGACATATGAGGAGCAATGATAAACAGGTATTTATGAAATGATGGAGAGTACAATGTATTTGTCTCTTAATGATATTTGAAAAAATAAAAAACTTTATAAAAATAATTTTTAAGACTATTGATATTTTGTGATAAGAAATAAAAAAAGCCATTAAAATCTTTTTTTTGCCACAGCCAAATATTAAATGAATTCGTTTATAAGGAAATATTTCATATAAAACTGAGTTAAGACTGTCCAAATGTATTGAACAATTTTAGCTAAAATAATAAATAAAAATTACAATTTGTTTCTCTCAGAACGAAACGAAGAATAGTAATCAGAGCCTTGTTTATAGGTGATAGCATGTATCACAAATTTTTTATAGGTGATAGCATGTATCACAAAAGACTGTTTTATATTAATGTATTTCGAACAGACTGACAGTGATGAACAAATTTGACGGACATTTTCGACTAGTTATAACCGAGCGAATCTTTCGATGTATATGTTCCCTCTCTTTCTCTATATTTTGTAGAATGTTGTCCTACAAGCAGAAGAGCTGTTTGTTTGTAAAAATTTTATACGACAAATAAATAATCACTTAGATATCGATTAACAGCCAAATTCTTTTTTCCTCTTAAATTTTTATTAATTATTATTTACAAACAGAATATAGATAGAGAGGGCTATAGATATTAAGGTTGTTATCCTATAATTTTTTGAGAGAAAACAAAAACAATGAAAAGTAACTGAGTTCAAATAGTAAATGTAACATCTCAAAGAAAACGTATATATATATATATATATATATATATATATATATATATATATATATAAAATCTAAATCTAAAAGTGTACTTTTAGAGAATTGAACCTATAGTGAAATGGTTTAAGCTCAATATACAAGATAGAGCAATTATAAAGATAAATGAAGGAAGAGCGATAAACATGTACGGAAGACAAATCTATTTCATCTTCGATTGTTTAATTCAAGGTGTACTCGATAAAACATGTTTATATTTCTTTCCTTAAGCCAAGCTTTTCAAAGATTAAAATCTTATCAGAGGAATTACATAGATGGATAAGTTGGTAATGAAATAGCCAACATTTTAAAAATTCAAGAAACAATACAAAGTACTTTCCATTACTTTGTATTGTTTCTTGAATTGATTATTTGAAGAATGTGCAGATGCTGATTTTGCATGTTGTGTTATTGTTTCAGATTCTGTAACAGTCACTGAATTGATCCATTATTATTATATACATATTTTTATCAGAATTATTTTTAATATATCGCCAATTGTTGGAATAGTTTAGTTAACTAAAATATTACCAATTATTCATTAGTTTCTGCTGCGAACTGAAGGACTCAAATAGGAAATGGGGCAAGATAACAAATCCCGTTTCCTCCTCATTTTCACAACTGCTGGAAGAGAGGCAACACGATAATCATGACTTTCCCACGTTTTTAAGAACTTACTCGATATTCGTCTATTTCCTTGTGTTTACATTTTATTGGAATGTATTCTCTTGTCCTATTTCTTTCTTTGTACAATTTTCGTGGCTTTATTGAATAAAATTGATAATATCAGTATAAAATGTCACCCTATTTTCTTCCACAGTTGGCATGGAATGCAGCTACAGAATACAGATTTGGTATTTGGAATATATCAAAATATTTTGTGATGTGATTTAAGAAATCTGTACTGAATGAGTGGAATATCCATCCATTCCTACTTTGATCTATGGTGTTTTGAACACTTCATGTGGAATTGGTGGTTTTCTTGATTGGTATGCTTTTATGATCGATGCATATTGGCCAGTTTTTCATCAGCCGTTTCTTAATCATACTCACTTTCGAAAAGAATCTTGCACGGAAGCTTTTGAGCATTCTGGGCAGATCAAAGTTAGTGTATGTTTTGGCAAATGTTGTTCTTGGGAAACTTGGGTGTATGTCAAATAAATACATATATATCAGTTGTTTATAGAAAGGCCCTTGTTTTCCTTGTGTTGGCATTTTTTTATTACAGATTATCATAGGAGATAGTCTGACAGTTTCTGTTAAGATTAACTCTTATAAATATACTGAGCCAACAACCAACTTTGTTGGCTCAGTTGTAGATTAATGTTTTGTTTTTAGCATTTTTATTGTTCTCCCCTGTAATGTTTCTCTTTATTATTGTAATAGGACTTTCCTTGGTGGATGAATTGTTGGCTATAAATTTTAGTCTACTATGATGTGATGTTTGTATGGTAGTTTGCCAATATCACTAGAATCGTCGTCACATTTTGTTAGCAGTTGGTGTAGGTCTGTCTCTATATTTGTTTTTTATTACTATATTTACTTTCTTTGCTTCATCTGCATGACAAACTGGAGTTTAGTTTTCTTGTGACAATGAATGTTATTATATTTGAATTTGTATATGTTAGCTTCTTTTATTCATATTGTTTACTGCTTTCTTTTGTTGTTTTGAAACCTTAGAAATAATTGTCAGTCAACAATTAGCATACACGGCAATAGTGCATTATAGTTAACAAGGAAACCCAGAGTAAAAAAATAACTGTTACCAGAAGCAATAAAAGTTATTTTTCTACCTAACTGCATATACAGGGTGACTAAAAAAAAAAACGGGCCCCGTGTACACTTTATGTGATATCTCCTTTATTTATTCACCAATTGCCCTTATTTTACAGAACATGGCAGAATCAACGACCGTGAGTACACCAAGACTTCAGTAGGAGCTGGGACAAAGAATACACTGTGTTAAATTTTACTACAAGACAGGCTCGTTTAAGAAAACCCAGGACAGTTTCATGCATCAGTTCGGATGTGAAAAGGCTCCACCCAAAAGCAGAATTCAGAACTGTGTGGACCACTTCGAGAAGTATGGGACCGTGGAGAACTTCAACGCTGCCAGTGAGAACCGTCCAAGCCACTCGGCACGTCCCAAGAAGCGGACAGCCGAGCTGGTCGAAAGTGTGAGAGAGTCTCTCCAGGTCCGAAACGCTCTGTGAGTAAGCAAAGTCAGTCCCTCGGTATCTCCCGTGAGACTTGCAGGAGAGTGCTGGTGAACAATATCAGGGCTTACCCATACAGAATACAGACGCTGCAGACCCTTACAGCCTCAGACAAGAAGCAGAGGAGCGCTATGGCAGTCAAGATGCTCGATAAGATCGAGAAGACACCAGGTTTCCTTAACCTCCTTTGGACCTCAGATGAAGCCCACTTCTATCTTGACGGAAAGGCGAACTACAAGACAAATGTCTTCTGGGGGTCCTCCAGACCCAATGAAGTAGCCACCAAGCCCCTGCACTCTCCTAATTGCACGGTGTGGGCTGCAATCTCGGTCAGAGTATCATAGGACCAATCTTCATCGAAGAATCTGGCGCAGCAGTGACGGTCACCAAGGAGCGGTATGTGGAGGTCCTCAAAACCTTCAAGAGTGAGCTCCAGACCCTCTACCCGTCGCTCATGAGCAAGTTCTGGTTCCAGCAAGACGGAGCAAGTTCTCACCCCTCAAACCTGTCCTGAGATTGGCTGAAAGAGAACTTCGAAGGCCGAGTGATCAGTCTCAAGACTAATTTTGAGTGGCCACCCAATAGCCCGGACCTAAGCCCCCCAGATTATTTCCTTTGGGGCTATCTTAAGGACAGAATGTACGCAAGGAAACCCAGAACCATCACGGAACTCAAGGAAGCCATCAGGGAGGAGTCATTCCCAATTCAGTCTGTAAGAACGTCATGGACAACTTCGTTCTGCGCCTCAAGAAATGCACGGAGCTAATAGGAGTCCATCTAGAACACATGCTGTAGAACGGAGAAAAAAAGGCCAAATACCCTAGTGTTTTGATATGATGTTGTGAATATAATAAATTAGTTATACCCCAAAATTCATTTCATTCGGACGAAACACTAAGAAACAGGGCCTAATTAGATTTGGGGCCCGTTTTTTGGGGGGTCACCCTGTATTTGTGTTTTTTACAGTCTTTGAAAGAGTTTGTTTTTTACAATTCAAGAATTTGTTCAAATCGACTATCAGTAGAGTCAGAATTTTATAGAATCATGCCACGTCACCTAAGTATGTATACTTTGAAAACATGCGTACATGCGATTTTAAATATTTTGGCGTGTAATTCGATGGTCGGTTGTTTTACCAGATTGTGGTGTTCATGCTTCAGGCATTATTAAATGGCTTGGGCCTGTTGATAGAATTGCTCTGGTCTCTGCAATGAGATGAGGGAGTATGAACGCTTCTAGTGTGTGGTTTACTAAGCTGTAGTTAGTTGGTCTTGTGCGATCTTGGGTGCTGGATCATTTCTCAGGAATTTTCTATTCCGTTGGTTTATACTACCATCTGGAGAGTACTATGTATGATCTTGGTGCAGTAGCAGAATGTCGGATTGTTGCAGATTCTTATAGCTTTGTTTTTTTCATACTGCATATAGACCTTTTTATCATCGTGTAATGGTGGATTCTTTCGACTTTTCAGTTTATCATAGCATTTCCTTGATATGTCCTTATACGGCTGGATTGCCAGTCTGGTTTGTTCATCACCAAGCTGCTGTTTTGATACGAGCGATGTATGTATCCGTCTTCCATTGAGCATTTCTGTTACATGACAGTGGTGTCGGTCTATACAACATCATTGCTAAGTAACCGGCATGTCAAGTTTCCCATGTCTGTAGCAGTATTCTTTTGCACACTCTTAGCATCCTCTCAGCTAAGCCGTTAGACTGTGGGTAATGTGGTGAGGAGGTTTTATGCAAAAAAAGCATACTTTATAGAGAAGTCTTCAAATTCTCTATTTGGAAATTGCGGATGTAGAGGATTTCTGGTATGCCTCTTTCCTCGAATATTGCCTTCATATTTTTTATAATGGCTGCCGATGAGGTAGAGTGGAGGCGTCAGATGAGTGAAGTTTGGCTATATTGGTCTGCCACCAGCAAGTATTCATTTACTACCATTGTAAACATATCAGCGTTGACATAATGCCAAGGGCAGACAGTAGTTTTGTGTTGTTGCATAGATTCAGCTGGAATACTTGTTTGATACTTTTGGCAAGTGAGATAATTTGCGATAACGTCTTCGATATCCCTATTTATCCCCGCCCAGTATATTACTAGCCATGCTCTTAATTTCTACTCCTTGGTGTGATGTATAAAGTTCTTTTTATATGCCTTTCTGCAGAGATGTCAATATTATGATTTTGTTACTCTTTAGCAGAATACCGTCTTGAACTCCTATTTCATCTCTGAAGTTCCAAAAAGGTTTGAGACAGCTTGTGCAGCTGGATAAATCAGCTGGCCAGTCAGTCATCACTATGTTTGTGAGTTCTTTTAGGACTAGGTCATTTAATGTGACCACCCTGATATTCTCTATCCTCGTCGGTGAGAAATTAAGGTATGTCTCAATGTTGTGTACCTTGAAATCAATTCTTTCAATGTGTTAGCTAGATCTTAGAGATACTCGCAATAGACAGTCTGCGATTGGAATTGCTTTTCCTTGCGTGTATTTAAGAGTGAAGTCGTATTCTTTTCAGCAACATTCTTGCAAGTCTTGAGAGCTTGTGCTATGTTATTCAATGCTATGGACTCTAAAAGTCTGTGATCTGTTTGTATCACTACCTTGTAAGTCAATGCATAATGGTGAAATCTTTCCCGAAATCTTTCCCAAAGACAATTGCCAGCATGTCACTCTATATTTGAATATCGAGTTTTTGTAGACCCGATAGTGTCTTGCTTGCAAAAGTGAGGCATCTCATTTTGAAGATCTGCAACGATACCTGCAGCTGATGCGCCAACTTGAATCACGATCGGCACCTGAGTACAGTTGTTCTCCAAATCTCTTCTTTGACTTCTTCAAATGCCGTCTGTTGTTGAGATGACCATGTGAAGTGATTATTTTTGGATAACATGTCGCGAAGAGGTGTAGTTAAGGTTGCAAAGCATGGCGTAAATTTATTCAAAGAATTAACCAGTCTCAGAAAGCTGGCTAATTGCTTTGCGTCTTCAGGGGATTGCCTCTACTTTTTTAGGGTCAGGCTTGATACCATCCTTTGAGATGATGTGAACGAAGTAAGGTATTTCAGATGAATTCACCACAAACTTCTCAGGGTTGAATCTGCAGTTTCTTTCCTTTGCTCTGAGTTGTAGCTTTCTCAGTGCTTCGTCATGATCACTACCATCTTCTGTGAAACCCCATCGTCACATATGGAAACAAAATTGTTTTATGTCGTTAAAGTGTTCTGCCATAGCTCACTAAAATTAATCCTGGGGCTCACTTTATTTCCATGGGAAACCTGTTGAACATGTACTGTTCAAAGGGGTTTATGAATGTTGTAAGCTTTCTAGACTCCTTATCTAAGTTCAAATGCCAGTATCCTTACTTAATGTCAACAATTGTAAACCATCTCACACCATGTAGTAAAGATATAATGTCTTCAAATATTGTGGTGACAAAATGTGGTCTAAGAACCGCTTTGTTTAGGTCTCTAGGGTCTATGCATAGTCTAATTGAACAATTAGACTTAGTCCACACATACAAATGAATTGACCCATGGTGTGGGTTCTGTCGCTGGAGATATGATGCCTTGGTTTTCCAGGGAGTTCAGCTCTGCTTATAATTTTTCTTTAAGAGCTATTGGTATTTGTTGAGGCAGGTGCACGACTAGCGGTATTGTCAGATCTCACCAGGCAAACAACCAATGGAATCAAATATGTCGGGGAATTCCTAAATAATGTTGCCCTTGTTTGAAGATCTCTTTTCAGACTCGATCTTGGTACTGAAATTGGTTTCTTCTCATGAAGAGGTCTTGATCTTTGCTTAGGGTTTGTCTGTACTAAAGGTGCATCTGTGGCGGGAGTGACAGAATCTATTGATAAGTTTAAGGTTAGTAGACCAAACTCTTGTGATGTTTGGAGCTCTAGCAATATTGGTCCCTCGGAATTTACAACATAGAATGTTGCACCCACAAATGTGTCACGGGACCTTACCCCTTGCCCACATGTCTCTTCTTGTTCAATTGTTGCTCCTTCGAAAGCGAATAGTCACACATCAGTCTTTTTAAGAGACACCTCATTTAGTTTTTAAAGGTACGTGTAAGAATGAGAATATGTTATCCCCAATCTTATATTTAACTCACGAAATGAAATAAAGAAACCTTTTTACAAAAACAACGAAAGGGGTTTATTCAGAGGAAAGGTTACCTATACCGTTTGGTATAGTTGAAAGAAATTTGGACAGTGTCCGAGAGAAGAAGAGGAGAATAAGTTCTTAAGGTGAAGATAGTAGGTGCTGCGAGCAAAGAAGAAGGAGGGAGGTTAGGGTTTCCTCATTGTTTGCCGGAGTTTATCTGAGGCGATCCTTCTTGACTGGTGCCAGGGTACCGTCTGATAATCGTCTGCAATATCCTAAGGGACCTCAAGGGAACAGATGATATCAATGCGCCTTGTGAGCTGATTGGCAAAAGCAGCTCACAGGGACACTGGTACGCATTACAAAGTAAATTTAATTTTTGACTACTATATCACCCCTGCTTAGGCTGAAAGCCGACAGGAAGAAAATGAAAGTGTAGCAGTGGGAAAGAACAAAAATACAAAATACAAAATTTGTCAATTCAGAATTTTGTATAAAGTTTTTTTGTTTTACAGGAAAAAGGTTTATGCCTTTTCTGAAAAAAGTATTTTTGAAAAATTGTTTTTTATGCTTTTCTGCAAAAGTATTTTTAGGAAAAATGTTTGTATTTTTGTGAAAAATATCTTTTTGGAAAAAAATTTGTCTTCTCTATGAAAAGTATTGATAAAAATTTGTTTTTTCTTTGAAAAGTAGTTTTTTGAAAAATGTTTATTTTCTTTGTTAAAAGTATTTATTGAAAAATGTTTATCTTTTCTATGAAAAGTAGTTTTTTGAAAAATGTGTATCTATTCTGTGAAAAGCAGTTTTCTTGGAGAAGCAGTAATTGTATAATAGAGTACAAGGACTCAAAAAACTAATTGTATATAGTCTTACACAATTTTTGCCCAATGTACTGAACGACCACTACGTGTGGTGGTGAGATAATTCTTTAGGGTTTCCAACAGTACAGGTGTAGTTACAGCGGTTTGATGCACACTAGGGGGAATATGGTGTTTCTGTGTTTAAAAAGGCTCTTTTCACCCTGTCAATGGATACAGTGTCTTTTTTGCCACCAATGTCAAGGGTGAAAAGTTTGTCAGTGCATGAAAGCACACAATAAGGACCACTATAAGGAGGAGTAAGAGGGTCTTTCACAGAGTCTTTTCTAAAAATAATATGAGTCCATGACAAAATGTCTTTCGGGACCGAAGATTTAATGGTCTGTTGCCTAGGGTGCATAGGTGGGAGCTCATTAAAGTAAGCTCGCAGTCTGTTTATGTACAGAACTGTATCTTTTGCCGTTAAATCTATCGGGATCAGCATCTGACATGGCGACGATAGAGGTAGTCCATAAACAAGTTTGGCTTGAGAGTATCTAAGGTCCTCTTTGATCGCAGTACGACAACCAAGAAGGGCAATAGGTACATACTCGCTCCTATTTGAGCTCCCTTAGGATATTCCAGATGATAATTAGACGGTACCCTGGCACCAGCCAAGAAGGATCGCCTCAACCTCTCTCCTGCCTCTTTGTTTACTGGACGCTCACGGCGCCTGCTATCTTCACCTGAAGATATTTGAACTAAGAACTTATTTTCTTCTTCTTTCGGACACTGTCCTAAGTTTCTTCCACCTATACCAAACGGTATAGGCTACACCTTATATACGAATAAACCCCTTTCGTTGTTGTTGTAAAAAGGTTTCGTTAATTCATTTCGTGTGTTAAATATAAGATAGGGGATAACAAATCCTCTATTCTTACAGAGGTATTTGGTAAGTCGTCATAACGAATTAATAAAAAAGTATGGGTGAAATTCGTTTTACCTTGTGGCGATCGTTTTTTTTTTTTTTTTTTTTTATCCAAGCCTGGTAAAATATCACTGTGTACCATGATTTCTATTATTTTAAGGTCTGTGTTATTAATCCCGTAATTCTGACACAGTGGCGTGCAGAGGACTGGTGATGCTTGGGGTCAACTCCTTGATTGGATGCTACTAAAGTTTTGTGTATAAATCCTCGTACTGAGAAATATCATGAGAAATAGAGTTACAATTTTTGGTCATTTTATTAATTTTTGATAGTGGCAAACCAAAATAGCTTGATAACCAAAATATTTCGAATGTATAAACACAGATGAAACAATAAATGCTTTATTTGATTTAAACATATAAACAAAAATTATTAAGTTCTTTTTCCCAAATAACAACTCCTGTCAGAAAACACTTGAACCACTTCACTTTTTAAATCAGCCGTGAGAAATTCATTTCAAACAACTATTAATACCAGGTTGATCAGTCTCTCCTGTGACATAAAAGACCGTTTTTATTAAATTATTTTTTGAAAATGACCGTTCATAACTTGCGACTGAATATGCGATCGTAAGCAGTAATCTGTATGAAACACACAGCGTCAGAAAGACATCCATCCCACACTGCAGTAAAGACTCCTGGGTATTGTTAGGATCGAGGGTCGTGTCCCCCCGATTATAAACGTGTTCAGTAAATCAAGCAATTGTTGCATGCAAAGACAGAGTAATAATTAATAAACTAAAATGAAGTAGTTCAAATAACGTTTATTGAACGTGTGTGTACGTGGAATGATGAAGTGTGTGATGTATGCATGTGTGTCGATGGAAAAACAGTTCTTGAAAAAGGTATAAGAAGAAATGAATCCGGCGTGAGGAAAGTCTTTGAAAGCCGTACACAAAGAAAATGAGTTGAGAACTCTTACCGTTGTTTGACCATGTGCTGACGGAAGAAACGTGTGTTGGTAGTTGTTATGCCTAGACCAGTTCAGGAGAAAAGCGTGATGCGAAACGCTAGTGTATTAGCGTCGTTCTACCGAGGCCAATTGACCAGGAGAGAAGAGTGAAACGGGACGCTAGTGTCGGCGTCGTTCTGTCGAGGCCAATTGAGTAGGAAAAAGCGAGTGAAATGGAGCGCTGGTGCCAGCGTTGTTCTGCCGAGGCTGGTTGGTGAAGAAGCGGGAGAAATTCCGTTTGCACCTGGTTTTATAGTCCGAAGGGCAGATAACTCTGGTGTCGCTTTACAGCGCCACCTGTCGGTGAAAAAGCGACACCTAACGGCCAACTGGTGTAGTTATGTTTTGAAAGGAGGAGGTAACTGCTACAGTATCTTTAGGATTAGGAGGAACTCTATTCCGTCCGGCTCGAAGCAGCATCACAAAATCAATAATTTCATAATATAACTGAATAATTGGCACATCATTACCATAAAAATTTGCGAAGTCAGAACATGCTTTCTTTAGTTTCTCTCTTTCTTGTTCATCATCAAGTACTACCGAATTCAAATTCAGAAGAAATAAAAATCAACCATTGAGTCCTTGGAGACGGACACTGCGATCTTTAATTTATGTTTTTAATCGATTAACAACTTCTACCATTACTCTATTTATTTCTTCTTGTGCCATCATTCCATTATCTCTTGTTGACCTCCGGACATTATTCTTCTTTTCGTTGTTCGTGCAACTGGTATTTCCCAATTTTCAGAATAGTCATTAGCCAAATATATTGTGTTGTGGATAATTTCGTCATTCTTTGAATTTAAGATATGAATAAATCCTTCCAAGTCACAAGAAGCTTCATGGAACTCCAATTTCGGATTCTATAAACATTTCGACTGATAAAAAAACTTGGTACCAAAATTTTATAAAGCTATAAATTGGAACTGTTGAACAAAGTTCAGTAGTGATCCTGCATTAGATTTGGTTTCCCTTCAAAATTATCCTTCCAAAATCCTTGCTAAAATCTTGTAATAACATTGTCACGCTCATTGTGGATTACTTGCACAGCATCATGATGGGAACTCCATCTTGTGTCACACTGTCTTTTCACAGTTCGAGTGACAAATGATTTTAACACTTCCCAACGCGAAGTAGATGAAGAAAAATAGTAAAGAGTTTTTCTAGAGTGCCAAAAAATGTAACAACAACAACAACAACAACAATAACAGGTGTCACCTCACTTTAATGGACACATACCAAATTATTTTTTTCTTGAACACCTCCTCTTATTCCAGCCATAACTGCTGCATTATCATATGCTTGGCCACAACAGTCGTTTATGGAAATTTTGTATTCCAATTTTTCCAAAATTTGATGGACCAGGCTGACTGCATCTTTCTTGTCAACTTGTAAAAATCCCAGAAATGTCTCCTTTATTTCTACTTTTCTGCTTTCATTAATATGAACATTACGCAGAAGTTAGAAACCTGATCTTCATGGGCAATATCTGGAGTTGAATCCAGCATTATACTAAAATATTTTGCGTCCTTAATTTCGGAAATTATATTTTTCTCGACTGTTTCACCAAGAAGATTTATTATTTCGTTTTGAATTCTGTTGGACAAGTAGGTAATACTTTTTGGTTTATCTTTCCCTGTCTGTAAGTGCTGTGCTAAGATTACATCATTTTTTAGACAAAAGTTTGCTTGTTGCTAGAAAGTTTCCTACATTTTCATTGACTGTTTCCTCTGGCTCAGATAAACTAGATATTCTATCTCGATGTCAACAATAGGCCAGATTCTGTTTCACGACCTCGATAATCCATTCAGTTGTAGCTTTCCATTTTTTTCTTTTCAGCAAAATTTGTCTGTTGAAGTTCAACATCTATTGTAGTTGAATGATGGAGTCAAACTACAAGGTTCAGATATTCCTTCATGTGAGCCCTATGAGAATGGCTTTTGTCATGATCAGGTATTCGTAGATTTAATTTTCTCCAAGTGGAGAAACAGGCTTTTTTTTAAGTTTGACATAAATGACAACTGCTCCTTTAAAAAAACAAAAACGAAACAGTAGCATGCTTTCGGTTATGGGGAGTATAACAAACATTTCTTTTCCACAGTTTTTCCGTTTGTGGAAACTTTATAAAACCAATGTATAGAAAAGGATCTCTCAGCCAATGGACCACTTTTATTCTGATATCTTCCAAGGCCATATTGTACCATTGTTATCTTCAAATGTTCGGGAATTGGGCTTTTCAAATAACCAAAATCATTTCTTTGCAAAAATATGCTAAAATCTTCTTTGCTTATAAATATAAAGACAAAATATTAACAAATTTAAGTAAAATATTTGTAAGAAATGTATAGCAGTATAGCTTCACACATATTAAACAGCTCTTCATAACCTTGCTACCAACTACTTACGCCGTGGCAGAAAACCGTTGGGGAGGGAGGCTTCCTTAGTCCTAATCGACAACCTTCCTAAAGTGGAATCTTGAACAAAATATCCGGTTTGCAAACCTACAATTGCTTAAGGAGTAGATAGGTTCTGCCTGGTGCCAAGGATGAGACTGGAAAAATTAAATAAAACCAAAAAAACGGAAGAAAAGAAAAATCTAAATTTCAGTTCCAAAAATAACGGAAGCTATAATCAGCAAGGGCAGAGCTCAATGGATCCCTTGCTAAACCCCACAATACAGCAGTCGGTCCGGATGATATATTTGACTAATTTCTAAAACAATCTCCACATGTATCCTCCAAATACATTGTAGAGATCTATAACGAAATATGGATTAACGGAAAAATTCAAAATCTCTTGAGGCAAGCAACAGTAATGGCCATACCCAAGCTAGGAAAAGACACCAATAATCCTTCAAACCATAGACCGATAGCATTAACGAGTTGTCTCTGTTATGGAATAAATGATAGGTGGCAAGTTTACATGACACCTGGAGTCAAACAATTTGATATAGGAGCTACAGTCTGGTTTCAGGGAAAAAGGTATTACTGACCATTTGATCAGATTGGAGACATTTATTAAAGAAGTTTTCATTAAAAAGGAGCACCTGGGTGCAATCTTTTTTATCTTAAGGCTTACGACACTATCTAGAAGTATTATTTAATGAAAGACTTTCAGGATTTCAGATTAACAGGTAGAATGACCCTTTTTATACAACATTTCTTAGAAAACAAAAAGTTTTAAAGTGAGAGTCGGTACTGCACTTTTTGAATTGAGAGTAGAATTTACACTCTGACGTGAAAGAACAGGAAAACGGAGTACCTCAAGAAAGTATTCTAGCAGTAACACTCTTTAATGTAAAGATAAGTTACATTGCTAAAAACTTTGACATTTCAGTGAATGGATAACTGTACGTAGATGACTTGTTAATTTGCTGCCGAGTAAAACATATAGATGTGGTAGAACTAGCCTTAAAGAAGATCAGCAGATTGCCTGTAGAAAACGGTTTCAGATTATCTGAAACAAAGACAGTGTGTGTCCATTAGTGCAATCTGCACAAAATGCATAATGATCCATGCCTGAAACTGAAAGGAAAAGAGATACAAATGGCACACGAATATAAGTTCCTTGGCATTATCTTTAATAAAAAAAAAATTGTCTTTTATTCGTTATATAAGGTATCTCCGACAAAAATGCAACAAAGTAACCAACCAACTCTTGTATCTCGCACTGATTCAGAAGCTGATAAGAAATCCTTACTCAAGCTGTGTCGAACAATTGTGAGATAAAAACTTGATTATGGAAGTTTCATCTATGGTGCAGCAAGACTTGAAACCATTGGAAACTATTCATCACCAGGGACTGAGACTCGAATTGTGGGCTTTTGCATGTCTTCAGAAGAAGAGGAAAATTGGCAGTTCAATATGTGACAAAGTTGTCATAGATGTTCACTTAATCCTGCCCATTGCTGCATCTTTACTACACTATATAAATCTCTGTTTAAGAGAAAAATCAGCGCCATTTGCAACACTCCACCCTGGGAATTAAAACAACCATCTTGTATCTTTGATTTGATAATACAACCAACCCAATTATAATTTGGGATGAATTTGAAAACATACACAACCATCATGGATCTAAACAATGAGACAGTCGGATGTGCTGCTATCATGAGACAAAAATGCAGTATAGACTACGTGACAACGCATCAGTTTTTAGTGCAGCAGCTGCAGCCATATATTTAGCTCTAAAAATAATAGAAGATAGCAGGACTGATAAATTCATCATCTTATCGACTTCCAATCGATGTTCACAGCACTTAAGAACAAAAATATGAATTACCTCTTAATCACAAAAACCTTAAACAAGACACCTCTATCGATAACAAGAAGCAGAGGAAAATGAAGTTATTCTGGATACCGAGTCATATCGGCATTCGTGGAAATGAAAAAGCAGATAGAGCAGCAACAAAGTCGCAGAACATGATACCTTCCAATACTAAGATTCCATACACTGATCCTCGACCATCTATAAGCAGGATAGTCAAATGAAAATATGGCAAGAATCTTGGAATGAATGCCAAAGTAATAAATTACACAAGATCTGGCTAACCATTGATAGGTGACACCTAAGCTACAGAAAGGCAAGAAGGGAAGAGGTTGTAGTAGCCAGACACCGTATAGGGCATACACAGATTACTCAAAACATTTATTGGAAGATGAAGAGTATCCAATGTGTATATCATGTGAAGAATCTTATACAGTCAAACATATATTAATAAACTGTTAGTATATGCAACAAAACCGAATGAAATGCTGCATCTCAAAAAATCTAAAGGGCCATTTTAAAGACAAAGATGTTTGACCCTTCAGAAAAATTAAATTTTAATTTGTTTTCAAAAATAATAATAATATATAATTTTCCTACCTTAGAATTACATTTGACAAATTTATTAGGCATTAAATAACTCATATAGTTGATATGCCGTAAAACAAACCAACCCATTCATATTTCATAGTACTCTCGGAATAAAAACGAAATCTTTTGTAACATCAGTGTTTCCGATTTGTTGAGGTGTATTTCTCAAACGTCGTGGGTACTAATTCATTTGGATCAGAAAGTTGCATGTTTTATTGTTTTTTTTATGTCCGGGTTTCCAATTTGTTGGTATTAGAAGGTCGTATTTTTGTTTAGCACGTTCGGGTTGCCAATATTTAGAGTTTGCTTCTCAGAGACAGTCATTCTGTGATAGCCGTGATTTATCTGTATGCATCAGACTGGGCTTGCTTGAGACAAAAAAGAAAATAGGGTGATCAGAGTTCCTGGAAAAAAGACAAACAGCTCTACAATTTATATTAACTTTATATAACGGTTCCATCAATAAAGGGACACAAGAATACAAGACAGGCTGATTCGGCCGGCATATATTACTATTAACTTATATTACTATTAACTTATATTACTATTAACTTATATTACTATTAACTTATATTACTATAAGAATAGAATTGAGTCCAGCTCTTTTGGTCTCGGTTTTTAGTCTCGGCTTTAATCGGTCATGACAAGAGGTAAGCGAGGAAATGTGACGTCTTGGCATCTTGTTCATATTGGCGTCAAATTATATGGGGTAAAATGGGAAAAGGTGCACCTATGCAGTGAGGCTCTAATCGCCTGTGTATCACTACGCGAGTTTGGACATGCCTGTGTTAGCCAATTGAACCATGTGCCAATCACTAAAGATAGAGATTACATATTAGTACAAAAGAATATAAATTTTAATAATGTAACCGCTAAAAACGTTTTATTAAAAAAAAACTAAATAAAGAAGAAAAATGAGATTCTACTTATGTAGGCGATTATGTGTGAACTCCTTGTGAATTAAAAAAAAACAAGCAATTAATTTAGAATTTAGAGTAGGGATCAGATTCGTATATAAATTTAACATTAAAATGATCACCCACTTTCCGACCACATAGCGGTTGAATGACATGTAACTATTTTAGTTAAATCTTAAATGAAACCATGTTCTTGTTTGTCTGTTTATTTAGGGGTTGGGGTCAACCGGATGTAGGGCTTTTACTATTTTTTTTTTGGGGGGGGGAGGTTGTTGTTGCTAAAAGGAATGATGATTAATTATTATAAGAGCGTTTTAGGGTTTTACAACCAGAATTTAGAGGTAGTAGTAGGGTTACGGATTTTATTTTTAGTAGGTTAAGGAAGGGTTTCTTTTTTCGCAAAGTTTTTTTTCTCAGGATATTTCTTGGACAGAAAGAAAACTCACAATTTAACAAAACAAAATCTGATTATATATCCTTAAAACGTATCTGGTTAGACAATTTTATATTTACGTTAAATTTATATGCGAGAACGATCCCCATAACGTATCTAAATTCTAAAACATTTTTTTTATAATATTTTCAGAGTGTTCACACATGATCGCCTAAAAAAGTAGAATGTTTTTTGGGGGGCGGGGTGTAGCTGAGGGTCTTCATCTACAAATTTACACGGACATTTTTTGCACGTCCAGACTATAGTGGGCATATACAAAATAAAATTAAATAAAAAGAACAGTGGCATGCAGAGTTCTGGTGATGCCCAAAGCCAACTCAAAGAGTAAAGTATAAGTCCTAGTACTGAGAAATATTATGAGAATAGAAGATAGTTTAAATATGAGTGGATGCTCCCCCAATTTGGGTGTCCAAGACCACCACTCCGTCGCTCCCTTATCTGCAGGCCACTGAAAAAAAAGCACCCACTTTTCTTTTAAACACGAATGGAACTAAACATAAAATGATCAATTTTAATCTTAACGGTAAACGGTAAAACGATTATTTCCTTTGCGTTTTGGCTAGGAACAAAGTATAGTATCTGTTCTGATACACTTCTTCATCTTTTCTGAACTCGGTCAGTGAAAGAGAAATCCTTTTAGAATAAGGCAATTTTTATTTTTGTCTCAATCCAGAGTGTCTTTTTTGTGGGAGCTAGATTCCCCACATTAAAAACCGAGCGTGTGTTTAACTCTGCCCTCGTGGTGAGGCAAGTAAATAAGGACTAAACATTACAAACATGATTCATATATTTCGTGCGGAAAACGGGACAAAATCTCATGATACACCGTGTAGACAATTTAGTTGTCACTCTTAGCAAGTGAGAGAATTTGGTAAACCACGGTCACATCAGAAGACTTTTTAAAGCAGGTAAGTTTTTCTTAGTTAAGTGAAGTTGCTAGACCCAAGTTGAAGGAATAGTGATTTTTACGCAATTTTCTTTCGAAGCTAGTTGTCCTATTCGTATTTTATTATTAAGGTTGACAACCGTTTTTATTTTTAGAAGATCTATGAAGTTGTTAAGATGCGACCACTGGTCGGTGTATTATTGTGAGTGACTCGACACTTTTCGACAGGCAGAGTCATTTAACAAATTCCCCCGTCACTTCAGCATTCAAACATTTTGGAAGACGCTACAAGAGACGGTACGTAATATGGACACATATACTACACTTTGATGGGAGAAGCCGATAGATCTATAAAGTTTATTACTATTTAGGCATACCAGAATATAACTCGATTATCCTGACTTCCTGATTAGAAATAACATTGAGAAAGACGATGAAAGCTTGCAATCAGTCACCTGTGTACTGTAGGTCAAGAAATAACAAAAATAAGAATACGTTTTGTCATTGCTAATTTAGAATTGTATATTAATTGTAATTTTTTAAACAAATAGTTTATAATTTTTTTTAGAAAAATAAATAATCAAATATGTGTTTTGTATTTTTATATAATATATAATTTATATAATAAGATCTGTGTTTTGTTGTTGAAAATAATTGTTTAAAAAAATAGTGGCTATTGTTTTTACAAAATATAAATATATAGGTTTTTCTTTCTAAATATATTGAAACTAGCAAATATATGCTCCCTCTAGTCGCATATTTTTGCTAGGCTTGGAGTATTATATCATTGTAACAGAACTACATACAATACGTAGTTAAAACAACAACAAAAAAATGCTTGGGACTATTAAGATAATAAGCATATTATTGTCATAAATTAAGATAATAAGCATATTATTGTCATAAATTAAGATAATAAGCATATTATTGTCATAAATTAAGATAATAAGCATATTATTGTCATAAATTAAGATAATAAGCATATTATTGTCATAAATTAAGATAATAAGCATATTATTGTCATAAATTAAGATAATAAGCATATTATTGTCATAAATTAAGATAATAAGCATATTATTGTCATAAATTAAAATAATAAGCATATTATTGTCATAAATTAAGATAATAAGCATATTATTGTCATAAATTAAGATAATAAGCATATTATTGTCATAAATTAAAATAATAAGCATATTATTGTCATAAATAAAAGTACCTTATTTATGGATGTCACGCGCGAATGCAGGCCTCACAATGTTTTTATAAATAAAGTAAAGTAAAACCTATTTCCTTTGTATAAATGTGAAAATAAATGCAAACTTCACAATTTTTTTATAAATTAAATTAAGTCAAACGTATTTCCTTTTTATAGATGTCAAGCACGAAATACAGTCATAAGAAATTACAACATGGCCACCAGCGATTAAGGCATTGCATTAAAGTTCGATTTTCAAGTCTTTAAAACATAAATTATTATTTTATTTCGGTATAAAAAAATTCAATTTAAAATTAATTAATAAATTCCATCAAAAATGTGTGCGAAAATCAAACGAAATAAGAGATATCTTCAAATAATCCCTATAGTACAATTGAACATCGAACGGAAATGTCTTTCGTCCCTTCAGTTTTTAATTTTAACTATTTAGTAATTTGAACATTTTTTTTTAGTTTTAAATATAAAGGAGGATGTAATACATCGTTTTTTTTTCATAAACTCTTTTTAATAAAGTGTATTAATAATTATAATAATATTACTATTTCAGACGGACGGACCAAATCCCTATTAAATTAAAGATTTTTTTATATAAAATTTTTAAAAATACATATATTATATGATATGTATTTTAAAAAATTTTATATAAAAAAATTATTTAAGTTTTTTATGTTGGTTTAACGTACTTAAAAGCATTTAAAATTATAATAACGTATCGAATGAATTATATTGGCGAAGAAAATATTTTAGATACATCCTCTAAGGCCTCCATCCCTTCTGACACATTTGGTTATTTACAATTAGGCCATGTTGCAATGTTTTTAACTTTCCATCAGTTTCCTAAAGTAATAACTGTAATGAAATATTAAGAAAACACAGTTCAGCTGCGACTAGTACCCAGGGCTTTACGCGCTCCACTACTTTTAGAGCTGCTCCCGCTCCTGCTCCAACGCCCAAAATTGGAGCTGGCTCCTCTCACGCTCCATATTTTCAAAAAGCCGCTCCAGCTCAAACTACTATAAAAAGGAGCGGCTGTTTTTCAGCGCTCCATAATAAAAATGTACCTTCTTTCATGAATGGTCTATTCTGTCAATGAGTGGTCGAAGGATCTCGTCAATATGGGTGGGGATGTCACTTTAAGTGTAAACCGTAAGATAATATTTGCCAAAATCTCGCTAATATTTTTAGATGTGCTAAGGGTTATAGGAGAACATGCCAGACGAAGCATAGGATTATACATAAATTTTCGTTTCCTGGGGTATAAAATAGAAATAGAAAAATCCCTTAAGAATTTTAAAACAATTTTAATTTTCTTACATCCTATTTTTTCAGGGGAGGAAAATTTGACCTGATATTTTTTCTATTTACTTAGATTTGTTTTAAGTAAATAAAGTTTTACTTTTACACATTATTAATGATTCTTTTCTTTTTAAAGAAAACATTTTGAGAGAGGAGAGACAGCCAGGGCAACATTAATCGTCGTGTTGTTTAATATTTGTTTCTTTTACGAACATAACTATATTGTATAATGTATATTATTATTTACCACAGAGAAACGTGCAAGTACTTTCAAACAAATCGATTTATCCATTATTTTCAATAGTTTTTGTGCAAAAAAAACAATGAAGTTTATTTTTTAAAAATTGAATAAAAAATTTTTTTTCATAAGGTGGTAAAAAATATCAATAAATTGTCAATAAACAATTCAGAGATAAATTTAATGTCTTAAAATTTCATACAAAATGTCTGGCCTAAACCTGGGGAGTTGAAAAAATATCAGGTCAAGAATATTTTAAAATGTTAAGTTAATCTTGTAATGAATGTAGAATGTTATTTTCACATAACTAGAAAAATGAATGTTATTTTTTTTATTTACATGAAGGAGGACTTTAAAGAATACTATTTGAAAAGTTTATATTTAAAGAAGTAAATATTTATAATATAAAACTTTAATCCTAATGAGATTATTTAAAATTAGTTAAACATTATTTCCTACGCTATCTTGTCCTGAAGTGGTTGATCATTTTACGTTAAATTTGTATAGGAAAGTGATCCCCCATACTAAAGTCTAAAATATTGTTGTTTTTTTTATTCCTTTTTTGCAGATATTTTCCCAGGCTGTTTACATGTAATCGGCTAAAAAATGTAGAATCTCATTTTTATTTTTCGCTAAAATTAAAATACGATCGATTAAACTAAATGATCCGGTAATACCAAGTTTTCTTATTAAAAACAATGTAAGAACAAATAAAAGAAATGCAATTTTTTAGAAAGTCTCGGTTTTATCGTAAAGAAGAACACATCAGAATATAATATTAATTTATAAAAAAATCAGTTGAAAATATGTTACAGCCTCGAAAGTATAAACTTTACCAATATACAGATAGGCATTTGAAAGATGTTCATAGATGTATTGTAAAATTTTAGTTAACTTACAGTTTCGGGGCGAAAAAATATTTTCGTTAGTGTAGCACAGCAGACAAAAACACAGTTCTATTTTCAAGAGTTATAGCAATATGTGGTATTATTTCGTTGGGGTTGGGAATAATATATAAGTGGTAAATGAATTGTCTGTAAATTAAAAGAAAAATTGGCTTATTTATTCAATCAGCAATAAGCATCCTTGCCATAAATACAAAAAAGTTCAAATCTTTAAGAAAATAACTTCAAAGACATCTATAGACTTACTGGCGGATTTGAAGACATTGGTTGCCAAATTGTCTCTCGCCTTAAAAATCTATCCTATCAAAAATGTAACATGTAGATGTAAAAATCTACTTGCGTCTATAAAAAAATCTGAGAAGTTCAAATGTTCTGTTTTCATGTGTAACTCTCTTGTTCTTTCTCTCTTTTATTGCTAAATAAAAAAACTAATGTTTAAAAAAATCAAATAATTTTGGAGCGAGTAGCACGGAGAGATAAAACCACACTCTTTAGTCCCAAATGGAGTTGCTCACGCTCCATACCCCGCTAAATATAAAATAAGCCCTCTTCTTCTTCGCTCCAGTAAAAAGGAGTGTGCTCCTTTTTGGAGGGCTCCGTAAAGCCCTGCTAGTACTGTAGCCGTCGTAATATTTCAACGGCCATGCTAATATGCCTTCTACAATTTTATCCATACTTTTTGATTTGAATCTGTTGGAAGTAAAATAACAGAGACAGAATTTGATCAGTCACCATTGACTGCTGAAATATTTCTAAACAGGAAGTCAGAATAATCGAGTTATATTCTGGTATGCCAACATTTTATTGTTTTCCTTTTTTGCAATGAAGTCAGCTCAAATGAATAAGTAGGTAAAAAAGAGTAAGTCTAATTTGATTCAACGCTTAAATTGTTTTCGCTCATTGTATGAGAACATTGGACATTACAGTTTTCTTGTCTCAATAGGCTTCATTTTTTTTCAATTCCTGGAAGGAAAAAAAATCGAACTTCAATTTAAATTTAATTCTCGGATTTTTCTATATTCAAAGCAAAACAAAAATAAACAGAAAAACGAATTACCATTTGATTTTTTTAAATTTCTTTTTAAGTTCGATTATGTTTAAATCTATTTAGTATTACGCATGAAATTTGAAAAAAAACATGTTTATAATGAGTAAATATTTTATAAAAATCGAAGGTTTTCCAAATGACGCCATACTTGCACCGGAACTAAGGTATTAGCAGATTATATTTCGTATGGCAACATGATTGTTTATTGTATCGCTCAAGACGAAAAGTGTTAAAATGTGTTTGTTTCTTCCTATTACTATGTAATACTAAATTTATATTAACCCCAAAACGTTCATGATGTCATAATCTTTAAAAAAAATATCGCCTATTTTTACACTATTTTTATTCGAATTTTCGAAAAAAAACTTTTAGAATGGTGATCTAATCATTTACAGATTTTTTTTATTTCTTAAAAACAATAACTCAAGTTCATAATTTTCTAGTTAAAGGACATGCTTATGAAATTGATTTATAGTTCTTCCTTAGCTAGCCTCTTTCTCAACTTGTTTATAAAAATGACGTCTGTTTTTTCATTTCGGCATTTCACATGTATTATGAAACTTGCTATAATTTATTGTTCTTGATGATATTTTTGTTTGTTTTAGTAAAACATGATTTAAGTAAAATTAAGTTGTTTAAGAAATGCTAAACCCATTTCACTCTAAATAATTTTGGTGACTAAAATAGGAATGTACATACTATTTTTATATTTTACTAAAAGCATTATATAAAATATTATTTTATTTTTTAATTTATCGATGTATTCGAATGGTTAAAGTCGAGGTTAAAATATGTTGTGCCTTTCGTTTTAGTTTAAAAACCTTTCTCTTCAAAACTCGACATCTGATCAGAAGAAAAAAATAGAAAATATTCATGAAATTTGAAATAAATCTGTGTAAAACGGAGCTTCTTTACAATATGAAAAGCAAACAAAAAAAATGTAATTGTTTAATTTTTCGAGTGGCTACTCAAATAATTATAAACTCTGAGAATCTTGGGTGATTTTTAGAATAAACAATTTTTTTTTCTTTAAATTTTATTTTAAAAGTTTGTATCTTATATGATAAGATTACGCATATTGCCATGTTTAAACTACGGAAATACAAAAATGCTTCTATTTTTACGTTTTGTGTGATTTATGAACTTTATTTTTGATGCCTCCTTGAATACACTCCAGCTACCTAGGGAGTCTTGGCCGGACACTTGGGGAGCGCCGGGTTGATGCTTGGGCAGTGCCACTACTTTGAGGTGATCGGTCTTACAATTAAGCAAAAAAGAAAGGACAGGTGGAGATGAAAAGTTGAAAAATAGAAGTTTATTTACAATAAAGGTAATCGCGTGAAGGAAAGCAGAAGTGATGTCACTGGAAGCAGGAAAGGCTAGAATGAGCGGCAAGATGTCACTATGAGCAAGAAAGGCTGGAATGACAAGCATGACGTCACTGGGAGCAGGAAAGGCTAGAATTACAGGGCTGACGTCATTGGAAGCAGGAAAGGCTGGAATGAGGAAGCTGGTACCTGGACAGCAGAAAAGGCTGGGTCGACAGGATTCAGGAAAACTGGAACCTGGACAATATGAGATGCCATCACACAGAGATTGACGTGGACGTCCCTGAGGTGTTGCTGGAAAAAGGGACTTGAGCTGGAGTAGTGGTTGCAGGAAAAGAACCGAAAAAAGAATTGCAAAAAGCTGAAAGAAATGCTGGGAGGAGCTGGAGCAAGAGTCTGGAAGGAGCTGAAGCTGGCGCTGCAGGAAAACGGAGCAAGAACCGCTAGAAGGAGCTGGAGCAGACGTTGCTGGAAGTTGAAGCAGGAACCACTGGAGAGAGCTGGAGCAGATATTGCTGGAAGGAGCTGGTGCAGGAGTGAGCTCGAGCAGGAGGAGTTGCCCAGTAGGTGCAGGAAGAGTTGATTGCTGCTGCTGGTCTCTTCTTCTGCTTCCTGGCTCACCGACTGATCACACAGTCAGAGGTGGGGTACTCCTGACCCCCCGGCTGAAGCAACAGAATGGAGGAAAAGCTGCCGAATTTATCTCTGGGAAGAGACATTACAGCAGTGATCTCAGGAAACAAAGAAACGACGTGTCGAATTTATCACTGTCAAAAATAACTGGAAAGTTAACGGTGTTTACATAAATCTCGGCCACTTCTTAGATGCTGGTATTTTGGATTAGGCTGAGAAAGCGATGTAAGAAGGTTAACTGGGTGGGCGAAGGTAATTGAGGGGGGGGGGAACCCGACCAATTTGTATCTTTCAGTTAAGTAGCAGGAGAAGTAGAAATTTACCACAACTGTTGCTGCGTGTGCCCTCAGCGGAAAAGTACAAGGAAAAAACTTTTTAGAAGCATGGCATAATGCCTTCGCTTTGAAGGAGGTGTATTTGAGTTCGGTAATGTTTGCAAACATTGGAAAGCAATGGACAGACAAATTATAGTTTTGTGCTGTTGTAGTTTGATACAGACATAGACAACAGGGTTGTACCTGTAATATTATTAAGTAGCTTGTAAAATTATAATAAAATCAATTTGCTATTTTAAAAAATAATAATAATAAGGCATTTACCACTTTGTATAAGATTGTAGGATCTGTTAACTATGTCAAAGATTTGTCGCTTTTTTTAAAATTCCTCCTAAGAAAAAAATATAGTTGAGAACAGGTCAAGTAAGAACGACCTAGTTGTCCCTTGTAAAACATTCACTGCACGAACTCGTCTTATTACCACCAGCACAATAAACTTTCTCTTCTTTGTGTACCTAAAATCAAATCAAATTTCCATGAACAGAGTTTCTTTCTGCAGACCACAACATGTGATCTTTAAATTTTAATGTCAATAAATAGGGTAAACTGTGATTAAATGGGCCACTTTTTTGCGTTTTCTTTCTTTGACATCTGATAACTTCCCCAAAACTGCATGTAGGAAGGTGGAAATGTGCTCAGGGTAGCAAATGGGTTCTAAGCATTTAATCAAATAAAGATAATACATGGTAATGTTCCCTATAGAACTATGATGTACCAAGTTTTATGGGGTTCTTCATGTATCTTGAAAAAAAGTTACTGGGGTAAATCGGGCCATCTATATTAAGAGTTTTAATATCACTGTAAAGAAAAGCATACATGTTTTATAATAAAAGTTTTGTTAAAGATCAGTAATTGCTTGGTAAAACACGGGGCATACATACTCATCCCATATCAACCAACTCATATAAGGTCACAAATGTGAAACAAACATAAAATAAACTAATACAATGTTTAGACATAGTCACACCTGGAATATTAAAAAATAGCAACCAAAACTCTGCATTCACTTCAAGAATATCATACACAAGAGTTCTCAAATGATCTAAATACAATTCAGCAAAAGATTTTATTAGAGAGTGAAAAAGTGCATATCTTGACATTCACACTTCCTTCTTCATCAGAGTGCAGAGCAAAATGGATGATACAGTTTCAATGGCCATATTATAAATACAATGCCTAATGCAATCCATAATGGAGGCATCAAACTTTGGGGAAAATAAATGTGGAGAAAATAGGCATAATCTTTTGTGACCTATTTTACCCCGGTGGCCCAGTTCACTCTGCTTATCCTATCTGTTGAGCCATCCTCTTAAGTAATCAAATTTGGGTCATGTTCTTCCATCGTTTTTACTTATCCAACTTAAAATCTTATTAGCCCTTATCCTTGATTGGCTTTTAGTATGGTAAGTCCTGGCTCATTCGTATAAAAAAATCGGCTCAATTTTGGCAGTTAACATTAATTTTAGTGGAATACAAAAAAGATACTGCTCAGCACTATTTGAAAATACCTTATCACCTAAAACTATAATATCCAAGTATTATCAGTTAGGAACAGTTTAGAAAAGCAGTTTTTTATCTTTTGTTTCTTTGTTTCTTATACCTATTATGGTAGTTGGTTAATACTAGGCACAATTCTTTTAGCGCGCATGAGGAAAAATATGCAATTTTTCATGTTGTAAATAAATTCCTTTTTTAAACCTTCAAACAAAACCATTTTAGTTTTTATTACTACCTCCTTTTTATTGTTCTATGTTATGCAGGTTGTTTTTGTGTTTTTCTCATCACTTTTATCTGGGCAAGAATAAAATTTTGAAATACGAAGTGTTCAGTTCGAAATTCCACATAAGCAACCATATTGAATTGACTCCAACATGCATAGACAACAAAGTTGTAAATTAAAAAAAAAATTCAACATATTTTTGAGGACCCTTTTAGGGTTCTAATTTTAGGGGTTGATCTTTGGGAAGAGTCAGCTTTAGAATAAACATTTTAAAGGAAAAAAGTTTTAGGCAGTACTCAAATTTAAGAGATGTTATATGATAAACGGAAACACATTAATGAGTACAAAAGTATAAGTTCACAAAAAGAGATATTTTATATATGTTTATAGGTGAAGTCTACATAGATAGAAAAACAGAATGTTTGTTAATATTTCGAGAGTCTTTGCAGAACAAGGGGGATTAACTAGCGTAGATATTGAAGAAGTCTGAATCAATAATTTAAGGGCTGTGAATTATCCACGGGTCTGAAAGATCGTAATCAAAACTTTCCCACTCAATTACAAAATTTACATCTAATAAAAAGTTGTTAATAAGGGTCAATGTTCATTTGTTTCCATTGTAGAAAGTTCAGTGAAATATTTTAGGAGTATGAAAATGAATAAGTTTATACATTTGTTTTCGATGAGCAGACGACAGTGTAAAAGAGTTAATCTGTTGTATGTGTGTGTGCATCAGTTTCAGAGTGCATATGCTCATAAGTTGAGAATTATATTATTAGCTTTCCCAATGCTTGAGAGAGGGACGATGGAAAGCTGGTGAAATGTGAATGTAAACTCTGTCGTAGATTTTGGTTCGACATGTTTATTGAAGGAAAAATCTGTCCTTTAATTCTCTCGAGGTGGATCAATTTTTGACAAATGCAGAGAAATGTATTTGATTGCCTCAAAATGTTTATATTCGTTTTTATTAAAATTCATGTGAGTGTATGTACAGAGATATGTGCGCAGAAACGATTTTTAGCATTTTGATTTGGGGGCATTGAAGAGTAAAATTCGCCGCTACATATTCATTGCAAAAAAAATCTTCAATATAATGTTAGGTGCTAACAAGGTAAATACCTTATTAGCACCTAAAATCATTATATTAAAAATATAGCCGAGCACAATTTTTAGGAGTCCATTATTGATGTTAGTTAATAATAACCATTTTGATTTGATCTAGAAAAATAAAAAATCTCATCTAAAAAATAATTTATTTTAATTTATTTTCATATCTTTCTGAACAAACATCTATCACACTTGAGAAACAGTTTTTTGTATGAAATCAAATAAACATAAGATAAGTTTAGTCTCATCAAAATGTGGGCATCCACATTTCATAACTGATTAGGTAAATCAGATGAATAACATTAGATATAACAACTATAAAACTGCATAAAAATTATTTTCCTATTTTTATCTGAAAAACGTTGGTAGGTTGAGAAAAAGTCAGTTTTACAAGATTTTTATGAATTCTACTCAAACTCAGCAAGATTATTTTCAGATAGAATCTTCTTAAATTCTATTTTATAGAAACAAATGAAGCTCTTTGAACTATTTATTTTCTAATAATTATCTTAAATTATTTGCTAATTGTTGTAGACCCGTGCTAGGGGTCACAAAGATAACAACCACAAATTGTGACAGGTTAAAATATACAATGTATTTATTCATAGCAATACAGTAACGCCACTAAATGTGGTAGGAGATGACCGGATTCCTACCATGCGGTAAAACATGAATAGGAATGTCCTCTGTTTGAGTCTTTGCAACCATGGTATTTATTATAGATAGTTGCTTCCATTAGTTCTTCAATAGGGGTGATTTGTACCCCACACCACTAATTAAGTTTTTTTCCTGTTTTTAGTCTCATTTTGAATCTCAAATCAGTATTTGCAAAGTTAAATAAAATGGTTTATGATAAATGGGTTCTTGCAAATTTATGGTATATATATATATATATATATATATATATATATATCTCACATGCACAAAGCAGTTGTAGCTGTGTAAAGTATCCATTCTGGTTGATATTATTATGGCTTTGGGGTTGCACGGATTCCAAGCTATATAAGAAAATCTGACGAGCAGCATTCAGTCAGTAATATGCAAGCTTGGCATCTTACATAACCTTATTATCTTCTGGACCTCAGCCAATTTACAAACAGTTTAACATTAAGCGTGAGTACAAATGAAAGTGGTCTCTGAACATATGGAATATAAATGAGCAAATAAATATAACCAGTGTGTTGGCAGCTCACAGTCCACTTCTTAATTTCAGAACCTCAGCAGAAGCTTCTTGAAGTGCCAAATTTACAACCCTTTCTGTTAGTATTTTGTTATAACATAAGCCTGATTTTATCACACTCCAGTATAGTTTGTTTCTTTCCATAGCTTGGCAAAAGATTCTGGAACTGCTCAATTTACAAACATTTCTGTTATGGTTTGATTGTATGTCTGCTTTTTTATTTTCATTATTATATGAGTTGTTTAAGTAAATCTCTTATTCATTCACAGGTAACAGAAAGAATGAAGAAAACTGAAAGTAACTTATGCAATTTGGAATATAAAGCTTCATCTGAAATGAGTGGAGAAACTTTCCCACTTAGTTTCTATTTTGAAATAATAAACATGAAACAACAAAACTTTATCTCTAGATAAATATAACACGGGAACAATATTTTTGTGATGTGTGTACTTTATTAGTTACAAAAATCGATTTCTGAAAAGCAATCATATTTGTGAATTGTTTGTCTCAGCATTTTCAAGAGAACAAACATAAAATCTCAGAATTTATACCAAGTTCCATTGTAAAAGTAAACATGCAAAAACACACAAGAGAGAAACATCATCGTTGTGAAGTCTGTGGCACATCATTTGCAAAAAGCTCTCAGTTAAAAGTACATATGCGAAGGCATACTGGAGAGAAACCTTACAAGTGTGATATGTGTGATTCATCATTTACCACTAAATCTGAATTAGAGATACATGTTCGTTCTCACACTGGAGAGAAACCTTATTTTTGTGAAGTTTGTGATTCATCATTTGCAGTAAAATCTCAATTAACAGTACATATGCGAAGACACACTGGAAATAAGCCTCACAGTTGTAACGTGTGTGATTCATCATTTACAACAAAATCGGAATTAGAGATACATGTACGTACACACACTGGAGAGAAACCATATTCCTGTGAAGTTTGTGGCTCATCATTTTCCAAAAAATGTGATTTAAAGATACATATGCAAATCCACACTGGAGAGAAACCTTATACTTGTGAAGTGTGTGCCTCGTCATTTAGAACAGTATCTATTTTAAAGAGACACGTAAAAATCCACACTGGAGAGAAACCTTATTCTTGTGATTTGTGTGACTCGTCATTCACAACAAAAGGTCATTTAAAGGGGCATATACAAAAACACACTGGAGAGAAACCATATTCTTGTGACCTGTGTGGCTCATCATTCACAGAAAAATCTTCTTTAAGAATACATATGCAAAGACATACTGGGGAGAAACCTTTTTCTTGTGAAGTGTGCAGCTTGTCTTTTATAAGAAGGTCAGATTTAAAGCGGCACACACAAACTCACACCGGAGAGAAACCTTATTCTTGTGAAGTTTGTACCTCATCATTTACAAGAAAAGATCATTTAAATTCGCATATGCTAACTCACAAGTGAAAAAAAATCTAGGAAAAGAAAAGTATGCTTTACTGCTTCACTTTCTCACGGTTTGAGAAGTGGAGAAGTAAAACAGTAGTTTAAGCTCAAAAAAGATAATATTTCTTTAAAGAGCTCTTATATAAATATAGCTAATTAAAAAGCAAGTGTTAGTCCCAGGAGGAGGCCCCTTGATTTCAAAGAACTCAACTAAACTTCTACTAGGAGGTAAACTCTGACCAATCATTCTAATAAAAATGAAAATTTAGACAAAATATTAAAACTGGCAGGATGGTAAGCCAAATAAAAGGATACGATTTGCATAGCTACACATTGAAATATATGAATAAAATTACGATGGACTCAACTAATAATCTTACTTCAAGTAGACAACACTAAGCTTGATACTCCACCAGCTTAATTCTGGAATCACTAAAAATTAAGCAAAGACTGCAAGAAATAGAAACTATAACAGTTTGTGACAGTTTATGACTGTGGCGAAAAATTATTTTAAAAAAGCTTATTCTTGTGAAGTTTGGTGCTCATCATTTTCAAAAATGCTTATGGAAAAATACACTGAAAACTTTATTCTTATACCTCTCTCACCTGTGTCATCAATAATATTTTTGAAGAAACATGATTAGATTTTAGTAATTAAATAATAATTAGTAGTTTATAAATGAACTCTTCAAAAATGTTATTCTCTGAAAAGTGGGAAGTTCCTTCTAAAGGGAGCGTTTTTTGTAGTAATTTGATTTAATAGACCTCATTTTTCTATTGATTGAACAATGAGTTGCTATAGAATGTAGAACTGAATTTGTTTACTATTTCTCTCAGCATGAAAATAATAAAAATAAAGTTTTTTGTTACACATCATCTTGTAGACATTCTTTAATTCCAACTACATTATTGGAAAACATGAACGATGAGAACAGTGTGTTATTATCCAAATTGATTCGCACTCTGAAACACTTTAAGATATGTTAACCTTCTATTGTTTGCATTTATCAAACGTTTCAACAAGTTCTAATTTTATTCTTGAGAAATATTCAGTTATGTTTTAAATTAGAAATTGAAGAGAGACTTTATTTTTGTGATCAATGTCATCAAATTTTCAGTTAACACAGTTATACAAAAATAATGCTGAAATTTTATATTCTTCTATCGGCTGTAAAACAGCATTTTTATTGAATTCCATTTGTCATTTATAACACGTTATCTTTTATATTTATCTTATTCTTATGAACGCTAATAATCTTTCTGTAAAATAATTTATACTTATATTTGCTTATAAATGTTTGTAAAATTACATTTTTATCGAATACTAATTGTCAGTTTTTATTAACATACTTAAGAAATACTATTTCTATTTGAAAAACTTTTTATAACATATCAAACGTACACTAGATAAATGATTAGCATTTACAAAAAAAATGATATCTTAACTTGTGGCCACACACTGTAGTGTGCCAGAGCTTATAGTTTGGATCTTCAATTTTAGGGTACAATGATCTAAAAAAAATTAGTATAAATATTAGTTTTAGTTTGTGATATAAAATTAAAGGCACCCATTAAACTCACACTGGGTTGTTAACCCCAGGAGGGGTCCCTTGATCTCTGAGAGTTTTTCAGGGTATTTCCTTTCATAAATTATTGAGTATTAAGCATGACATGAATTATAGTGGGTGTTTAATTGGCCAAATTGATACGATTGTGGACTATGTAATCGATTATATCATGTTTACTTCTATGGGAGGTTACATTTTATATTATTATATTCTGTTGTTTCAGAACAATATATAATAGTAGGAAAGTGCAATGGATTTTTGTTTCAGTGTACTATTAGTGAGTTTTGGACGACCGGAAAGCACCAGACTGACCTTCATCAGGATTATCAGCAAATTAAGAAACCTTAGTTGAAGCTCAGTCCTGCTTTAATACCTTGAAATCCATGAGATGTTAACTGCAGTATTTCAAGAAAGATATGGAAATCTGTGGCTAGCAGGAAGGATCAAAACAGGCAAAATAAATTGCAACAAAATCCAGACAAGTCGATGCAGATCATGGTGAGAGTGATGAGCATTGCAGTGGCAACTATGAAGAAAGTACTGAACATGGATCTTTGCTACTCCTCATACAAAAATCATAAAGGACCAACTATTCACTGACAAGACTCAAGAGAACTGCCTTATCAAATCAAAGAAACTCCTACACAAGTTTGATCACCCAGTGTAGCCTCGGGAATGCTCGTGTTCTTCTCAGGTGAGAACTTCTGTCAGAACAAATTGTAAAAGGTGCAGAACAAAAGGTGGCTAGCCTACAGTCTTCACATAGTTCCTCTCATGATGAAGACCAAGTTCCCTCACACTGTGATGGTCTTGAGTGTGTTTCCAATGAAGGCCACCTTTGGCCACCATACATCTTCAAAAAGAACTCAAACTCAATTCAGATGTGTATATTGAGTTGTTAAGAGAGTTACTTCAGGAAATCCACACACATGGCAGCATGATTGAGCGTTGTGTTAAACCTCTGGAAAAATTCATCAGTGCCTGTCTGAGAATTTCAACAATCTCACCGGTCCCAACATTTGCCTTTTCCTAACACGCTAGATTGCATAGACTATTCTGTGTAGAAACACAGTTTAGAAAGATACAAACCATACCACATACAAAAATGAATGCAACGAGCTGATCTTTAGGATCACACTGGTTTTCAGGCATCTCTCAAAATATAACTGTGATGGCTGTCATCTCCAGATTCAGGTCCGGCGTGTTATGGCTCAGACCAGATTCTTCGAGTGAGCTGTATTCAGCCAAAGATGCTGTAAGAGATGCATTTTGAATGTTGAGTTTACATCAATTATTATCCTCCTAGATATCACGGTTTATCTTGCCTCTCAACAATTTCTAAATATTCTTGAGAAGTATAAGGATCTATCATTCTCTAAAAACACTGAAGCGATGCCTAATTTTTGTAGAAAATTATTTTCATGTGTTACTCAGTTAAACGTAGTCACAAACATATATGTTAATTCTATCTGGTCTTTATGTGTAGAGCAGAATATTTTTTTGACATTTGGTACTATAATGTAAGTCACTCTTATGTATCAACTAGAAGAATAGCCATCCATTATTGTAATAATGAATAAACTTGCATATTTTCATATCAACAAGGTTTGAATAAAAAACATATGAATGGAAATTAACATGTCTTAATATTAAATTTGTTTGTGTGTGAGTTTTTTTTTAACTTACAATTTTAAAATACATTGCAACTCGTTGAAAATCAAGTCAGTCCTCCTAAAGAAAAGCCGGAAAGGCACATTTGAACACAAATGCAAAACCTTATTCCATGGGATAAAAACAATCATTGAATTTAGAAACAATTAAAATAAATGTGGCGTCCCTAATGGGAGGGAGGAGAAAGAGAGCAAGCAAGTAGTCACCCTTCCCCTCTCTCCATGAAATCTTCTCAGTATATCTTTTTTTCTTGCTAATGATGTTAATTTTTATTTAAATTTCCTCTCTTCAAAATTAATGAACAAATATTTTAAGAAAGGTTTTAGTAATGTATATTTCTTTATAAAACCACTTTAAATAATTAATGTTAATGTCAACAAAACTATTGCATGTATATTGGAAAATAAGGACAATAAAATTACAAATTAATAACACCACACATTTATTATGAACTGTTTAAAAATAGTAATGCGGATTAAGCATACAAATAGTTTTGTTTGGGTCTTTCGTTTTTACTATATATATAGTATTTGAAAATATTATGTATTATTGATGTAAATAACAGTAAGTCGTTTAGATAGTAATATAGGTGTGATAAATAAAACAATGTTCGCATTCATTTAGATAGAACTTGTGATAATGGTCCAACATGCAATCTAAGGTCACCAGCAAAAGCATTGCTGGATAGGTAATATAAATTGAAAATATAAGCCAATTAACACCGGAGTGGACACATCACACAAGGACATTTATCAAGTAACAAAAGAAATAAGTTTGTTTATTCTTGTTTTTGATAAAAAAAAATGACACAATACTGAGTTGATGGAATTTTATTCTGAAATTAATAAGATTAACGTAAAAAAATAATGAATTAATCTTGCATTGTTATTGGCTTATATTTTCAATTTATATTACTTATCCAGCAATGCTTTAAAAATGAACGACCCACCCATATTATCAACTTCGAGTGGCTATCGCTCTTCTTTGTTCGACAACCAGAATTTAATTCATAACCGCCAATTAACACCGGCATGGACACATCGCTCCAAGGACATTTATCAAGTAACAAAAGAAATAAGTTTGTTTATTTTTGTTTTTGATTAAAAAATGACACAATACTGGTCAACTCTGATGATGGAATTTTATTCCGAAATTAATAAGATTAACGTAAAAATATGATAAATTTATCTTGCATTGTTATTGGCTTATATTTTCAATTTATATTACTTATCCAGCAATGCTTTAAAAATGAACGACCCACCCATATTATATATATATATATATATATATATATATATATATATATATATATATATATATACAATTTTGTAGCATAATATCTTGACTGGTGATACCAGATCAGGCTGCCCTGTGGCTCCCTGAGACGAAATTCACCTACATTGACGTTTTTTTTTTTTTTTTTTTTTTTTTGTTTGTTTGTAAAACTTAATTATGTTCCACAAAACCAAAAACAAAAACAACAGCCCCTCTCCCTTTCTCCCTCCCCTTTTTTATTTTTATTTTTCCTACCCTACTCCCGGTCCTGGATATGACCTTAAACTACATCCGATGGTGAGATCCGGCTTACGGACTTTAGGGAATGTGGAACCTCCTCTTAATTACCATTGCTCCCAGGTCCACCCTGACCCGGAGTGGTAGTACCTGTTAGGGTCCCAACTATGGGTTAAATAGAAACAGATATTAAAAGGGGAAAGAAACAAAAAAGAGAAGAAAACAAGACCAGATTCGGCATTAAATAACCCAAAAAGGGTTGATATGCCGTAAAACAAAACTACCAAACTACCAAACTACCAATATCTTGATTTTAATCTTTGTAAATTGTGCAAAACTGTTCTGTTTGGTGAATTCATTTTACCCGTCCTGGGACTAATATTTTTCTAGTACGAGGGGCGTTCAATAAGTAATGCCCCTGACCCATTTCCCATAGCAGTAGATTAATGAAACTTTGCACAGTTATTAGTCTTTCTCTACATAGGAACCACCCAGTTATCCATTTCTTCCATCGTTTGATGCAGCTCTGGACACCGTTTTTGTTGAACACCCCAGGTTGGCCCTGCAACCACGTAGTAACTTCAGAAATCAAGGCTATATCATCTTGGAAACGCTTTCCATTCAAAAAACAACTTCATAGCTGGGAAGAGATGAAAGTCAAAGGGTGCAAGGTCAGGAGAGTAAGGGGGATGGGGAGGATTTCATAGCCATACGGCCATGCTTCTGATTTGGCGACATGCAAGTTGTGGACCGGAGTGTTGTCCTGCAGGAGGAGGATACCTTGGCTGATCTTGCCTCACCTCTTGATTTTGATAGCTTCTCTTAATTTCATCAAAAGTGAAGCATAATAGGCTCTTGTAATTGTGGTACCCTTTGCCAGGAAATCTGTCATCACTACTCCGTCCTGGTCCCAGAAGACTGTGAGTATGACCTTGCCAGCGGAGGGCTGCACCCTTGCCTTCTTTAGAGGTGGTGAGTTCAAGTGCTTCCTCTGCATTAACTGGGCTTTGGTCTTTGGATCATAGTGATGGACTCAAGTTGCATCCTGTGTAATCAGTCTTTTGGAAAACTTTGACTCATCTTCTTGGCACATCTCCAAATTCATCCTTGAGCACTCGACGTGTTCTTGCTTCTGGAAAGGTGTGAGTCCCTTGGGAATCCATCTGGCAGACACCTTATGCATATGCAAATGGTCATGAATGATAGTTTCCACAGACCCTGTACCAATCCTTACCTCTTGGGCGATTTGGCGAATAGTAATGCGTCGATCTTCCAAAATGGCAGCCTCAACTTGACGGAAAGATGCCCCATCAATGGCAGAAGAGGGACGACCAGGTTTGGGAGCTGTTTCCACAGACTTCCGGCCATGTTAGAATTCACGATGTCAGCGTTTTACAAGGTCATATGATGGGGCATCATCACCATAAGTTTCTTTTATTTCATCAAAAGTCTCCTTTGGTCTGCGTCCTTTCAAATACAAAATCCGGATCACTGTGCGACACTTAATTGACTCAATTGTACACCTGACTCAGTTCAAACATCTGTAAATCTAAAACCACAATTAGTTCAGAGCTGTTTTTTGCAACATACTGATATAAATCATTACACATGCAACATTTCATCTATATCAGACAACTGAAAGTGGGTCAGGGGTATTATTTATTGAACGCCCCTCGTATATGTTTAACTTTTAGAGGGAAAGATACATTGGCAATATCAGGATTTTATTTCTATTACATGAAAATCTTAAGACAGTGTTTTCTTCTGTCAAGTGTCCCAATCTTTATAGAAATTCTTCTGCTTGCAGACTGAACAAAAATTCGTCTTCTGTTTAACCTGAAAATTAAAGACTATGTGCATTTCACAGACATTTTTCTAATAAAAAGTAATTGAACAAGCAAGCAACTACAGAAGTTATTTTGCCACGATTTGCCAAAATATCAAATCTACTTCTTAAGGAAATCTTATAGAATAAGGACAAAGTCTAATTCTAATATTAATAAGAACTTTTTGGGCCATCTTCGTTACCATGTAAATAAAGAGAAGGGTGTTAGTAATAGAGGAGTCTGAACGAGAGTCCATATGTAGGATAAATGTCTTGTTTGTAGGGAAGGCAGAGAAAGTTCATAGGAACGTATTAGTTTAAAAGCAGGAAGAGTTCATGTGTGGTTTTAAGTAAGTGAGCATGTGAAGGGTCGCCATGTTTGAAATTGAAGCCAGGAGGTTTCAGGGTCAAGAGAGGAGTTTTGTCATTGGTCCGAGTGGCGTGGATGAGTAGGAAGCAGGGGCTTGCTTGCGGCTAAAGAAAGAAAAAATAGTGGCGAAAACTCCCTGAAAGCAACTCCGGGATTAGTGCTCTGCTCGCAAGTCAGAATCAAAATTACATGTTTTCACAGATCAGCTTAGAAGTAAAACATATTTTAAACACCGTCTATGGCGGCTTTTGCTGCTGCCGTTTTTACTATTTGCAGTTATACTGCTACAATTTTTGTATAAAACTTAGATAGGATTTTCATACGATGCTAAAAAATTCACTTCGTATTTCCCTTTTCTTCACCTTTCCTGCTATTTTTCATAATTTTCAAGTTTTTCTTTTTTTACTCTTTTTTTCTTGCATCCATGTGGATGCAAGAAAAAAAAGATGTATGTTTCCTTTCGTACGTAGTTCGAGTCAATAAGGACCAAATTTAATATGTTGCATACTACATTGATGGGGGAACAGGTCAAAACGTCACCAAGTCAAAACGTCACCAAATTTTTTGGCCCCCGTTCCGGCGTCGGAGACCCCCTCTCGACGGCTAGCCGCACCACTTCTGGGGGTGTTTCCACTAGTCACCAAACTTATAAAATATTATAATTAGAATATTGTTTGCAATGTGGGTTGAATATGATAACGGTGATTTAAGTTTGCTTCGAAAAGCATCTCGGATCTACATGCCGGCTATTTAAAAAAAATATATTTTATATTTTATTATTAACAAAAGCTTCATATTTTTGAAAACCTTTTCATTATTACAAAAGTAGAACACTGGTACAAGTAACAAATTATTTGACGATAAATATCACTTAAAGAATTTGGTGACGTTTAGACTTGGTGACGTTTTGAATTATAACCCATTGATGGGGATCTCATCAAATGAGGAGATCGTTTATCTGGCTTGATCAACGTTTATTACAATTAATCAACACAGACGGCTATAATACAAGCAACTTTATTTATGCAAACATCGCCGGGAGAGAGAAACGAATAGAGACAGTTTATTATCTATATCACTCCATCTTTAAACGTAAATTTATTGGCGCTTTCTACCAAGAACTGACTCGACATCTCACGTCTGTTGCAAGGTTGTTACTAGTGATAAGGCTTGTCTGAAAAGGACAAGTTGATCGCCAGGTTGTTGTTAAGATTTGTCTTGATGCGAACAGTTTATGATAATCCAACACGTCACACTCGATAACCCTGCCATCACGTAAAGACAAGGAGAGTATATTAAATAGGTGCTATACTCCTTCATGGGGTGTCTGGGCAGTTGGATGAAGTCGTTCTTTAAAAAGCTACAAAAATCCCTCACAACACGGTCGAGTCGATACGATCGTCTTTGTTCTTGACATTCTGAATGTTTTCGTGTGTTTGACGTTTACTTTTTAGAAGGTTTGCTTTGTTGTTTTTCGTAAGGTCATCATTTTTATAGGAGCCTATCTTATCATGGACTGTAAAACAAACATAATATTTTGTAACAACAAAACAGCCATCAAACGATAGCAAAACGAATCCCTTCTATAAATAAACAACACAAGTTATTTAAGGGACGTACACCGTTGGGCGTAGGTAGCCAAAAGTAAGGACAGTGTCAAAGCGAAGAAAGAAATTAAGTAAAAAAAGTTTGGTTTGCTGCCAAAAGTCTTCTTCGAGCAATATATCTTTCTTTATTGGAACCGTGAAGTTCTGTGGCTGCTCTCTAAACCTTAAAGGTGGTGCGGAAGAAGTCTTTCAAGGGTCAATTGAGATTAATGCACCTTGGACGTTGGACCACGTGTGACAAAACCACACATCATCTTCTTCTAGTTTTCTGCCGTTTTCAGGTTTTCCTTTTTTACTCTTTTTTTTTTCTTGCATCCACATTTTCATACATTGTATGTTTTCATTGGTAATTAGTTTATGGCCGGGGTGGAAGTGTTTGTTATGGCGGGAGATTCAAAAGGAGAACAAAGGGTTTTTGGATTTTAACCACAGTCGCGAAGGATTTCGGACAAATGGTTTTGCGATAATGAATCCCCCAACCATAGGTAGTGTGATAGATGCCTTTATAACTGCATGTTATCACACCATTAATCTTCCACCATCGGACCACGTGGGGATTAAATAAAACAGTTTAAGACAAACAAGATGAAGGAAGAAAACATTATTTAAACTTACCTTAAAGAAAGCGAAGGAATTAGGAAGCTATACACATATACGAATAGGCCTTTTATAATGGTTAATAACAAAAGGAAAGGAATAACATTTTAGTAACAAAACAATTTATTTACTATTTAGAAGAGAGTATAAGTTCATTATTGGAGCGTGTGATGCGATGCGTGTTGAATGTCAGTTGGGTGGCCATTTTGTGAATGGTGAATGTGTGAAGGAAAAAGTTCGTTGGGAATGAAAGGAAATGTTCATCAAATTGATAGATAGATTTTTTGAATCGAAAGGGTTACCTTTCTCTTCCCCTCCTCCTCCACACAGCTCGTTCGAGCTGGTGGGGGGGGGGGAATCGCCGAGAGTTCTTTGTGCGTTCTTGGTCTCCGGACGCTGAAGGAAAAAGAGGAAGAGGAAAGGAACGTCCCCTTCTTTATAGATTTAAGATCACGTATGGCCGAGCTGACCTGTCGGCCGCCCATTGGTCAGAAACCTCCGGCCACCGTGAATAGGCGAGATTTCGCGAGTCTCACCACCAGAGGCAAAGAAGGGTCAAACAAAGACAAGAAAGAAAGAAAGGGAGAGAGTAAGCCGAACGAACCCAGAAAGAAAAGGGGTAGCTAAACAGGCTAGCCTTTTCCTCAATGCTCGCTCGTCTCCTCTGCCACAATAGTCCCCCACCAGTAAGCGGAGCTTACCCGATAGTGTCTATCCTATTTCAATTTTACTTTTATGTATTTATTTATTTATATATATAACAACAGTCCTTATCAGCGAGGATTTAGCGTTCATTCCGGGATAGATGAAGCTGAAGTTATATGGGTGTTCCAGCAAAATTAGCGTTCGCGGGCGAAATTTTAATTTTTGTGCGCATTAGGATTTTCCGCCACGCGAAGCTGGTATTGTTTGTAGTTTTAGTTTTCGGATGTGTATTTTTCTGCTGGAACTTAGCGTTCACCTAGAGATTCTTGGGCTGAGGAAATATCAGGAGAAAGAAATGTCTCTAGACGAAGCTGGGTATTTTTAGGAAACAATCTTTAGGCTTGCGTTTAAATTTGGTCGCGTTCATGTAAGTATTCTTTAGCTGATACAAATTTTCTCAGGTTGTAGATTTCTCACACGAAGCTGTATTTGGCTTGGGAGATTCAACGCTTGGCGCCTTTTGTTGCTTCCATTGTTCCTCGACTGATAAGACTATCATTATTTTTTTTTTTTCGGTTATCGGGTTGACGTCGTTAATTTTTCATTAAAAATTTTTTTTTTTTTTTTTTGTAGCTCCATTTTTTTTTTTTTTTTAAATGGCGTTTGGCGGGAATTTTTCATTGTCCGGTATATTTGCGCCATGTGGGAAGATTCCTGTTTTTCCTTGTAGACCCATCTCTCCTTGTCTCGCGAAAAGCGCTTCTTTTTTTTTTTTTGTTCAGTGAAAGGATGTTTTTTTGTTTGTTTCGTTAAAAAAAATTTTTTGTTTGTTTTTTTTGTGTGAAAGAAGTTCTTTTTTTTTTGTAAAAAGATTCTCGTTCTCTTCGTTAAAAAAATGTTTTGTTTCTTTTGTTTGTTTCGTTAAAATTTGTTTTTGAAAGAAGTTTTTTTTTTTGTAATAAAATATTCTTGTGTTTTTTTGTTAGAAATGATTTTTGTTTTTCAAGATTCTTGCGTTGCTTCGTGAAAAGGGTTGTTTTTTTGTTGTTGTTGAAAGGGATTTTGTTTGTTCTATGAAAAAGGATTTTTTTTTGTTGAAAGGAATTTTGTTGTTTGTCTCATGAAAAGGATTTTTTTTTTTGTTGAAAGAAATTTTGTTTGTTTTACGAAGATTTTTTTTTTTTTTTTTTTTGTTGAAAGAGATTTTTATTTTTGTGATGTGAGACGCTCATTTTTTTTTTTGTTAAGTTCGTAGACTTGTATTTTCTTCGTATATGAATTTTTGTTTAACTTACTGCCGTATTCTATTCTAAGTTTCCTTCGCTAAATAAGATTAATATTTAAATTTATTTGTTTGTCTTTAAGTTTAGAAATGGTTATCTTATTTTTTTATTTATTTATTTGTATCTTAAAATTTAATCAGAAGGATTTGTATTTATTGTATCGTAGAAGGATTTAGCGTGTTAACGTCGAAGAGGTCACCAATTATGGCCGGGGTGGATGTGTGTTTATGGCGGGAGATTCAAAAGGAGAACAAAGGGTTTTTGGATTTTAACCACAGTCGCGAAGGATTTCGGACAAATGGTTTTGCGATAATGAATCCCCCAACCATAGGAAGTGTGATAGATGCCTTTATAACTGCATGTTATCACACCATTAATCTTCCACCTTCGGACCACGTGGGGATTAAATAAAACAGTTTAAGACAAACAAGATGAAGGAAGAAAACATTATTTAAACTTACCTTAAAGAAAGCGAAGGAATTAGGAAGCTATACACATATACGAATAGGCCTTTTATAATGGTTAATAACAAAAGGAAAGGAATAACATTTTAGTAACAAAACAATTTATTTACTATTTAGAAGAGAGTATAAGTTCATTATTGGAGCGTGTGATGCGATGCGTGTTGAATGTCAGTTGGGTGGCCATTTTGTGAATGGTGAATGTGTGAAGGAAAAAGTTCGTTGGGAATGAAAGGAAATGTTCATCAAATTGATAGATAGATTTTTTGAATCGAAAGGGTTACCTTTCTCTTCCCCTCCTCCTCCACACAGCTCGTTCGAGCTGGTGGGGGGGGGGAATCGCCGAGAGTTCTTTGTGCGTTCTTGGTCTCCGGACGCTGAAGGAAAAAGAGGAAGAGGAAAGGAACGTCCCCTTCTTTATAGATTTAAGATCACGTATGGCCGAGCTGACCTGTCGGCCGCCCATTGGTCAGAAACCTCCGGCCACCGTGAATAGGCGAGATTTCGCGAGTCTCACCACCAGAGGCAAAGAAGGGTCAAACAAAGACAAGAAAGAAAGAAAGGGAGAGAGTAAGCCGAACGAACCCAGAAAGAAAAGGGGTAGCTAAACAGGCTAGCCTTTTCCTCAATGCTCGCTCGTCTCCTCTGCCACAAGTTCTGGTCAATGTTGACCATAGTCATTAGACACCAATTAAGCAAGATTACTTGAATTTCAATGTCTTCTTAAGACCCCTTAAGCTTAAATTTGAGATATTCTCTGGAATCAACACCATGTAATTGATTTTTATTAAAATTTGAATAAGTATTCTAGATACACGGTTTTGTAGAGTAATATCTTGATTTTAATATATATGTTTAAGTTTTAAGAAGGAAAGCGAAATTGGTAATGTCAGAATTTGATTTGTATTAAATATAAAGTGAGCCAATCTTTATTGAAGTTCTTTTGCTTGCAGATGGATCAACATTTCATCTTCTGTTTAACCTTTTTTTTCTTGGATGCACTTTAATACATTGTATGTTTACTTTTATATGTGCGTTTTTCTTTCTGCGCTGGAATTCAGCGTTCATGAGCAAACTTTTGCACTAAACAAAATTTCAGGTCTTAGATTTGTGGGCTTCATGGAGCTAAGTTGTTAACTGGTAGGGTTCAACTTTTGATGCTTTGTTGTTGAAATCTTTAGCGTTCATGAACATACTTTTAGGATGAATAAAATGTCAGGTTTTAGATTTTACTCCTGCATGAAGCCGTGTTTTAATTGGTAGGGTTCAAATTTTGGCGCCTTTTTGTTCTCTATGTCCTTCGGCCGAGAAGATTTTTTGTTTTGTGGGACGAAAGTTTTATTTATTCCTAATATTTTCCTTTGTCTTCGGGGTGTGATTTTGTCGTTGGTTGTTATTTCTTTTTTTCATGTGTTTTGTCGACAGGGTTTAGTTTGACGATTTTTTTCAATTGTTTTTGTGATGTACGAATATATTTGTTTTGCTCTTGTTTTGTATTTACTATTTTCTTTTTTGTTTGATTTAAAATTATACTTTTGTTTGATTGTTTGGGCTTCGTCTTCTTTTACTTTTTTTGTTGTCTTGTATTTTCTTTATATTTCTTTTTGTATTTTTCTTTGTATATCTTTTGTTGTGGTTGTTGCCACAAGCTTGTATATTTGTATGTATATAACGTTTCTATATACACACGCCTAAGATATATATTTGAACGTTTTTGTTTGTTTGAAGTTTGTTAGGTTTTTTTTATCAGATGATTATTTTACATAAACGTCGTCAGTCAACAAATTATGGCTCCCACCGAATATCGGCTCCATCGTGTGTTACTTCGTAGGCTGTCTGGATAAAAAGGAGAAAGAAACGAGCACTCCTCGATATGTTTTGGATTGGTTCACTGACGTGTCGGTTTCTGATTGGTTGGAGTCTTCAGTTAACGCGTTTCTACGAGACTCTCTTTTGTTTCCAGTCAGTGATACACAACGCATATCTCAAACAACGCAGAGAAAAAAAGGGGTAGAAATTAACGCCATTTGCCTTCTAACGTCCGTTCGGATCGCATTTTGGTTCGCCACAGATACACGTTGAAGTTAGAGTCGGGGACAAATTTTTCGAAAAGGCAATTAAATTATAAATTTGTTTTGTTTTTTTAGATTATGACATGCTGAACGTTTTGGGGTTAAAATCTATTTAGTTTTATGTATTAATGGGGAAAACACATGCTTGTAAGCGAAGAACCTTCTTATGCCGCCATTTTGGAAAAAAACGTCGATAAGTCTTGCATATTTACTCATTAAAAGTGTATTTCTTCAAACTTTATGCATAATACTAAATAGATTTTAACTCCAAAATGTTCAGCATGTCATAATCTAAAAAAAACAAAACAATTTTTTGAACTTGTTCCCGACTCTAATCTCAATGTTTACCTACAAATTAAACATCATAATAATGGCGTAACTAATATAGATAGGTACGTGCAAAAATGGCCGTCTCTTGTACGGACTATGCTTATTAAAACGCGCTTATAATTAATTATTTAATTAGTTTCCGTGTAAACTTTGATTGTGTTTGAAAGATAAAAGCCTAAACTTAATCTGTAAACGAAAAGAAACTGCATATTTACGTGTGAAAAATAAATTAGAATGAAATATGTAATCACAGCGGCTAAAAAACCCTTGAAAGATAAATATAAGTTTTTGGGAACTATTTCAAAGATAATTATTAAATTAAAGTCATAAGATACTGAATTAAACCCAAAAAATTCCCACGTTTTACTTAAAATTAGCAAAATTATCCCCCCAAAAGCCATAAATTAGTAAAATCCGGCATCAGTTAATCGGAAAACGACTTTGTTTACCAATTGACTATCGCTATGCAAAATATATGGAAGACAAAAATGTCATAATTTATCATTTTTAACTTTATATATAAAATGGTTTTGTAATAGTTTATAGAAGTTGAAAAATTATTATCCATTAATTTCTTTATTCTTTTTAAGGTTATAAACAAATTTAAGTACCCTTATTTTGTTATAATAAAAAAGGAAATGCTTATTTAATTAAAATATTTGTGAATGTACGCAATTAAGATCTTATTTCATGTTTAACTAAAAAGATTCATATTTAACTTTGTATTAGTTTTGAATTCAATAATACTCTGAAATTATTGATGACGTCTGTTTACCAATGTTTTTCCTTAGAATTTGAAATAAAACTTTTTTTAAATGTTAAAAATTATTTTTACGTCACGAACCGCGTCAATTTTATAAAATATTTTTTTTTACATGATTTAAAACTCGATTTATTCTTAACGTGTTGTAACGATAAATTACGTTGATTCTTTTTAAAATAAAGTGTTGTTTTTTTTTAATTTTAAGTGTGAAAAAGTAAATTAAAGTCAGTGACTACACTGACAATTTATTCATTGAAAAAAAAGTTAAAACAGTTATTTATTGATAAATAGAATTCAATTTTGAAAGAAAATATCATGTTTGAATTCTCTTTATTTATTAATAAATAACTGTTTTAAATTGACGATGAATTGTGAAACTAACGAAATTGTTGAATCTCTAAAAATAAAAATTTGAGGGCGGCGTAAAAGTGAGTGGTTATTAGAAGGCTAATCCAACTTGGTCATTACAGAATGGGGCTACCATACCAATCAAAGTTCATCGTTAGTAGAAATGATCCAATTTTTACAATTCTATTCTTCGTTAAGTTCCTGGGTCTCAAATTTGTGAATTTTGGGTTTATTTTCAAGATTATAATTTTTTTTATCGCGCTGATGATACAACGTTATGTATGAAAGGGAAATATAATTATGTCGCATTTTTTATTTTTCCAGAAATTCAAATCATTAAAATCACATGAAATATTTTTTGCAATTATATTATATTTTTGGTGAAAAAATTGATTAAACAATGCTTTATTCAATAATAATATCGCTAATTCAAAAGATTAATTTTTCTTCGAGTTATAGTGATTTTGTTAACACGGTATTTATGGGCCTTTTTTTCGGTAATATATGAAAAAATATATAAAAATTTTCTTTTTTAATTGTTTACATCTACTATGCTTTATTTTCATAAAAAACAAAAAAATTAATGCATTTTTGTTTATTAATATATAAAAGTATAACTTTAGTAAAGGTGTATTTTGTTTGAAAAAAATAATACATTTTCACTAAGATTAAAAAAAAAATAACGGTTTCATCATATTCCGTGATTGTGGATTAATAAATATTAAAAATTCCATTAAAACTGGTTGATTTTCTGAATTTTAGTGAATTTTAAAGTTAGGGGGGGGGGGGGGTAAAATGTTTTACATTTTGGGAATTGGCCATTGATTTTGCACGTAGCTAAATAAAGAACATTGTCGAAGCTTGCATGCTTAGAACAGACAAAACTAGTCGTGAAAATATAGTCGCCACTTTAGGAGCTAACACCTTTAAGATAGCCAATAATGAAATTAAAATTATGTATTAATCTCAACGGTAAACGGTAAAATTATAAACAACGTCTATATGTAGAAAAACGGAACAACGTGCCATGATACACCGTGTAGCCTTTTTTGTCTTACCAAGTGGGAGAGTTATGTGAACAGAATACCACAGTCACGTCACAAGAGTTTGTTAATCAAGTAAGTATTCCTTATTATGTTTTATTTTTTAGTAGATTGGATTTGAGATATCCTAGAATGAGCGACGACCGAAGAGACACATTTTGCTTTAACATCGATTTTTTTTTTTTACTTTCGGTTGAATTATAAACAAAAATATACGCACATTTATAATTTTGTCATCGCAAAGTTTTAATTAAAATAAAAAGAATAATTTTTGTTTTGTCAACTTTGGAGATTTATATAAAAAAAATAAAATATTGACCTTTTGGCTGGGATCACAGTGTAGTATCTGTTCCGATGGATACTACACCCCATAGACCGGTATCGTCTTGCCTCTCGGGCCTTGATTCCGCCGGTCTGTGGGTTTGTCGTGTGCAGTTCTAGGGGGTCCACCCGCCAAGGCTTTGCCTCCCCTCTTTGGGGAGAAGTAAGTTTATTGCTTACTGCCTGAGGCGCCCCTACCGGGAAATGCCGACCGGGCTGCCCAGGCATTTTTTGTAGACCAGAGTGCTCACTTTCTCGGGCGCTGGCTTTTCAAATCCCACTTTCCCGATCTTCTGTCACATCTTACCGCTGTGGGAGGAAGATAAAATAAATAAATAAAAATGGTATGACTGCATAACACTGCCCCCCCCCCCCTGGCGTTGCGCATGCGCCAACAAACGGAAGCGCAAAAATTAAAAGTCTATCGATAAGAATAAAAAAAAACACACCTAAATTTAAACTGGATACAAATTGTGGATTTTATTTACTAATGCAGTTAAAATATCTTTGTGTTCTTTTCTAAGCAAATATTCACAAATATACTCCCATTGATGAGGAATTCTATTAGCGCTTCCGTTTGTTGACGCATGCGCACAACCGGGGGGGGGGGCAGTCTTATGCAGTATCACCCAAAAAATATACAGGATGAAGTTTTAACTGATTGCAACATTCAATCATTTATTTTCTGAGCAAGCATGTAGTATGATTAATAGAGCAGAAATCTGGGAAAAACAAAATATACAACAAATAACTCTTACCAAACGCAATAAAATAAAATTTTCTATCGACCTGTATACTCAAAAGATTTTCAATCTTTTAAGTTTTGTTATTTCAAAATTTGTTTCATTACTTTGCTTAGATATAACGCGAGTCAATCAAAGATGGCTGTCGATTTTTTGTTTTAGGTTATTACTAATTTTGGTGCTTGTGAACTGTAGGTCCGAAAAAGGAATTTTTTTATCTTTAAGTTGAGGAGAGTCAAAGAAGGGGGAGAGAACTCTAGTTTCAAGTTTCAGCCACGATTTATCTGAAATGGATTTTACGATTGTAATTATTCAAAAATAAAATGATTTTGAAAAATATGATGATTTTGAAAAATAAAGTGATTTATTAAAATAAATTATCACAGAAGGAAAAAACATGAAACAAGGGAAATAAAGTTGTTGAAATAAATGACAGTTTTACACTGGGTAAAATTCAGTTCCCAGTGCAGTGTCCTTTGGTAATTTCTGTTTCCACATGAATTCAGCTATCTACGATTCAACCATTTGCATGTGGGTGCCACATTCAACCTTGTTTCTTTTCTTCGCCTCATTCCACATTCGTTCTACATGGTTAGTTGTGGCACCTGTTAGTGGATCAACAAAATTGTATTTGTGATTCACACGCAAATGATGGAATTCTTCGGCACCTAGCCGATGTTACGCTCACCAACAATCAGACACAATTGTCGTTGAAACTTGAAACTAAAGTTCTTTCCACCTTATTTGACTCTACTAAACATAAAGATAAAAAAATTGTCGGACCTACAGTTCACAAGCACCCTATTTTTTGTCTTAAAAGATAGTAATAAAAAGTAGGCTTACGGAACCATAGGGACCTCCAAAGCTAACCATAGATTTTACCCTCCCCTATATGTAACACGATGTAACTTTAATATATGTTTATATTATTATCATAACTTTTTTACAAGAAACATAAAATAAACTGCTGTTGATTTAAAAACGGTCGATCAGAATATATTTTGTTCAGATTTCATAAAAAATATTTTCCCTAATATATTTAAAAAAGAAAAACGCATATTAAAGATAAATTAGTCTAATAATGAATAAGTATCGAAAATTTTGTGAAAATCTGACCATTACTTGATTTTTGCTAGATTTAGAGGTGTTAGTGCATACAAATTGGTTACTACATAGGAACGTTGTTTTAAGGCGTAAATAAAGTACACATGTTTTTAATTTCTCATTTTCATTATTTTCGTACGCTGAAATTTTTTTTAAAAATCAGATGCAGTTTATTTTATGTTCTTTTGAATAGTAAAAAAAGTTATAATAATATAAACCTATATTAAAGTTACATTGTGTTACATATAGATGGTAAATTCTAGGGTTAGCTTTGGAGGTCCCTACGGTACCACTAACCCTTAGTCCGGGATTGTTTCTCGTTGGAAAAGGATAAGCTTTACTTATTTTTTAAACCTGAAATTTGCGATCACCAAAAAATCGACCACCATTTTTGATTGACGAAATCGGTTGAAAGTAACGAAACAATTTTGAAATGTCAAAACTTACAAACAATTTCAGGAGTTTAAATCTATGCAGGTCGATAGAAAATTAAATTTTTGTGTGTTTGGTATAAGTGTTGTTTATTTTAATTAGTTTGCTTATTTTCTATGTCTCGGCTCTGTACTATACTACATCATTGCCATATTCTGATAATAATGAAGAAAATACTCCTCTTCTCAATGATGAAAGTTTTTATTTTTCAGTTAGTGATCATAGCTTTTTCTGAGAATATGTGTGGGTTTCATCGCAATTTTATGATAGCTGATTCTCATCTGCTGAAGGGATGATGAAATATTTGATATATTTCTTGATGAGTCGGGTTATTCATTTGCTAATAGTGAATTGTTTTTGTCGGCCGAGAACTCATGGCTGTTAGGCCAGAGTTAATTTGATTTGCTCATAAGAAATCTGAGCAGTCGTGTTGTGACTGACAAGGGGCAGTTTAGCTGGGTTTTTATGTATGTGTGCGTTTGGCTTCTCTCTTATGTAGCTAAGCGCCATCAGCTGCTTAGCTCTCAGAGAGACAGTTCCTGATGGGCTAAAGTCAAATCTCGATAACTAATTAGAATTTAGTATTTAACCAATCAAAATCGAGTATATTACAGAAATCTTTTTTCTACTGTTGCTGATTTTGTTGTTGCTCACTGCTGCTTCGGTTTTTGTTGTTCACTTTTGTTGTCTGTGTATTTGGATTCAGAAAATTGTAAATCAATTTCTTTTTTATTAAAAAAGACTAAGCAGGAGGTTATATAGCAGTATATAATTCTGATTTCTTTTCTTTTGTACTAACATGTTCTTACTCAAAGAGTGATTGATATGTTGTCTGGTCAACACACTTTTGTGCATGAGAGAAATTTCCACCTAAACCATTTCTCATTCTTGTTTGTACTTGTGAATAAACCCGGTTTTTATAGTAAACATTTTTGACACTAAACCCCTTTTTAAATAGTTACACATTTTGTACACCCTTTTTTAATAAAAAAATTCTGCGACGGCAAGGTTATAAATGTGCATGTTGTTTTGTTTCAGATTCAACCGGAAGTAAAAGTTTAAAAAGTCAGTGTCAAGGCAAAATGTGTCCTTTTGGTCGTTGCCTATTCTGGGGTGCCTCAAGTTTTTTGGATCCATTTTTTAAATTCTTGAATCAAAAAAGTTCTCTAAAGTTGGTAGGATGTGACCCAAGGTTAGTTTATTGTGAGTGATCCAATACTTTCGATGGTCAGAGTCATTTAAAAAAAAAATTACCTGTCTTTACAGCATTCATTCAATTTTGGAAGGCAGAAACAGGAACTAATATGTACACAAGATCTAATATTTACTTTGATAGGAGGAGCTGCTAAATCTATAAACTTTATGACTTTATTTAAAATTAATTATTATCTCCATTGTTGACTCTTGAAATGTAACTGTAAAATCTTTAGTTCGATTAACATTTTATCATTTTCTTCCTTTTTGAATGAAAACAAATCCTATGGAAAAATGGGTAAAAATAGGTAAGGCTTAAATCTTAAATTGTTTCACTATTCTTTGCTTATTTTATGACGGAATTAGAACTCACAGATTTCTTGTCTATAAAGACTTTAAAAAAAATTCCAGACAAAAAAAGAATCGAACATCAATTTGTAAATGTCTGCTTATGTTTACTATTATGGCAGGAATTGGTGGTTTTGCTTTGGTGGTTTTGTTGAGGAAAATTGTTGTTTTTGGTTTTGCAAAATATGATTGAGTTTTGCAAAGGGAAAGGAAAAACAATAACATCAGTGTTTGGTGCATTTTAGGTCAGGAAGCCGATATCTTCAGGAAGAAATCGCTGACGAAACGGCCACAAATGAAGAAGAAAAAAGTGCTATGTCACAAGTCGATCTGAACGATGAAAAAAACTACATTCATTGCACTCCGAATTGTTTCTAAACACACTCTATTTTCAAGATCGGGCTCCCAAAAATTACTGATTGCTGTCAAACCTCAAAAGAATACTCTCTGGAAAGAGATTTGGATCCAATGAAGATGTGATATCAGAAACTGAGGCCAAAAACAAATTGTTTGAATTGTTAGAGAAATGTTAGAAGTGTATCAATCTAAAGATGAATCAAATTTGTTTTATTAGTTAAGGCCACATGATTTTTTGAGTGATGTGTTATTCAAATGAAAATGTATAAGACGATATTTCAAGAACTTTTACAAAATTCTATTTAAAATAAAATTGAAAATGACTATATTTTGAATGATGTTTTTCTAAGACCCTGGCAATACCGGATGAATGTTTGAATCAAATGATTCCTATTTGTTATCAAAATGCAGATTCATCGCGTTTTTGACTATTAGATTCACCATGTGAAAAATTCATGAATTGGATTCTTACCCTCTTTTAGAATGACAATTCTAGAATGTAAAATATTTGTTTTGTTGTTTTATATGTCATTTCTACTCTCCCCACCCTGGACTAAAGAGTAGTTTTCATTCTTTTGTTTCCAAGGTCGTTAAAACAGCAACATTACAAATTTAGTTGAACCATTCCTTACTGAAACACTGAAATCACATAATACAATCTACAGGTAAGAATAACTTGCAACTTTTTCTATATTTTCTTTTCTTTGTAAAAGATATGGAAAAATGATATTCATTTTTTTCTTGTAAAAAGTATTACATATTTCTATTAAAACTTCTTTTTTTCTATCTGTCCTTTTATCTTTCTCTGTTTCCCTCTCTATCTGTCCTTTTATCTTTCTCTCTTTCCCTTGCTATCTGTCCTTTTATCTTTCTCTCTTTCCCTCTCTATCTTTATAACCCCCTTTTTCTCCTCCGCCCCTATAGAGTCAAAAATAAAACTGAGGAGGCCTCTAGAATCCTACTAAAACCACCCATATAACATTAAGGAGGCCTTCAAGGCACTACTAAAACAACCATTTCCGAGTTTCTTGCCACGTCCTCCTCCCTTTGAAGAGAAATAATGTTGAGTCATTTCATGAAGTTTTTTCTAATCAAATAAATCATTTTCTTTCAAAATTTGTACATAAGAATGAAAATGCCTGAAATACCGCCCCTTTCTGATGAAACCTGGTCCCATTGATCCTCAAAAATAAATATTTTTAATTTTTAATGTAAGTTATTATTCATCTAGGGCAACGCTGATAAAGAATATACTTATTTTGTGTATGTGTTTTTTTTTACTTTTGGCTTCACACACACAGACACACACACGCACAACTGCCCTTTATTTAATAGATTTCTACTCTCCCCTACTTTGGGCTTAGGAGCCGTTTTATTTTTTTCTATGCAAAATTGTTCAAAAAAACATTACAAACATTGTTGCAACCTCACTTATTGAAACAGAAATCACATAACACAAGTTACAGATGAGAGCAATAATATTAATTATGTTGTTTATTTTCACTTTGATTCTTATGCATTAGATATATCAACTCCATTAAATGTAATATTTTTAAGCATCTTGTCATATTTTCATAATTTCAATTGATATAATTTGCATCTCAAAAATGATGGGGAAAACTGATTTTTAAATTTGAGTGAATCCTACTGAATATTCAGATTGCATATTTAATTCTATTTCATATTTCGTCTTTATTAAGGTCCTTCAATTATCTCGTTTATGATATTCATGCTTTTGTTCATGTTAAATTTAAAGACTTTTCACATCTAATAAAAAGCCGTGGGTTGAGGAAAAATTTTAGTCAATCTCAGTTTAATTCGATTTTATAGGTAATCATAATTAAGCGCATAGAAGATTTTTCTTTCATAATTATCTAAAACATTGTAGAAAGTAGCTCTCATTTTCTGTTTCGTAATCTCAATATCACTTTCCAATCAATCAGCAGCTTGAGCTGGTTGTAACGTGGTATATCGATATGTTATGCAATGGTCTATGTGACATTTGAGTTGAAAGTAACACACATAAATGTGCAACAAAGTTTAATTCAAAGACTTATGCTTTGCAAGTTTGAACTGACACAGAAGCAACCAAAAGCCGATTTATGTTTCTTAATCTTAATGCCACTTTCCAATCAGCATTTACAAGAGAGCATGACATGTTATGCAATTTATGGATATTTGTTAGTTTATGACACATCAAAGCAGTTCGAGCTGTGTAAGGTATCTTCTGTGAATAGGGGTATCATGGTATTTGGTAAACTGATATGTTGTGCTTCGTTTCACTCCACATCTAATTTGAAAGCCACATTTGATAAACATGAAACAAAATCTAATTTGGAAACTTGTTTTACAAGTTCAAAATGGCTCAGAGCAACCAAAGGCATTTATACTGTTACAGTTCAAGTGACAGTTTATCACACTATTTTTTACTTTAAGTTGCAATGCAAATCCAAAACTGAGTGTACGCTGAGGCCAAATTAAACTAGTAGCATGTAGTAAGTGTTCCGCAAACATTTTTGTAATTAATATTTCGTTTTAGTTTATGTTATTTCAATTAATGTATGTAGTTTTAAATAGAATCTCTTATTCATTTACAGGTAACAATACAAATGGAGGAAAAAGAAAGATTCCTACTTACACACATGTACTAGAAATGTTATGTCTCATTCTTAAACAACAAACTCTTAGTTCAAGAGACAGATATTAATCCACAATATAGAACAAACTTATTCATGAACAAAATTGATTTTAAGACATATAACAACCAATGCTGAAGAAAAACCTATTTCCTTTTAATGTAGTTCCTCATCATTTTTACAGACAACACATTTTTAATTAAAGCCAAAGGTATGAAGTGGCTTATAATTTAAAAAATTATTCAGAGATACATGGCCATACATGCACTCATGATGTTAATTTTATTTTTAAAACTAATTGTACAAAACTTTTAGAGAGAGAAACAATAGTTGTGGTGTCTGTGGCTCATCATTTAGATAGACATTTTCTTTAAATGTACATATGCTAATACACATCAGAGAGAAACAATATTCTTGTAAAATGTGTAGCTCATCATTTACAGAAAAATCTAACTTAGCTGTGCATATGCAAAGACACAATGGAGCTAAGCCTTACAGCTGTGATGTGTGTGATTCATCATTTAAAACAAACGCTTCATTAGAAATACATTTTCGCACTCACACTGGAGAGAAACCTTACATGTGTAATGTGTGTGATTCCTCATTTACAACAAAAGGAAAATTAAAGATACATTTTCGTACCCACACTGGAGAGAAACCTTATTCTTGTGAAGTGTGTGAATCATCATTTAGTGTAAAGTCTTACTTAAAAGTGCATATGCGAAGACACACTGGGAAGAAGCCTTATAGTTGTAATGTGTGTGACTCGTCTTTTATAACAAAATCTGAATTAGAGATACACATACGTACACACACGGAAGAGAAACCTTTTTCTTGTGAAGTATGTGACTCATCATTTAAAGCAAAATCTCAGCTAACAGTACATATGCGAATACACACTGGAGAAAAACCTTATAGGTGTAATGTGTGTGAGTCATCATTTACAACAAATTCGAAATTAGAAATACATGTGCGTACCCACACTGGAGAGAAGCCTTATGATTGTAATGTGTGTGGCTCAGCATTTACAACAAAATCTAAATTAGAGATACATTGTCGTACCCACACTGGGGAGAAACCTTTTTCGTGTGAAGTATGTGGCACATCATTTACAGTAAAATATCAGTTAATGGTACATATGCGAAGACACACTGGTGAGAAGCCTTACAGCTGTGGTGTATGTAATTCATCATTTATAACAAAATTTCAATTAGAGGTACATTTGCGTACTCATAGTGGAGAGAAACCATATTCTTGTGAAGTATGTGGCTCATCATTTGCAACACAATCTAACTTAAAGAGACACATACAAATTCACACTGGCTTATAATAGCCGCATAAGACCAGGGACTGATGACAAATGTGTTTAAAAAGATGGCTGGTCTCAGTCAGGACAACAAGTGCAGGTTTTGCGACACTGAAGTGGAGAGTGTGAGCCACCTGATATCAAGTTGCAAAATCATGTTGGCAGATGGGTCCTACACAGCACGACATAATGGAGTGTGCAGGTACCTCCACTAGACCATCTGTAAGAAACTGAATATCAGGTGTAGCAGCAAGCCTTGGGAACATCTACCTGAGGGAGCTGTGGGGAATGAGACATACACCATTCATTATGACCATGAAATCCTGATAGCTACCTATCTGGAAAACGCAGCTGTCAAACCTGACATTGTTATATGGAACAAGAGAGAGAGAGAGTGACAACTTTGGTTAAGGTAAGTGCCCCTAATGATGGGGGCGTAAACAGAGCTGAAAGGGAGAAAATAACAAAATATCCAGGTCTAATGTATGATATGAAAAGAAACTGAAATTTCAAAGAGATCTCCATCATTCCAGTTATCATAGGAGCCACTGGACTCATGAAGAAGAACTTGAAAAAGTATTTGGCAAGTATACCTGGTGAACCAAGTGCAAGAGAAATCCAAACAACTTCACTCAAGGGAACAGACAGAATCCTGAAAAGAGCTATCGGTTGGAGTCTTTAAATAGCTGGTGATCGTATTGCATTTAGAAGAATGCCCCGTCCCCAGCAAATGAAAGAAAAGAAAATGAAAATTTAAAAAAGAGGGAAGCAGCAAGTCCTGGGAGCATATACCAGAAAGAACAGTTGGAAATAAGTTATACACCATCCACTATGCAATCCCTACAGCTACATGTCTAGAAAACGGAGCTATTAAACCTGACATCGTGATATGGGAGAAAGTAGCAACCCTAGTTGAAGGCAGTGTCCCTAATGATGCAGGATTAAACAGCCGAAAGAGAAAATATTACGAAATATCAAGGTCTTATGTACGACATGAAAAGAAACTGGAATCTTAGGAAGATCTCCATCATCCCAGTAATTATAGGAGCAACTAGACTCATGAAAAAGAATTTCAAAAGCAACCCGGCGAATATACCCGGTGAACCAAGTGCACGAGAGATACAAACAATTACACTTAAAGAGACGCTTAGAATCTTAAAAAGATCTTTCGGTTGGAGTCTCTGAAATAGCGGGTAAATGTCTGGCATCCGGTATGATGCTTGAGCCACAGCAAAATAAAAAAGATAAGAAAATTGAAAAAAAGAGGAAAACCTTATTCTTGTGAAATGTGTGAATAATCATTTACAATAAAACATGGCTTAAAAGTCACACCACTCGATCAGTGTTTGAAAACCGAGAAATAGTTTTTAGAGCTTTACTCAGACATAAATGTAATTAATAAAGAAATCAAATAAAATATATATAGCTCATAAAGAAATCAGGTGTGAGCCACAAGAGAGGGCCTTTATTTCCTAGAAATAACTGAACTAAAATCAAAAACGAAATCATCAAGACACTTTCCAGAGGAGTTATACACTGAACATATATTCTAATAAAAATCAAAATTAAGAAAAACATAAAAACTGGCAATATGTAAACCACAATTAGATTGTGCCTTCAGCATAGCTATGCATACATATATGAGTAAAATAATGCTGGACTTTCGACTAATATTTGTACCAAAAGTACCAACTCTAAGCTGCATACTCCATCAACCCAGCTCAATTCTGATTTTGGAATCCAGCAAGACAAACACCAAAATTAAAAGAAACTAAAGCATAGTTAAGTAGCCGAATGAGGAGACAAACTGTTGTAAAAAAATGAATCAGCCCCAAGATTTCTAAAAACAAACTAAATACAATAAAAACAAAGTCAAGTTTATTCTATTGGAGTTTGTTTCTCATCATTTTCATAACTGCACAAGCAAAAATACATTGAAAAATGTATTCTTGTACCTCATGTCTATAATATTTTTACAGAAAGCTGATTAGTCTTTAGCAATTAATGTATAACTAGTGATGTAGAAATGAACCATCAGAATGATATTCTCTATGAAGAGAAGTTTCTTCTTAATGGACTTTTTTTCTAGCAATCTCTTAACCCTAACTGATCTGCTAGTGAGTGAGCAGATATTTGCTCTGATAGTACCGACTTATTTTATTAGATATTTCAGCATGTAAATTATGTAAGTAAAGGCTTTTATTACACACATCATCTTGTGGACATGTCTGCGTTCTAACTACATTAATGTGAAGCATGAATGCTAACAGGAGTGTGTTAGTGGCCAAACAGATAGCATTCATACTATAAAAATAGTTTATACCATGTTTACATCCTATAAATTCTATTGTTTGCATTAATTGAAGTAAACATTTTCAATTAGTTCTAATTCTCAAGAAATATAAGTATGAGTTATTCTTTAAAATAAAAAATAAATAAAGAGAGACTATTTTGTCAATATTCTATCAACACACATCAGATATACTATTTTCGTTTGAAACACTTTTATTTTTTATTTTTATATGTAACATTTTCGATGTTGCAAGAAAATATACACTGGATACAATTAGTATTCTAATGAATTATATAATTCGAATTTACTTGTGACCATACCAGTCAAAGATACATCCTTATTTAAAACTTTCACGTCTTTTAAAATCATTCTCATCAAAAAATAAAAAAAATATGGTGAGGGTGAACAAATCGATGTTGAGGCTTTTTTAGGCGAGGAGAGAGAATCTAAATAACTTTCATTCACCAGAGTATTTTTAGTTGTTGTTGAAAGGAAAGATTTCGTAAAGCAAGGCTGAAGAGAACTTCCATTCACCAGAGTATATTTAGAACTTTTTTAAAGAAAACATTTTGTAAGGCAAGGCTGAAGAGAACTTCCATTCACCAGAGTATATTTAGTTGTTGTTTAAAAGAAAACATTTTGTAAGGCAAGGCTGAAGAGAACTTCCATTCACCAGAGTATATTTAGTTGTTGTTTAAAAGAAAAGATTTTGTAAGGCAAGGCTGAAGAGAACTTCCATTCACCAGAGTATATTTAGTTGTTGTTTAAAAGAAAAGATTTTGTAAGGCAAGGCTGAAGAGAATTTCCATTCACCAGAGTATATTTAGAACTTGTTTAAAGGAAATATTTCGTAAAGCAAGGCTGAAGAGAACTTCCATTCACCAGAGTATATTTAGAACTGGGTTAAAGGAAAGATTTTGTAAGGCAAGGCGCAAGAGAACTTCCATTTACCAGAGTAAACAGCGTGAGAATTTTCATCCGGTAATGAATAATAAATACAAAATTTAATTAATTATTATAAATAATTACTTAGACCCTATAGTGTTTCTTCATCTTGGCCATATGTGAGAGAGAAACGTTTAATCTTAGTTTTAAAACTAATGCACCACATATTTCTGATAACTACCCCACTACAGCTCGTTGACTAAGGATGTCTAGCTTCTTTTTTTTTTTTAAACATACTTCACACCAAACAAGGCAGGCCACCACTGTAGACGTAAGGGGCTACTGAGAAAAAGGGTGAAATTGTTTTGGGGAGGTCAACCTAAATGGGGAGCTGCGCAGCGAGATGTCTGTTAACATTAGTTTTAAATTTCTGCATGTCAGTACCGTCAGGAAAACAGGGAGCAGGGAGGGAGTGCCAGAGTCCAGCAGCCCGAGGAAAGAAGCTTTTGGAGTAGAAAGCTCTTCGGCATTTGGGGACCTCCACAGTGAATGGATGGTATTTGGCAGATTGTCGGTTGATCTAATGAATCTACGTCGTGAGGGTACCAGAGCAGCAGAGGATGCTTATCTCTAGCAAGCCTAGGCTTATTTCTCAACTGCCACCGGACCATATCAATCCATGGTCTAATTACTCTTTCCAGTGGAACGTAAAAACACGATATGAAATCAACATTGTTTTTCCTAAGTAGCATCTTAAACAAATAACTATTTGCACTGAAAGGCATGCTATAAGTCTATATCTGAATCTCCTAGCCCAAGTGATTCATGAAAAAAACTAGGCCTTCATATTGTATGCTCATAAATACTATTATATATTTTTTTTAATATTATTATATTTTTTCATTTATTTAATACATTTGATGAGCAAAAGTCTCTGTTAAAAGATGTATGCTTTTTGATTGGTATAAAAACATGTCCGTCAACAAGGGCTACTAGGTAGGTATTGGGTAATTTGTTATTACTGTGTCAGCCCCGTTGTGCAAAAAGGCATATTTCCTGAATAAATAAAATTTCTAAAAAATGAAAGAAAAAAAAAACAACATTTATTTAATGACCAATCATTATCAGTATGAAAAATCATTATAATGGTGCAGACTACCTGTTCCTCTTTCATGGAAATTTCAGCTTCGGGTGGAGCACTTTTGCATTTTCTTTCATCAGACATAGATTTACGTCAATCAGCTGTTCTTGAACTAATCTTTAGTCAACGTTTCTGTGATGTTTTCTCTTTTGGGGAAATATAGTGCTCAAGCATACTGGCAATCGCCTTTCCAGGAACATCTTGTACCGTCTTAGCATTAACAGGATACATAAAATATGTTACAGTTGTACCATACATGTGTCGGGTGGTTGGAGTATGTTGAATGTCGAGATGGGAGATAGCCATTTTGTTGAGTCGGCCGTATCTGTATTTATCTGACTTGAAATGAAGAAAATAGGGTCACCAGAGTTTTATATAAAAATACCAACGTCTTCTCTACAATAAAATTAACTTTATCTAAAAGGAACATAGCTATACAGGAGTGTAAGCATGTAAGGCAAGTTTCTTGGCAGGCAGGCAAGAATTAAAGTAAAAATGTAATAATATGCCTCGTGCAAAACATAATTCAAAATAATTAATTAAAAGAACATTTCTTGAAATAAATTAAAATTTGTGTTTTGTTTTTGTTTTTTTGCAAAACGAACAGTTTATTTACAATATAGTAAATATTTGTGAAATCTTTTTTCCAAACAGAAATTTTTTTTTTTTTTAAACAACCAGTTTCTTTGAATATGTGATCGTTTTTTTCAAAACGAATAGTTTATTTACAATATATTATTATTTGAATATCTCGCTTATTTCGTTTGATTTTCGCACACATTTTGGATGAAATTTATTAATTAGTCTTAAATGGTATTTTTTATCCTGAAATAAAATTCTAATTCATTTTTTAAAGACTTGAAAATTGCACTTCAATGCATTGTATTAATCGTTGGTGACCATGTTGTAAGGTCCTATTTCCTTTTTCTATAAAAAGGAAATATGTTTAAGAAAAAGAACAAGTTAACAATGATTTCCAAGTGAATGAATAATCCTTAGGAGGATAGCCGTGTTCTTAGCAGTGGAATAAAGTCACAATAGCGGGAACAAGTTAACAATGATTTCCAAGTGAATGAATAATCCTTAGGAGGATAGCCGTGTTCTTAGCAGTGGAATAAAGTCACAATAGCGGGAACAAGTTAACAATGATTTCCAAGTGAATAAATTAGGGAGCAGTCTTCTCACCCTGATGACTTGCTGAAAAAAGATGGACTCTCACGCATGCGTCGTATTGCCTTCGCTACTTCCGGTCTCATTGATAGTGATTCTGACTAACTACACTATCAATGATGTCACTAGAAAAACTTGACTCAGTGAACTGGCTTAAGTTTACGATGACCGTGGCAGTGGCGGGCATGCAACATACTGCCATGTAAAATGAGGGGGGGGGTACTTTTTAAGATAATTACATGTGGTTTTACTACTTTGCTAGTTGGATTTAGGGTTAGTAGTAAATTTTTTTAGTTAGTTGCCCTAAAAGGTTAGAATAGCCCGGAGCAGAGTAGAAAGATGACCTTGGGTTTACTTTCTGCAGCCTCGTAGCTCTCGCTTCCCTTATTTTGTCCTTTAGTCCTAACAATTCATGAGTGATGTTTCTGGCAAAGGGGGAAGAATTGCTGTTTTCTAGGTCGGAATCTATCCATCTACCACTTATCGTTAGCTAGTTTTTGATTTTGAAGTAGTATTTTATTTTTAGCTCCTTACATAAATGTTGCTTCATGCTTTGTCTGGAGCGATTTCCATTAAAAAAATGGGGGATCATTTAAAGTTAAATTTATATGTGCAATTTTTAATTCTTAATTCTAATATAATTTTTTTTGTTGTGTTTTAGGGTGTTCACACGTAATCGCCTAAAAAAGTAGGATTTAATTTTTTTCGGGGGTGGTGGGAGATTGGGCTTTTAAATGTAGATATAATTTCTTTTAAATTTTACAATGATTTTTATGTATGGTATCCAAGTTTATTATAAACTTATTTTGAGATTTTCATCTACATTTGTCCTTTGTTGCCATTTTCCCTGTTTATCCACTTCTAACATTTTTCCGGTGGCATTTTTACTTTAATTCAAATTAATGTAAAATAATCTCCATTTCCAGACCAGTTTAAGGCAGTCAATTTTTTTTTTTTTGTACTATGAGAGATAAATCATTTGCGTTTTGTTTTTATTTGGTATGGTATTACGGGGTTCGGAATTAATTACAACTCGGAATTAATTACAACTCGGAATTAATTACAACTTGGACTTAATTTATCAATTTTATTGTTATTCAACTAATAAATCTCATTTTATTTCTTTCCTTTGCAAAATTATATTGTACGAATTAAAACAAAAAAAAGTTTTATTTAATTTTATCATCAAGAATTACGAGATTTCTAATTCCTAAGCGACATAAAATTACTTTCGGTTTGTAATTAATTCCGTCACCCGGTATTACAATCTTGCCACTCTTACAGAAATAAAATATAGAAAATCAATTTCTAGATTTTATTAACATAATTAAAAATTAAAAACGTTTCACGAAAGAATAAGCGACACTTCTTTTATAACAACAAACAACAAAAGGTTTATTCGAAGGAAAAGTGAAAAGTCTATGGCCGCTTATGAATTTATCTTCGGTGAAGATCGCATTATGGGATGTCGATGACAACGGCAGAGGAGAAAATGAGGCGATCTGTCTTGTCTAGTGCCAAGGAATCGTCTGCAATCTCTAAAGCAGCTGAAGTAGTCCTTTAACAAACTAATGATATCAATGCGCCCTGCGAGCTGATTGGCCAACTCATCTCACAGGGACACTGATATTTATTTACTCCTCGCGGAGTTAGGCACAAGGCCAGTTTTATCTTACTCCCACAAGTAAGATGTGACCCAAGATCGGGTCGAGCAAGTGGGGTTAAAAGCCAGCGCTCGAGAGGTGAGAACTCTGGCCATTTAAAAATTGCCTGGGCAGCCCCGTCGGCATTCCCCGGTAGGGGCGCCTCAGACAGTAAGCAATAAACTTGATACGCATTAAGAAGTAAACCTCGTTTATGACTGCTACACTCTAACTTAGGGTTAGTGGTAAAAGAAATTGGTTATCTACTAAAAAAAAAAGCCGCAATACCCCGGAATGATTTTACGTTAGATTTATATGTGAAACTGGCCCACCAATACTTATTACTATTACCGATAATATTATTTTTAAGCAAATACCATTTTGAAATTAAAAATCAATTAATTTTGATTTACACTTTTGTGAACTATTTGCGGTAAAAAAAAATATTTAATAGAAGTTATAAGTCATTTATGATAGTACATATCGATTCTGAGCAAAGTAGCCATCTTGTTCAACGTAAACAAGTAGCTAAACAAATAGGTCTACTTTGCTCAGAATCGGTATTTACGCTAACTTAAAATGCTTGTGACTTCTATCAAACATTTAATATTATGTTTCTAAAACGCAAATATAGGTCACAGTAGGTAAACAAAATAAATTGTTTATAAATAATTTCCCAAATGTATTTCCTTTAAAATAATTTATGTCAGAATAGTAAAGACTACCGATACCCCACTCTGAATTCTAAAATAATTGTTGTTTTTTTTGTTCGTCTTTCCGACAATTTTTTGGGTGTTGTTCACACGTAATAGACTAAAAAGGTAGAATCTCATCTTTTAGGGAGTCGATTCAGCGAAGAGTGCTAATCTGCAGTAATAGTAAAAATAGGATTTTTAAAAAATCGTTTTAGTTTTTGCTTATTGTTGATTTTAATAAATATTTATCTAAGTTACGTATAAGCGAGAAACACGATATAGTGTCCGATAATCTTTTTGATATATGGATCATCTCCCTTTATAGACTCTTTTACGTGTTAGAGGACAAAGGAATTTGACGTGGTTTTTAACGGAAATTAATTGTAAATTTTAAAACTTTAACAAAATAACCAAATAAGACGGAAGAAATACGTAAAAAAGGTAAGTATAATCACATAAATGTTGCATATTTTAGAAACTATTACGAATGAAGAGTGTAGGAACAGAATAGTTAACAAAGCCTCCCACTCCCACCCTTCCTTTCCCATGTTAAAATGGTTGTCTAAATCATGAAGTTATTATTGAAAATTAGGTATTATTTTAGATGAGGACCCTTCTCTAAACCCTCTCCTCCCTTAAAAAAGGGAAATAAGATTTATTAGGCTATTACGTGTGAGCACCCAGAAAAGCCTCGCGGAAAGAAAAAGAAACAAAAAAAACAACAATTATTTTAGAATTTAGAGGGCAACACTCAAATGAACTAATCAATCGTAATCATTTAAAACTAGAGAATCGTCTTCATTATTAAAATGAACGGCTTATGTTCGTCTTTTACCACTGTTCGTTTTTCACAACTTTTTACTGACCATTTTTTTTTTCGTTGTACACTTATCTATCAGGCTGCTAGAGAATTCCGGGGTTTTTGGAAAAGAATTTCAAATAATTTACATTTTAGGAGGGAGGATCAGTTTCCAATGTAAATTCAACGTAGACTGATCCCCCTCGTTTTGACCATCTCATTTAAAAAAAAAATCTTTTTCGGTGTACAATTGCCTATCATGTCAGTAGAGAATTCCGGGGGTTTTGGAAAGAAATTTCCAAAAATTGAGATTTTAAGACGGGGGATCAGTTTTCAATGTAAATTCAACGTAGACTGATCCCCCTCTTTTTGACCATCTCAAATTTTAAAAAATATTCTTCTGCTTACAATTACCTATCATGTTGCGAAAGAATTCCGGGATTTTTGGAAAGAAATTTTTAAAAATTGAGATTTTAAGATGTAAAAAGTTGTGAAAATCGGACTATGGTAAAAGACGAACTAGACTGATCCCCCGTCTTAAAATCTCAATTTTTAAAAATTTATTTCCAAAAACCCCGAAATTCTCTCGCGACATGATAGGTAATTGTAAACAGAAGAATAATTTTTAAAATTTGAGATGGTCAAAAAGAGGGGGATCAGTCTACGTTGAATTTACATTGAAAACTGATCCCCCATCTTTAAATATCAATTATTTTAAATTTCTTTCCAAAACCCCCGAAATTCTCTATTGACATGATAGGTAATTGTACACCGAAAAAGATTTTTTTTTTAAATTGAGATGGTCAAAAAGAGGGGAATCAGTCTACGTTAAATTTACATTGGAAACTGATCCCCCCTCCTAAAATGTAAAATATTTGGAAAAAATTTCTAAACACCCCGGAATTCTCTAGGTAAGTGTACACCGAAAAAAAAATGCTCAGTAAAAAGGTGTGAAAAACGGACAGTGGTAAAAGACGAACATGTGCCAAATGAACACATAATTGTAATTTTATTGACCCCTCCTCCCCCGCGGAATATTATTATTTTTTTTTGGTGTTTATTTTTATTTTGTTACTTTTCAAAATAGAATTAACGTTGATGGATTTTCCCCATATTAGTAAGTCTACTCTCGATTTAAATAAGTGAAATTAAGGAAAGTTATATTTAAAAAAATAAATATAGGCAACAAATAAATGTAACCAAAGGCAAGATAAATTACTCTTCTACCTACCTAGTGTATCTGTTTATTTTATTACCAGTTAACCGTAACATGTTAAGAATGGAGTTCTAAATAATAACTTTATTATTTGGCTGAAGGGAATTACGTGGAGGACTTCCCGCTTCCGGTGAAAAAGTGTGTATGGATGCCTGAAAGTGATACAACATTTTTTTTTCTTTCTTATTTTGTTCTTGTTTATTTATATTTCTTTTATTGCTTTGTAAGGGTTTCATATTAACGGAATAAAAAAGACAACAATTAGGGTTAGGGCAATGTAAATTTGTAAAACGTTTTGAAAACAAATAAATTATTTTTCAAATAGTCTGTATCATGTTAATTAATTGAATATGATTAAAGAAAAGTCTGAAATTAATATGAATATAAAAAAAGGAAAGTCTGAAATTAATATGAATAAAAAAAATTGTTGTATCACATTCAGGCATCCATACACACTTTTTTCACCAGAAGCCAGAAGTCGTCCATGTAATTCCCTTCTGCCATCAGACAAAGCCAGTCTAATGAATAGAGGCCGCACTCCTACTACAAAATGGCTATCTCCAACAAGCATCTCTCACCTCAAACTCTACATTATCATGTTTCAAGTATAATCTCAATATGAATAACAATCTCAGTCAAGATCTTGTGTATTTCTCACCTATATGTAACTTTGATAAATACACATTGAATTGGTTTAGTCACTATTAATAGAATATTTAACACATCACAAAATAGGTCCAAGGCCTGACATAAAAATCTGTTTTTTATAAAGTACAAACCTTCAAATGTCAAATATCAAAATTTGAGCACACCCGGATTATTACTTTAGAAATTAGTTATTTAAATGAAGCTACTGTTGAAAATTTTCAAAACAATGAAAAAATCTGAATTTCGTGGGTTGATAAACCATTGCTTTCTTGTAGGAAAAATACTGTTTAAGCAAAGCAACTGCTTGATAAGTTTTATTGACACTCTGCTCTTTCGAAAACTATGGTTAAGAGGTGGTGTTCTGACTTTAAACATGGTCGTATTAACACAAATTATGCTGAACGCTTACGTGACGTTTTATCCCGATCGTAAATTGAAGTTGCGTGAGATAGTAAAGGAGTTAAAGATATCTAAAAGCAATGTATTCACCATTTTGCATGAATATTTCTCAATGAAGAAACCTCTGTTCAAAGTGGGTGAGATGTTTGCTTACAGTCGATCAAAGACAACTTGCAACTGTTTCAACACAGCAGAAAGATGTTATGTGTGAATATGTGACAATGGATAAAACATCGCTCCACTACTTTACTTTGGAGTCAAATCAGAAGCTAGCTAAGTCACGGCCATCGTAAAGGAGGCCAGAGCACTGTAAAATGACGTCATCTCTAAAGTAACAAATGAGATCTGTCTAACAGTCAGACTATGTGTATTTTGCCTCCTCCTATTACTTAAAAATTCATCAAAATTCAGGAAATCAACCAATTTTAATGAAATGTTCAGTATTTATTGATTAATGATCATATAACGGAATATAATCAACTCATTACTGTATTAGAAATCTTAGTGCAAATGTATTAGTGTGTGTAATTTGTGTAGGCTTTACAGCAAACATTAAATAATAATAAATTGGTGTTGTCATAATTTTTTTATTTTTATGACATGAAAATTTTTCTTTCAACAATAATTTGTCTGATTTAATATTTATTTTTTTAAATAAGATTATTCTTTCCAGATTATTTTAAATATTTACTTGCTTTTTATGACAACCATGTCTACATCGAATGAAAAGACTAGTATCGGTTATATTGCATAAAAGTATCTCTTGGTTTATAAACACAAAATGAAGAAAACAAATGACTATTTTTAGTCAGTTTTATTCTTTATATGAACATTTCATTATCATAAGTTTTAGCTGAATAATTTGATAAGAGTTGCTCTCATTTCCGAAAAAAATAAATGATGTTTCTTGATTTTTTATACTTAAAAGTAAATCAAACATGAACAATTACGAATTCAGTAAAGTAACACAAAATCAATAATTCAAAATAATTAATAGAACATTTATTGAAATAAATTAAAATGTCTGTGTTTTTTGTTTTGTTTTTCAAAAGGAAGTTTATTTACTATATAGTAAAAATTTGTAATAAACTAAAAGTCATGTTTTCTTGGCGGGGATGGGGGTATTTTGGATGAAACTTATTATATTAGACTAAAATTGTATTTTTTTATCCCAAAATGAAATTCTAATTTATTTTTTAAAGACGTGAAATTCAGACTTTGATGCAATGTCTTCATCGTTGGAGGCCATGTTGCATTTAACATCTATAAAAAAGGAAATATGTTTGAAAAAAGGAACAAGTTAACAATGATTTCCAAGTGAATGAATAATCATATGAACATGAGTCTGTTCACTCTGATTACTTGCTCTTATTACAGATGAACGCATGCGCGTTAAGCGCCTTCAGGCATTTCTGGTTCTCATTGATAGTGGTTCTTACACACCCAATAACGTCACTAGAAAAACTTGACTCATTTGACAGGCCTTATATTAGTAGAATATGAGTAGACAGAAAGTCGTCCAAAGCGACCAAAGATGAAAACATTAGCAGGCAAGGTTTTGGCTTCCATATTTTAGGATTTGCAAGGTATTTTGTTCATAGATTACCTTGAGAAAAGAAAGAACCATCAATAGCGAATTTAATATAGCATTATGGGTGTGTTTGAAGAAGGAAATCACCAAAAAAAGCCACAAATGAAAAAGAAAAAGTGTTCTTTCACCAAGACAATGCACTGCATCAGAAGTCGACGTGAACAATGGCAAAACTACATGTATTGCACATCAAATTATTTCCACACCAACCCTATTCTCCAGATCTGGCTCCCATTGACTACTGATTATTTGCAGACCTCAATAGTATGCTCTAAGCAATAAGATGTTGCTCCAATGAAGAAGTGAAATCAGAAACTAAGGCATATTTGAAGGTCAAAGGCAAATCCTACACAAAAGGCATCAAATTGTTAAGGAAGTGTTGAAATCAGTGCATCAACCTAGAAGATGAATAAAGTCGAATCTTGCCTAAAAGTTATTCCGTTATTAGTGAGGACTCAACACTTATTGAGTGATGTGTTATTAAAAATACAATAAGGCCATATTAAAATGGCTTTTACAAAATTCTATTTAAAAAAAATATTGCAAACAACTATAATTATTTTTCTCAAAGACGAAGATACAAATTGGATTCTATCCCTCCTTTTGAATGACAATTCTAGGATGTATAATGTGTTGTTTTATATGGTATTTCTACTCTCTAGATTAAAGAGATGTTTTCTTTTTTCTTCAAGGTTGTTCAAACTAACATTACAAACTTTACTGAAAAACAGAAATGACATAACACAAATTACAGGTAAGAGAAACTTGTGATTTTTTTCTTCATTTATTTTCTTTGTAGACTGAGTTTCATGAACATAGGACAAAAGAATAATCATGCTTCTGTTTATTTTAAATTTGAAGACTTTTATATCTGAAAAAAAACCCTTTTAACTGAAGAAAGTGCATGGGTTGAGAAAAACTGAGTTTAAAATTTTAGTTAATCTTAGCTTATTTTCAGATTGAATCTTTAATTCGATTTTATAGATAATTCTAATTAAGTTTCTTGAAGATTTTGTTTCATAATTATCTAAGGCATTGTGAAAGTAGCTCTCATTTTCTGTTTTTAATCCGAATGTCACTTTCCAATCAGCATTTAATTATATTCTCCGTTTCTAGTGTACTATCCATTATGTTGTCATTATATCATCTTCACAGGCAGTAAGTCCTTCTTTTTTGGGGTAGGTGGGAGGTGTAGATCATCATGATACTATGTTCTCTGTCAATGTACAATATATTCATTTAGCATATCATCATCCTCCCAGGTGATTATAAATATGCAACCGAAGCTACTACAAAATGACTATCTCCAAAAAGCATCTTTCATCTCAAACACTACACTATCATTGCAAGTTTAATCTCAGTATGAATAACACTATCAGTCAAGACCTTGTGTATTTCTCGTCTATATGTAACTTTGATAAATACACATTGAATTATTTTATTCACTATTTATCGATTGTTTAACACATCACGAAATAGGTGTCAGGCCTGGTATATAGATGGCGCCACTAATTAAAAAAACCAGACATTTTATAAAGTCTTAATCTTCAAATGGCACGTATTAAATTTAGCACAATCGGATTATTATTTTGCAAATTACAGTTTTATTCAAGTTAAGCTACTGTTATTAATTAAAAAAACAGTGAAACAATCTGAATTTTGTGTGTTGATAAACCATTGCTTTCTGATAGAAAAAATACTGTTCAAACAAAGCAACAGCTTGATATGTGGTATTCACACACTGCTCTGCCGGAAACCATGGTAAGAGGTGGTATGCTGATTTTAAACCTTGTCGTATAGACACAAATTATGCTGAAAGCAGAGGTCACCCAAATCTGACAGTTATCCTTATAATAAATTGTAGCTGCCTGATATTTCTAAGTATTTTTTTTGGGGGGGGGGCTCTATAGTTTTGAATAGATGCACCCCCCTCTTATATTTTGATATAATTATTTATTAACTCAGTAAAAGTGCAGAATACTTAGCAGTCATACCAATTTTTACCGATGCCATTTTTAAGTAAATTCACCAAAAGGCAATGTATTCACCATTTTTGCATGACTATTTACCAATGAGAAAACTCTGTTCAAAGTAGGTGACACATTTGCTCACAGTCGATCAAAGAAAACTTGCAACTGTTTCAACACAACAAAAATGAGTTATGCATTAATATGTGACAATGGATGAAACAGATCCACCATTTCACTCCAGAGTCAAATCGGCAGTCAGCAGAGTGGACAGCAGCAAGTGAAAGTTGTCCAACACAACCAAAGATGCAAACATTTGCAGATAAGGTTTTGGCTTCCATATTTTGGGAAGCACAAGGTATTTTGTTCATAGATTACCTTGAGAAAGGATGAAACATCAATAGCTAATATTATATAGCATTATTGGTTGTATTTGAAAGAATAAATCACAAAAAAACGGCCACAAATAGCTACAAAACAGGAAAAAGTGCTTGTTCACCAAGATAATGCACCATGTCACAAATCGATCTAAAGGATGGCAAAACTACATGAATTGCATGTCGAATTGTTTCCAGATCTGGCTACTAGTGGTTACTGACTGTTTGCAGATCTCAAAAGAATGATCCAGGGAAAGAGATGTTGCTCCAATGAAAGAAGTGATATCAGAAACTGAGGTGTATTTTGAGGTCAAAGGCAAATCGTTGTACAAAAGCATTGGAATCAGTTTATCAACCTCAAAGTCGAATTTTTCCCTATAATTTGTAGTTTTATTAGTTCAAGCCCGGGATATATAGTGGGGGATGTGTTATTCAAATCAAAAATGTAATAAGAGTATATTAAAAGAACTTTAAAAATTCTATTAAAAACAAAATTGTAAACAACTATATTTTAAATGCCTGATGAATGTTTAAATCAAACTGTTGCTAGATTCATTGAGTTTATGACTATTGGAATCCCCATGTCAGAACTTCACAAATTGGACTCTATCCCTCTTTTAGAATGACAATTCTATGATTTATAATATTTGTTGTTTTATGTGTTTTCTATTCTTCGCCACTTTTCACTAAAGCCCCATTTTCTTTCTTTTGTCTGCAAGGGTGTTAAAACAGAAACATTACAACCTTTGTTGCAACCACCTTTATTAAAACACAAGTTACAGATAACAGAAACTTGTGATTTTTTTTCGTCATGTATTTACTTCATAGAAAATTTGGCTAAATGATGATCATGCTTTTGTTTATTTGAAAAGAAACTTGGCAAAATTTTTACTGCAGAATATGCATGGGTTGAGGAAACTGAATTTTAAATTTTACTGAATCTAAGTAAGATTACTTTTAGATTGAATCTATGATTGTATTTTACTGATAATTGACTATTTTACTTTCATAATTATCTAAAGCACTGTTAAAGTAGCTTTCATTTTCTTTTTCTTAATCGGAATGTCACTTCTGAATCAGCATTTACAAGAGTGCATCAAATGTTTTGCAATATATAGCTATTTGCTAGTTTGTGACACATCAAAGCAATTCAAGGTGTAGAAGATATCCACTGTGAATGGGAGCATCATGGTTTTTGGTAACCTTATATTTTTTGTATACATCTAATTATAAAGCCACATAAAGTATCCAAATATATTTTGTTCAGATTTCATAAAATGAAATGAGGAGGGGCCGATCACATACAAAAAAATATTTTCCTAATATATTTTACAAAAATGCATTTTAAAAATAAATTCCTCCAAAAGTGAATAAGTATAAAAAAATTCAGGAAAATCTGATCAATGGTTGATTAATTTCGAAATTTCTAGCGCATAAAAAATGGCCACTATGTTAAGTTTAATGAGTGTCCACTATGGTTTGTTGAATCATTAATTGTTGGATGTAGAAGTAAAATGCAATACGAAATAAAATCAAATGAAGGAAATATTATAATCCCATGTGAAATATGAATATTTATTCTGAAACTAAAAACGGTTGAGCTGAAAAGAAAAGGATATTAGCTGCAGGAGCAATGGCAGTGATCACTCATACGTAGGTACATGGGTAGGCACGCACTCATAACACGGCCATAGACAGTAGTAGCAGGTTCCAACTTACACATGCACACAAAGAAATATCAGCACACTCCATAAGAATTTTGTTTTAATGCATCAATAATATAAACCCGATTTTAGTTTCTCATTTTTAATATTTTAATATGTGAAATAACAAATAAGTTTTTCATTTTTGAAAAAGACGAAATGCATCATTTTGATGACTACTTGACAAGAGAAAATAACTTAGCATTCATTAATAAATGAATTCATAATGAAGTTACCAATACAGTGGAGGACCCATAAGATGTTATAACAACTACTGTATATTTAACATTATCTTTGCGAGTCACATGATCATGGTATATGTAGTAGTGGCCTTAATATATCTAATACTATTTCAAAATGAAACCTGTAACCTTGAAGAAGTCTGCCCAATTCTAAGGCATTGTTTGTTGAGGTTATGATAAAAAGACACCCCAAATGTATTCCCCATTTAGTTTAACACGTGAACTTATCCTATCAAGGAAGGTAACTTTTCTCACCTAAAATTACAGGAAATTCAATTTTAATATTTTATTCTAACAAAGATTTTCTGTATTTCTTCTGCTGGTATTAATCTGAGAAAAGTCCTCTAGTTTACTTGATGATGAAAATAAAAATTCATAATTAGGAATGAGGTATCATTTTCACATTAAAGTAACATAAAATGATCATCCACTTCCAGACCACCAGGTGGTGATGATCAACCACTTCCGGATGAATAGCATATATAAGGGCATATAAACAAAAACATTTTAAAGTGAGATAAATTTAGTTGGTTTCAGAGTGGGGTTAATGGATATTGGACATTTTTCATGCTAAGAAAGTTATGTAATTAAAAAATAATTACTTTAAACCACTTAAAAAAGATTATTGCCAAAAGATTATTTTACTTAATGAAAACTACAAAAACTAGGAATAACTAATAGGTTTGTTTATTCATTCTTGAAGGACATGCTAAGGAATATTACTTTTATATTTTAATTTTTATTCGATTCATTTGATCATAAAACAGCCTGCGCTAAAAGAATGAATTTATTGGTAAAAGGGCACAGGTAAAGTGGCACAGGTAAAAAGTTGATAAATAGATGAAAATCTTGTGTCTATAAAAATGTAGGACACAATTATGAAAGGAAAATCATTAAAAAGTTTGTTAACTCATTAAAAAGTTTATTAGATTAAAAAAATAATAATATCTATATTTAAATGTAAATAATGTCAACCTTAATCCTAATTCTAAGTCTAATTCTTTCTATATCTGCTTGCTGCTTACTCATGCAGCTTACGACTATATATGCTGTATGTGTTAATATAACACATACAACTAAAACTAGTTAGGTCAATGTATAGGAGTGAATCTTCATAAATTATAAAACTTTCCCTTATAATAATATGCAAAAAAGATTGCTAAAAAAAGGAAAAACAAGGCTATTTAATAATCAATTTATTTAATATGGACAGTACGATATGGACATGCATGAAAAAGTTACAGCAGTGAATTTGTTTTTTAATTGAAAGGAATTAAAGTTGATAAATGTCGGCTACTGATAATCCTTTGAAGCAGTTTATCTTCAAGCGAAGATAGCGATGCTTGGTGTCTAGTCAACAGGTTGCAGGAGAATGTCTACGGGGATGTCTGGCTGCTCTGATAACCTCTAAAGACCTCCGGATGGAGTCGTTAAAACGTTCAGTAGAAATTACTACTTCCTATAGTCTGATTGGTCATCGTATAATCAAAAAATTTCACTAGGGCTGGTCTTTGCCAGAGGAAAGAAATATCAATTTTTATTAAGGTCTTGAGGTGTGTGATTTAGAAAAAGATTAGAAACCACTACTCTACATTCTGGCTTTGGGCCATCTTTTCTATTTATTCACTTATTCCATTTTTACTTGTGTCGATTTGATGTGTGCCATTTTTACCTGTTCCATTGTTACGGTTTACCAAATATTGTTATGTTCCCTCCATTTGGTATAAAATCTTTCCCTTCAAAATTCGACACCCAATAAAAAAAAACATAAAAAACTTGCATACAATTTGATTTCATCTTCAAAATATTGTTTTTATTCGTCAGATGAAAAACTGAAACTGATTATGATATAAAAACTATTTTTTGTAAGTAAAACAATAAATATTTCAATTTCAAAACTTGTTTAAAATCGATACAAAAAAAACTCTTTTTTACAATAACCCTGGCATAAAAAATGAAAGAAAGCAATTTATTTTTAGTCTATTTTTTTAGTAAGAATCTCGGTGCATTTTGAAAATAAATAAATATTTTCATTTTTATTTTATTTTAAAAGTTTACTTCTTACTTGATAAGATTGTTTGTTGAAATGTTGTTTAAAGTACAGCAGCAAAGAACACTCACTATTTTACATTGTGTGAATCTTATAAAATATAGTGATCGTTTTCTGCTGCCGTAGTGTGATACTGACATAAACAACACAACAATATCTGTAATCAGTGCTCTTACAGGAAGTATATTTTGAAATTAAAATAATTATTTTATCTAAGGAGCATTCTCAGAGTTGTATTGCCGATGACAAACTATTAAAGAAAGATTTAATTTTAGTGAATATTATGAAACGTTTGCATCATAGCAAATAAAACATCCGATCCTTTCCTTATATTCAGCTTTATTCAACTTTAGGAGAATGTGATTAAAACTGCAAAATCAGATTTTATATGATTATTCTGTGTCAGTACATTTAATCTTATGAGATAATATTTGTAGTTTTCTGTGTAACTTTTACCCCCCCCCACCCCACCCCCACTCCTTGCATATACTCTGGACAAAAATGCTATTTCCTGTATTTTTTCGGCAAGGTTATTCACACAGCAACATTATAAACGTGGTTCAAACCTCCCTTACTGAAATCGAAAAAATCACATTAGAAAGGTTACAGATCAGAGAAACATGCAATTTTTTCTTCATTTTCTCTTTGTTTGTACGTGTGCATGACCTCCAAGTCGATCAATTTTCTTAAAAATATGACAAAATGATATTCATATGTTTGTTTGAAATTCAATTTAAGTTTGATGCATTAGATATAAAAATCGCATTAAATATCTCAAATTCTATTTCATAGGTTTAGATAAGAATCTTTGAACTATTTTTCTTTCATAATTATGTAAAACACTATGAAAATAGCTCTCATTTCCTGTTTTTTTAATCCCAATAACACTTTCCAATCAGCATTTATAAGTTTTGAAATATTTGGATACTTGCTAGTTTGTGACACATCTAAGCAGTCTGATCTGTTTAAGGTATCCACCGTGATAATAGAATGGTATTTGATATGCTGATATATTATGTATTGTTTCAATCAACATCGATTTTGAAAGCCACATTTGATAAAGATAAAATAAAATCTAATTTAGAAACTAATGCTTTATAAGTATGAAATGGGCTATAACTTTACAGAGCAACTAAAGGCATTTGCAGTGTTACAGTTTAAGGAGGAGTTGATCACAGTAAATTATTTCCTTCAGTTGCAAGAACCTCGAAGATGAAGAATGTAGATCCCAACCTGCATTCTGAAGCCATGTTTCAAGGCAAATCGAACATGTAATACTCAGGTTGGTTAAGCTCGGCATATGATAGTCCAGTATTTTTAATCAACATCAGGTCATCGATTAAAGCTTCTAGATCAACTGAATTATGCAAAATATTGCAAAACATTTTGCATGAAATTAAAAGAGTTGACCCACGGTTATTATTCCATCATTTAAGATTCGACTAGTCACTATCTTCAGGACTTTGTCAAAATCTTCTGCAACTACTAAATCTTTTCTAAGTATTTGGTTTAAATATATGTGTGCTTCTGATTTTAAGTATTATGAGTTAAATAAAATGGAGGATTGGAGAAACGAGGTGGAAGAATGAAGTTTACCTCATCATTTACCAACTTGTAGAAACCCCTTAATGCCATCTGGTGTGATTTTAAATAAATGCTTTGAGGAAATGTATCAAAGAATACACAAAGAACTTTATTTATCTGATTTATTGTTTGTAGATAATCCTACAAGATCACACAGGTTAATATAATGTGCATTCTGGAGCCATGTTAAAAACCCTAGAAGCAAAACAACGTTGCACTCAATAATAGTGAGAGTGAGCTCATCATCTTAAATTCGAGTATTGTTCATCAATTTCAAGACATTTACAGAAGCTTCTTAATCTACCAGATTGTGCAGAATATTGCAAAACTTTTGACATGCAATAAAAATGTAGAGTAAAAATATTACTAATCATACAAAAACTTAGTTACTAATTTTTTAAAATTAATGTTATTTTAATCACTGCTTGCATTTTTAAATATAATCTCTTATTCATTTACAGGAAATGATACAGATGAAGGCAAAAGGAAGTATCCTATTTACACACAGGTACAAGAAAGTGTATGGCTCATAATTAAACAACAAACATTCAGTTACAGAGAGATATTAATTTATAATACAAGGCAAGCTTATTCGTAATGTGTATGGCACATGAAAAACATCCATACAGACACATAAAAACTTGCACGGGAGAATTCCTTTTAATTTTGTTGCTCATAATTTTCATAGCAAACACATTTTAATGATACATTCATATAGAAAAACCTCTTTAATGTTAAACATGAAACCTCTCATTTTAAAAAAATTCTAGAGTAAAAAAAAAATACGCAAAAAAACTAAAAAAAGTTATGAAGTGGCAAATCAAGTTAACCTAGATCTCCAAGAACTGAACAAAAATATTACAGAGATAAACGTTATACTTATGAAGTGTGTAGCTCATCATTTAATTTTCTTTAAGTGTACATATGCTAATATACATAAGAGAGAAACCATATTATTGTAAAATGTGTAGCTCATCATTTACAGAAAAATCTCAATTACCTGTAAATATGAAAAGACACAGTGCAGCAAAGCCTTACAGTTGTAATGTGTGTGATTCATCATTTGCAACAAACGCTTCATTACAAATACATTTCCGCACTCACACTGGAGAGAAACCTTATTCTTGTGAAGTGTGTAGCTCGTCATTTAGTGTAAAGTTTAACTTAAAAGTGCATATGCGAAAACACACCGGAGAAAAACCTTATAAGTGTAATGTGTGTGAATCATCATTTTCAAGAAATTCGAATTTAGAAAGACATGTGCGTACCCACACTGGAGAGAAACCATATGTTTGTAATGTGTGTGGCTCATCATTAACAGGAAAATATCAGTTAACTGTACATATGCGAAGACACACTGGTGAGAAGCCTTTCAGTTGTGATTTGTGTAATTCATCATTCATAACAAAAGATCATTTGGCGACCCATTTGCGTACTCATACTGGAGAGAAACCATATTCTTGTGAAGTGTGTGACTTATCATTTGTAATACAATCTGGCTTAAAGAGACATATACAAATCCACACTGATGAAAAACCTTATAATTGTGAAATCTGTACCTCGTCATTTATAACTAAATATAAATTAAATAGACACATAAAAGTTCACACCGGAGAGAAACCTTATTCTTGTGACATGTGTGAATCATCATTTACAGATAAATCTGGTTTAAAAAGACATATAAATATCCACACAAGAGATAAATCTTATTCTTGTGAAGTGTGTGGCTCATCCTTTTCGAGAAAAGATTATTTAAAGACACACATGAAGACTCACATGTGTAGATCATCCATTACAGATAAATCTGGTTCAAAGAAACACATAAATAGACACACTGGAGAGAAACTTTATTCGTGTGAAATCTGTGCCTCATCATTTATAACTAAATATAAATTAAAGAGACACATACTAGTACACACTGGAAAGAAACGTTATTCTTGTGAAGTGTGTGAATCATCATTTACACATAAATCTGGTTTAAAGAAACATATAAGTATACACACGGAAGAGAAACCTTATCATTGTGAAATCTGTGCCTCGTCATTCATAACTAAATATAAATTAGAGAGACACATAAAAGTTCACACTGGAGAGAAACCTTATTCTTGTGAAGTGTGTGCATCATCTTTTGCAAGAAAAGATAATTTAAAGGCACACATGCAGACTCACACCATTTAGTCAATGCTTTACTGAATCTATGTCTGAGAACTGAGAACTATCCCCAAGAGATCTACTCGGATATCAATGTAATTAATAAAGAAATCAAATCGAATATATATGTAACTCATAAAGGAATCGATTGTCTGCCACATGAGGGGACATTTATTTCCTAGAAATAACTTAACTAAAATGAAAACGAAAATATTTGTCAAGATACATATGTGATACTATTGGGGCCTGCTGAGTCACTTAGTGTTGTATTCAGAGTGACTAGGCATAAAATCAGTCCTAGGTCACAAGGATCACATGCGTTCTGACAAGCTGCTCCTTCAATCGCTCCACGTCACGCTGTGTTGAAGATCCGTGGAACTTTGGTGTTGTTCAGGAACTTAAGAAAGAGGTCGGTACTGTTGGCCACCCCCAGTAAAAGAAAAACTCGACATGAACAATAACAAATATTTATTGTAACACAGGTATGTAAAAATGATTAAAAGAAAAAGTTATGTTGCTCTTGAGTGAAAGGATCCGCTAGACAGAACGCATGTGATCCTCATAACCGAGGGCTATATTTAGTGCCAAGTCACTTAGAATACAACACTGAGCGATTCTCTGGGCCACAATAGTATCACATTTGGTGCCGTGACCAGGATCGTTCCAAAGTTATGGAAAAAAATGCACACATTGTCTCGTTGTGCTATGAATGCACCTGTTGACCGTTGCTGATTGCATAGTCAAAGGTCACGATTGGGGGGGGCGAATGTTGCACAATCAATGAGTGGTCCTTTCAGGGTAGCTGATTAAATCCCTACATTCAATAATCACTGTGCCAAACCGTGAGACAAATAAAATCAATACACTGCACTAAAAATATCAGCTCACACATGGCAGCCATGTTCTGATCGGGGCATTTGGTGTGATCCGATGTCAGCTAAAAAATCAACAATGCTGGAGACACCAGCCAGATTGAAAAATGGTCAGATCGGCTGTCACCCAAGTTCTGTTGAAAACAAAACATTTATCGAAACTCAGAGCAATGTATGTGTTGTATATTGTGTTTCTCTCTCTCTCTCTCTCTCTCTCTCTCTCTCTCTCTCTCTCTCTCTCTGTCGAATAAGATTTAAATAACAGTCGGCTTTCGAATCAGCATGGGACAAGACACATGTTTTAACATGCTCACTGAACTCAATTTAAATTCAAGTTTTTAAATATGTTAATTCTTCGGCAAAAATAAATACGTTTATATATAAGTAAAATGGTTTGTTCCATTATTACATAACTTTTTATTGCAGCACAGTGGTCTCAGCCAGCAGATAATAAATTCTCTGGAGAAAATTACTGACGCCGATTAACGCAGCGTGCCACCCGACCATATACTCAGCCGTGTATAACTAACCCTTTATGTAAAAAGGCCATTGGTACCGTGTCAGGACTATAACAGTCCTTCTACAGACATCTCCACTGTGCGTATCACCAAGTCACACTCCCCGGCAGTGACTTTCATCTAAACGATGATTTCTAACTGGCGATAACGAGCGCATTTCGTCCTGTTTCTAATCCCCGCCAACGACTTTGTCACATTGGTTCCACGACCAGGATCGTTCTAAAGATTGCCCGACTAGAGCGATCTTATCACACCTAGACATCAAGACACTTCCAGTGTTTAAACTGACTAAATATTCTAATAAAAATGAAAACTTGCATGATGTAAACCAAAATAAGAGTTCATTCAGTATGGTTACGCATACATATCAGAGAAAAATAACGTAGCAATTTCGACTATGTGACCATAAGTACCAACATTAGGTTGCATTTTCCACCAACCATGCTCAATTTTTATCCTTGAATCCAGCTAAACAAAACATACACCATGATACAAAGAAACTACACAAAGTTTAGTGGCCGATGAGACACACTATTATAAAGAAATGATGATTTAGGCCCAAGAAGAACACCTCTCATCTCTAAAAATGACAATAACACTTTTACGAGAACCTGATTAGCCTTTAGTAAATAATTGATGACTAATATTTAGAGATTAACCATCAAAATGATATTCTCTGAAAAGGATAAATGTCTTCTAATCAGACCTTTTTTCTAGTAATTCAATTTCTTAGTACACTTAACTGATCTGCTAGTAAGTGAGCAGTGACTTGTCTCGTAGTATCGAATTACTACATGTCTCAGCAGATAAATTATGTAAATAAAGATTTTTCTTACACACAGCATCTTGTGGACATGTCCGCATTCAAACTACATTACTGTGAAGCATTAATTTTAATAGGACGGTGTTAGTGGTCAAACATATACCATTCATACAATGGAATAGTTTATAGCATGTTAACGTCCTATTGATTCTATTGTTTGCATTCATTCAAGAGAACGTTTTCAGCAAGTTCTAATTCTATTCTTGAAAAATATCAAAAATCAATTATTTTTAGACTCGAATTGCAGACGGACATTATTTTTGTAAAGTGTGTGACTTATCAATTTCATTGAGGTTTCCATTAAAACTAGAAGAACTGGAGAAAGTCTGTCTGCCTTTAAAGTCTCTAAAACAGCATTTTATTAAGTGTCAATTGTCTCTTTTATCAACACATTTAAGAGATACTATTTTCATATGAAAGACATTACTTTTAATGTTTATTTGTCATACTTTCGTTTTATGACATTTAAATGTACACTAGATCGAATTGTTGTTACAATTTTTTGTCTGTTTGTCATCATTTCCTTTTATGACACCTGCAAATGTACATTAGATACAATTACATTAGATTTAATTCTTATGACTGAATAATAATTCTGAGTAAAGTCTCCTACTTTTTTATTGTTTACAATTCACTTTCCCCTTTATGGAAAAACTATATATAGATTGCTTCCAGAAAGAAAGAGAAATTAATACTGTCAGAATTCTTTTGTATTAAATAAAAAAAAGTTCTAATTCAATTCTTATTTTTATTAAAGTTCTTTCACTTGCAGACAAATCAATGGGTTGTCTGCAGTTTAACCTGAAAATTAATGCAATTTCACAAAGAGTTTTATAAGAGATTTAGTTGAAAACAAAAGTAACTAAAGATACTATTTTCTTACAATTAGCCAAAATATAAAATCCGCTTTTTAAAGAAAATATTTTGGATAAAACTAAGATATATGAAAATGTTGTCGTTTTTTTAACCTGAAAATTTAAGGACTGCACATATCACAACTGTTTTTTTTCTAATTAAGGAATTAATATAAATAAAAGCAATTAAAAAAATATTTTCCAAGAATTAGTCAAATGTAAATCTTTTTTTAAAGAAACCTTTTGTATAAAACTAATATCAGGCCTTTAAATGCTTGATTAGTTTTATTAGATATTGGGCGATTAGACCTACGCGTGTATAAAATAGTTGAGAAAGATCAGCCGAAGTAAACTTGATTAACCCGATCCGATATTTACAGTCTATAAGACTGTAAATATAATAGAAATGGATATGACATAGTTTGGCTCAAAGAGAGAGTATGAGAGAGAAGATAGGAGTAAAATGATACGCCTGACAAAATAAATGATTTTGATCTCTCTCTCTCTCTCTTCCATCATTAGTCAGTGATTTGGAACAAAGATCAAGTAGAATAAATATCTGCTGTCTTTCCTTAGTCCTTGTCATGAATTATTTTCAATGAAAGAAATTATTTGAAGTTGGCATTCCCCATCATAAGGGAACGATCATGCACGGGAAACGTACAAGGCAAATATCCAGCAAACAAGGTAGGAATACAATTTGTGAACTATAATGTGGTTTGTGCGTGTGTGACATGAGGTTAAAACACAACACTTTTGAAGCTGCTCCAGTTTCCATTCACACAGCAAAAATTGGAGCTGACTTCCTATCCGGTCCCCATTCTCAAAAAATTGCATCTTCAGCTTTAACTCCTGTAAAAAAGTAACGGCTCTTTGTCAACCATTCAGAGTGAAAAAGTACCTTTCGTAAATGTTCTGTTTTCCAATGAGTTGTCAAAGTATAGGTGTGGGCATCAAAGGATATTTTCAATATGGGTAAAGATGTCATTTTAATATTAAAATCATAGATAACATTTAATAATTCATTTAAATCTTATATTTGAATTTGTACTAAAAATTATTTTCTGATTTCTCTCTTTCTCTGGTCAATGATTTTAAACAAAGATCAAGTTGAATAAATATCTGCTGTCTTCCATCAGTCTCTGTCTCGAGTTCCTTTTCTATGAAAGAACGTATTTTCAGGTGACACTCCCTTGGTCGAGAAGGATCACACAGAAGCATGCACAGGGCAAGAACACTGTCTATTTACAACAAATTGACAGTGGTGTAATAAACAGAATTATTAGCGTAAAAACACAATGAAAAGTTTATTAATCGAACGTGTTTAATTAATATATTTTGCTTTGAAATTAATCTTTAAAATGTATCTTGTAGGTATTATAAAATTCAAAGAGTTTTTACACAATTAATGTAATTCATTTAATTGTTATAAAACAAACATATTTATTGTGTTATTACAACTAGGATTTATTTTTAATAACTTTCTTTGAATAATAGAAATAATATCAAAATTTTGTACAAAAATAAATTGTCAATAAATTTTAAAAGAACATTTAGTATAATTATTCATTCAAAAATTAAATAATTGTCATAAATGCAAAAAATGTTAAATCTTTGAGAAAATATCGTGAAAGTCTCTCTGATGAGTGACTGGACCATTTGAAAAAACTTTTTCTAGACTGTCTGTAAAATGTCTTATTTAGAAATGTAACACCTACGTGACAAGACATGCTTCCTTCTATACAAACATCTGAAAAGTTCAAAATTTTCGGTTTTCATGTCTAATTTCTCTTTCTCTCTCTCTCTCTCTCTCTCTCTCTCGCTCTCTCTCTCTCTCTCTCAAATTATTATTTATTGTTTAATGTGTAAAAAATTCAAATAATTTTGGAGCACTAAAACTATGACTGAGATATAATATTCAGACTATGATCTAATGAAACGAAGAGATAAATATTCTGAAAGATACTTGTTTTTTTTTTCATTTTTAATCTATATGAGCAGAATGTGAGGTGAAATATTCAGAATCGTTTGTCCAAGATGAGGACTAAGGCATAGACTTACCATTTTATTTGCTTTGAGTGAAACGGTTGGTGAATCGTTTTTTCTCCATCTCTTTCATTGTTAATTACAGTGAACTAACACAGACGTACAATCATCTGTTCCTTATTCATTCATTCATCACCATAACAGAGAGTGAGAGAAAGAAATAGGGACAGCTTATCTATATTTCTATATAATTTAACAGGTTTTCTTTCTGCGCTTCACACCGGGAACTGACACAAAATGCTACAAAGATTTGTCAGTTATGTCACATAACATGCCCTTCAATTCTTTGAACCCAATCCTGCTATTCCCATGAAAAATGTAATCATTTTGAACATTCTACAGATACTTCTTTACCAAGAACTATCCATAACCTGCTTATATTATGAAATACCTCATGCTGTCTTAAAGACGCAGAGCAAAGCTATCTTCACTTGAAGATATACCTTGTTATTACTATTCCGTTTTTCACGGTTTTAAAATTCTGGCAATTACACCCATGCGTGTAGGTCATTGAAATAAATATATCATTTGTTATATATGGAAGGGATTTGTTGTCCTTTATTTACCCATTTGTGAGAGAATATTATATTACAGTTTATGTCAAGATTAGCTACTATAGTTATTCATCAGCTAAAACCTTTATTTAATAAACCAAAATTAAACCTCTAATCACAATCCAAAATCCATTTTTAACATCTGATGCACCGAGAAAAAATGATTTTCCCTTAATTAAAACAATGTAACAGTTACAAAAATCTTAGGTACTTAAGATATAGGGACAAAAAATGACATTTTAATTCAGAAAAATGTTTCTTTAAATTCAATTTTGGCAACTTAGCATGCAACACAAAAGTATTCAGTACACAATTTTATGGTAACACGCATGAGTATGTACTCTAACATTAGAAAACAAATCCCAATTCTTTTTTAATGCAGCTTTTAATCACAGAAATAAGCCATACTTGACGGTAGTCACAAATAATAGCAACAACAGAGAAAGAGCCTGTCAGACATCACCAAACAAAATACGATCTAATAATCGTAATATAAGTACAAAAATAAACAACTATTTCCTTTTCTTTTCGACATCCGGATTACAATTGATCCTGCTAGCTTTGCCACTAATACAAAAACTTTGAAAATAGTAAAGAAAGAATAAAAGTTTATTGCCAAAAGAATTAACAAAGTGATTAATTCCCATAACATTTTTTTTGCAAAAAGATTTAAAAGTCTAATTATATTTCTATCGTTTTTTTCAAAATGCTATTAATATTTTTAAACCAACTAGTTTATACATGAGCGGTGTTGGTACATTACCTGGGTATGTAAATTTCCATGTTTATCAAGCTTCTACCACTTTATAGCTAGAAAAATATTCATGAAATTTCCTAGAAGAAAATATGCTACCTAATATTTGCATGAGAGAGTAACGACGTGTTGGCTTTATTTGTAACAAACGTGAATTTATGTTTTTAAGCAAAACTAATTCACTTTGAACTACTTTCTTACACAGTATCAAATGCAAAGTTCACTTAGTTTGAAAAATATTTATGTAATGTCATTATGTCATGTTAATTTCTTTAAATGTATAAAACATGTATCCAGTTTTAAAAATCCTTTAGACTTACGTGAAATTTGAACCTGGGCATATACATCGTAATGTGTACTCTGCCTATTCTTTTTTTGTCAGCAATCACGTTTCTATTTTGATTTACATTATGTTATATATTGCAATAAGTTAATGCTTAGAACTCAATCAGCATTGGTTGTAATTCTGGATGAAGGAGTGTCAATTAAAACTGACTGCAACGTTGTGATGGCTGTAACATGTACTACACTTTGATTTTTTTATTTGCAGAAAAAGATTTTTTAATTTAAAAAGTAGGCACAAGACCATCAAACATGATGGAAATCTAGAGATTTGGGTTTATCTTCCGTCTATCCTACTCTTAGGATTGCTGTTGAGTGTTGAGACGGGAAATAGCCATTTCGATGAGTCGGCCATCTGTACATATCTGACTTGAATGAGAAAAGGATTAGCAGAGTTCGAATTTAAAACACCAACCTTTTCTCTACAATAATATATTTATTTAACTGGAAAAAGTATACACAAACGTAAACACGTGAGTTGAGTTATTTGGTCGGCATGCATAAAGATAATATAATTCCAGTTAGTCGAGTTTATTCTCATTCCTCATCACCATGATGATGAGGGGAGAGAGAGAATGCCAGTCTGTCTACGTTGAAATCTCAACTCGAACTGCTTTGTATTTGCCCGGGAAAAATCTGGACAGAACTTAGTAATAACAATGCACAGTGATGTGCTAATTGCTCGTGTATCAATGTGCCGACCGAACTACAATTAAACATACCACAAGATATTGTGCGTACATATAAACAAAATCTATCATGTAACTGCTACAATAAGACACATTTTGAACTATGTGTCCGAGCACTGTTCCTTTCATTCTTTCACCATTTGTTGTTTGCATTCACCACGATACCACATTCACTCTATAGGCTTCCCTACGTAAAATATCCAAAATGGTTTAAAATCAATCTGATCTTCAAGTATATTGTAAACTGATGGGACACCAAAAAAACAGAAAAACAAATAAAAGAAATAAAATCAGTAAATCCATCGGAACCATTTCTAAGAGTTTCAAGATACTGGCTTGTTTGGAACCAAAAACGAGCGGGTCAACAAAATTATCGCAATTTTAACCACGTACAGGCCAAAATCGATACACGTAAGGACCTCGGGCAATAACTAGACAATTAAATAAACAGTAAGAGAAAAAACAAGCTATTTTAAACAACAAATAATTTATTGAAGAAAAAGAAAAATAGGTAAAATGAGTTCGGCAGAAAGTCATTGTTCAAAGTTCACTTCATAGACTGAATTTAAGTTCCGATGGACACACGGAAAGGCTGCATAAATAAAGTCCTAATTATGCTGCCCGAAGGCTTATTAACTTTGCTAGGAAAGACATGTCAGAAAAAAGAGAAAACTTACTTGAAAGAATTTTGTTAGTAAAATAAAAAAATACCAGAAGAATATAGAAAAGTCCTTTTTGTTCGCGCAGATTTGTTTCCTTTGATTGTTCATTTTTTTTATAGACATCGCATCGTTTCTTCGATCGACTCCTTTTGAGAATAGTGGCACTCTTCCACGTCAACTCTTCATTTGGAGACATCTTTCGGAACACACTTCGTTTTGTCTTTTCCAAAGGCACATTTGCCTTTCAAATGAATATCTTCCTTGTTTCTGTTTTTAGACTTCAGTGGACTTCTCCGTCCAACGTAAATATTCAACCTCGAACACTAGTTGAAACTCCAACTTCATTGAAGATTTTTACAGGCATGCTCTCTACATATTCCTGTTTTAACATTCTTGTTTTTAGGACTTCTTCATGTCCGAGTTGAGTCGACCGACCTCTCCACCTCGAGATCGTTTCAGCAACTAACTTGAATTTCGCGGTTATTTCAACGGCTTCCGGCGTCAAACGCCCACGCTTCAGACACCGACACGTGCCATCAGCAGCAGTCATTCATTACAAGTTCTTAAAAAAGGGGGTTTTAGAAGAAGAAGAAAAGAAAAGAAGAAGAAGAAGAAGAAGAAGAAGAAAATAAATTTCTGACACTCTCCCGAACAAAAAAAAGAAAAAGAAAAAGATCGCTCACTTACAGTCTAATAGTAAACATAGTCAGGATTCTTATCCTTAACATATTTCCAAATCTCCTCTGAATCCATCAGAGAGAAGAACTTCTTTCACTAAGTCGCACCCAGCAACAAAGGATAAAGCATTGTCTGAGTATATGTGTGATGGTACACCATATACATTGAAGAACCTCAAAAAGGCTAACACTACCGATTGAGTACTCATTTCTTCAACCAACTCCATATGTATAGAACGCACACTAAGACAAGTGAATAGCAATATGTACATCTTTTTTACTTTACTACCGTCCTCTACCCACAGGTGACCCGTGAAGTCTATCCCCGTATGGTAGAAAGGTCTGATAAGATTAACTCGATGCTTGGGTAGGTTTGTCATCTTAGGATAACGAAAAGACAAGGAGTTAAACTTCTTGCATACCATACAACTAGCAAGAACAATCTTTACGGCCTGCCTGGCCTTGGGTAACCAAAACCCAGAATTGCGCACCTTATCAAGCGTAGCAGCAATCCCCAAATGCTTGCATTTTATGTGACACTCCATCACCAACAAACTGGTTAGGTGACACATTTTAGGCAGCAGAACAGGACTTTTCACTTCTTCGGAAAAATATTCAGAGTTTTCTATACGTCCCCGACAACGTAACAAATTGTTGTCATCCAAAATTAGGTTCAACTTATTCACCAACAAAGGAATATTACTTTTCACTTTACTTTTCAGAAAACTTATTTCTTCAGCGAAAAACTCACTCTGAGTAACCTTAATCAAATAGGACTTTGCCTCAGATGTAAAATTGACATCACGCTTATCGCCCCTTAACTTGGCAATAAATTTAAACACAATCTCTAAGGTACTTATCAACCTTTTGAGAGAAGAGAATCTTTCCAACTCAACCACACATGAGTTAGAATCCCCATTCAAGCCAGTATAAGCAGTTACCAAGGTCTTGCATTTGTCACTAATGCAATCCAACTTATAGTCAGGCCACTTCAACTTTTCTGTCTGTAACCATACTGGACCTCTAATCCAAAAGTTTTTATCCTTTTTAAACTTACTAAAGGAAACGCCTCTAGTTAACAAATCTGCAGGGTTTTCACTAGTACTTACATACTTGAACTTTAAGGTATAACCCTTACAACTTATCTCATTCATCATGAATTTTATATCCTTCAAACGATTTTTAGTGAACTGGCATTTAGTGTGTACAGATTCAGACAACAACCAAGATAGCACTACCTGTGCATCTACAGCAATGATAATTTCCTCAAACAGCTTGGGAAACATTTCAATCAAAATAAGGAGATGCTTAATTCCCAGATATACAGCTAGTAATTCCAACGTAGGAAGAGTTCTTTTAACAGAAGGAGCCACTTTGGCTTTCGCATAAAATAGCCTGGCCTCTCCTCCCTGATACATATATTCGACTATGCCATAAGCAAGATTCGAAGCATCACAAAACACGATCAAGGTAACAGGCGAATTGGTTTGTACTGAACATCTTTCAAAACCAATTTTTTGAACATCTCGGAGATTTGCCTGAAAACTATTCCAAACAGACAACAAGCTATCAGGAACTACCTGATCCCATGCCACTCCTGATTTCCAAACTTGACTTAATATAATTTTTCCTTTTATAGTTATAGGCAATACTAAACCTAACGGATCGAATACAGACGAACTAACGGATAGCATATCTCTTTTTGTGGAGACTGACTTTTTAACTTCACCTTTGGAGATACCAATTTCGTCTGACTCAGGGTCATACCGATACCCCAGTACTTTCTCACAGGGCACTCCATGAGAAGAGTAATTGTTATCTGCTCGAATGCGAGCAGACACCAATTTACTGTTACTACAGCACGTTTTCAATAAGAAGCTTCCCTTTTCCATGACATTCACAGCCTCGGTATAGAGTTTCAACAATTCATCAGGAGACCCATGTGTTTTCACTAGATTATCTACGTAAAAGTTTTTTAACAACATGTCTCTACAAGGTCCCGATGAGTGCTTCTCAACGTGGTGCTTCACTACGTAACTTAAGATGAAGGGACTAGACACAAACCCGAATATCAAAATTTTGTATCGAAAACACACTAATTCATCTTTTATTTTTAAAAAGAAACAGAATCTATTTTTGTCAAAGTTATTCTTTAGTCTAATCATCAGAAACGCCTTTCTGATGTCAGCCAATAATACATAATTATCTGTTCTAAACTTGAACAGAAGTTCCAACATGTCAGTATACAGATTTATGCCACTATAAGCACAATCGTTGAGAGAAGGTTTATTATTTACCCTCAACGAGCAATTGAAAACAGGCCTAATCTTAGTCGTGCACTGCACATCATTTTTAAAGACTGGCCGGTGCGGTATCCACGTATACTTGTAGAACTCCGAAGGAGTCGGATGGATTCTTTCAATCACACCCTCACATTCCTGGTCTAGGAAGACTTTGCAATACTCAGAATATAAGTTCTGAGAGGATAATCTGTCCACTACTTTATCTAGGACAGCTAACGATACTCTATGGTTAGAGGGTACTTTCTTTAATTTATCTAAGTCCCACGACAAACCTATGTAGTAATTATTATCTCTGTATTCAATAGAGGAACTGAATTCTTCTATTTTCTTTCTGTCGTAATCACTACTAACTTCATTAACTATCCCTAATGATTCCAATTTGAACATTTGTTCAATACCCCTGTCCACGGAAGCTCCATCAAGACCATTCCAAGGATCCAGATGGTTGGACTTAGGTTCTAGAGCAAAGTAAACATGGGTCACATCACAAGAAGCATGTTCACCGATGACTTGATTATAATTTAAACCAATCTCCATATGTGGTTCAAAATCAGAGGGGTCGCCAAATAATATCATACCTAGCGAGGACTCAAAAGCAGAACCATTTTTAATCTTTGTTAATCTTAAGGGTCCCAGAAATCTAATCACATCAATCCCTATCAGACCGTATATTTCAAGAACATCACTTCTCAATTCGGAGAAATCAGCAGCAAGTTTAACGTCGCTTTTCTTCAAATTACTGATCACCTCCTCCAACCCTTTCATTTTGAAGGACAAATCCAACTGTTCACCCATCAGAAAATTGATACCTCTCGCAACATCGGGAAAGGACACCTTCAATGTCACTTCATTCAAGTCTTTCTCTTGGCTACCAATAAAGGTCTTTATTACGTATTTTCGACGATGCAAGGAAGACAACTCTTCTTTCATAAATCTATCAGAAAATCTTTTACCCATATAAGACCGTTCACTACCAGTGTCTAGCAGACAATTTACGGTGTGAAATTCGCCACCTACTTCAACTGTGATACCTATCACAGGCAACAATGAAGAACTACTCTTCAACCTGCAAATATTTGACTTCACCACAGGTTTGAGAAAACTCGGACACAAGGCGGACAAGTGTCCCGACTGTTCGCACGACCAACACGTAATCTTATCGTTTTTTTCATAAGGACACAAATTCTTCAGATGATAAGAGCTAGTACACCTAGCACATAACTTCAATTCGCTACATCTTTTAAGTCTTTCTTCGTAAGAGGGAAACTTATTACAGTCACGAGACAGATGATAATCGTTTCTACAAAAACAACACCTAAACTTAACCTTATGTGTTTTAACATGAAAATTTTTCAACGTGGAAGGTTTCTTTTCAGGTTCGAAAGGCCTGAATTTACTCTTTTCCTTAAAGGAATCAACTTTACGATATCTCGAATCGTGTTCACAAAATTCCAGTGTTTTAAATATCTCAACACTATTCTCCAGAATTTGGTTCAAAGAAGGATAATTTCCGTTCACCTTATGTATTAATTCTGACTTAAAGGAAGTTGTCAGTTTATTGAATACAATGTGACTTAACAAACGATTTCCCGGAGAATTACTCTCAAAGAAATCCAAACCGAACGAGTTCTTTAACTCGTACAATTGGGTTTTCATCTTAGTCAGGAATTTCTTTACGACATTATTATTATACATGCGATTTTCATTCAACATGGACGAAAATATAGAGTCGACGATACACTTTTCGTCCAAGAACTCTTTCGATAGCAAGTCCAAAGCTACTCGATAATTTTCATCTGATACAGACAGATGTTTTATCACATGAAAGGCATAACCAGAAAGATGGTTTTTCAATATCACTAATCTTAATGCGTCACTATCAAGATTAGCTACACAATTCAAAAATTCTCTATGGAAGTTTAGATAAGCTAACTTATCCGTTTCCAGATCCCTATCGCTAAACTTGGGACAAACTATTTTAGGGGTTAAATCGATGCCTTTTATCCCCTTACTAATTCTGGAATTCTCGTCAACGTCTTTTTTACAAGGCTTAAACGTAGTTAATTTTTCTATCACTTGTATTTTAAATAAGGCAGCTCCCTTATTAAAACTTTCCACTAACTCATCGTCTACACCATCAGAGAGATAAGCATCTATAACTTGTTCCTCCAACCGAACTACGTCTTTCAGATATTCATCAATCTGTTCTTTACACAAAATATATTTAGATTCTTCTATCTCACTAGAAAATTTTAACACTTCAAATACGACTAATATTTTATCTTTAGCGTATTTTATTTTTTTCAACAAGACATCTGCTGTTAAACTCGCCATTTTTCAAATCCCTCCCCACCGACTCCTTTCTACAAGTACTAAGAGAGGGGGGGTTACTACAGACAGTGACACCTACACTTGGCGCCAAATTTTCCCGCCAACTTAAACTGAACAAGACAAGATGGCTGACTCACCACGTGGAGACAATAAAATGGCGACACGCACGCGCGCAAGATAAATTACACAATGAACTCAAAGCAGCGACGAAGATAAAACAGAAAATCATTAATTGACTATAAAAGCAGCTTCTTCAGTCCAGTGAACCTTGATAAGTCTATATACAGTTTGGGCACAAACGACTACCTTTACAGTACAATAAAATAGTGTTTATAGAACCACTCCCAAACGATAGACAGAAAGAAATGGTCTCGCTCACTATTCTTAGTAAGACAGAGCGTAGAAACCATTAGGCCGAACGCCTCTGTGTTTAAACATAGATACAGAATAGAACACAGAGACCTAGATTTTATTTATGCAGAATATCGCAATTTTAACCACGTACAGGCCAAAATCGATACACGTAAGGACCTCGAGCAATAACTAGACAATTAAATAAACAGTAAGAGAAAAAAACAAGCTATTTTAAACAACAAATAATTTATTGAAGAAAAAGAAAAATAGGTAAAATGAGTTCGGCAGAAAGTCATTGTTCAAAGTTCACTTCATAGACTGAATTTAAGTTCCGATGGACACACGGAAAGGCTGCATAAATAAAGTCCTAATTATGCTGCCCGAAGGCTTATTAACTTTGCTAGGAAAGACATGTCAGAAAAAAGAGAAAACTTACTTGAAAGAATTTTGTTAGTAAAATAAAAAAATACCAGAAGAATATAGAAAAGTCCTTTTTGTTCGCGCAGATTTGTTTCCTTTGATTGTTCATTTTTTTTATAGACATCGCATCGTTTCTTCGATCGACTCCTTTTGAGAATAGTGGCACTCTTCCACGTCAACTCTTCATTTGGAGACATCTTTCGGAACACACTTCGTTTTGTCTTTTCCAAAGGCACATTTGCCTTTCAAATGAATATCTTCCTTGTTTCTGTTTTTAGACTTCAGTGGACTTCTCCGTCCAACGTAAATATTCAACCTCGAACACTAGTTGAAACTCCAACTTCATTGAAGATTTTTACAGGCATGCTCTCTACATATTCCTGTTTTAACATTCTTGTTTTTAGGACTTCTTCATGTCCGAGTTGAGTCGACCGACCTCTCCACCTCGAGATCGTTTCAGCAACTAACTTGAATTTCGCGGTTATTTCAACGGCTTCCGGCGTCAAACGCCCACGCTTCAGACACCGACACGTGCCATCAGCAGCAGTCATTCATTACAAGTTCTTAAAAAAGGGGGTTTTAGAAGAAGAAGAAAAGAAAAGAAGAAGAAGAAGAAAATAAATTTCTGACAAAATTATGAAAGAAAGCTAAAAGTTATGAAGTGGCAAATTATTTATAAAAGAAATCTGATATACATGGACGTACAAACACTCATCATGAAGCCAAAAATGTAACCTTGATCTCTAAAAACTAAGTGAACTAAAATTTTAGAGAGGGAAACGTTATAGTTGTTGAGTCTGTGACTCATCATTTACATAGACATTTTCTTTAAGTGTACATATGCTAATACACATGGGAGAGAAACCATATTCTTATTAAATATGTATCGCATCATTTACAGAAAAATCTCACTTAGCTGTACATGTGCGAAGGAACATTGATTGGCCAAATGGCGAACATCAATCACGGTCAATCACATGGAAGGAAAAATACAGACTCCAAGCATTAAAATTCAGCGAGGAATATTCCAGGAGGACAGCATGTCACCCCCTCTTTTCTCCCTCAATCGATCCACGAGGTAAGCTACTTTAAAGACGCAATAGATAGATAGAACCTTAGGAGGGGCTAACAGAAAAAAAGCAAATAAAACCATATACACTTTATAGTCGATCTCAAACTCTATGCTGAATCTGAGAAAGAACTCGTCTCTCTGATAGAAATTGTAAAAAATTACAGAGGACATCTACATGGAGTTTGGATTCGACAAATGTACTAAATACATAATAACAAAAGAGAAACAAACAGAATCAGAACATCTTAATATAAACACTGGCATTGTTGATGACCTAGGTGAGGATGCTGTCTATGAATACCTTGGAGTGGAGGAAAATGTGACATTTGAACACATGAAAGTGAGAGAAAGGGGGCAGGAGAATATATGAAATGCCTAAAAATAATCCTCACATCGGAACTCTCTCTCCCAAAATAAAATAACAGCAATCAGTCAACTGGCAATACCTGTCGTTTGGTATGAATTTGGCATTGTTGATTGGCCACCATGTTGCATTAATAGTCTTGACACAAAAACCAGGTAAATGCTGACCCTACATAAAGTCATCTACTAAGATCAGTGTATGGACAGACTATACCTACCACAAAGAGAAGGTGGTTTGGGCTTATTGAAATTAACCGATGTATATTGAGCATCAATGGTTAGCATGGGACAATATATCAAAAGCTTGTGGGTTGAAAATATGAGAACGGTAAAGGAACATGACACAAAATGCCTACCTCAGTAAATTTTAATTAAAAAAATTTCAGAAAATCCAGCAATACTGATTGCATGAAAGAAGAAAGGAATACATGAAAAAGGGAGCTGAAAACAAAACAAGAAGGATGGCAACAGTATAAGAGAGTAGGAAAGTTCATGGAATAACTTAACCAAAGTTACATGGGGCTTCACTACAATGGCTTTAGAGTGGCAAATTTCCATTCGATGAAGAACATATAATTATAGCCGGGAAAGAACAAGGGCTCCCTACAAATGGATTTAAGAGAATCGCTGGTCTACAAACAAATGACTAGTGAAGGTTCTGTCATTCACCTAATGTTTTGATGCAAGATCCTTTTGGCAGATGGCCATTACACAGCCTGCCACACATAACAACAGACGTCGCCAACTTAATAGGTTCCTCACTATCCACCAAGCTCCAGCCCCTATCCCGCCACCACAATGTTGCTTGTTTGTGCCTGTTTTACAAGTACTTCAATGGATTGTGCTCTGATGAGCTTGCTGCTCTGGTGCCCCCACGAAGCAAATTCACTAGACCAACCCAACAATCAGTCAAATCCCATCCATTCACTGTGGAGGTCCCCAGATGTCGAAAAGCTTTATACTCCAAAAGCTTCTTTCCTCATGCTGCTGGACTCTGGAACTCTCTCCCTGCTCCCTGTTTTTCTGATGGTACTGACATGCAGAAATTTAAAACTAATGTAAACAGACATCTCACTGCACAGCTCCCAATTTAGGTTGACCACCCTCCCTCCTAAAAAAATATACTCTCACCCTTTTTCTCAGTAGCATCTTATGTCTATAGTGGCGATCTTCCTTGTTAACACTGTTAACAAAACAAAAAAAAACAGGCAGATACATCAACGACAAGGCCATCAAACCAGATATTGTCATCTGCAGCGAAGTACAAATAGCAGCTCTTAAAGGCACCACATCTATCCTTTAAAGAGCCTTCGGATATAAATTTAATGCATAGCAGAATCAAGCCTTAGCCCCAGGAGGGGGCCCCATTAATCTCTTCAAACTAACTGAACTAAAATATATATAAAAAAAGGAATACCTATCCCAACAAACCTCAATAACAAAACTTGATGAAAACTTTGGAGGAGTCATACTGGAGAATATTGCATAGGTCTATGATGAACTAGCAACCTGAATTGCAAGAAAGAAAAGAATACAGAGAGAAGGAGATAGAGACAAGACTACAAGGATGGAAACAGACAGTAGTAGTTGAAATGACAGGGTTGTTGTTGAAAAGATCAGTTGTCAGGGTAACAAGGATAAATCATCTTAGTGTAGTGGAGTCGGCTCGACACAAGATGATATCCCACTGACTGGCTTCTGGTGAGTGACACGAAGCATGACAAGTGATGGAATCCTAGTGTGACTGCTGTCTGCTACTCTGACTAACTAGTGATGGACAATACGAAGGCTTACTCACAAATGGATTTAAAAAATAGCTGGCCTACAAACAAATGGTTTAAGTGTTGCCATTCAGCGATTGAGAGCATGAGCAACCTAATGTCTGGATACCAGATCTTATTGGCAGATGGCCTTTACACTTCACTACAACAAAGTATGTAGTACCTCCATTCGAAGATCTGTGGAGAGATGCAGTTTAAAAGATCGTCGAACGTCTGGCAGCATGAACATATACCAATAACACTAAACAAAAAGGTGACAGTGTTCTATGACAAAGACATACAGGCAGGAAGATACATAAAAGACAAGGCCATTAAGCCAGACATTATTATAATGAATAAACCTGAAAGGACTGCTAATTATAAATGTAACCATTCCAAATGACTATGGCCTCAATCCTACACTTGAGAGACCCCACACTGGAATGAGGCTCAAACCGCTTTTACTTACTATGAAGAAAAGGTGGTTTGGTATTCATTAAAATAAACCATGCATACCGAGCCTCAATAGTAAGTGTGGGACAATATATCAAGATCTATTGTGATCAAAGTCCTTCAAGGATCAGTTGATATTAATGCCGTCTGGAGGCTGATTTGTCCATGTGTTACCAAACCCCTTCAGAGTAGCTGAAATAAATGTCGATGTTTATGACTGTCGCAACAGTGCTCTTCATTTGCGTCGAAGTTAACTGATTTGCGAGATACTGTTTTTAGCCTAGCTTTGACTATTTGGCCCTATACTGTTTCTTCATGTTGGCCTTATTTGTATGAGGTGCTGGTCATACGTGAGGAAGAAACAGCTCATATTAGTTTTTTTAAACAAATTCACCATATATTTCTGATAACGACCCCCCCCCCCACGAGAGCTGGTTGAATAAGTGTTTCTAGTTTTTTCCAGAAGACGCGTATCTCTGGCAAGCCTAGGCTTAACTGCAAGCAAAACATTAAAAAATCAACAGTTTTTTTCATACTAGCATTCTATTCATGAACTAATCCCTGATAATTATGACTTTTACCGCTATAAATTATTTTAAAGCAAATTAGAAAGAAAACTCCAATATAAAAACTGTGACACTGACTACTCACGTCTTGACAGCAAACCGGTGGGAGGAGGAGGCCTTCTTAGTCCTTATCGACAACCTTCCTAGATCTGAAGACTCGAACAAAATATCCAGTTTGCAAACCTAAAATTGCTTAAGAAGTAGATGGGCTCTGCCTTTACACTTATTATTTGTCTGTTAACCAGGCAGCGACATTTCAAAGACACACAGTGCTTGCTAGGTAAATTAACACCATCTCTCTATCTCTCTATCTGGTCAACTCTCGGATGTAATGAAACTTAATATCGATATGTTGTGCCCGTTCATGACATTGCAGATTCTTTGCCATACATATTGTGGATTGGTTATCCGAGATCAAGTTGAGATGAAAACTATTGAATTGGAATACTGTCAAAGTAATGACAGGATTGCTGATGTGCTGACAAAAGAACTTGTGAGCGTGTTGTGAGTTGAGTGAGAGAAGAGTCGAGAATGCTTGTTGAAGCTTTATTCAACTAAGAACTGAACAGAAGTAATGTTAGCTTAAAGAGCGCCATAAATGAATGAATAGATAAAAGGGAAAGCTATCCACTTCCGGAACGCAGGGGAAGAGATTGAAGAGTTCTTCTTATCACTACATTTTCCACCACTCGGGAAAGTTCTAGGCCTTAAATCCGTCTGGGGAGGATGGGTTCCAAGGACTCTCAGACAGGTATCTTCGATTAAACTGAAAACAAAAGAAAACAAAAGTTCAAAGCTGATAGTTTTCAGCTAAATACAGGGGAGTCTGACGAATTAATGAGGAGCGTCGAAGATCCGATATCTCCGTATCTCCGTATCTGCGGGAGAGGTCCTCTGGAGATTATCCCAACTTGGAGAGAGAGAAGAAGTAGGGACAGAATTTTCATCTGCACAATTTTTGGGGTCTCTCAGTAGAGGGGGAGGAGAGTTAGACAGGGTAGGGACATTTTGTTCCTGTCGGCCATCCGGTATAGTGTCAGGTCCTGTATCTAAAGAGTTTGTTCCATCACCCAAAGGAGCTATATGGCGGAGGGACACTGTTGTCTCTCACCCATTATGGAAGCGCACATGGGCATAGTGTGGATTGACTTCCAGTATGTCAACGGTTTCGACTAGGGGCTCATATTTGCTTCGGCGTACATGACGCTTTAGGAGAGCAGATTTAGATTGGGTTAACCAAGTTGGTATGGAATTGCCAGTAGCTGATCTCCTTTGAAAATTAAATAGCCGTTCATGGGGAGTAGAGTTAGTGGAAGTGGAAAGCAATAAGCGAATGCAGTGGAGGGCTACATCTAACACCTTCTCCCAATTAACAATAGGGAGATTTCTCGACCGTAGGGCCAGACCTACTGTTTGCCAGATGATACCATTGTATCTCTCTACTTGTCCATTGCCTTGAGGATTAAACGCGATCGTTCGATTGGTAGCAATGTTTCGAGAACACAGAAAGTCCCGTAGTTCATCAGACATGAAAGCCGCTCCACGATCGGAGTGCACAAAGGAAGGATTTCCGAAAATAGAAAATAAGTTGGTCAGATGTTTCTTGACTGTTGCAGCAGAGACATCGACACAAGGGAAAGCGAAAGGAAAGCGGGAGTATTCGTCTACCACTGTTAGTATGAAGCGATTGCGGGAATTGGAAGGTAGTTGTTCCTTGAAGTCGACACTCAATCTTTCGAATGGCTGACTCGCTTTTATGAGTGTTTGGGGTGATATTTTAATAAATCTAGGTCTTATCTCGGAACAGGTCTGGCACGCTCTGGTTACCGCTTTCACATCCTCCACAGAGTATGGCATATTCTTATTCCTGACAAAGTGTGGCGTTCGGGTTACTCTTGGATGACATAAATCGTTGTGCAAGGTGTGTAACTTGTCTACAGAGATGGTAGAAGAGCAAATTCGAGATAGGGCGTCCGCAGCAGCATTCTGTTTTCCTGGGCGATACACTATGTCATAACTGAAACAGGCAAGTTCCAGTTTCCACCTGGTGATCTTCTCGTTTTTGATCTTGCTCTTACCTTTAGGGTCGAACATGAAGGAGACAGATTTTTGATCTGTGATCAGCTTAAAGTGCTTCCCAAGCAGTAAGTGTCACCATTTTCGAATCGCTTCTACGATAACATAGGCCTCCTTCTCTACCGATGAGTGCTTTTGCTCGGCTGAAGTTAGAGTTCTAGAAAAGAAACCTACGGGCCGACAGTTTTGGGTTAGAGAAGCAGCGATGGCATGTTCTGAGGCATCAGTTTCGATCTCAAGTGGGAGAGAAGAGTCTATGGCTACCAGGGATGATTTTGCAATCTCCTTCTTCAGGCACTTGAAGGCATCCGTTTGTACCTCAGTGAGGGGAAAAAGGGTAACTCTGGTTAGGGGATGTAATTTTTCGGAAAGTTTGAGATCCACCTAGAATAGTGAGAGAACATCCCCATTGCTCGTCGAAGAGAAGGAAGGTCTTGGGGTATTGGCAAGTCCATCAGTCCTTTGAGTCTATCTGGGTCGGGTTTTACTGAGCCCTTGCTTATCGTATACCCGAGCAAGTCTACGGAAGAAAGCGAATAATGACATTTGCTTTGGTTCAGTGTCAAACCGTACTTTGTCACACTACCCATGAATTCTTTCAGATTGATGTCATGCTCGGCCTGATTTCGTCCACAAATGGTAACGTTGTCGATATAGGCGTAGGTCCCTTTGAGCTCTTCTCGCTTGATGATGTCATCAATCACTCGTTGGAAACTCGCTACTCTATTGGTCACTCAAACAGGATTCTACAAAATTGGTACAGAGACCCAGCAGCTTTGAATGCAGTGTATCTTCGTTCCTCTGGCTTGATAGCAACCTGGTGTTAGGCACTGGTTAAATCAAGAGTGATAAATACTTGGTAACTGGCAATCTCATTCACCATGTCCTCTATCCGAGGAAGAGGATAAGCATCCAAGAGCGTGAACCGGTTTATCGTCTGGGAGTAATCCACAACAAGTCTCTTCTTGTGATTTTCGGGAGATACTACCAGTGTTTGGGCTCGCCAAGGGGATTGATAAGGCTCTATAATATCTTCCTTTAGCATCCGGGAGATTTCAGACTGGATGAATTTAGCATCCGGTATACTATGTCTCCTGGATTTAATAGCGATTGGATGACAGTCTGAGGATAGATTCGTAAACAGACAGGGATAAGGGACATTTTTAATTGCGGTCAGTCTTCAAACAGTGAGAGGTGGGAGTGGTCCCCCGAAAGGTATTTTTACTGAAGAATGTTGGCATAGAAATTTATGACCGAGAATGATGTCACAACATAGGTTAGCCATAACAGATAGCTTAACCTTACTGTACTCTCTACCACTCAGGCTGAGGGATACAACACAATGTCCAAGAGTAGAGGACGAATGAGAACTGCTAGCCATTAAGATTCTTTCAGAACTTGGCGTGACTGCCAACCTGAGCCTTTTAACCTTATCAGGATGAATTAAGTTTTCCGTGCTCCCTGTCTCAACGAGTATTTTCACAGGCTGACCTTTGATTTTCCCACACAAGGACGAACGAGATAGACTCTCTGAGAAGCCAGAAGAAGAAACAGACGTAGCAAGAAGAGACTCACCGTAGTTGATAGCAGCCGCGGTAGACGATTTGCAGACACGAGCGAAATGTCCTTTCTTTTTGCAATTTTTACAGATCGAATTTCTAGCAGGACATCTCGATCTGTCGTGTCTCTGGTTTCCGCAAAAGAAGCATTTCTGTCCAGGGAGAGCGGCCACTGTAGGCTGTTCGTCGCACATAGACTGGTCCACCCTCATTTCTTCAATCCGGGCAGTAGACACTGACACCGTTATGGAGTACGGTTGAGCGTAAGACGCAGATTGCTTTAGGGCCATTTCAAGAGTAAGGGCTTGGTCGTAAGCCGTGCGTAGGTTCAGCATCTTATTTTCTAGAAGCCTCTGTCGGATGTGATTTGATGAGATCCCACTGATGAACGCGTTTCTTATGTGTTTGTTGCTCGATTGAATTGCCGTAACGGCCTGGAAGTCGCAGTCCTTCGCTAGTTTCCTCAGAGATTGCAGGAATTGATCGACATTTTCGTCGACTTTTTGCCGGCGGGTGGCCAAAAAATGTCTGCAGGCAACGCTGTTCTTAGGCTGGACGAATACTTCTTCGAGGACCGTCATAGCGGAGTCGTACTCCTTTACATCCGAGATGTATTTAAAAACAGCCAGAGAGACAAGATTTACGGGTAGATTTCGTTTCTGCTCGTCGGTTATTAGTGTCTGTAGATGAGATGCGTTCACCGCCCCGAGAAAAATATCGAACGTACTTTTCCAGTGTCCCCACGTGTCAGCGGCTCCGGGTTTAGTGGGATCTAAATCGAGTCGTTCTGGTCTGAGGTATTTCTCCATCGTTACGTTAGGATATTAGCAAGTTCTTAGTTGAATAAATTGTTGTGAGTTGAGTGAGAGAAGACTAAGTCGAGAATGCTTGTTGAAGCTTTATTCAACTAAGAACTGAACAGAAGTAATGTTGGCTAAAAGAGCGCCATAAATGAATGAATAGATAAAAGGGGAAGCTATCCACTTCCGGAACGCAGGGGAAGAGATTGAAGAGTTCTGCTTATCACTACAGAGCGCACAATTTGTGAAGCTTAGAACACTGTTAGGTGTTAGAGAAATCATGAAACAGTCAGACAGCTAGTGAGGAGGAGTGTTGAAATTACTCACTATAGGCAGTACTTGTTATTAACACAATCGAATTTACTGTAAGTAAATTATGAGTCGGAGTTGTCTGCCCTTTTTATTGTCTTTGTTGTTGTTATCTAGTAGTAAAAATATATGCGTGTCTCGCTTACGAAAATGTGTTTTACTTATCAACTGGAATTCGTCCTGCTATGAAGAATATCAGAATGTTGCCGAGAACAAAAGGTGCGTCTCACATTTGTGTGAAGTTGGCTTCATATCGATAATAATTGTTCACACATTGTCCTCGATTGTTGTTCATCCAAACAACATGACCTAAATGCAGGGATCGATCCTTGTCCATTTATTGTTCCTGATTTACATAAACGACCTCCCTGATGACGTGTCTTAGGTGGGTATATTTGCTGCAGATTCCATGCTCTACTTTCATCATGTGGGTAAAATGGACGTGCACATATACGAGGCAATGGCTGCTTCCTTAGGAAGTGACCTCCAGTCTGTAGTGGAATGAGGTCATAAATGGATGGAAACATTTAATGCTGCTAAGACAAAGCTCATTTCCTTCAACAACTACAAGAAACCTCTTCAACCATCAATTGTCATGGCAAATAACATCGTACCTGAGAGTCCAATGTTCAAACTCCTCGACCGAACATTCACAGGTAACATTAGTTGGAACAAATACATAGAAAACATTGCCAAGGCTGCTGTATAGGCTACTGTGCTTGAAAACTTCTCACACCTGACAGTATCCTATATCTCTGCAAAGCCACCATCCGCCCATGCATGGAGTATTGTTGCCACATCTGGGCTGGTGCACCATCTACTAGTCTCTCCCTCTTAGACAAGGTCTAAAAAAGAGTCTAATCTAATAGGTCCATCACTATCCACCAAGCTCACACCCGTCCCATCACCACAATGTTATATTCTTATGCTTGTTGCACAAGTAGTTCAATGGAATGTGCTCTGATGGACTTACTGCTCTGGTGCCCCCTCGACGTAAATACACTCGACCAACCCGACAATCATCTAAATCCCATCCATTCACTGAGGAGGTCCGCAGATGCCGGAGAGCCTTGTAATCCAAAAGCTTCTTTCCTCGAGCTGCCAGCCTTTGGAACTCCTCCCTGCTCCCTGTTTCCCCGACATGCAGAAATTTAAAACTAATGTGAAAAAGCATCTCGTTGCACAACTATTAATTTAGGATGAACCCCTAAACTTTCACTTTAATTCTCAGTAGTCCCTTACGTCTACAGCCGCAATTTGCCTTGTTTGGGGTGAACTAAGCTTCTTTTTTTTTAAATAGGTTAAATCAATAAATTTTGGTTTCCTACTCTCTTGTGACCTATTTGAGGTAATAAAAAATATTTGATAATCCATTTAAGTTAGTAAATACTGATTCTGAGCAAAGTAGCCATCTTGTTTACCGTAAACAAGTAGCTTGACAAATATGTCTACTTTGCTCAGAATGGGTATTTACGCTAACTTAAAAATGTCTCTGACTTCTATCAAATTTTAAATATCATTCCTTTAACGCAAATAGGTCACAGCTGAGTAAACCCAAATGAATCGTTTTTGACGAATTTCCTCACTGAATTTCCTTTAAATTAATTTATATCCGTAATAGTAATGATTAACGATCCCCCACTCTAAATTCTAAAATAATTGTTGTTTTTTTTCTTTCCGCCATTTTATTTAGGGTTTTAGTAGCCTAAAAAGTAGAAGCTCATTTTTAGGTGGTTGATTAATCTACAATAATACAAAAAAATGGGATTTAAAAAAAATTCGTTTTAGTTTTTCCTTAATGTTGATTTTAATCAAAATATTGGCTGCAACTTCGGAAACGGGTGGCACTTTTACCCCCAGCTCAGGCCGCCCACCGACGCCCAACGCCGCCCAGCCCCGGCGCCAGCATTTTGGCTCACGTGACTCAATCGTAATCATTTATGAACAGAATAGTCTTCCGTATTAACAATTAGCATGTATCCCACCCCCAATACATTTTTTTTGTTTATTAATTATTTACCTTACGAAATAGAATAAAGATTGATGGATTTTTGCCCACCGCCGCCCAGCCCCCGGCGCCAGCATTTTTGCTACCGTGACTCAATGGTAGTCACTTATAAACAGAATATTCTTCGTTATTAACAATTAGCATATATCCCCCCCCCCCAATACATTGTTTTTGTTTATTTACCTTACGAGATAGAATGAAGATTGATTGATTTTTGCCAACCGCCGCCCAGCCCCCCGGAAGACTATCCTGTTCATAAGTGACTACGATTGAGTCACGTGAGTCAAAATGCTGGCGCCGAGGGCTGGGCGGCGTTGGGCGTCGGTGAGCGGCCTGGGCTGGGGGTAAAAGTGCTGCCGTTCGGAATCCCTCAATAAGGAAAACAAATAATAAATAAAAATAAAGATATACTGATATTATGTATGTGACCATGACGGAACAAAGACATCGTACACCAAAAATTACGCAAATTGAGCAAGTAGTTTTTTTTTTTATCACATAATCATATTTTGTCATGTGTTTTCATGTTTTTTCAACAAATATTGATCCAATTTATGTCTAGACAAGAAGGAGACAATGTCTGATAGTTTTGTTTTTTTAATATATGAATTATCTCCCTTGATAGACTCTTCTTACATTTGTTTGAGAACAAAGGAATTGGACGTAGTTTTTAAAGAAAATTAATCATAATTAAAAAAAAACTTTAATTAATATTTGATTATTTTAATTTTCCTTTTTGACAAAATAACCAAATCAGACGAAAGAAATACGTAAGAAAAAGGTAAGTATAATCACATAAAACTTTGCACATTTTAGAAGATATTACGAGTGAATGTGTAGGAACAGAATGGTAAGCGTTAAGATGATTGACGACATAAACAGAATTCGATGAAAAATTGTGTATAGGCTATAAAAATCGTGTCGATGTTGTCGTTTCGCATCCAAAATGGCCAGAATGGACCGTCTGCTAATTTCCGAATTCACAAATGAGTAAGTACACCCAAATAAATTGTTTGGGACTAATTTCAAATTTACCGTAAATTATTTTAAAGGAAATACATTTGGGTTTACTTACACATTTGTGAGCTGGGAAAATTTTTAGAAATTAGCATTGTCCGCTATTTTGACTGCGAAACGACACAATCGCAAAAATGGTTTTATGTCTTTTTTTCTGTTTTTTTTTAAAATATTATTAAATGAGGAGCCATTTCGAGTTACAAAACCATAAAAAAATCTTGCATTTAACCAAGTGCAGATAAACTTTTTCTAACTATTTTTTTTATAGGAGTTGGTTTTAGTCCGATGAATGTGTACGAGTATGGTACCCTAAATCTTCGGGTAAATTTATAGAAGTCCGCCCCCTAAAAAAAAGTTTCTACTTTTGGGGGCAAATTACATGTAAATAGCCTCAACAAATATCCGGTAAGAAAAAAAATTATGGAAATTTTTAGATTTTAGGAGGGGGGATCACTTTCCTATATAAGTTATACGTAAAGTGAGCACCCATTTCTTGGCCACGGAATCTCACCCCTCACCTTTTTCCCTCTAAATAAATAAAAATTCTACTTTTTTTTGCAAATTACATGTAAACAGCCATAATAAATATCCGCTATGAAAAAAATTATTAAAATTTGTATTATTTTAGATTTTAGGAGGGATAGGGGATCACTTTCCTATATAAGTTATACGTAAACTGAGCACCCATTTTTTGGCCACTTAGAATCGCACCCTAGCGAACACGTGTTGAAAGAAATATTCAAAAACGTTATTTTAGATTTTGTTGGGGGGGGGGGGGGGCTGCCCCAAATAAAACTTTTTTTCCATTAAAAAATCGACAACCGAGAAGAAAAAACATAGAAAACTTACATAAAATTTGATTTCATCATCAAAATATAGTTTTGATTTTAAAGATGAAACACTGGAAAAAAACTCTGATATGAAAACTATTTTGTCTACGGTATTAAGTAAAAAAAAAATATTTCAATTTAAAAACTTATTTAAACTCGGTACATAAACCTTTTTCTCTACAATAACCCTGCCATAAAAAAGAAAAAAAAAACAATTTAAAAAAATAATTTTTGAGTAGGCACTCAAAGAATCCTGTTTCATTTTAAAAATAAATAAATATTTTAAATTTTTATTTTATATCAAAAGTTTACTTCTTACTTGAAAAAACTGTGTGTCGCCATGTTGGTTGAAGTAGAGCAGCACAAAACACTCACTATTTTACATTTTGTGAACCTTATTTTCACAGCCTTGTAAAATATAGTAATCGTTTTCTGCTGTTGTTGTTTGATACCTGCATAAACAACACGCCAATACCTGTAATGAATGCTCTCACATTTTATCTTATCGCATAATATTTGTAGTTTTCTTATCTTTTGTTGGCAAGGTTATTCATACAGCAACACTATAAACGTGGTTCAAACCTCCCTTACTGAAACCCAGAAATCGCATAACACAAGTTACAGGTCAGAGAAACATGCAATTTTTTCTTCATTTTCTCTTAGTTTTTATGTGTAAATGACCTCCAAGTCGATCAATTTTCTTAAAAATAGGACCAAATTATATCCACTTTTTTGTTTGAAATTTAATTTACGTTTGATGTATTAAATGACAACCACATTAAATATCTCAAATTCTATTTCATAGGTTTTAAGATTAAGATCTTTGAACGATTCTTCTTTAATAATTATGTGAAACACTACTAAAGTAGCTCTCATTTTCTGTTTTTTCATCTCAACAACACTTTCCAATCAGCATTTACAAGTTTTGCAATATGGGATACTTGCTAGTTTGTGACACATCTAAGCAGTTCGAGCTTTTTAATGTATCCACCGTGATTGATAATAGAATGGTATTTGATATACTGATATATTATGCATTGTTTCAATCCACATCTAATTTGAAAGCCACATTTGATAAACATGAAATAAAGTCTAATTTGGAAACTAATGCTTACCAGTATGAAATGGCCCATAACTTTGCAGAGCAACTAAAGGCATTTGTAGTGTTACAGTTTCAGGAGCAGTTGATCACAGTAAGTTATTTCCTTCAGTTGCAGGAACCTCATGTTAATCCCAAACTGCATTCTGAAGCCATGTTCCAAGGCAAATCCAAAAGGTATCACTCAAGTTGGCTAAGCTCGGCATATGATAGTCCAGTATTTTTCATCAACATCAGGTCATTGATTAAAGCTTCTAGATCAACTGAATCATGCAAAATATTGCAAAATATTTTGCATGAAATTAAAAGAGTTGACCCACGGTTATTATTCCATGATTTTAGATTCGACTAGTCACTATCTTCAGGACTTTGTCAAAATCTTCTGCAACTACTGAATCTTTTCTAAGTATTTGGTTTAAATATATGTCTACTTCTGATTTTAAGTATTATGAGTTAAATAAAATGGAGGATTGGAGAAACGAGGTGGAGGAATGAAGTTTACCTCATCACATTTACATCGACCAACTTGTAGAAACCCCTTAATGCCATCTGGCATGATTTTAAATAAATGCTTTGAGGAAATGTATCAAAGAATTCACACAGGACTTTATTTATCTGATTTATTGTTTGTAGATAATCCTACAAGATCACACAGGTTAATATAATGTGCATTCTTGAGCCATGTTCAAAACCCTAGAAGCAAAACAACGTTGCACTCAATAATAGTGAGAGTGAGCTCAGCATCTTAAATTCGAGTATTGTTCACCAATTTCAAGACATTTACAGAAGCTTCTTAATCTACCAGATTGTGCAGAATATTGCAAAACTTTTGACATGCAATAAAAATGTAGAGTAAAAATATTACTAATCATACAAAAACTTAGTTACTAATTTTTTAAAATTAATGTTATTTTAATCACTGCTTGCATTTTTAAATATAATCTCTTATTCATTTACAGGAAACGATACAGATGAAGGCAAAAGGAAGTATCCTCTTTACTAGAAAGATTATGGCTCATAATTAAACAACAAATATTCAGTTACAGAGACAGATATTCATTTATAATACAGGGCAAGCTTATTCGTGATGTGTATGGCTCATGAACAACATCCATACAGACACATAAAAACTTGCACGGGAGAATTCCTTTTAATTTTGTTGCTCATAATTTTCATAGAAAACACATTTTAATGATACATTCATATATAAAAACCTCTTTAATGTTAAACATGAAACCTCTCATTTAAAAAAAATTCTAGAGTAAAAAAAATATGCAAAAAAACTAAAAAAAAGTTATGAAGTGGCAAATCAAGTTAACCTAGATCTCCAAGAACTGAACAAAAATATTACAGAGATAAACGTTATACTTATAAAGTGTGTAGCTCATCATTTAATTTTCTTTAAGTGTACATATGCTAATATACATAAGAGAGAAACAATATTCTTGTAAAATGTCTAGCTCATCATTTACAGAAAAATCTCAATTACCTTTACATATGAAAAGACACAGTGTAGCAAAGCCTTACAGTTGTAATGTGTGTGATTCATCATTTACAACAAACACTGCATTACAAGTACATTTCCGCACTCACACTGGAGAGAAACCTTATTCTTGTGAAGTGTGTAGCTCGTCATTTACTGTAAATTTTAACTTAAAAGTGCATATGCGAATACACACTGGAGAAAAACCATATAAGTGTAATGTGTGTGAATCATCATTTTCAAGTAATTCGAATTTAGTAAGACATGTGCGTATCCACACTGGAGAGAAACGATTCAGAGGGAAACCATATATTTGTAATGTGTGTGGCTCCTCATTAACAGGAAAATATCAGTTAACTGTACATATGCGAAAACACACTGGTGAGAAGCCTTTCAGTTGTGATTTGTGTAATTCATCATTCAGAACAAAAGATCAATTGGTGACCCATTTGCGTACTCATACTGGAGAGAAACCATATTCTTGTGAAGTGTGTGACTTATCATTTGTAATGCAATCTGGCTTAAAGAGACATATACAAATCCACACTGATGAAAAACCTTATAATTGTGAAATCTGTACCTCGTCATTTATAACTAAATATAAATTAAATAGACACATAAAAGTTCACACCGGAGAGAAACCTTATTCCTGTGACATGTGTGAAACATCATTTACAGATAAATCTAGTTTAAGAAGACATATAAATATCCACACAAAAGATAAATCTTATTCTTGTGAAGTGTGTGGCTCATCCTTTTCGAGAAAAGATTATTTGAAGACTCACATGTGTAGATCATCCTTTACAGATAAATCTGGTTTAAAGAAACACAGAAATAGACGCACTGGAGAGCAACTTTATTCATGTGAAATCTGTGCCTCATCATTTATAACTAAATATAAATTAAAGAGACACATACTAGTACACACTGGAAAGAAACGTTATTCTTGTGAAGTTTGTGAATCATCATTTACACATAAATCTGGTTTAAAGAAACATATAAGTATCCACACGGAAGAGAAACCTTATCATTGTGAAATATGTGCCTCGTCATTCATAACTAAATATAAATTAGAGAGACACATAAAAGTCCACACTGGAGAGAAACCTTATTCTTGTGAAGTGTGTGAATCACCTTTTGCAAGAAAAGATCATTTAAAGGCACACATGCAGACTCACACCATTTAGTCAATGCTTTACTGAGTCAATGTCTGAGAACTGAGAAATATCCTCAAGACATCTACGCGGATATCAATGTAATTTATAAAGAAATCAAATCGAATATGTATGTAATTCATAAAGGAATCGATTGTTGGCTACATGAGAGGAATTTTATTTCCTAGAAATAACTCAATGAAAACGAAAATATTTGTCAGGATACCTATGTGATACTATTGTGGCCTACTGAGTCACTTAGTGTTGTATTCAGAGTGACTCGGTACAAAATCAGCCCTAGGCCACAAGGATCACATGCGTTCTGACTAGCTGCTCCTTCAATTGCTCCACGTCACGCTGTGTTGAAGATCCGTGGAACTTTGATGTTGTTCAGGAAGTTAGAAAAGAGGTCGGTACTATTGGCAACCCCCCAAAAAAAGAAAAACTCGCCATGAACAGTAACAAATACTTATTGGAACACAGGTGTGTAACAATGATAAACAGAACAAGTTTTGTTGCTCTTGAGTGTGAAATGATTGAAGGAACCGCTAGTCAGAACGCATGTGATCCTAATAGCCGAGGGCTATATTTAGTACCAAGTCACTCAGAATACAACACTGAGGGATTCTCTGGACCACACTAGTATCACATTTGGTGCCATGACCAAGATCGTTCCAAAGATCGACCATTTAAAGCAAATTTATCACATTTGGTGCAGAGTGATTCTGGTGACCCAGGGTTACAATGGACACAACAAAAAAAACACGGACACAACTCAAAGAAAAATCTAAAGACCAGCCACTTCATACCAGAAGGATAACCACAGCATCAACAGAAGAAAAAATTCAGAACAATTCACCGTAAAACCCCACAAGCTAAGGAAGGTGACGCAATATTTACTGTAAGATCGTTTCACTTAAGGCCATGGCTAGCTGCTCTGAAAAAGAAAGAGTGGGTTTACAAGCTAACAGACTCAGAGTTAGTAAACTTGGCATATGACTTCTAAGACGGTCTACCTTCGGAATGGACTGGGGTATATTTCGACGGCCATCCAAATACCACCAGTAAAAATCTGATCAATCAGTTAATGCCACAATATGGTGAGGTTATAAATACTGCCAATGCCGCTAGGGCCCTAATTAAAATTAGGCAAAATCAAGGCGAGGCGCTCGCAAACATAGCAATTAGGATGAACCGACTTGCTAAGTTAGTGTACAGGAACGCCAAGATTCCGCTGTGCAAGTGCCCTTAGCTGAATTTTCCATAGATGCTATGATTAACCCCTTCATTAAGGATGGTTGGGGCCAGATCCAATCCGGCAACATTATCGGAGGCTTTGTCTGCTGTGAGACAAAGCAAAACTTTACAAGTGAATCCAAGGTGGCCACAAAAGTGAACAAGCTATCCTTTATGATAGCCAATTAAATGGTGTTCACTGGCAGCAGGGACCTGGGGGGACCTCTAATAGATTTAGCGTACCCAAGACTGAATTCTACAGTGGAGAAGGGTCAAAGAAAACCCATGGTTGCTACAGTTGTAGCAAAGCCACAAAATCTATAAAGAGTAAGTCTTGTGCGTACGCTTCGGTGAAATCTATGAGACCGCGGCGAGGGCATTTTAGCCATAAGAGGCTATAATGGAACTGCTCATAGTCATCTGAGGGAGAAGTAAATACCACTGGCATGATCAGACGCCAGGTACCTGAATGTGTAACCATGTCGAGTCTATATAGAAAAAAGAACCCCGGGGAAATACTAACCCCAGAGGGCATGGATGTCATGGAAGTGGTAATAGCAGTTCGAAACAGGCCCACCAAAGAACAAACACAACAAGAAAAGTAACTAGGGGAGACCAACTGCTCCACCATGACTCCGGAATGGGTTTTATGGTAAAGATAAGGACTTGACTTATAGAGGCACTGATCGACACTGGATCAGAGCTCTCGCTCTTTAAAACATCAGTTTTTGAGGAATTAAAATCTAAAAAAGGGGAACTGAAGAATTACAATCGGACAGTTACTCTGGCAAACAGACAAAAGATGGTCCCCGATAACATGGCTCACTTACCTGTTAAAGTGAGGAAGCTTAAGTCTCTGTCGAGGTTATACATAACTCCTAACTTTGATCATAACTTAATATTGAGCACAGATAGGTTGAAAAGAAACCAAGCCCAAATAATCTTTCACCCTTACCGATTGAAGGTTAAAGGGGTGAATATACCACTTGGTATTAATACCAGTGGTAAAATTAGTGAATCCTCACGGGAAGATGTGGAGTTGCCGCCATGCATCGCCACTGTTACATCTGTTGAGAAAAAACAGACAAAAGGATTTCACCTTCTCGCAAGACACCAGTCCAAAAAGAAAACGCTGTCATAAAGGCAATTAAAATGTCTCCCCACCTACCCACAGCACAGATGCCTGTGGGTCATAGGGGTCTCAGAAATACTGTCACCTTTCCACCGGACTTACAGGCCAAAAGGCGACTTAAAAAATTAAAAACCCTGATTGAAAAGATTCCCACAATTACCCGTCCCCAATAATTTAAAAGTAGCGGACGGCAAAATAAAAAAAACATCTCGAAATGACCGAGGAATTTGTTTTAGAGTTCTCTGGGGGCGGCAGGGAAAATATCATCAACTAAGATAAGAATGAAATTAATCAAAGTGAAATGACTATTAATAAAAAAGGGATAATTTATGCTTTTTTTAAGAGAAAAAGGAAAAAAACATGAAAAAAGCTTATGTTTTAAGAGAGAAGAGGAGAGAGTAAAATATTTGTTAAAAAAGTGAAATTAATAAAGTCAGTAAAATGACTATTTCAAAAAAAAAGAATAGAGAAAGGAATTAAAATTATCTTCCTTTTCAAGAGAGAATGAAAAAAATGAAATTAATAAAGTAGTTTTGACTCTGGAAGAAAATGCACACATTGTCTCGTTGTGCCATGAATACACCTGTTGACCATTGCTGATTGCATAGCCAAAGGTCACGATTGGGGGGGGGGGGCGAATGTTGCACAATCAATGAGTGGCCCTTTCAGGGTAGCTGATTAAATCCCTACATTCAACAATCACTGCCAAACCTGGAGACAAGTAAAATGAATACACTGCACTAAAAATATCAGCACACACACGGCAGCCATGTTCTGATCAAGGCATTTGGTGTGATCCAATGTAAGCTAAAATATCAACAATGCTGGAGACACCAGCCAGATTGAAAAATGGTCAGATCGGCTGTCACCCAAGGTCTGTTGAAAAGAAAACATTTATCGAAACTCAGAACAATGTATGTGTTGTATATTGTGTTTCTCTCTCTCTCTCCTCTCTCTCTCTGTCGAATAAGATTTAAATAACAATCGGCTTTCGAATCAGCACGGGACAAGACTTATGTTTTAATATGCTCACTGAACTCAATTTAAATTCAAGTTTTTAAATATGTTAATTCTTCGGCAAAAATAAATATGTTTATATATAAGTAAAATGGTTTGTTCCATTATTACATAACTTTTTATTTCAGCACAGTGGTCTCAGCCAGCAGATAATTAATTCTCTGAAGAAAATTACTGACCCCGATTAACGCAGCGTGCCACCCGACCATATACTCAGCTGTGTATAACTAACCCTTTATGTAAAAAGAGATGTGCCTATCGTTGCCACTCGGTGTGCTTGGTACCATGCCAGGACTATAACAGTCCTTCTACAGACATCTCCACTGTGCGTATCACCAAGTCACACTCCTCGGCAGTGACTTTAATCCAATGGTGATTTCTAACTGGCGATAATGATGAGCGCATTTCGTCCTGTTTCTGATCCCCGGCACACGACTTCCTTCTATACAAACATCTGAAAAGTTCAAATTTTTGGGTTTTCATGTCTAATTTCTCTTTCTCTCTCTCTCTCTCTCTCTCTCTCGCTTTCTCTCTCTCTATCTCAAATTATTATTTATTGTTTAATGTGTAAAAAAATTCAAATAATTTTGGAGCACTAAAACCATGACAGATATAATATTCAGACTATGATCTAATGAAACGAAGAGATAAATATTCTGAAAGATACTTGGTTTTTTTTTTCATTTTTAATCTATATGAGCAGAATGTGAGGTGAAATATTCAGAATCGTTTGTCCAAGATGAGGACTAAGGCATAGACTTACCATTTTATTTGCTTTGAGTGAAACGGTTGGTGAATCGTTTTTCTCCATCTCTTTCATTGTTAATTACACTGAACTAACACAGACGTACAATCATCTGTTCCTTATTCATTCATTCATCACCATAACAGAGAGTGAGAGAAAGAAATAGGGACAGCTTATCTATATTTCTATATAATTTAACAGGTTTTCTTTCTGCGCTTCACACCGGGAACAGACACAAAATGCTACAAAGATTTGTCAGTTATGTCACATAACATGCCCTTCAATTCTTTGAACCCAATCCTGCTATTCCCATGAAAAATGTAATCATTTTGAACATTCTACAGATACTTCTTTACCAAGAACTATCCATAACCTGCTTATATTATGAAATACCTCATGCTTTCTTAAAGACGCAGAGCAAAGCTATCTTCACTTGAAGATATACCTTGTTATTACTATTCCGTTCTTCACTGTTTTAAAATTCTGGCAACTTATACCTATGCGTGTAGGTCATTGAAATAAATATATCATTTGTTATATATGGAAGGGCCTTGTTTTCCTTTATTTACCCATTTGTGAGAGAATATTATATTACAGTTCATGTCAAGATTAGCTACTGTGGTGTTTGGTAATAAACAACAGTCAATTGTGGTGGTTGTAAACATATCTTTATTTAACAAGGGTTATAACAACATGTGTGTATCAACGGTCGTAATCTCTCTATCTATATCCCTAGCTATGTCGCTGCTGCTTCCTGCTCTCGTACCGATCACGTTGGTACGTGATCTTTGACACTACATCTTCCCTCTTTTTTTTTATAAATTTATGTCACTATAAAGTCTTCTTGCCACACTGGGGTGGATCTTACTCTAGGTGTTCTGATTGAACCACTAGGGGCAGTTAGGGCCGGTGTTAGGGGTTCTTGAGCAGTTTCCTTAGGGTCTGGACTGGAGATGGGAAGTGCATCGATTGGGTTGAGGTGTGTGTCTTCGATATCTGTTGTAGAAGTAGGGGGCCAGTGGGTTGTATCAGGGGGAGAGTAAACTGCTTTAGGGACGTCGGTGTAGTCAGGACTATACTGCATGTCGCCGGGTACCTTTTTTACATGGGCAGCGTTTCTCATTCTCACTTGGCCTTGGGGTTGTTGTATTAGAACAGCATTTCCCTTCTTTTCCACAACTTGATAGGGCTGAGACTCGAACCGAGCGTCCAGCTTGTTTGTTCTGTGTAAATTTTTACACAATACTGTGTCCCCTCTCTGGATCTGTTGGTCTCTGGCTCCTCTTCTCTGGTCAGCAGCTATGTTGCGTTTTAGTTTGTGTGGAGCATCCTTATCATGTACGTCACTAAAATCAGTGGACGCTCCTACAATACTTGGCAGCTTACCTCGGAGTTCGCGGTTCATTAGTAACTTCACTGGGGATACTCCGTTACTGTGTGAGGGGTGGTTCGGTATTGGAACAGAAAATTCCTTAGTTCAGTCCTCCAGTCTTTCCCTTCGACTTTGGCGATCTTAATTGCCTTTAGGATTGTTCTGTTTAACCGTTCCACTTCGCCGTTGGACTGTGGCCAATACGGGATCCCTCTCACCTGGGTGATGCCGTGAGTATTCATATACTCATTGAATTCTCTTGATGAGAATGGCTGTCCGTTGTCACTCCTCAGATAGTTGGGATATCCATGATGATTGAACATCATTTCTAGTGCACCCGTTACATTTTTGGCATTTGCTATTTTCATATGCGCAACTTCTGGCCATCTTGAGTAGTAGTCGACAACAGCCAGCAGGTAGTTCCCTTCGGAGACACTCAGTAGGTCAACAGCTACATAGGTCCAGGGTTGGTCAGGCAGCGGTGTACTCTCTAGTTCTTCTGGAGGGGCATTTTTGCCAACTACTTGACATGGGTAACACGCTTTTACTCGCTTTTCTGCCATTCTATCCATCTCTGGCCACCAAACTTTGGACCGTAGGCGATTTTTGGTTCGCACAATCCCTTGGTGTCCTTCATGAGCCAGTACAACTACCCGCCCCTGAAGTGCCTCAGGGATTATGATCCTGCGTCCTCGGATGACCATCTGTCCTGCTATCCAGAGTTCATCTTTGATTGCATGAAATGCAGTACCTTTGAAATGGGTCCAGTCATTTTCGGATATAGCTTGCCGAAGTTTGGAGATCGTAGCATCATCCTTTGAAGCTTTTCCCACTTCACAGGGAGTCAGTGCCTGAGGTACAGTATCTTTAATGATACTGTAGATGTAGTCCATTGTTTCCTTTTCCTCAGTTTTGTCTGGGTTTTCAACGGGCTGTCGACTCAGCAGGTCCGCCTTATTGGTTCGGCCAGGAATGTGGATGACTTTGTAGGTGAACTGTTGTAGAAACAACAGCCATCTCTCCACTCTTGCTGAAGGGGGCTTCGAGGAAGGTGATAGTACCTTTACCAGCGCTTTGTGATCAGTCAGGATCTGAAAGTCACATCCAATGAGGTACAGACTGAACTTTTTGCATGCCCAGAATACTCCCAGTGCTTCTCTTTCAAATTGAGAATATCGGGACTCTGTTGGTGTGAGCTTCCTACTGGCATAGTATACTGGTTTCCAGTATCCGTTTAGCTGCTGTTGTTCAATGATTGCACCCACGCCAACGGGAGAAGCATCAGTTGTGATTCTAGTTGGCAACTCAACACTGTAGTATGCCATGACTGGCGCTTCAATTAACCCTTTCTTTAGTTTGTTAAAGGAATATTGTTCCTCTTCTTCCCATTTCCAATCAGAATCTAGTCTTGTAAGATCCCAAAGTGGTGCAGTTACACTAGCAAAATGGGGCACAAACTTAGCACAGAATTGGGCCAGTCCCAAGAAATCTGTGATGCATCTTTTGGTGGAGGAGCATCAACTACAGCCTTCACCTTTTCGTCCGAGACCTTCAAGCCGTCTTGTGTCAGAATGTGGCCCATGTATCTTATAGATGTCATTTTAATCTGGCACTTCTTTCCATTGACGGTCAGTCCTTGTTCGGCTAGGTGTTGGAAAACTTTGGCGAGTCTAGTGTCGTGCTGACTTTCTGTTTTCCCGACTACTATGATGTCATCTGACATGTTGTATGCTCCTGGGCAGCCAGCTATAACCTGACTTATGATTTGCTGAAATTTTTCTGAGGCCATGTTTACCCCAAACATAAGTCTTTTATACCGGTATAGCCCATCAGGTGCAGCAAATGTTGTGATTTCTCTGGAGTCTGGATGCAACTCTATTTGATGGTAGGCCATATTCAAATCTACTTTTGAGAAATATTTGCCTCCAGCCATTTCTTGTCTAGTTTCCTCAATCGTGGGCACTGGATGACGTTCTCGAACGATAGCTTCGTTTGCTCTACGCATGTCGATACATATCCTCACATCGCTTTTTCCATTGTCCTCGGGCCTTTTTTCCACTGTCACTAAAGGATTCACCCATTGAGAAGGTTCCCTGACCCTCTCAATTACATCCAGATCAACCAGTTCTTGCAATTTGTTTAGGACACATTGCCGCCGCTTGAATGGTATCCGACATACTGGCTGAGTGACAGGTATAATTTCTGGATTTATTTTGAAAAAGTTTCTACTTTTTTGGGCAAATTACATGTAAACAGCCTCAACAAATATCCGGTAAGAAAAAAAATAATGAAAATTTTAATTATTTTAGGAGGGGGATCACTTTCCTATATAAGTTATACGTAAAGTGAGCACCCATTTCTTGGTCACGGACCAATCTTCGTCTGCAAGGCGGAGATCACGTGATATTAGTATTGATTTACTCCTCTCCAGGAGTTAGGCACAAGGCCAGTTTTTATCCTACTCCCACAAGTAAGATGTGACCCAAGGTCGGGTCGGGAAAGTGGGGTTTGAAAAGCCAGCGCCCGAGAGGTGAGCACCCTGGCCATTTAAAAATTGCCTGGGCAGTCCCGTCGGCATTCCTCGGTAGTAAGCAATAAACTTACTCCTCCCCAAAGAGGGGAGACAAAGCCTGGGAGGGTGGACCTCCTAGAACTGCACAGGACAGACCCATTGACCGGTGCCAAGACAATACCAGTATTGGGTTCAGTATCCATCGGAACAGATACTACACTTTGATCTTAGCCAAAAGGCCAAGAACAAACTACTTATATTAGTAGCACCGTTTTTATATCCCTTACAAAACAAGGACCGTAAATACAAAAATAAAAGATTCTTTCTATTTTTCTAAATATATTTATTCAACTTTGACACTCAAAAGGGAAGAAAATCACATTTGTTACAGTTTTCGTTAAAAAACTTTCCGTTTATTTTCTTTAATAAATTAATTGTTTTTTGACAATTACTTTTTTCTTTGGATTTCAACGATTTCATTTTCAGAAAACGAACAGCCAGGTATGTTTTTAGTCGGGACATAAAAAAGGTGCTACTAATATCACGTGATCTCCGCCTTGCAGATGAAGATTTAGGGTACCATATTCGCACACATTCACCTGAAATTATTACCAACACAAAAAATTGGATTATTTAAAAAATAATATTAAGGCGTTTTTTGTTTTTTCTCACATCGAGATAGAAAAACTTTTTTTTTCTAAACACAAATGAAAATACAATTATTAACATTAGAAACAACGTTTGTCTTTTTCCTGCGGAAAACGTGACACACTGTCTGATACACCGTCTAATCATTGTTATTTGTCTTACCAAGTGGGAGAATTCAGTGAACTCTTCCGACAGAATATGGCAGTGACACAACAAGACTTTCTAAAACAAGTAAGTATTCTTTATTAAATGAAGTTACTCGATCCAAGTTGAAGGAATCGTGATGTTTCCTTATTCTATGCTACTTGTCCCATTCGTATTTTAATAGATTATTTTGAATTTTATTTACAGAATGGTGTTTTCAAATAATAAAACTTTTCCTTCCAAAATCGAAACCCGATCAGGAAAAAACATACAACACTTGTATAAAATTTGATTTCATCTTCAAAATATTGTTTTCATTCGAAAGATGAAAAACTGAAGATAATTCTGATCTAAAAACAATTTTGTGCACGGCATTAAGTAAAACAATAAATATTACGCTTTAGAAACTTGTTTAAACTTTATCGTTCAAAAGTATGGACCTCCAAAGCTAACCAAAATAATTTACCCCTCCCCCTATATGTAACACGATGTAACTTTAATATATGTTAATATTATTATAATGAAGTTTTTACCATTCAAAAGAAACATAAAATAAACTGCTGATGATTTTTTTTTCAGCGTACGAAAATAATGAAAATGAGAAACTAAAACCGTGTTTACTTTATTTACTCCTTAAAACAACGTTCCTATGTAGTGACCAATTTTCACGCGCTAACACCCATGTGTTTAATAAATCAAGCAAAAAATCAAGTAATGGTCAGATTTTCACGAATTTTTCGATACTTATGTATTATTGGACAAATTTATCTTTAATATGCTCTTTTTTTTGTAAAATATATTAAGGAAAATCTGTTTTTCTATGTGACCCCCCCCCCCCATATTTAATCTTATGAAATCTGAATGAAATATATAGGTTGGTCGAAATTTTAATGTTACATACAGCAAGAAAATCTTTAAAAAACAATCAGATTTACTTTATTATATTTTATGATGGCGTAATTTGGTCCGTAAATTCACAACTAAAAAGTGGAAATAAATGCAATATTATTATGTTTTGAAATTTTTTACTACCATTTCATAACAAAATATACTGTGATCTATTGCATTGCGAAGAAAAATATTGTTCTACAAAATAAATCAAGTTTTATAGATTTTTATCCATTTAAACGAATTCATCATTTAGCCAAAGTAGAAGTTTTGTAGGAATAAATCCAAATGTAAGAAAAGATCCAATTCAAAGGGGCCGAGGCAGCAGTTGGGGGTGGGTTGCAAAAAGAATTGCTCCCTTAGCGACCCAACCAATAGGTCCGGTAACAATATGTAATGAGGCAGAGAACGGATTTCTCTGCAGGAGTAACGATCCAGTGTCTGGTCTATAGTGACTCGAATTCTGTACTAATTCTGTTCACCACCAAGCTCTGGGACACAATAACACTTCTAACACTATTCAACTCTCCGGTGAGAGGTAGAACCATCTATTTATAGGCTTGTAACAACCTGCCACCCCCATCTTAACATATATAAATATCACCTCTTTATCTCTGCTCATGTTGGTTTTATTGCCACCCCACCTGAAGGCCGGCACCCGCCAACGGTATGTATCACTTTCTTTTTTTTCTTACACACTCCCAACAAAAGACAAAATAAAAAGTTAGAAGAAAAAAAAGAAGTATCGAAATCCTCGATTTTTCAACTTTCAAACTCCAATTTGGTATGCGAAAAAATAAAAATGTAAGTCATGCAAAACGGCTCCCTGGGGTCATGTTCACACAACAGAACTGCCCGCTGTCGAGAGGAACGCTAATCGTATACAAACTCCAATTTTAACTTTTTAGTCAGTTTAAAGTCCTCTCTTAAAACCTCCACAAGTAAATTCTGGTTTCTTTTTAGACCCCCAATAAACTGGGTCTACTGGGTCGCTGAGGCCTGCAAAATTGGCAGAACCACTGTTCCTTTTCAGGTGGTGCAACAACTAAGCCCACACAGTCAAAATGGAACCAATCATTGCATTGATCACAGGCAATCATTGATCTCGAATCTTCAGGTCTGTTGCAAGTTGGACATATCCAGATCCTGGTGCTTTCATGTGGTTGGGAAGATAGGGTTTGGTCTTGTGAGTCAACTGGTTCTTCATTTAAGACTACCTCTGCAGGTTCCTTTGATTGCAGATAGATTTCTAGTGGAAACAGGTGCTTAATGGAATGAATAAATACAGAACCGTTCCCCTTTCTCACTTTGGCAGAACGTACCAATCCGTCACTACCTTTGATGAGTTCAAGGACTTTGCCTATAGACCAAAATGGCCTAGTCTTGAGGGGGTCCTTAATTAACACTATATCACCCTTCTTGATGATGTTCTCAAAAGAAGGGCCTGATAACCTGAGATTTCTTTCTCTTAGACTATTGGTATTTTCAAAATTCTTGGTTTTCAAATCGGCCAAATGTTTGGTCAGTTGATCTTGGGACAAGTTAGCCGCTGCGCCAGTGGCATTCATAGCCAAATTCTTTTGGTTGTTTTTCTCGACCATGTTTGCTGTCATTTTCGATGCCGCTTCCTGATGCTTCTTGGACTGTTCATGATTCTGAAACGCCTTCTCTGTACTAAATTGTTTCTTACACAATTGACAGTAGGTATCTTGTTTTTTCTCTTCTTCAGCTAACTGTGCTCTCCTCTCCGTGCCGGGAGTGGGTAATTTGCGCGCCTGCTGCTTTCCTTGGATGTGGTAGCCATTTCGCATGCTCCCTCTCCGGAATTGAACCCCTCTTCTTTGTTTGTTTCTTGTTTTTATTTGATTTTCATACAAGAAATGCCGGCTGTTACCAAAGGGGACTAGTCCTTTCGGTGTTGCAAAAGCCGCTCCGTACATGCAGGGTACTATTTTAAACGGTTCCAGGAATTGAATTGCATCAATTCCCAATAGCCCCTCAATATTGATATAATTGTTGTGGGGACTGTGTTGGGTTGCCAGTTTGTGCCTCTTTAGATTCTTGAGTATCTGAGGAAGCTCCTGCAATCTATAAGAAAGGTTCAATTTGCTGGAAAGAATAGGAAGAGTGTGAACCCTTTCAGGAACCAGCCTCAAATCCAAAGCGGTTTCTTTAAAAGACCTTGTCGCCGAGCCCAAAAAAGTTTTAACTTCCAACACCTTTTTCTTTGCTGAAGAAAGGCAATTCAGTCTTTCTAGAACCGAGGTGTCCACGTAGGTTCTTTGGCTTCCCGTATCCAGCAGGCAGTTTATTTCAATACTTTTCTCTCTCGTTCCTACCATCATGCTGATTATGGGAGACATGTAACTGTGCTGGTAATCATTAATGTGAAGGCAGGTGTCCACACTCACTCCACTTCCGACTGTTGGGCACATTGCTGTTATATGGCCTTTAGCATCGCAGCCACTACAGCTATTCTTCGTTTTTAGTGGACACATATTTCCCATGTGGGTCCTTTTTAGGCATCTAAAACACAACCAGAGTTCTTTGCACCTTGTAAATCTGGCTTCATGTGAAGTGTAATAGGGGCAATATTCAGGAGAATGCCCATTCCGCCTACAAAATCCACAACTCTGTGGTTTTGAGTCCACCTTTGTGTTAAAGGTTTTCAGGGAAGAATAGGGTCCATCTTCCTCTTCTACCCTAAGCCTTGGAGAGTGCCATAGCTTTTCCATTGGGGTACTTTCAGGTTTTCTAATTATCAAAAACCTTTTCACTATTTCTGGAGTTTCTGACAAGATGGCTGATAATGTCAGGTAGGTCCTTCCAGAAATTCTGATTAGCTCGCCCTTTATCTCGGATGGTAGTTTGGCGAACAACAACTGTGATATTATGATTGCTCCCGCAGATGTATCATCATACAGGTCACAGTTGTATGAAGCCCTGAGTTCCCACACATCTGCCTGGGTTTTTATTATAAAGTCCTTCACTCCCACCACATCTTTCGGACTCTTAAGGCAAAAATCCAGCATTCCTTGGATAATTTCTCCCCTTATTTCTTCCTCATCCAGGTACTGGTCCTTCAATAATTTTAGAGCCACTGGGTAGCTGCTTTCAGAAACAGAAAGATGGTCGATAAGTTGAAGGGCTCTACCTTCTAGGGAACACCTAAAAAAATATAACTTACTAGTGGCAGATGGTATCGATGCTGCACAGTTCTCAAACTTAGTAAGAAAGTCTTTGAAACTTCTCTTATTTGTTTCAAATTCCTTTCCACTGAAACGTGGCCCATTCAACTTTATTTTAAAGGGTTCCACCACAAAAGACGAATGGGCTGTTGGGTTGAAGTGGAAGGATCTACCTGGTTCAGGGGTACCAGCTGTTTCCTGACTTTGAGGGTTTAATGGCTGGTCTACATTGGGGGATTGTTGATTTTTAGAAGGGACCACTGGAGTTTTTCCTTCTCTTGTTTCCCTCAAATCATTCATTTTCTGACGCACATCTATCTTAAATTTGAAAGATGTCTGAAACAATTCGGCTAACTCTTCAGACTCCTCCTCGGCAGTTATTCTTCCATTGTCCATGACACTGCCTCTAGATCTTCTAGCCATCCTTCGATATCTTTTTCAAAGGACAAAAACACTTTCATCGACATTTGTTCCTTTTCTAGACTCTTTATGGTCGATCTTATCTTCCATTGAAGATGAGTCCTTCGTTTCTCTATCTCCCTCATGCTGACTGGGTCTGCCATTTGGTTGTTAAAGGGAAAGGCAAGTTCGTATCACAGCAACGTTCTTTTCCGTTGGTTGCAAATCCAAACCTTTCTTAGTCAAACCAATTCCTTTTGCAATATGTGGGAATAAATCCAAATGTAAGAAAAGATCCAATTCAAAGTCAATACCCTGAAAGGGGCCGAGGCAGCAGTTGGGGGTGGGTTGCAAAAAGAATTGCTCCCTTAGCGACCCAACCAATAGGTCCGGTAACAATATGTAATGGGGCAGAGAACGGATTTCTCTGCAGGAGTAACGATCCAGTGTCTGGTCTATAGTGACTCAAATTCTGTACTAATTCTGTTCACCACCAAGCTCTGGGACACAATAACACTTATAACAGTTCAACTAATCCACTCCGGTGAGATGTAGAACCTCTATTTATAGGCTTGTAACAACCTGCCACCCCCATCTTGACATATATAAATATCACCTCTTTATCTCTGCTCATGTTGGTTTTATTGCCACCCCACCTGAAGGCCGGCACCCGCCAACGGTATGTATCACTTTCTTTTTTTTCTTACAGTTTAAACATCTATTTTGAAAATATTTTAATATAATATAGCCATAATGTTATTAATCGTGAAAGACCAACATTGATATCAACTTAATCATATTTACTTTGGAAAAGCATACTTATTTTCTAGTAGTAAGTTAGCATTTTTCGTCATTTCACTGGATATACGAAACTATGGAAGCCCAATACATTCGTGATTAACGAGTCAATTATTACAGTTGGAGCCGTCGGATTAAAAAATTACTGAAAAATGTATATAACAAACACATATAATTAAAACTTATTTGTTCTCTGTGTTTTCATGTAAAATAATCGAAGTTGTGTTTTGACTTACTGTGTTGAATATTTTAATTATATGAATGAGATATATTTAAATCTCTATAATTTTCCTTTATAAATACTTCAGAAAGTCAATGGAAAATATGACAATTTTGCCAAGTCGAGCTGGAAAGAAATAGAATATAATAATTTGATGACAATTATTCATTAGTAGTTAAGAAAAAAAACTAACATTTGTAAAAGTAATATTAAAGTTATATTTTGGAAAAGAACAAAAATGATAACTACTGTTATATTGAATAAATATTCTTCTGAGAAGAACCAACATTGTTATTATTGTTCTATTTTTAAAAAGAACCAGAATTATAACTCTTTGGAACTCCTCCCTGCCCCCTGTTTCGCCGATTATATATATATATATATATATATATTAATAAAGATAGTATTTGTAAATATACAAAATTCTAAAATTATCTATTTTAATATTATTTCCATTAAACAAAAGTAAATACTAGTTTAAGCAGCTAAGTTATTTAGGCAATTCTTTTTTTTTTCAGTAAAAAAAGTAATAATCTGTCTAAAAAATGTGCAACTCAAAAAAAATCTTTAAAAAAAGAGGCTTAGAAAAACGTTAATTTTGTCTACAACATAATGAAAGTAATTCTATCACTTTTGGACATCCATAGGTACATAACATCTCGCAATGTGTCCCATGATAATGATAATTTTTTGTGTAAACAATACATCCAGCCGTAGAAAAAGAACATTTTGTACCTGTATCGCAAGATAAAGAAGGGTTTCTTTTCAAAATTAGATAATTTAATCTTTAAATAAACTATTTTACTTCAAAACAACTTCCTGTGCAGTAGAGATTTTTAAAAACGTTAAATGGAACGCGAATGTATGAATTTCTTGAAGAAAGCAAAAACCGGTGACGTCAACGATTCTATGGCTATGTAAGAATGAGATATGTTAATCCCTATCTTATATTCAACTCACGAAATGAAATAAAGAAACCTTTTTACAACAACAACGAAAGGGGTTTATTCGAATAAAAGGTTACCTATACCGTTTTGTATAGGTGAAAGAAATTTGGACAGTGTCCGAGAGAAGAAGAGGAAAATAAGTTCTTAGGGTGAAAATAGTAGGTGCTGCGAGTGTTCAGTGGACAAAAAGAGAAAGAACGTGTTTCCTCGTTGTTTGCCGGAGTCTCTCTGAGGCGATCTTGCTTGGCTGGTGCCAGGGTACTGTCTGCTCATCGTCTGCAATATCCTAAGGGAGCTTAAGTAGTCTCTTAGGGAACTAATGATATCAATGCGCCCTGCGAGCTGATTGGCTAAACCAGCTCACAAAGACACTGGTACGCATTACAAAGTAAATCTAATTTATGATTGCTACAGCTGCGCTTGGAAGTCCCTATTGAAAAGGCATTCATCAAAAGTGCTTTTAATTTAGATTCAACTCTACATGCGGCAATAAACCTCTGTGTTGAATCTCACAGACTACTGTAAAGGATGGAACCACTTAGAAAATTTGCACTATTGATCTGGTGGAACAGCGCCCACTCTTAAAGTGGCTAAATTCTTAAAAGAAAAATTTGGACCTTGAAATCTCTAACGTCAGTATAAAGGAGCTGACATTAAGGTTTATGCAAATTACATTTACATACAAAAATCAAAAGTATGAAAACAAAATCAATAAGAAGTATGAAATAAAATATAATACAGAATACAAAATTTATAAATATATAGAATATACAGGGGGTTACATAATTGTTGGTAAAAAATTCAAACATAGGTTCCTGTGGCAAGTTACACCTTTGAGGACTGCGTGGGCACTCACTTATATATGTAATGTGAACAGGTGCCTGATTGGTTGATGTTAGATATAGGCAACCAATCGAGATAAGGTATTTTGATACAATCAGTATTAAGTATTTCACCCAAGCAAACATTGAATATTTCAGAGATCCCCCCTCTCTCTCTCTCTTTCTCTCTCTCTCTTTCTCTCTCTCTCTCTCTGTCTGTCTGTCTGTGTGTGTGTTGCTGTTGAAAAATGGCCTCCCTTCTAGATCGATTTTTGCATTAAAATCTCCAACGGTTGATTGAATAAAAAAATAAGTCTATCCATGATTTCTTTCTTTTTTAGATATAAATATATGTCAGTGATAGTTTTTTTAAAAAATTCGAACTGCTTTGTTATCGGCGGACCAAAAATGAAATGGAGCCTAGTTGGCCATCTTTGAAACTCAAATTATTCTCTGTAGTTTGTTGGCAGATAATATCTTTAAATTTGAATTGTTTTTCTTCTGACAGAATTTGAGTCTACTTGACGCATTTGTTTTTTATACATTGAGAATATGTTGTAAATTCGAAAATACTTCTGAATGATTTTCACTGAAGATTATTTAGTCGGCAATGATTGGAAGGTTTTGCTAAAGTGTCGAGTATTTTTCGTGAGTGTGTTTGGTAATGATATCATGTCTACAGAATTTGGATTTTTTCCCACGAGCATGCTCCATAATATTAGAAGAGTAACACTTTTTATGCAGGTAAAATTTGTAGTGAACCTTTGTAGTCTGGTTGATATGTCGTCTCCTTAAAGGCTTAATCAACAAAAGTCCAGCTGGTAAGTAATTTCATGCCACGTAAATGTCTGTACTCTTTTTTAATTGATGAGATTAAAAAAAATTCTTTCGTGTGATGATTTGACTGGTTAATATTCAAAAGCATTTTGAACTGAGATGAATGTTGCAGGGTGTTTTAGTCATGGACGATTGTTTTTGTGTTTTGTAATCCTTGAAATGTGATGTTGATATTTGCTGAATCTGACTTCTTAACAATCAATATTAAGTTGATTACTCTGTAATTTCTCGGCCTTTTGGCCAAGATCAAAATTCCGATAGATACTATACCCCATAGACTGGTATTGTCTTGACCTTCGGGTCTTGATTTATGCCTGTCTATGGGTCTGTCCTGTGTAGTTCTAGGAGGTCCACCCTCCCAGGCTTTGCCTCTCCCCTTTGGGAGGAGTAAGTTTATTGCTTACTGCTTGAGGCGCCCCTACCGGGGAATGCCGCTGTGGCTGCCCAGGCAATTTTTAATGGCCAGAGTGCTCACCTTCTCGGGCGCTGGCTTTTCAAACCGCACTTTCCCGACCCGACCTTGGGTCACATCTTACCTTTGTCGGAGTAAGATAAAACTGGCCTTGTGCCTAACCTCCTGGAGAGGAGGTAAATAAATACTCTGTAATGTTTATCCTCATTTTGGTTGTTGAATTTGTTTGTAGTTAAGTTTTGATTGAAAGCTGTAGAAGTTCTTTATTAAATGGGTAATCAAATATCTAATTGATTAGGATAGCCGAAAGTAATTGGAGTTATGAGGAAAAAGGTTAGGAAATGTCTGGATCAAAAATCCTTTTTTTGTGTGGACAAAGAGTTCCAAGATGTGGACGAAGAAAATGCTATATTGTTCGTATGTACATGGATTTATGAATGAATTCCTGAGACTGATAAGCTGTCAACATATTTAGAAGTAAGTCCATGACTTGAGTTGTTTTGCTAAGATGCCGGTAGCCAAAGGGTACGGCCCAAAGTTTGTTTGTTCTCCAAGAATATGTTTGGCAGTTGTGAATAACATAGGTTCCTGTGGCAAGTTAAAGCTCTCTTTGCATCTCACCAAGAACAGCGCATAGGTTCCTAGCACTTACAGCCTATAAGTATATAAACTAAACAAATATGGAATGTGTCAGAGATCGTTTCTCTGTCGCTATTGTTGTTACTGGAACAGAGGTTTCACAATACCTCCCTTCCTGATCGATTTTAACATAAAAATGGAAAAAAGGTTGATTTAATTTAAAAATAGGTTATGCATCATTTCTTTATTTTTAAATATAAGTATACATTGGTGACGTTTTTTTAAAAATTCGAACTGGTTTATCAGCGGCTTACCAAATATGAAATGGAGTCTAGTTGACCATATTTGAAATTCAAATTATTCTTGCGTAGTATGTCAGCAACGTGTGGGGGTTTGCTAATATAGATAACATGAACAGTTTCCCAGCTCCTACATTAAACTCTTTTTGATTTGTTGGAGTCTGATAGAAGCAACCGATTGAAATTCAGGATTTAGATCCAATCAGTATCAATTATATTAATCAAGCAAACATCAAATGTTACAGAGATCCTTTTAGTTTATTTAAAATTTGATGTTTCACTTCATACGATTCCTTATGTCAACATGTTTAAAATCTTGAAACACTCATTATTTTGCGATTTTGGATGATTCATAAACATTATTTTTGAGTCCCCGTCCATTTAAATATAAAGCATAAGGAGAGTTTTGTACTGCCATATTCGTATATATATTATGAACAGCATGTTATTATGTCGCAAGTATTATCTCTGTATCAATAAAACTGCCATGCAAGATGTTTGTGTGGTTAACTTTCATAAATAAACATTGAATTAAATTTTTTCACTATTAATCGAATATTCAAATAAAAAGGGAATATTAAAACGATTTTTAAAAATCCTATTTAAAACAAAATTGTAAACATGACTATATTTTGAATGATTTTTCTCTAAGCCCCCCCCCCCCCCCCCCGCCTGTGTGACGCTGGATGAATACAGCTAATTTTAAATGAAATGAATCTTACTTGTTATGGAAATGCAGCAAGATTAATAGTGTTTGTTACTATTGGAGTCTCCATGTCAAAAAGTCATAAATTGGACCCCATCGCTCTTTTTACTACCTATTAAAGACTATGTGTGCTTTTTGTATCCATAAGTTTAGAACTCTCTTTAACTGTCTTTTAACTCATTTATCTTGATACCAACCTTTAACTATAAGTATATTTTCCCCCTCATTTTATCTTCCAATTCAATCTTTGATCTTCTAACTTTAACCCATGACCTTTACGTACATTCCCGTTTAATTTTCTGCACCTTAGGCACCCCCATTCTTGAAATTTTACATTTATGTATGCTGTAAACCCTTATAAACTCTCATTTTACCACTTTCTCATGGATTTTATATCCCTAATCCTTCATTTTTATATATTTTTCTTTTTTACTCTTTCCACTAACAGTTACTCCCATCTTTTTCCTTCAAGCATACCCGATTTTGCAGTTTTAATATTTGTAACTGAGCGCCAACTTTTTATAGCTCTTTTCTCTGCTATATCTTTTCATTTTTCACTCTAATTAAGTTCAGTTTATTTAATTGTAAGCTCATTCTTTCCTTTTTATACACATCTAATTATCCTAACCCCAACCCTGACCCTTGTATATTATATCCAGGCAGTCCTCCACCCAACCTTTTTTACATCACTGGTCTACCCCCTCTTACTACTCCCACTTCTTTAAACACAACCTCTTGAATTTCAATTTTTGTAATGGCTCACTCAATTTCTCGATTTCTGGCTCAATGCTAGTTTCTACTAGCTCGTTACCTGGATTGAAACTACTTATTATTATCTCACTTTGAATTCAAATCCATAAAAACTATATCTGGAAAGCTCATGGAGATCAAATGGCTTTCAATACACAACTTGCACACTAAACTTTTACATTGAAACTTTTTCCAGCTAAATTACTTGAGCGTTTAATGGTTTGACCTCTTCAAAAATTAATCATATTTTACATTTTTTTACAATTTCTGACGCTACCTGAATTTACCGTTTTTGAACCTGTTGCTACAATTTGCATGAGAGTGAACTTTTTTATATATTACCAACCTCTTCTTTTTGCATTGGACATATATTTGTCTTTATCTTATATTATCTTTATATCTTTTCAAATTATGAGTTTTTGTAATTTCCCTTACCAACTTATCTGTTTGTATTCATCTGATGATAAGATTTCATTCTTTGAAAAGCCATAGCTTAAGGAAGGAAAAATAATTTATTTTATTTGAAACACCTTGTTTTGGCAACTAATGACGTAATAGATATTGCATATTTACAATCTTTATTCCCATCTTTTGCTTGTCTCTCTCTCTCTCTCTCTCTCTCTCTATATATATATATATATATATATATATATATATATAAACAAATAAAAAAGAGAAGGCAGTAATGGTCGGGCAAGCTCGGCATTTCACAGTCCAGTATTCTTCATCAACTTCAGGACTTCTAAATTGTGTAAAAAATATGGCAAATCTTTTGACCTGCATTAAAAATGTAGAAACAAACAAAATAATGAAACATTTATTTTCTTTGATAAGAGTGTCTAGCACTGAAAAATTTAAGATTAAAACAAAAAATAAATATTTGTATTGTATTACTTATATTCAAATTCTAAATATCAACAATGCTTCATTTCTTCTAAACATTCTGTGATTAATATTTTATTTTTATTTGTTATTTTAATTGATGTATGTATTTTTAAATAAAATGTCTTTTTCATTTCCAGGAAACGATAATAATGGAAGAAAAAGAAACTATCCGATTCACACTAAAAAGTATCTGGCTTATAATTTTCAACAAACACAAGACAGAACAAGCTTATTCTTCATGTAAATGGCTCACAATTTAGAACAAAATCGAAACATAGAAACCTGCGTTGAAGTAAACTTCCATTTATTTTAATTTTGTTGCTCATCATTTTTACATAATTTTAAATGGTAAGGATGTAGCAAACTCTTTTCAAGGTGAAATGTGGCACAACTTATTTAAAACAAAATCCAGTATAAAGGAAAACATGGAAAAACACAGTGGGGAGAAACCTTATAATTGTGGAGTGTGTGGCTCATCATTTACAGAGAAATCTTCTTTAAGTGTACATATGCTAATACACACCAGAGAAAAACCATATTCTTGTCAAATGTGCAGCTTATCATTTACAGGAAAATCTCAGTTACTAGTGCATATACAAAAACACACTGGAGAGAAACTTTATAGCTGTGATATCTGTGATTCATCATTTACAGCAAGACAAAATTTAAAGAATCACATACAAAGCCACACCGGAGAGAAACCTCATTCGTGTGAAGTTTGTGGTTCATCATTTACAAGAAAATCTTATTTAAAAGTACATATGAGAACACACACTGGAAATATAAAAGCTATTTCTTGTGAGGTTTGTGGCACATCATTTACTACAGCATCTTGTTTGAAGAGACATATACGAATTCACACTGGGGAGAAACCTTTTCTTTGTGAAGTGTGTAACTCATCATTTACTGTAAAGTCTCAGTTGACAGTACATATGCGAAAACACACCGGAGAGAAACCTTATCAATGTAATGTGTGTGATTCATCATTCATAACGAAATCGGAATTGCAGATACATGTTCGCAACCACACTGGAGAGAAACCTTTTTCTTGTGACGTATGTGACTCATCATTTACAGCAAAATCTCACTTAAATGTTCATATGCGTAGACACAGTGGAAAGAAGCCTTACAGCTGTGATCTTTGTGATTCATCATTTATAACTAAATGTAAGTTAAAGATACATGTGCGTATCCACACTGGAGAGAAACCTTATTCCTGTGAAGTATGTGGCTCATCATTTACAGTAAAATCTCACTTAAAAGTACATATGCGAAGACACAGTGTTAGCCAAGGAGGGAAGCCTTTTATCTCTGAAAACAAATTGTACTAAAATAATTAAGCTTTATCATAGTTATGATGTGGGCGATTCCTGATGTATAAAAAGTCTTAGTGTTACACGGGCATATCTACACAAAAGAAATTCGGCCATTGAAATTCCAAACCACCTAATGTCTGGATACAAGATCCTTTTGGCATATTGCCATTCCACTGCCCTCCACAATAAAGTATGTACATACCTTCACTAAAAGATCTTTGGAGAGATGCACCTTTACAGATTGATATAACATCAAACGGAAAGGTGACAGTGTTCTAAGACAAAGACAAACAGGTGGGCAAATACATTAGAAACAAGCCCACTAAATCAGACATTGTTATATGGAACAAACCTCAAAGGACTGTTCATTATTGATCAATGACTATGGTCTCGGTCGAGCCGAACAAAAAACATGAAAAAATATCAGAACAGATAGTAACCCTAAAAAGACAATGTCTGTCCTTTAAAGAACCATCGGATATAAATTTAACTCATCAGAAAATCAAGTGTTAGCTCCAGGTGAGAGCATATTGATCTCTAAGAAGTAACTGTATTAAAATAAAGACTTTTGAAGACATCCTGTGCTTCACCCTACTCTTTTGGACATGTTTTATGATTTCCACGATCTACTCTTTTGGACATGTTTTACATTTTTTCATAGAAGATGATTATCTTTGCTAAAGAACTCTATATATATTTTTATATTTTCAAATCTATGCTAAGAAAATCTGCTGAAAATCCATGCGTTAAGGAAAACATTTATTTATATATTCATTGTTTGAACTATTTGATTATTTAATAAACATGGTAAATTTTCCAATTTTTTTCCCATCACTCATTTCCTCACACACACAACATATATATATATATATATATATATATATATATATATATATATATATATATATATATAGTTATTTAATAGTAAATATTTTATAATTATTATCCACATAGATATACATGTATGTTTCATATACGTTTCACCATGTAGAATCGTCAGGAGATAACTGTTCTGCCGGTCACATGATTCAAATGATTCACCTTTTAAAAAACATATTTTCAAGCAGACATATGCTAAGCCGTCTTACAGTTTTCGACAAATCACATGGGCAGGAACTCTCATTTTTTACTTTGATTTGATTGCTTAAGGGCCCATGTTTGATGGCTTTAAGGGCCCATATATATATATATATATATATATATATATATATATATATATATATATATATACTTCTACTTAATGTCTATCTATTCATGATTGTACCACCATTTAGAACTTCTTTTACTTTTTCATTAATAACAACATTACAACATCATACAATAAAACCTTTATTTATTAAACAAAGATTAAATCGTCAATCTCAATCTTAAATCCTTTTTTAACTTCTCATTAAAACAAGCAAAGTATTTTTCAGGTGTTTTAATAGCAGTTCAACTTTTCCTTAATTAAAACATTGTAACTACTACCAGATTCCACACAACCATAAAGTGTGTAGTTTGTTGGTTATCACCAATGAGTTTCCTTGTTGTTCAACGTAACACAGAAGTTCCTGTTTTTAAAGTACGCTTCAGTGAAGGCTGTAAATGTTATTTTTAAGCTACAACATCTTTTTCAAGAGGAGGTGGTGGTTCATATTGTCAGACAGATCAACAGTTCCTATTATTGTAGTCTTATCGTTCTATGGGGAGTGTAATTTGGTATGTCCGTGCTTTTATCATCCTGGCACGACACTACAAGCCCCTGGGAATAAACGATAGTATCATTCCCCTTAATGAATAAGTTAATCCTGTCTGTTGGTTTGATGGTTTTTTGTATAATTAATTCTCTCCAGAGTATTAATTATCTGGACTTATTTGGGATGCCGTGTCGGAATTAGAAAAAGGAAGCAAACAAATATTTTTTACATTCCGAAAAAAACATAAAAATTCGAAAGCTGACTCGTACGTCCATCATGTGTGATAAAAAAAACATACCAACTGCTAAATTTTGCCTCTCTCTCTATCTCTTGCAGTCAACAGTGGAGAGAGAGAGAAGGAATATACGTCCTAAAAATGAATAAAGAGACAACAATACACATGCTGAAAAAAGAGAGAAATAGAAAGACTAGAGTCACTGACTGGTTGTATTGTATTTACAAGCCCCCTGTACTAAACAACAGTTGATTTGACCGTTGTTCCATCCATCAATGCTTTTATAAACAACTCAGCCTTCTACTGCGAGGCTGACATTTAAAGTGGGGTGTCGTCACACTGCCGCTAATGCAATAACACAATTGTCTTGATATATTTACCTCCCTACAAGGGCAAAGTCAGGTACAAGTATTTCAATGTCGAGAAATTCAGCCCCAACAAAGGGCATCCATCATTGTACCACATTATCAACAATTACTGAAACCTACATAGAGTTAGATTAAGGAGTTACCTTGATTTGCCAGGCTGGAAGTTCGATGATTGTTAAGGATCAGGCGTTCACAAAAAAAATTAATAGATGACACATCAGGGAGATCAGATGGAAACTCTTGGCATGCGCTGGATCTTTGATTTTTACCAACTTATGAAACAATAAAAATCGCCCCCCCTTATTAAAACAATGTAACTGCACAAAACAAGCAAAATGTTTCAATTGCAGAATTATCAACCATGATCTTTAAAAATAATTAATGCTCCTTTGTATGTTTCCCATGATCTTTAAAAATAATTAATGCTCCTTTGTATGTTTCCCATGATCTTTAAAAATAATTAATGCTCCTTTGTATGTTTCCCATGATCTTTAAAAATAATTAATGCTCCTTTGTATGTTTCCCATGATCTTTAAAAATAATTAATGCTCCTTTGTATGTTTCCCATGATCTTTAAAAATAATTAATGCTCCTTTGTATGTTTCCCATGATCTTTAAAAATAATTAATGCTCCTTTGTATGTTTCCCATGATCTTTAAAAATAATTAATGCTCCTTTGTATGTTTCCCATGATCTTTAAAAATAATTAATGCTCATTTGTATGTTTCCCATGACCTTTAAAAATAATTAATGCTCCTTTGTATGTTTCCCATGACCTTTAAAAATAATTAATGCTCCTTTGTATGTTTCCCATGAACTTTAAAAATAATTAATGCTCCTTTGTATGTTTCCCATGATCTTTAAAAATAATTAATGCTCCTTTGTATGTTTCCCATGATCTTTAAAAATAATTAATGCTCCTTTGTATGTTTCCCATGATCTTTAAAAATAATTAATGTTCCTTTGTATGTTTCCCATGATCTTTAAAAATAATTAATGCTCCTTTGTATGTTTCCCATGACCTTTAAAAATAATTAATGCTCTTTTGTATGTTTCCCATGATCTTTAAAAATAATTAATGCTCCTTTGTATGTTTCCCATGACCTTTAAAAATAATTAATGCTCCTTTGTATGTTTCCCATGAACTTTAAAAATAATTAATGCTCCTTTGTATGTTTCCCATGATCTTTAAAAATAATTAATGCTCCTTTGTATGTTTCCCATGATCTTTAAAAATAATTAATGCTCCTTTGTATGTTTCCCATGATCTTTAAAAATAATTAATGCTCCTTTGTATGTTTCCCATGATCTTTAAAAATAATTAATGCTCCTTTGTATGTTTCCCATGATCTTTAAAAATAATTAATGCTCCTTTGTATGTTTCCCATGATCTTTAAAAATAATTAATGCTCCTTTGTATGTTTCCCATGACCTTTAAAAATAATTAATGCTCCTTTGTATGTTTCCCATGACCTTTAAAAATAATTAATGCTCCTTTGTATGTTTCCCATGAACTTTAAAAATAATTAATGCTCCTTTGTATGTTTCCCATGATCTTTAAAAATAATTAATGCTCCTTTGTATGTTTCCCATGATCTTTAAAAATAATTAATGCTCCTTTGTATGTTTCCCATGATCTTTAAAAATAATTAATGTTCCTTTGTATGTTTCCCATGATCTTTAAAAATAATTAATGCTCCTTTGTATGTTTCCCATGACCTTTAAAAATAATTAATGCTCCTTTGTATGTTTCCCATGACCTTTAAAAATAATTAATGCTCCTTTGTATGTTTCCCATGATCTTTAAAAATAATTAATGCTCCTTTGTATGTTTCCCATGATCTTTAAAAATAATTAATGCTCCTTTGTATGTTTCCCATGTGGTCAATTGAGGAGAAGAAAATTATTCTCCACTGCTTCGCTTATTCAAGGTATGAGAAGTGGAGAAGAAAGGAAAACACTATATTCGAGGCTCAACTACGGTTGTCTGCCCTGCCAGAATAAAAAGTATTGAACACTACATCAAATATTTTACTTTCGATTGTATCACAGATATATAAATATCTCCCAAAAGATGTGAAAGATACAATCGAAGCAGAAGCTGTTGGTGAACGGATGGTTGACTTCACCAAAGCAAACACAATCGAATTTTCACAACCCCAGTGAAACAGAGAAGAAAAATGGACGCTGATATGGGCAATGGAATATGACAAAATAAAACATTCAAAACTGACAGAAAGATGACAAGAATGGCAAAAGATTTTCAGACATCACTGCCCAAACAAAGACATTGTGAACGAAAAACTAACATGCAAAAAGTGTAATTTCTATAAAAACAATGCCATCTCCACGCAGCAAATTTTCAGGATGAATATAGCCAGCCATGGAATAGTTGAAGACAACCGTTACCCAATCAGCAACCCACTCCCTGCCCCCAGGATCTATGATGTCTAAACCAAGGATACTGCACCAGTATTCCCTGCCTCAGCTACCTGATACGATGCCACCGAGCCCAAAGGGAAAAGCCATATTTTTGTGAAATATGTGGATATTCTTGTTCTCAGAAAGCAAATCTAGTTACACATATGAGAACTCACACTGGGGGGGAAGAGAAACTGGAACCTACAAAACATCAACATTATCCCAGTTATAATAGGAGCTAAAGGCCTCATGAAGAAAAATTTCAAAAAGTATCTGGAAAGTATTCCCGGAAAACCAAGTGCAAAAGAAATCCAAATAATTGCACTTAAGGGAACAGCCAAAATCCTTAAAAGAGCACTCGGTTGGAGCTTCTAAATAGCATGTGATAGTCTGGCATTTGGAAGAATGCCTCGTCCCGATGCTAACGAACACAGAAATAAGAAAATTAAAAAAAAAAGAAAAAAAAGGGAACTGTGCCCAATCAGCAAGACCTAAACTGAGATCTGTCTTGTTCCAGCTACAGGTAACTCAACACGACTCTCTGCATCCCAGCAACCTTAAACACAGGAGAAATCTGCACTAGCAGAAACGTTATCTGCCTAAAGGCACTCCCCAATAAATGCCCTGCAGAAGAAACATTACAATCTTGCTCGGAAGAGGCAACAGAGCAAGGCCTCCATTCGAACTCCATCAATCGATGAAGATCAGATGGAGCTGGAGAACCTGTTGACAAATATTGAAAAACAAATGACCATGTGGAAAACATCCATTGCCCTAAATCACATAAAAGGAAGAATACAAACCTCTAACCTCGGTATTCATCGAGGTATCTTTCAAGGAGATAGCCCGTCACCACCACTTCTGCCTTACAATGGATCCACTCAGCAAGCTCTTTAAAAACTGCAATGTTGATTACAACCTTAGTAGAGGTAGATAAAAGAAAGAAAATAAGAGTCAACCATCTACTCTTCATGGACGATCTCAAAATCTATACAGAGACAGAAAAAAAACTTAGTCTCCCTGATAGAAACTGTAAACATGTTCACAGAGGATGTCTGCATAGAGTTTGGATGTAACAAGTGTGCTGATGGCACCATATAAAAGGGGGAAAGGCAATATCAGGATATTCTCAGATCAATAACAGCTTGATTGAAGACCTGGCAGAGGATATCACATACAAATAATTTGACATAAAGGAAAATGTAATGGTGGGACATGATGTAAAAATAAGGTTGAAAAAAGTACACCAAACGTATTAATAAGATCCTCAAATCAGAACAACGACCTAAAAATCAAAATAACTGCCGTTAACCAGCTTGCAATCCCTGTCATCTTTTATGGTTTCGGTATGATATTATTGACTGGCCACAACGCAATATCAATAGGCTCGATTGTTATTGAAATTATTAACCTTACATAGGATAATATACTGAAACCAATTCATGGATAGGATATATCTACCACGAAAAGTAGGAGGTCAAGGCTTCACTGAGATAAACCATGCATATCCAGCTACTACATGAAAAGCTCAACAGATATGCCAATGGGAATGGTGAGGGATCATCCTGAATATTTATCCCAACAAACTTCAATCACAAAGCTTGCTGAAAACTTTGGAGTATACTGACGAGGTCTATGACGAACCAGCAACCTGGATTGTAAGAGAGAACAGAAAGAAATATACAGAGAAGGAGATAGAGACAAGAAAACAAGGATTGAAACAACATAAGAGAGCAGGGAAGTTCCTGGATGAGCTTAACCAGGAATATATAGGCAGGATTACTTCACTCCAATGGCTCAAGAATAGCAGACTTCCATTTTATGAGGAAAGACTTATTATAGCCGGACAAGACCAAGACTTGGTCACAAATAGATTAAAAAATGGCTGGCCTACAGACAAATGGCCAGTGTAGGTTTTGTCATTCAGCAGTTTAGAGCCCGAGCCAACTAATGTTGTGATGCCAGATCTTATTACAGATGGCCTTTACACTGTCCGCACAACAACGTATTAAATACTTCCATTGGAAGATCTGCGGTGAGATGCCGCTTGACAGATCGCTAAACATCTCATAACATCAAAAGGAAAGGTTACAGTCTACTATGACAATGGCATACAGGCAAGCAGATACAGAAAAGACAGAGCTATCAAGCCATACAGTGTGATATGGAAAACACCTGAAAGGACTGCGCTATTTATTCCAGGATAATTCATTATCTAACCGACATGAGCCAGTTCATTGCGCCATCTTTCTTTTGTTACTGTGTTCCTGTGAAGACATTATTTATTTTGAGGAACAATGATGACCCTTTTCTTGTGTAACATTTATATGTCAGTCGGATCGCTTAGACGTACTAACTCTTTCAAGTAAGTTCGTCATTTTTACTTTCTTCCTGATTTAAACTGGTAACCCCAATAATAATTGATAAATTAATACATACATTTTATGTGACTGAGAATAAACTGTAATTTTATTTGACTATGTTTCCTGAATACAAGTCCAACGAAAGATGTGGTTCGAGGCGATCAGTGAAGCCTTGTAAAATGCTGACGGTTCTTGATATTTGAAATGCTTTTATATATAAACATTAATTAGATGATACACATGTATTTATGCATTAGTAAAGTTGAATCATAAAGTTTTGTTAATAAGACATTTTGGTCAAAGATCAATTAAATTGTATTCCAACATTTTATCTACTTTATTTCACATCTCTGTTCAACAAGTAAAGAACAGGTGTTAGTAAAACAAGTTATTTAATGAAGTTATTTAATGTCCATGTCTTGACAAAATAAGTTTTATATTAAAAGTTCTAACGCCAAGACGAATAAAATGTTATCATAAGTCCAAAAGAAAAAGATTGTAACTTTAATATGCCAGGAAGAAGAAATCCATAAAATAATAAATGACTGAAAAAAATCCCAACTTCTATCATTTGATTTATGGTGGACTAGCAGGGAAACCCGGTGTTGTAACATTTCTATTGAAACTTCTATAGCCGCCTCTCTATCTTCATCTCTTTCCCCTCCCCCGTTTTACCCTCCCTCTCCCCAACCCCTATTGCTCCTGCGCCTCCTTTCTATACATTCCTCCAGAGTGAGATTAAGGATACTGATGAGTCAGGTGTTATTCAAACTGAGAACGAGGCTGATAGTGCATGCCAGGAGTAGACAAACAAAGGGAGCGGGTATAGTCCAACATGCATGTGTAGGGAACATAATGTAACATCCTCCTTTTTATAAGTGAGGAGTGTCCTTACTCCATGGAGTTACATTGTTTAGTCAGGACTGCTATCAGTTTGTGCAATCTTCGAGGTATGCTTGCCTTCGTATTCCTCTGCCAGTGCGTATGTGGGTCCTGACAGAGGATTCACCTTCGATAGATTCCCTAGCATCATTCGCTTGGTGTGGTGAGCAAGTGTCTTGTCGGTGAAGGTAGTGGTGGACTCCATCGCTGTCTGTGGTTGTTCTAGCTGATGAGTTGGTGTGCATCCTGTCATTTGTGGTTGCTCCAGAGATCTTCGCAGGTGACGCCTGTGGCATCGGTAGCTTCTGCTAGGTGTCTCGACCATGTTGGAAAGTTCATCTAGGCGTTGGTTCAAAACACCCCTTTCCCATACTCTGTCACCTTTCTTGTATGGGCGCATCCTGACGACTTTGTCAATGTCGGTAGGTTGTGTGTATGCCGATTGTAGTACTCTGCCTGAATGCATTGTTTATGCTGAAGGAGTAATTTATCTTTTTCTCTATTGTTTGTGGACCTGGGTTTCTAGCAGATTTCTGATCGTGAGCACAAGTGAGCATGTGCGGCGACTCAGCAGGCGCTGAGAGGGATTGCATCCCATATGTTGTGTAGGGGTATTCCTGAAATCGAGTAGTGCAAGGAACTGGTCTGTGCCAGTGGCTTTGTTCTTCCGCAAGAGGCATTTTGCACTTTTCACAGCGGATTCCACCTTTCCGTTAGCTTGCTGATTTTGCTGATTTCCCGGGCTTACCCTGAAATGTTTGAAGTCCCATTTCTCAGAGAAGTGTTTAAAAGCTGATGAAGTGAAATGGGGTCCAGCATCAGAGATCAATTGGCAGGGAATCCAATATCTCGCAAAGTGTGCCTTCAACTTGCGGATGATGGTGGAGGTTGTTGTGTCTTCTAATCGAGCTATCTCCCAAAAGTTGGAGAAATAATCGACAGTTTTGAGGTATTCAACAGTCTCACTTTCAAACGAATCGATGCCAACTTTCTGCCATGGCCGATCAGTCATATATCATGTGCCATTAAGGTTTATTTTGGTTGCTCTGTCGTGAACTTGCAGCAGGTTTTGCAAGTTGAGATCTATTCATATATCTCAGATGACATTCCTGGCCAGAAAACAACATTCTCTAGCGCATCTATGCCTATTTGTGAGGAGTGAATTGAGCAGACTGAGTACTTGAAGATAAGTCCATCTTGAACTGACATCTCATCTCGGGTGTGGAAGTGTGGGTGTAGTACAGCGGAAAGATCAATTTTCTCAGTTGACCAACTGTGGTGTTTGGTAATAAACAACAGTCAATTGTGGTGGTTGTAAACATATCTTTATTTAACAAGGGTTATAACAACATGTGTGTATCAACGGTCGTAATCTCTCTATCTATGTCCCTAGCTATGTCGCTGCTGCTGCTGCTTCCTGCTCTCGTACCGATCACGTTGGTACGTGATCTTCGACACTACATCTTCCCTCTTTTTTTTATAAATTTATGTCACTATAAAGTCTTCTTGCCACACTGGGGTGGATCTTACTCTAGGTGTTCTGATTGAACCACAAGGGGCAGTTAGGGCCGGTGTTAGGGGTTCTTGAGCAGTTTCCTTAGGGTCTGGACTGGAGATGGGAAGTGCATCGATTGGGTTGAGGTGTGTGTCTTCGATATCTGTTGTAGAAGTAGGGGGCCAGTGGGTTGTATCAGGGGGAGAGTAAACTGCTTTAGGGACGTCGGTGTAGTCAGGACTATACTGCATGTCGCCGGGTACCTTTTTTACATGGGCAGCGTTTCTCATTCTCACTTGGCCTTGGGGTTGTTGCATTAGAACAGCATTTCCCTTCTTTTCCACAACTTGATAGGGCTGAGACTCGAACCGAGCGTCCAGCTTGTTTGTTCTGTGTAAATTTTTACACAATACTGTGTCCCCTCTCTGGATCTGTTGGTCTCTGGCTCCTCTTCTCTGGTCAGCAGCTATGTTGCGTTTTAGTTTGTGTAGAGCATCCTTATCATGTACGTCACTAAAATCAGTGGACGCTCCTACAATACTTGGCAGCTTACCTCGGAGTTTGCGGTTCATTAGTAACTTCGCTGGGGATACTCCGGTTACTGTGTGAGGGGTGGTTCGGTATTGGAACAGAAAATTCCTTAGTTCAGTCCTCCAGTCTTTTACTAGTTCTACCACTTAAAAGTGACGCTTGGGCCTGTGGTATGACAAAATATGGAACTGTTATGTAGCGATTTGTGCTAGGAACTTCAACCTTCAATATGCACTTTCCTAGAAGGGGAAGTGGTTTTTCACTAGCATAGGGGTATAGTTTAGTAGAATCTGGCTGGAGCTTAATTTTGGGTCCTTCTTTTTCTATTTTCTTGAAGTCCTCTACAGATAATGTATTATGCTGTGCTCCTGAGTCTATCACTAAAGGGATGGTGGTGTTTCTGACTTTGAGGTTTATTACATTTTCACTCATTGATATTTTGAATAAATTAAACCCATTAGCGCCACCAGTTTTGTTATCTTCCCTTTCCCCTACACTCTGTTGAATTCCTTTGTTATGATAATGATTTCGTCCACCACGACTGTATTTTGGGGCTCTGTCATGTTCGTTTCTATTCTGCGTTTTTGTTTGTTTGTTTTTGTAGAAACAACAGACTTCAAAATGTCCCTTTTTCCCACAGATTCCACACTTGTGATGCTTGCTTCTAACACAATCTCTTGCAAAATGTCCATTCCCCCCACACTTATAACATGCAGATGACACATTGTGGCTTGGTTTAGGTTTTTGTCTGTCGCTTAATCTATTTATATCAGACGTACAAGTAGATCCTAAAATTAGGGCCTCTTTGTGGTGGTACGTCCCAATAATTTGGATGAGACGATCCAACGTCAAGTTGCTTTCACCATATAATTTGGCTTTTAGTTCCGCGTCCTTTATGTGAAGAAGGATCTTGTCTCTGACGAATTCGTTCGGTTCTGGAGGGAAACCGCACACCTTCGCCAAACTTTTTAAGCGAGTGATATAATTATTCACGGTTTCTCCCGTGTTTGGTTCAGACTCCCAAAATCTTGAACGCGCTTTAGGGATATTTTCCTTTAGAGCGAAAGTTTTGTCAAACAGTTCTATAGCTGTTCGGAATACATCGACTCTTTCTTTATTAGCCTCGTGTCCGGCTTTTTGTTCGTCCGTGAAATTCGTCCAAATTTCACGCAGACCCTCGCCTCCTGTTAACAAAAGGATAGCTCTTTTTTGCTCAGAATTTATGACACCTGAAGCTAGTATGAAAATTTCCAGATCGGTTTTCCAATTTACCCATCTTTTATGTAAAGACTCTGGATCTCCGATCGTATCTAACGCACGTGGAGGGTTTAGCCCCCCCAATGTGACGAATTTTGCCATATTGTTGTTTAAAAGGACAATAAGATGTGAATAACAAAAGGATTGTTATTTAAAGACAATAAATGTGATAACAAACGAATTACTTATCTCTCGTTTTTTTTCTGTACTTTTCCTTTGGAAGAAAAAAAGTATATTTTTCTTTCTCTCTTGTAGCACGTGTGACCTCTTTTTTCGTGTTTTTTTTTTCCGTAGAAAAGTTCGTTGTTTGCACTTTTTTTTTTGTAGATGTCTTTCTTTGCTTTTTTTTTTGTGTGTAGAATTTCATCTCATCGTCGTCACCAGTTTGTGGTGTTTGGTAATAAACAACAGTCAATTGTGGTGGTTGTAAACATATCTTTATTTAACAAGGGTTATAACAACATGTGTGTATCAACGGTCGTAATCTCTCTATCTATGTCCCTAGCTATGTCGCTGCTGCTGCTGCTTCCTGCTCTCGTACCGATCACGTTGGTACGTGATCTTCGACACTACACCAACCCTGTAATATTCTCTTCCTGAGTTGGTCGCATACCTCGTCTTGATTCATTGCTTTTCGGATCTAAGTCTTTCATCTTGGATGGGGGAGGAAGCTAACCATGTTGACAAGCTCAAATTCGGTTTGATGGTTTTTTTCGGTTCTCATGTAAGACCGCGATAGCATGTCAGCGATATATATGTGCTTTCCTTTGAGGTACACGACGTTGGTGTTGTATTTCTTAGCCCGCAATAACATTCCCTGTAATTGTTTTTGAGCTTTTGCAAGGGTTTTTTCACTATGAGTTTCAGTGTGTCTCTCTGTCTGTCTGCCATAAGTGTATTGGTGGAATTTTTCCAGTGAGAACATAATCGCCAGCATTTCCTTTTCGATTTGGACGTATCTCTGCTCGGCATCAGTCAGTTCTCTGCTTGCATATGCTACTTGCTTGCCTTGTAGTAATGCTGCATCAAGTCCTTCTGAGCTGGTGTAACACTATATTGTGGGGGCAACTTTCGGATCGTAGTAGGCAAGTACGGGTGCTTCAGTGACTATTCGTTTCATTTCCATGAATGCGGTATCTCATGCTTGAGACCATACCCATGGGACATCATAGTGCATCAGTTGCCATGTGGGATCCATGACCGGGACAATCTTGGTAGGAACCTTGCTCTGTATCTCTTTGATCGATGTTGGCTGTTTTAGTTTGATGATCGCGTAAATTTAAGAAGGATCTGGGAGTAGCCCATCACTGGTTATTAGGTGACCCATGAAGTTTATGGCAGTCTTCTTTACTTTTGCCTTCTCTCAGTTCAGCTTTATTCCTCTTTCCTGATATTGTTGTAGGAGTGTCTTCTTGTTTGCATCATTGATTACTGATTCTTATTTTAGGTCATCTCCTGAACCGAATGCAATTATATGATCAGTCATGCATGCAATTCTATCTAGACCGTCTATGGATTGATGAAGATGTTTTAAAAATATTTCAGAGCTCACACAAGTTCTGAAGGGAGGCCTCAGTCACCGGTATCAACCGCGCTCTGCTTGTAAAGTTGTGAGGCGGCTTGATTTATCATCTCGCACTACATGCCAATACACTGAGGCAACGTCTACCTTAGTGAAATATTTTGTTTTTGTTAATTTAGGTTAATTTACTTCTTATATGGTTGGTAGTTTGTATTGCTCGCGCTTCTGCACTTTGTTTAAGTCTTGGATTGATGCAAATCGATTTTCCGACCCGCATCTCCGATCGAGTAGACCAACAAGCCTCACTTCTAGACCTTTTCTTGACCTCATAGCCCACTCGGGAATGCTGATCACATTGTGCTAATGATACATATTACCCTAAAAAGTCGTCCAAAAGCTGATGAACCGTTGCTCAAAACAACAAGATACTACGAGCAGGCTAATTTTGAGTCAATCAGAGATCACATCAGTGACGCCCCATGAAGGGAAACCTTCTCACTCCCTGCCAACCAGTGTGCAAACGAATTAACTTAATGGGTCAAAGCAGGCATTGAAGCCTATGTTCACATGCGAAAATTCTTTAGCAAGCCTCACTCTCCTCAATGGTTCACCTCAGAATGTGCAGCTGCCATTTCTGAGAGGCAACAAGCATTCCGTAAATTCGGCCGCCATAAGTCAGCTACTAATAGACATAAATTTATAGAGTCAAGAAATAATTCCAAGGCCGTGATAGGCGAAGCAAAGAGAAGGTATAACGAGTTAACAAATAAACGCATCCAGTCACAGAAACTAGATACTCGCAATTTCTGGAAAATCTACAGTAGTGTAGTGAATAATGACCAATCAACGATTCCCCCACTATCAAACCACAATGATGTCGTTTGCACGCCCACTGATAAGGCTGAACTACTTGCCCAGCATTTCGCTTCTAACTCTACTTTAGACTCAGATAACCACCCCCTCCCCAAATTCCCTTTGCGGACCGAAGCCACAATTGATAACCTGGTCATCACCCCATCCCAGGTCAGAGACATCATAAAAAACCTTGACACCTCCAAAGCTTGTGGGCCTGATCTTATACCTGTAATAGTAATAAAGAAATGCTCTGCTGAACTGGCCCCTGTCCTCTTCAAACTCTACAATAAATGCCTAGCTGAATCTTGCTTCCCCGATAGCTGGAAAATTGCCTCTGTGGTACCAGTCTACAAGAGTTCTGGAAATAGAACCGATCCTCAGAACTACTGCCCCATCAGTCTACTGCCGATCTTTGCTAAAATCTTTCCATCCTTAATCAATCTAGCGATAGTATGGCACTTAGTTAATGCTAAACTTCTTTCTGACCACCAGTATGGATTTAGACAAGCCCGATCTACTGCTGACATCCTAACGGTCGTCTCTGAATGCATGTATCATACACTCGACAAGGCAGGAGAAGCTAGGGTCGTAGCGCTTGATATATCCAAGGCCTTTGACAAAGTATGGCATAAAGGGCTTCTCCTGAAAATACGCTCATACGGTATTACTGGGCAACTACGTAATATAATTAGATCCTTCTTAAACAAAAGAAAAATGCAGGTTGTCCTCGATAGCCGTTTATCTAAGCAACATGACATAAATACTGGTGTACCCAGGGATCTATCCTTGGACCTTTGTTGTTCCTGATCTATATAAACGATCTCCCTGATGACATAGAGTCTGAGATTGGTATATTTGCTGACGACACCACGCTTTACTCTCGCCATGTTGGCAAAACCGACGCGACCATATCCGAGGCAATGGCTGAATCTTTAGAAAATGACTTCCAGGCTGTAGTGGATTGGGGTCATAAAAGGTTGGTAACTTTTAATGCCGCAAAGACAAAGCTTCTTTCCTTCAATAACTACAAGAAACCTCTCCAACCACCGATTGTCATGGCAAATAACACCCTACCTGAGAGTTCATCATTCAAACTCCTCGGCCTAACCTTCACAGGTAACATGAATTGGAACAAATACATTGAAGACATTGCTAAGGCTGCAGCAAAGAAGGTTGGCTCCCTTTACCGTGCTAGTAAACTACTCACACCTGACATTATCCTCTATCTCTACAAAGCCACCATCCACCCATACATGGAGTATTGTTGCCACATCTGGGATGGTGCATCATCCACTAGTCTCTCCCTCCTTGACAAGGTCCAAAAAAGAGTCGCCAACCTAATAGGTCCCTCACTGTCAACCAAGCTCCAGTCCCTGTCCCATCGCCGCAATGTAGCATCCTTATGTTTGTTTTACAAATACTTTAATGGATTATGCTCAGATGAACTGGCTACTCTGGTGCCCCCTCGACGTAAATTCACTAGATTAACTCGACAATCAACTAAATCTCATTCATTCACTGTGGAGGTCCCCAGACGCCGGAGAGACTTCTACTCAAATAGCTTCTTTCCTCGTGCTGCTGGCCTCTGGAACTCCCTCTCTACCCCCTGTTTCCCCGACAGTACTGACATGCAGAAATTTAAAACTAATGTAAACAGACATCTCGCTGCGCAGATCCGAATTTAGGTTAACCCCCCACCCCACTCCACCTTCTCCCCTTTTCTTTTTTCTCAGTAGCCCCTTACGTCTACAGTGGCGGCCTGCCTTGTTTGTGGTGAACTATGTTAAAAGAAAAAAAAATTTTTTTAATTCAGATATCCCCTGACTTCTTTGTAGCGATAATAAATCGACTTTTCATGTTTTTTGGGTTGCGCAATGTAATCCTGCATCTGCCGAGTGATACAGATTCGGTTGTAGACTTACATCGCGTACATATTTCAGTGGAATTACATTAACAGTAGCACCACAGTCGACTTGAAATTTTACCTGTTTATGGTCTAGTGTCATTCTAGCATAAATTGTTCTGTTGTTTTCCTCTCCTTCTCTTTTGGAGTTGATGCTTAGTACGTAGTCCGTATTTCTACTCAACTATGAGCTGGTGAGATATCAAACTCTGGGATATACCACTTCATCTGGCCGACATGAATCATCCCATTATACTAGCTTCATTTTGTTCCTGTGCTCACGTCAAATAAATATTCATATCTATTTAGTTGTGTGTGTAAGAATGGTGACCCCCTTTTTATTTATGTAACATCTCTCTTTCAGTCAGATTCGGCCAAACATATTACTTTTCCAAGTAAGTTCGTCATTCTGATATTCTCCCGATTTAAACCACAGACCTGAAACTGATTCCCCCAACTAAAGTTCTTTTAATTAATTATCTTGTGTTTTACTTTAATGTATTCGTAATGTTTCATGTTTATTTTTTTTTAAATGTTAATTTATTTCAATAAATGTTCTATTTATTAATTGATTATTTTGTGTTACTTTAATGGATTCGTAATGAATTATGTTTGATTTACTTCAATAAATTCCGGGATTGTCTGCTCTTCCAAAATGGAAACAAATAAATTCTCTCGAATCGCTAAACTGCACTAGTGCCGATTTTTCTTCTAATGGATAGATTTATACATTCCTATAGAGATAAATTTGGCACATGTTCGTCTTTAACCACTGTCCATTTTTCACAAATTTTTACTGACCATTTTTCTTTTCTTTTTTCGGTGTACACTTATCTATCAGGCTGCTAGAGAATTCCGGCGTTTTTTTGAATTTTTTTTCAAATATTTTACATTTTAGGAGGGGGGATCAGTTTCCAATGTTAATTCAACGTAGACTGATCCCCCTGTTTTTGACCATCTCAATTTTTGTTAAAATCTTTTTCGGTGTACGATTACCTGTCATGTCAATAGAGAATTCCGGGGGTTTTGGAAAGAAATTTTAAAAAATTGTGATTTTAAGACAGGGGATCAGTTTTCAATGTAAATTCAACGTAGACTGATCCCCCTCTTTTTAACCATCTCAAATTTTAAAAATTCTTCTTCTGCTTACAATTACCTATCATGTCGCGAGAGAATTCCGGCGTTTTTGGAAAGAAATTTTAAAAAAATGAGATTTTAAGACGTAAAAAGTTGTGAAAAACGAACTATGGTAAAAGACGAACAAGACTGATCCCCCGTCTTAAAATCTCAATTTTTAAAAATTTCTTTCCAAAAACGCCGGAATTCTCTCGTGACATGATAGGTAATTGTAAGGAGAAGAAGAATTTTTAAAATTTGAGATGGTTAAAAAGAGGGGGATCAGTCCACGTTGAATTTACATTGAAAACTGATCCCCCGTCTTAAAATCACACTTTTTAAAAATTTCTTTCCAAAACCCCCGGAATTCTCTATTGACATGACAGGTAATCGTACACCGAAAAAGATTTTTAAAAAAATTGAGATGGTCAAAAAGAGGGGGATCAGTCTACGTTGAATTAACATTGGAAACTGATCCCCCCTCCTAAAATGTAAAATATTTGGAAAAAAATTCCAAAAACGCTGGAATTCTTTAGCAGTCTGATAGATAAATGTACACCGAAAAAAGAAAAGAAAAATGGTCAGTAAAAATTTGTGAAAAACGGACAGTGGTTAAAGACGAACATGTGCCATAAATTTATTTATAATAAAGTGTAATTCCATTTTATGCGATTGTCAGTAATAATGGTAAAAAAAAAATTGATAATCTAAATGCCTTTATATACAAGCACCGATTGTGGATTTTCCTTCCAATGTAGAAATATAAATAACTACAGGGTGAAAAAGCACTCATGTATTTTGTCTCAATTTGCTAACGGTGACGGGCAAAAATAATACGCCTTATTTTTTTCGTCTGTTTGATGTTGTGGATTGCTTTATTTTCCTTCTTTTTTTTTCAAATAATTATTTGTTTTCTTTTCTGTGGTAACAACTAAAAAAAGTAAATACTATTTTTATTTAAAAAAAAAAAGGATGTGAAATCGATTACAGATTAAAAATAAAATTATTTTGCAAATATTAAAAAGTGTCTGAACGCTTATAAAGACAGAAGTAAAACTAATAAATCCCTCCCCCCCTCCTCCTCCCTTACAAATGCATATCAAAAGAGCGCACAGGGATAATTTGCCGTGTGGACTGGACTAATCCGCAAAAAATCAGGAAGCAAATTAATTTTTGCAAAATACAAACGAGAAAAAAATCCGAAATATTTGCAATAAAACTAAAAATAACGAAAGAAAATGACAATTTACGCAAAATAAATCTAATTTCTTTAAAATAGATAAAATATGTTTTTAATACCTGATGATTGTTTTTTAAAAGCAATTTCTGTAGTACGGATGTATTGAATGAGTATAAAATGTATTATTGAAAATTAATTTATATTTGAAAATTAAAGGAATTTGAAGGGAGGGTCAACTTATTCTGATTTTTTTCTGTTTTCTGTTTTATTCTATTAGAATTATTTTCTTGTGTTCTTCTCAGTGAAATAATATGATTTCATTTTTCGATAAAATTCGGGACTCTTTTTTTTACGTAATTGAGTAATTGACGGGGTTACGTATTAAGTTAGTATTGAGCTATTATTGACGTTGTGAGTTTTATTAACGCGTCATCACTTATCAAGGCCAAAAGCCATTCGAGAATAAGAGTTAATGAGATGAGTGTATTTTCAATTTAATGAAAACATATGTTATTAGACGATTGAAAATAATGAATGTGGTGAACAAAGATCCCCGGCCTTCATGCTAAGAGCGAGGTACAGTATCTGTACTTTCCTCAGTCAAATGAGAAATTATTTTTGTTACAATCCAGAGTACCATTCTTTTAGGGAGGAGGAAGGAGATACCCATTCATTAAAACTGACCTCGTGGTTAACGTGGTCATCGTGAGGAGGCAAATCAATAAGAACATCTTAATTAATTATACTTTGAGGGTGGGATCAAAATATAATATCTGTTCTGTCTTCTAAGCGAAGGAATTAGTTTCATATTAGTAAATTTAAGTCCTTTTGGTCTCCCATAACTTATGAATTCGATTGGTCACGTTACTATGTGGTAACTAGGGAAGCTAAGGAAAGAGCGAGACAATGCCAGGTAAACACGTTTTCGTCATTATTAAACAAATAATGAATAAACAATTTTTATTCAATGTTATTGAAATGCACAAAATAATATTATAAAAAATAACATACAAAACAAACATTTTCTGTAATTTTTAGAATGTGAATTTATGTACAAAACTAAACCTTATTTGTTAATGTTGCAATATAGATGATGGCGATTGTGCATTATAATTAAGAAGAAAAAAAAGGTTAAAAAAACAAAAAAATAGACAACAAATAACTGCTACTAAACGCAACAAAACTTACTTTTTTACTTATCTGTATAATTTTCACGTGTATTTCCTGGTTGTAAGTTTTATTTCCTATGCATTTGTTATATTCACCTTTACTAAGCCAACCAACATAGTCGACAATTTTTTCTTAATCTTTTTTTAGTGAGGGGAAGATTGGTCGCGAATTTCAGAGTAATAAAAAAAATTTAAAGGGAGATTAGTGGAACCGTCAGCCTAAGTCTGAGAGTGCTTGCCAATCAGATTAGGATAAGTTTTTTTTATTATTATTGTACGTCATGTTGGAAACTACACGTGGTTGACTAAGTAAAAGTGACGATAATAAATGCATAGCTAATAAATCTTACAATCAATAAACACATGTGAAAGTAATTTTACTTGCGTTTGGTAACAGTTATTGTTGTCTTTTGTTTTTGTTATTTTTCACCCTATTTGATTCGTGTTAACTATACTACACAATCGCATAAATGACATATGTGATTAATTTTCCTCTTTTTCGCCCCCTCCCCATGAAAATGGGATGTGACACAAAATTTGTTTAATGTAGAGGATATCCAGCTCCCCCAAAATGGGGCACTCTGATGGGACAAAAGTACAAATTCTCCCTTTTTAAAATTTTCTTATCTTTTTGGTTTTGCTGGGAATGGGCATCCTGCCGGATGCCAGACATTCACTCACTATTTCAGAGACTCCAACTGAGAGATTGTTTTAGGATTCTTACCATCCCTTTAAGCGCAATTGTTTGTATCTCTCGTGCACTTGTTTCACCGGGTATATTCTCCAGGTAGTTTATGAAATCCTTTTTCATAAGCCTGGTTGCTCCTATGATTACTAGAATAATGGCGATATTCCTAAGATTCCAGTTTCTTTTCATGTCGTACATAAGACCTTGGTATTTCGTTATCTTCCCCCTTTCAACTCTGTTTAAGCCAGCATTATTAGGGACACTGACTTCAACTAAAGTTGCTACTTTCTTCCTTCTTGTCCAATATCATTCTGTCAGGGTTAACAGCACCGTTTTCTAAGTATGTAGCTGTAGGGATTGCATAGTCATAGTGGATGGTTTATGACTTATTTTCAACAGTTCTTTCTGTTATATTTTCCCGGTACTTGCTGCTACACTGGATATTCAATTTTTTACAGATGGTCCAGTGGATATATTTACACACTCCATTGTATCACATTGTATAGTAGACGCCCCCCCCTCCCCAGCAGAACGGCTACAGAATAATTCATTTGAAGTTTAGTTTGCTTGTTCCTTTTTACGTTTTTACACCTCCTCCACACGAGGGGAGGATGTGACACAAGGTGTGTTTCCTGTGAGGAATATGCAGCTTTCCAAAAATAGAACTGCCTCACTCGAGATCTATCTATCTTTTTATGACCGAGAAGACACCATTCATTCAAACGTGACGGCCAGTCAGATTCTTAGCTTCCTTGTCCCTTTTTTACCACCTGCCCCCACAAGGGTAGGATGTGACACAAGGTATGTTAAATCTAGGGGATATCCAGCTCCCTGATCGAACAAAAATTTTAAAAAATTCCATTCGGGAAGGATCTCTTCTCTTTTGACCGAGGACAAAACAATTTACACTTTGATTTTAACCCGACAGGCCAGGCAGCTTGCTGGTGTTCATGTCCACGATACAAACAAATGCAGCAGAGTTTAATAATCCTGTTTAAATGTCATCACATAACATGTTTTAAAATCTGTATGAAACTAAAACTGTTGATCTTGCTCTCCTAGTTGACTATATTTATTGTAAATTAGCTTCCTTTGCCAGCTCACTATCACTTCACAAAGTTCCCTACTTGAAGTACTTGAAACCAAAATTTTAAATGATAAAAATGCCATTCATAAGTTTGTTGTAAACCCGAGACAAAAACTTTCCCATTTATTCATATAAATAGATAAACATTAACATTTATGTATTATTTCGATTATTCAGACTACTGTTAACATCTTGGACGTGATCCTCACAAGGTTTTTGTAACCTCTGACTTTTTCAGGTGCGTCTAGTTGAACTCAGGAATCTGTATGTCGAACTCTGGAATCTTTACGGAATTTCCGACGGCATCTTTTATTTAATTTGTGGGGGTAGCTTACTATATGGGAGCCATTAATTAGAAATAATAGATTATAACATAATAAAAAAACTATATATAATAATAAGTACTAAGACAATAATAAGACTAAACAAGATTCATAGTAGAATTGTCAGCAAGGACCTGTGGCGCAACTTATAGAAGTGCTAAGTATAATCAGTTCTAAGTGGCAATCTTCTGGAGGTTGAATGGTTCTGTGGTGGATCAAGATACGATTTGAACGAACACAAAAAAAGTGAATGGCTTAAATAGTTACCCTCTTTCTTTCTCTGGTTCATTTCGATACACTCTCCTCTTCACTTTCAAAAACAAGTTAAAGTTTTCACAGGAACGTGTTAACTCAATATCTTTCAACCAATACAAATCGTTTTAAACTCCAAATCTAGCAAGCCTATGTCAAATTAATAAAACTTTTAAAACCAGTAACCTGATCAACAAAATCAGAGTTCTCCACAGATCCAACCCAGCGCACATCGAAAAGAACATCAAACATGTATGCTCAACACCCCCTCCCCACGCCTTTGGCCGGGGGGGGGAGAAAGGAACACTTCAAAAACTTATGTACAAGCTCCATTTATTCGCGCCGCGAAGAGAAGGTGGTTTGGGCCTCATTGAGATCAACCATGCCTACCGAGCCTCAATGGTCAGTGTGGGACAATATATAAAGAGCTCCTGTGATGAAAAAATGAGAATGGTGAATGAACATCACACCAAATACCTTCCTCAGCAAACCTCAACGACAAAACTAGCCGATAATTTCAGTGGAAACACACTGGAGAACACTAGCAGAGATTATGACAACTCAGCAACCCTGATCGCGCGCAAGAAGAGGGAGGAGTACACAAAAAAGGAGCTGAAGACCAGACTAGAAGGATGGCGACATAATAAAAGAGCAGGAAAGTTCATTGAAGAACTTAACCAGAGCTATATCGACAAGGAGGCGACACTACAATGGCTCAAGAGTGGCAACTTCCCGTTCGATGAGGAACGCATATAATAGCTGCACAAGACCAAGGCCTACTTACTAATGGATTTAAGAAAATGGCTGATCTACAAAAAACTGACCAGTGCAGGTTCTGCCACTCTGCCATTGAAAGTCCAAGCCACCTAATATCTGGATGCAAGATCTTTTTGGCTGATGGCCATTACACTGCCTGCCACAACAAAGTATGTGAATACCTACATTGGAAGATCTATGGAGAGATGCAGCTTGAAAGATCACTGAACATCTGGGAACATGAACATAACATTGAATGGAAAAGTGACAGTGTTCTATGATAAAGACATACAGGCGGGCAGATACATAAAAGACAAGGCCATCAAACCAGACATTGTCATCTGGAACAAACCAGAAAAAACTGCTCTCATCATTGATGTAACCGTCCCAAATGACTATGACCTCAATAGAGCCGAACAGGAAAAAATAACAAAATACCAAGACCTCAAAAATTATTTAAAAATAACATGGTCCCTCGATGAAATAAACATCATACCGGTTGTAGTGGGGGCAACTGGTCTAGTGAAAAAAATTCTAAGAAAATACTAAGAAACAATCCCGGGAAGACCAAACTGTAGGGAAGTACAGATAGCATCCCTTAAAGGAACAGCATCTATCTTTAAGAGAGCCCTCGGATATAAATTTTACTCATAGGGAAATCAAGTGTTAGTCTCAAGAGGGGGCCCCTTGATCTCTTTAGATAAACTAAATTAAAATGATAAAAAAAACAGAACAAGGTAAACCTATGCATACTTACACAGTACCACATTGTCTAATACTCACATATGCATATTACTTACACACTCACATATTCACACTAACAAATAATTATAGACATACACATCCGTGTTTTCGTATTCACTGAACATTTTCCCATAAAAAAATGAGTTGTATAAACTTTATTAAATGAACCGTTACTGACTAAGAATGACTTTTATATTAATGTAAAATTGTAGTTCTATAAATGTTTTGTTATTTAATAATGTTTTCCTTGATTTTCCATTCACAAAACTCTGTTTATGTTTAGTTATAACTTTCTAGCTGGTGACCCTAATATTCTCTCAAAACTTTATATTTAATATGCATGCACACCCGTATACACCCCCATTTTCCTTCCTTTGCCAAAGTTCAATTCTTAGTACATGCGATACTAAGAATACAATTATGAATTACTTAAGACTTCTCCCCAGTCAGGACTGACAGAATAAAAGCAAGCTATCCTCATGGATCATATAAAGAGTTCTGTTCAAAATTCTGTGCAGATTCCCGAGTTCGACATACAGATTCCCAAGTTAAACAATACACAGCTCAAGAAGATCGGATGTAACATCGGCTGAAACGTTGTGAGAATAACATCCAAGATGAGATTAGTCGTCTGAATGATCCAAATAAATTATCAATCTTCGTCTCAAAAGAAATTCGGAAAAATTAATATCATAAATATAGATAACATTTTGGTAATTTTTATAAAAATGTATTTATCTTTTAAATAAGACCGTAAAAAATGAAAAGAAAGAAGAAAGTAATACACCTCAGCGATGGTGTGGGTGTGTGTGTGGGTGGGGGGTACTTATAATTTAGAAACGGATGGAAACTTGTTGAAAATCAAGTCACTCCTCCCTCTAGAGAAAAGGCCGGAAAGGAACATTTGAACACAGATGCTAACCGTTTATCTATGGGGTCAAAACACTCATCAAATTTTAAAACAATTAACAAAAAGAAAGAATATATAGCATCGCTAATAGGAGAGAGAGAGAGTAAGTAGTCATCCTCTTCCCATTCTCTTTGAACTCTTCTTCCTTTATGTCTCATCAGTATATTTAGACAAAAGATTTTGAAACATAAGTTTTCACGATTCAAATCCCCCATAACGTTGAGAGATTTACCTTATTTCTCTCTATCAATTGATTTCTCCCACTTAAACAATTTTTCCCTCATTTCTCATTCGATGTTTTTAGTTTTTAATTTATCATTCTGACGTTTCCTCTTAGAGGGCCAGACGATAATGCCTTAAGGAAGATTTTAACAATTTTCTTTTTTTCCACCCATCCGTTTCATTGATTAAAAGATAATGTTTCCTTTAAAATTTATCTTTCTATTTTGTTGTACGCAAAATCTACAAAGGCAATAAAGAAAGAAAAGAATAAAAAGATTGGAATAGTCCATTATAAACAAAAGGGAATAGCACCTGTAGTAGTAACGTTGGAGAGAGAGAGGGGGAATATAGCGAGCAGAAAGAAACTTATTTTGTATTCTGTCTTTTTATTTTGTATATTTAACTGGCCTTGGAAACTCACTTTTTCCACGCTTTAAATAATCTAACCCGAGCTCAGTAGTTGACCCAATGGATCACATTTTTTCTAGTATTTAATTATATGTCTGTAATTTCTGATAACATCAAAGAAAGATTACCTGTCATCATCCCACTGGCTAATTAAAACAATTGGCCAGTAGGAAAGACACTGACCAGCAGGTCTTCTGTAGTTACTTGTCGATGAAAATAAGTAATAAATGATGAAACAAATTGTGCTGAATATCTTGATATAATAATAATAATAATAATAATAATAATAATATGTTAAGGATCTTTCGTGTTCGTATGTACGTTATCACCTTCCATCCCTTTTTAAAAGATGAGATTTCCCGATCGCCGAAGATGCAATGCAAAAAATGTCATTTAAAAAAAATAATTTGATGGTGCCGCTATTGTGTCGAATGTGAGACTCGAACTAAAATAGACTTTCTTGGCCTTCAGTCGAGGTTCAAAGTGTTGTATCTGTTCTGTCCAAAAATGGTATTGTGGAGTCTGCCTCCGCGCTTGACAGCCATAGAATAAAAATATATTACAAACTCCTACAAGGGTTTTGGAGATAGACCACTATCACCAGATATATTCGGAAACTATATTAACCAGCATACTTAGATAGTTATGTTTCAGTTTGAACAAAGGTGTTTCAATAATATTGGGTGGTTTGCGTTTGTGCTGGACGCCCATAAAATGGAAATATCTCACAAACCCCTACGAGGAGACAACTGTGGAATATCCACAGGTCCCGCTCGTGACGTAAATAATTCATTGTTTGTTTTATTGTTTTGTTGTCATATGCGTTGCATGGAGAGAAATGATATGAGAATGTGTAATGTGAGTTTAAAGGCAGGGTTAGATCTGATGATCTCACAGAAAGATTAAATCTGGACAGTATAGGGAGATATGTGCAGACCAGGAGACTTCGTTGATTTAGTCACATTGAAAGAATGCATGAGAGTTCTTGGGTTATGTCATATAGTTGATAAAGGGGAACAATAGATACGCTCGTTATTGAGTGGAAAGAACAACCGACATATTAGTAAGAAAGAAAAAAAGGTTTACTACAATAATGGATAGATTGATATTAGTAAGATATTACTAATCTTTGAAGAAAGGCATTTGTCAATCGATGCACAATCAATGTATAGTAAATCCATTACAACAGGTTAGTAGAACAGTTGAGGTAGCAGGGTAAGTTGGCAAGGAAACCATGGAAAGAATTGATAAGGATGGACTTGAGAGAAAGAAGAATGAATAAAGACCTTGCCATTTTTAGCAATACGTTGTAAGTTTCAGACAACTTGCATGCGAAGTTGGGGTTTGCAACAAAAACATACTCTGTTGCGGCTTGTTTGCCGAGTAGAACTAAACCCCCTTACCCCCCCCCCCTCTCTGGTGCCTTTTAACAATGAGACAAACGATTCTGGGATACCACATGACTATAAAAGACACATAGTATTTCTGTTCTTTTTCTTCTCTTCCCAATGAAAATATTTAATTCTTTTGATGACTATTTCTAAAAGCCATGCAACAGATGCAAGCGTGTAAAACGGACGTTAAACCGAATATTATGATAAAAATGTTGTCTATTTTTTCTGTTCTGAATTGATATATTTTCGAAAACTTTAACTTTTCCCTTTGTCATTTGAGATGGAAAGTGTACTTTAGTTTTCAAATAATAAGTTCTCATGTCTTAAATATGTTTGTTTGACATTCTTTGCAGCCGTGCAGAAATATGCCAACATCCATGAAGCTGTTAAGTGTGAGGACATCAAAGAGGTTGAGGAAATGGTAAAATGTGGTGCGAATATTAATGAGATAAGTGGCGGAAACAAATTTACTCCCTTGCACACAGCCTGCAATACTGAGGCCCTTGAGGTAAATAACATGTTTTATTTTTGTTTTTTTACTATTCGGTCACGACTTCTCAAGGCCAAGAGCCACATGAAGATAAATGTTTGTAAGAGGGAATCATTGTCAGCCGACAGATGAAGAACACTATGGGAGTATTAAAATTCATCAATGAAAGGAACTAAGTTTGATTAAATATGGGGACGGATTATAACAAGTATTTTTGACACTGGCTTTGAAGACGAGCAAGTTGTAATATGCAGAGAAATAGTACCACAGTAATGTGTTCCCCAGCCTATGGAAATTCTAGCGGACACTGGGAACATGGAGGAAGAAAAGAAAGTCCTCTTCTCTTGTGTTAGAGAGACGAGTTTTTGCTGTGAATGTCTTAGAATCAGGAACATGAGATTGGAACTCAGTCGAGCGCTAGAGTAGAGAGAGACTAACAACGTTTATTCTATAGGAAAGAGAAAAGATCATCCCTCACTAGATTTCGAAGTTTATTTTGTACTCTGTCAAGGCACGAGAGAGTGCTCTGAATGGCACATCTCCCAATGTGGCGGCAGTACTCTATCCTAAGATGTGTTTGACTCTTTTAAAGGTAGAATATTACATACAGAAAGTACCTGCCTCCTGATGCAGTGATAGAATTGTAGCAGTCATAAACAACTTTCTGCATGCAATAATTCGGTCAGACGAGCAGAAATTAGCTTCCAGGGCGTACTGACTTAACTAACCCTTGAAGGACTACTTCTGGGTCATGGACAGCAGCCACAGAGAGTTTCCGGGAATCAGCAAAGAAAGATATCCACTTCCTCTCTCCTGCCTTTGTAACAGACGACTGGGCACCAGCTATCTTTACTTGAAGATAAACTGCTTGTAGACTTTCAGCAGCCAACAAACGTTCTTGCGTTAGTTCTTTCTTCACTTTGTACACTGTGCTAACTTTCGATAACCTATACCCAATGGTGGAGGTAACATAAATACCTTTTGTTGTTGTTTATAAAAAGGTTTTGTTTACCTTTCGTTTGACTGCCATGGTGTTACAATACATATTATAGGAGTTTGTCTTACTATCCATGCTCTTATAACAGAAGAATCAAACCATTTTTCTAGCTACCTAGCTGTTTCAGGTCTGAAATGAAAGTTAGTTTGAGTGAAAGTCAGTTGTAGGGGCTTATCAAAGCAAGGAGAGAGCCATTCATTTAAACTGAGTCAATACGAGGATCTGAGCATTTATGGTTAAGTTTGGTTTTAGCGGTGTTAAAAGTAACATGTGACTTTTTCGCCATTGAACCCTGTGCCCCAGGTCGGAAAAGAGAGAATCAACAAGATCTTGATAGCCAATGCTCATCAAAGTGCTACCATAGACTGTTGTGTCATGTGCATAGATGTCAACAAATGATCTCAGCATATGATTTGGAAGATCATTGATGAAGATCAAGTAAATGGTTGAGCCCATAGTTGATTTTTGAGGCATGCTTACATTGATACCATGTGCTTCAGTCTTCTGCTCATCAACAATTACTTTTATACATCTATCAGAGAAAAAGGATTTCATGGTTGAGAAGACATATCCAGATGTTCCAAAGCAAACATTTGTGGCAAATCCTATCAAAGGTCTTTGATATATCAAGAGCGATCACCCTAGAAATTACGCCCCCGTCAATAAATTTACTGATCGTGTGCAATATTACAATCAGCACATCAGCTGTTTATCTTACAGGATGAAATCCATATTGCTCGTCACTAAATAGATTGCTTTTATTGACAGACAGACAGACGTAGTTGGCTGCATGAGGATATATGTCAGCTGTTTCTTTTGCACAGCCTCTACAGTTTCAGAACCTTCTGCTACAGCTTTTTCTTTATTTCTATTTTTAGTGTGTCCATTGGTTGTTATGGCAAGGAGCGGATCCCACCATCTGCACACCTCAGGGTTGGACTCCTGTACACATTTCTGCGATTCGTGGCCATGACTTCTGTCTACAAGCCTTGGTGAATAATAACGTTTGTCTAAACACAAAAGATAATCGTGGCAGCACTGCGATTCACATGGCTGCATCACATGGCAATTCCTTCTGCCTAAACACATTGATGCGGGGTGGAGCAGTAAGTTTTTTTATTCAGAAGAGTTCAAACAATATTTATCTAAAATATTAGGATTTGTTGTCGGATTTTCAAAGTCAGACCCCAATAGCATTTCAGCTGACAAAATAAACTTCCCGAATATGAAACAGTTTTTCATATACACCTAAAATAAAAAAAAAACTATCAAGGGAGATAATTCATAGTTTAGTAAATAAGAATATGAATATTTGATTTTCCATTCTATTAATATGGGTAAAGACATATGGGTAAAGAATTCGAGGCAGAATTACGATTCACAAGGTTTCATTGCATCACAATTCATTCTAAACACATTGATGCGGGTTCAATTGGTAATATTTTTATTTACATGAGTAATAACAATATTTATCTAACATATAAAGTTATCTTGATACTGTCAAAGTCAGACTCAAATAGCATTTAAGCTTACAAATAAAACTTTCCTTCTGACTAGTCAATTTTTATTTGTTATCATTGTGTCGTGTTATTGGCAATATGATAATGTACTTAGCAAGAACTCATTTAAAGAATTACGTTATGCGGTCCAGACAATTGCTAATATGAAACATTTTTTAAATAATCATTAAAATGAAAATCAAGAAGACAATTGCTAATATGAAACATTTTTGTAAATAATCATTAGAAATGAAAATCAACAAGACAATTGCTAATATGAAACATTTTTTAAATAATCATTAAAATGAAAATCAAGAAGACAATTGCTAATATAAAACATTTTTTTTTAAATAATCATTAAAACTGAAAATCAAGAAGACAATTGCTAATATGAAACATTTTTTTAAATAATCATTAAAAATGAAAATCAACAAGACAATTGCTAATATGAAACATTTTTTTAAATAATCATTAAAAATGAAAATCAACAAGACAATTGCTAATATGAAACATTTTTTTAAATAATCATTAGAAATGAAAATCAACAAGACAATTGCTAATATGAAACATTTTTTAAATAATCATTAAAACTGAAAATCAAGAAGACAATTGCTAATATCAAACATTTTTTTAAATAATCATTAAAACTGAAAATCAAGAAGACAATTGCTAATATGAAACATTTTTTTAAATAATCATTAAAACTGAAAATCAACAAGACAATTGCTAATATCAAACATTTTTTAAAATAATCATTAGAAATGAAAATCAACAAGACAATTGCTAATATGAAACATTTTGTAAAATAATCAGTAAAAATGAAAATCAACAAGACAATTATAATATGAAACATTTTTGTAAATAATCATTAAAAATGAAAATCAACAAGACAATTGCTAATATGAAACATTTTTTAAATAATCATTAAAATGAAAATCAAGAAGACAATTGCTAATATAAAACATTTTTTTTTAAATAATCATTAAAACTGAAAATCAAGAAGACAATTGCTAATATCAAACATTTTTTTAAATAATCATTAAAACTGAAAATCAAGAAGACAATTGCTAATATGAAACATTTTTTTAAATAATCATTAAAACTGAAAATCAAGAAGACAATTGCTAATATGAAACATTTTTTTAAATAATCATTAAAACTGAAAATCAACAAGACAATTGCTAATATCAAACATTTTTTAAAATAATCATTAGAAATGAAAATCAACAAGACAATTGCTAATATGAAACATTTTGTAAAATAATCAGTAAAAATGAAAATCAACAAGACAATTATAATATGAAACATTTTTGTAAATAATCATTAAAAATGAAAATCAACAAGACAATTGCTAATATGAAACATTTTTTAAATAATCATTAAAATGAAAATCAAGAAGACAATTGCTAATATAAAACATTTTTTTTTAAATAATCATTAAAACTGAAAATCAAGAAGACAATTGCTAATATCAAACATTTTTTTAAATAATCATTAAAACTGAAAATCAAGAAGACAATTGCTAATATGAAACATTTTTTTAAATAATCATTAAAACTGAAAATCAAGAAGACAATTGCTAATATGAAACATTTTTTTAAATAATCATTAAAACTGAAAATCAACAAGACAATTGCTAATATCAAACATTTTTTAAAATAATCATTAGAAATGAAAATCAACAAGACAATTGCTAATATGAAACATTTTGTAAAATAATCAGTAAAAATGAAAATCAACAAGACAATTATAATATGAAACATTTTTGTAAATAATCATTAAAAATGAAAATCAACAAGACAATTGCTAATATGAAACATTTTTTAAATAATCATTAAAATGAAAATCAAGAAGACAATTGCTAATATGAAACATTTTTTTTTAAATAATCATTAAAACTGAAAATCAAGAAGACAATTGCTAATATCAAACATTTTTTTAAATAATCATTAAAACTGAAAATCAAGAAGACAATTGCTAATATGAAACATTTTTTTAAATAATCATTAAAACTGAAAATCAACAAGACAATTGCTAATATCAAACATTTTTTAAAATAATCATTAGAAATGAAAATCAACAAGACAATTGCTAATATGAAACATTTTTTAAAATAATCATTAAAAATGAAAATCAACAAGACAATTATAATATGAAACATTTTTGTAAATAATCATTAAAAATGAAAATCAACAAGACAATTGCTAATATGAAACATTTTTTAAATAATCATTAAAATGAAAATCAAGAAGACAATTGCTAATATAAAACATTTTTTTTTAAATAATCATTAAAACTGAAAATCAAGAAGACAATTGCTAATATCAAACATTTTTTTAAATAATCATTAAAACTGAAAATCAAGAAGACAATTGCTAATATGAAACATTTTTTTAAATAATCATTAAAACTGAAAATCAACAAGACAATTGCTAATATCAAACATTTTTTTAAATAATCATTAAAACTGAAAATCAACAAGACAATTGCTAATATGAAACATTTTGTAAAATAATCAGTAAAAATGAAAATCAACAAGACAATTGCTAATATGAAGCATTTTTGTAAATAATCATTAAAAATGAAAATCAACAAGACAATTGCTAATATGAAACATTTTTTTAAATAATCATTGAAAATGAAAATCAACAAGACAATTGCTAATATGAAACATTTTTTAAAATAATCATTACAAATGAAAATCCACAAGACAATTCCTAATATGAAACATTTTTTTAAATAATCATTAAAAATGAAAATCAACAAGACAATTGCTAATATGAAACATTTTTTTAAATAATCATTAAAAATGAAAATCAACAAGACAATTGCTAATATGAAACATTTTTTTAAATGATCATTAAAAATGAAAATCAACAAGACAATTGCTAATATGAAACATTTTTGTAAATAATCATTAAAAATGAAAATCAACAAGACAATTATAATATGAAACATTTTTGTAAATAATCATTGAAAATTAAAACTAAGAAGACAATTTCTAATATGAAACATTTTTTTAAATGATCATTAAAACTGAAAATCAAGAAGACAATTGCTAATATGAGACATTTTGTAAAATAATCATTAAAAATGAAAATCAACAAGACAATTTCTAATATGAAACATTTTTGTAAATAATCATTAAAAATGAAAATCAACAAGACAATTGCTAATATGAAACATTTTTTTAAATAATCATTGAAAATGAAAATCAACAAGACAATTGCTAATATGAAACATTTTTTTTAAGTAATCATTAAAAATGAAAATCAACAAGACAATTGCTAATATGAAACATTTTTGTAAATAATCATTAAAAATGAAAATCAACAAGACAATTATAATATGAAACATTTTTTAAAATAATCATTACAAATGAAAATCAAGAAGACAATTGCTAATATGAAACATTTTTGTAAATAATCATTAAAAATGAAAATCAACAAGACAATTATAATATGAAACATTTTTGTAAATAATCATTGAAAATTAAAACTAAGAAGACAATTTCTAATATGAAACATTTTTATAAATGATCATTAAAACTGAAAATCAAGAAGACAATTGCTAATATGAGACATTTTGTAAAATAATCATTAAAAATGAAAATCAACAAGACAATTTCTAATATGAAACATTTTTGTAAATAATCATTAAAAATGAAAATCAACAAGACAATTGCTAATATGAAACATTTTTTTAAATAATCATTGAAAATGAAAATCAACAAGACAATTGCTAATATGAAACATTTTTTTAAATGATCATTAAAAATGAAAATCAACAAGACAATTGCTAATATGAAACATTTTTGTAAATAATCATTAAAAATGAAAATCAACAAGACAATTATAATATGAAACATTTTTTAAAATAATCATTACAAATGAAAATCAAGAAGACAATTGCTAATATGAAACATTTTTGTAAATAATCATTAAAATGATAATTAACAAGACAATTGCTAATATGAAACATTTTTTTAAATAATCATTAAAAATGAAAATCAACAAGACAATTGCTAATATGAAACATTTTTTTTAAAATAATCATTAAAAATTAAAATCAACAAGACAATTGCTTATATGAAACATTTTTTTAAATAATCATTAAAAATGAAAATCAACAAGACAATTGCTTATATGAAACATTTTTTAAATGATCATTAAAAATGATAATAAACAAGACAATTGCTAATATGAAACATTTTTAAAAATAATCATTAAAAATTAAAATCAAGAAGACAATTGCTAATATGAAACATTTTTTTAAATATTCATTAAAAATGAAAATCAACAAGACAATTGCTAATATGAAACATTTTTTTAAATAATCATTAAAAATTCAAATCAAGAAGACAATTGCAAATATGAAACATTTTTTTAAATGATCATTAAAAATGAAAATCAACAAGACAATTGCTAATATGAAACATTTCTTAAAATAATCATTAAAAATTAAAATCAACAAGATAATTGCTAATATGAAACATTTTTGTAAATAATCATTAAAAATGAAAATCAACAAGACAATTGCTAATATGAAACATTTTTTTAAATGATCATTAAAAATGAAAATCAACAAGACAATTGCTAATATTAAACATTTTTGTAAATAATCATTAAAAATGATAATTAACAAGACAATTGCTAATATGAAACATTTTTTTAAGTAATCATTAAAAATGAAAATCAACAAGACAATTGCTAATATGAAACATTTTTTTAAATAATCATTAAAAATGAAAATCAACAAGACAATTGCTAATATGAAACATTTTTTTAAATAATCATTAAAAATGAAAATCAACAAGACAATTGCTAATATGAAACATTTTTTTAAATAATCATTAAAAATGAAAATCAACAAGACAATTGCTAATATGAAACATTTTTTTTAAGTAATCATTAAAAATGATAATCAACAAGACAATTGCTAATATGAAATATTTTTTTAAATAATCATTAAAAATGAAAATCAACAAGACAATTGCTAATATGAAACATTTTTTTAAATAATCATTAAAACTGAAAATCAACAAGACAATTGCTAATATGAAACATTTTTGTAAATAATCATTAAAAATGAAAATCAACAAGACAATTGCTAATATGAAACATTTTTTTTTAAATAATCATTAAAAATGAAAATCAACAAGACAATTGCTAATATGAAACATTTTTTTAAATAATCATTAAAAATGAAAATCAACAAGACAATTGCTAATATGAAACATTTTTTTTAAAATAATCATTAAAAATTAAAATCAACAAGACAATTGTTAATATGAAACATTTTTTTAAATAATCATTAAAAATGAAAATCAACAAGACAATTGCTAATATGAAACATTTTTTTAAATAATCATTAAAAAGGAAAATCAAGAAGACAATTGCTAATATGAAACATTTTTTTAAATAATCATTAAAAATTAAAATCAACAAGACAATTGCTAATATGAAACATTTTTTTAAATAATCATTAAAAATGAAAATCAACAAGACAATTGCTAATATGAAACATTTTTTTAAATAATCATTAAAAATGAAAATCAACAAGACAATTGCTAATATGAAACATTTTTTTTAAGTAATCATTAAAAATGATAATCAACAAGACAATTGCTAATATGAAACATTTTTTTTAAAATAATCATTAAAAATTAAAATCAACAAGACAATTGCTAATATGAAAGATTTTTTTAAATAATCATTAAAACTGAAAATCAACAAGACAATTGCTAATATGAAACATTTTTGTAAATAATCATTAAAAATGAAAATCAACAAGACAATTGCTAATATGAAACATTTTTTTTTAAATAATCATTAAAAATGAAAATCAACAAGACAATTGCTAATATGAAACATTTTTTTAAATAATCATTAAAAATGAAAATCAACAAGACAATTGCTAATATGAAACATTTTTTTTAAAATAATCATTAAAAATTAAAATCAACAAGACAATTGTTAATATGAAACATTTTTTTAAATAATCATTAAAAATGAAAATCAACAAGACAATTGCTAATATGAAACATTTTTTTAAATAATCATTAAAAAGGAAAATCAAGAAGACAATTGCTAATATGAAACATTTTTTTAAATAATCATTAAAAATTAAAATCAACAAGACAATTGCTAATATGAAACATTTTTTTAAATAATCATTAAAAATGAAAATCAACAAGACAATTGCTAATATGAAACATTTTTTTAAATAATCATTAAAAATGAAAATCAACAAGACAATTGCTAATATGAAACATTTTTTTTAAGTAATCATTAAAAATGATAATCAACAAGACAATTGCTAATATGAAACATTTTTTTTTAAATAATCATTAAAAATTAAAATCAACAAGACAATTGCTAATATGAAACATTTTTTTAAATAATCATTAAAATGAAAATCAACAAGACAATTGCTAATATGAAACATTTTTGTAAATAATCATTAAAAATGAAAATCAACAAGACAATTGCTAATATGAAACATTTTTTTTTAAATAATCATTAAAAATGAAAATCAACAAGACAATTGCTAATATGAAACATTTTTTTAAATAATCATTAAAAATGAAAATCAACAAGACAATTGCTAATATGAAACATTTTTTTTAAAATAATCATTAAAAATTAAAATCAACAAGACAATTGTTAATATGAAACATTTTTTTAAATAATCATTAAAAATGAAAATCAACAAGACAATTGCTAATATGAAACATTTTTTTAAATAATCATTAAAAAGGAAAATCAAGAAGACAATTGCTAATATGAAACATTTTTTTAAATAATCATTAAAAATTAAAATCAACAAGACAATTGCTAATATGAAACATTTTTTTAAATAATCATTAAAAATGAAAATCAACAAGACAATTGCTAATATGAAACATTTTTTTAAATAATCATTAAAAATGAAAATCAAGAAGACAATTGCTAATATTATATATGCCGTAGTTTAAAAGGCTATGTTGTTTAATAGATTTAAATAACAGTGATCTGTTTGATGGTAAGATAGGTGTGATAAATAAAAAAAGACTTTAGCATTTATTCATTTAGATAATTTGTGCATTTTATTTGTATTGGGTCTTCTGTTTTTACTTATATGTGTAATCTATGTGTACATGTCTCATCTATGGCTTTTATAGTTTGTTAATATAAACTAATGATAAATCTTTATTAACCACTGCTTTTTTATCATCTTTTTATTACTAACATGTGTATTTCTTTACAAGTGATGCACACAATTTTTAGCTGCACTTCACATACTTAGAGGATACATTTGAATTATTTACTCATTGATGGAGAACGTTCAAAGAATTTGTGCCATTACAAACCAGCAAAACGTTACCACTGTCGACAAAAAGAAGAGTCTACTTAGCATGTGTATGCAGTCTGGTTATGTATGAAAGTAAAACCTGGCTATTGAGGGTGCAGGACATGCTTGCAGGGAAATGATATGAAAATAATACGATGGATGTGTAATGTGAATCTGATGGGAATGTAATGTGGAATGTGATAGTCTTAGATCTGATGACCTCAGAGGAAGATTAAATCTGAACAGTAGATGAAGATGTGTGCAGAACAAAAAAAATTGATAGTATGGCTACATTGAAAGAAGAGATCAGAGTTCTTGGGTTAGTATATGTAGAACAGTTGCAGGGGAAAGCCAAGGAAAACATGGTGGGAAAAGTGATAAGAATGGACTTGAGAGAAAGAGGAATAAATAAAGACCTGTCCAGAGATAGTTTAGTTTAGAAGTCAATTTATAAAAGCTATCCAATGCATGACAGTGTGTAAAATGGACGTTAAACTGATGATGATGATGATGATGATGATGATGATGATGATTATGATGACCCACACGCTTCTTATCTTGATAGAATAGAAAACAAATATGCATACTCTTCAATACTTTGTTTATTAAACTGACCTTTTTAAAACTCACTAGCGGTTTTCAATTGTTATTTGTTTGTACAAAACTTATTATATTATTCAATCTAAAATATGAGTTATCTCCCTTGCTGATGAAGTGATTCTTTAAAAATTATTCATATTAGCAAAGTTTGATGTAATGTTTCCCATTAGCAATTGTCTGGGCCGGACTAAGTAATTAAAAAAATCAATTGCACATTATTATATTGCCAATAACATAGTACAACAATAACAAATGGAAATTGACTAGTCAGAAGCAAAGTTTGATTTGTCAACTTAAATGCTATGTGGATCTGACTTTAAAAATCCGACAAAATAACTTTGTATGTTAGTTGAATGAAACCCTTAAAAAACGAAAACTATTTAACAATAAAATAAGAAAGATGAATTGATTTCTGAAATTCGTATTTATTTTTCCTGACAGGATGTGAATGTTATGGATAAAAATGGCCGGACAGCAATGCATGTGGCTGCCTTCCATGGTCGACTCGGGTGCGTCCAAACGTTGTTTAAATGGCAGGGAAATATCGATGATACAGACAATTATGGCAACACTCCAGGTAAATGGATTATTAAATTGGTTAAAGGGATCATTTTTTAAGTTAGAACACAAAATAATTTTATGATTGTACAAGCAGGAAGATAGGTGTTGCCTGGGATCAAATAGGGGAGCTTATGTCTTTTTGTGTTCAGTTTTTTGATATTCAATATTTCGGGTGGGTTCAAAGATGCCTGAGCACTCCTGCTCCCATCTCTGAACCCCTTATTAACATTACTATTTTCATCTTTTAATTTCTTTAATTTTCAAGTAATAAATAAAGTAAAGTAAAACATTGTATTCCTATTTATGGATGTTAAATAAAAACACAACACCATGATAACCTTTCTCACAATTTGATCAAGATAAAATATACTTATCCGAGTCATAATCATCATCATAATCATCATCATCATCATCATCCAATTTTGGTATTTAAGGTGTTGCAAGTGTCCCGGGATCAGCAACACCAAGCAACATCTAACGCCTGCTCTCGATGCGTTCCGATCCATAGGGTTGATACCATTCATTTTACAAGCAGGCAAGTCACTTTGTACGCATTCAAGCCAGGTTTTCTTTGGTCTTCCATACACCCTCGTTCTTGGGCTATCCATGCATGTTATTGAGTTGATGCAGGATGTGGTACACTAGTGTACATGGTCAATCCACCTGAGACACAAAGCGTCTAAGGCATCCAAAATTCCACCAATACCATGCTTCGGATGAAGCATGTCTGAAGCGATTCTCCTCTTTAGTTTGCTTCCGTACATCTATCTGATCATGGCATCGTCATTATTCTGAAACCGTTGCAAGACAGTAGCGTTTAGAGCCTATGTATCACTGCCATGCAAGGTGGCAGAGCGAACACAGGCAGAAAAGAACTTGCCCCGAGTCCTGAAAGAAATGTGCCTAGATGTAAGGATTGGCAGCATCTTCCTGAACCTTCTCCAAGCAACACAGCAGTGATCAGTGAGGATACCCTGTATAATGTAATTGTAGAATATATATGGTTATGGGGTCTAAAAACCAGAGGAGAAGGTCCTGGACAAACAAGTAACAGAAAGTAACTGCAACTTTATAGATTATATAAAGTTGATATTTTTTGATTACTTTAATTCATCCCAAACAAGGCATATTGCCACTGAGACGTAAGGGGCCATATTTATAGGGGCATCCAAAGTGGTGAGTTGGGCAGCAAGATGTTTGTTCACATTGCATTTAAATTCCTGCATGTTCATATAGTTGGGGAAACAGAGAGCACGGAGGGAATTCCAAATCAAATCTGTATTATTTATATTTCTTATTCTTACTTACATTTGTATACATTTATTTTTTTTTATTATCCAGTTCACATGGCGGCTATGGAAGGTCACCTGTTCTGTTTAAAATTTCTAGTGAGTTGTAAGTCTAATTCGAAGGAGAGTCTTCGAGCCCGAAATGACCATGGAGAGATGGCCAAGGATTTGGCTGAGCAGTTTTATAAAGATGACGTGGTGAAGTATATCGAAGCCACTGAACAGAAAGAGGAAAATCCAGAAGTTATAGAAAGTAAGGAATACTTTTATATGACGCATTTCTTTTATGAAAGAAATTGCGCACACAACATTTGATCATTTTATTCATTCGATCTTTATTTTTGTAATTTTCCAAATCATGCATTTTTATAAATATAATTATTTTTGTTTTTCTTTAATTCACCCGAAACAAGGCAGCACATTGCCACTGACACGTAAGGGGTTAGTGTCGATTAAAAGCCATACCTACAGGTGCAGACTAAGTGAGTAATAGTGCAGCGAGATGTTTGTTCACATTACATTAACATTTTTGAATGTTAGTACAGTCAGGGAAACAGGGAGCAGGGAGGGATTTCCAAAGGCCGGCAGCACCAGGAAAGAAGCTGTGAAAGTAGAAAGCCTTCCGGCATCTAGGAACCTCTTCAGTGAAGGGGTGGGATTTTGCTGATTGTCGGGTTGGTCGGGAGTATTTACATAAAGGGGACACCAGTGCAGAAAGGTTGTTGGAACACATTCCATTAAAGTACTTGTAAAACAAGCACAGGGATGCAACATTGTGATGATGATACAGGGCTGGAGCTTGTTAGATAGTGTGAGACAAGATTAGAGGCTTTTTTGGACTCTCTCTAAAAGGAGAGGCTTGTGCTAGGTGCACCATCTTAGATGTGAGAACAATAGTCCATGTATAGGCGAATGGTGGCTTTGTAGAGATATAGGATATTGGCAGTTTAAAAAGTTTCTAGAACGGTAGAGGGAGCGCACCTTCCATGCAGCAGCCTGTGCAATGTCTTCTATGTAGTTTTTCCAATTCATGTTACCTGTGAATGTTAGGCCAAAAAGTTTGAATGATGGATTCTCAGGTAAGGTGCTATTAGCCATGGCAATAGGTGGTTTAAAATGTTTTTTAAATTGTTAAAGAAAAGGAGCTTTGTCTTTGTAGGATTAAATGTTACCATCCATTTATGTCCCCATTCCGCTACAGACTGGAGGTCATTTTCTAAGGATTCGGCCATTGCCTTGTATATGTGCGTGTTCGTTTATCTGCATGTCAAGAATAGGGTGCGCTGTCATCAGCAAACTTAATTATCTAAGACGCAATTGCATAAGAGAGGTCGCATTTCTACAATAGAAGTTAAAGATTGTATATGGGCTCGCCACAATGTTCCTTCCAGTGGTCCAACCATTCGAACAGATTGATTATATGTTTCATATCTGTGACATTACAGTTTTTGGCTTTTTGGCTAGGAGCAAAGTGTAGTATCTGTTCTGATACTATACTTCATCTTTTCTGTCAATGAAGGAGAAATCCTCCTAGACTGAGGCAATTTTAATTTTTGTCGAAATCCACAGTGCCTCTTTTTGGAAAGCTGGATTTTCCCCACATCAAAAACCGACCTTGTGTCTAACTTTGCCCTTGTGAAAGTAAATAGGGACATTTCTCAGCTTCTTTTATCATCCTGTAAAGTTTGCAAGAATCGCCATATGATGCAGCTAATTCTGCTAGTGTGCATTCCAGTCAGTGCAGATCGACTGGTTTGCATCACTCCGCAGTCCCAGGAAGTCTGAGGCTCCCATCAATGTGACATTGAGATGCATGTTAGCTGCTACCATTGTAGCCAGTTTGAGCGCCTGCCATTCCCTCTCTGACTACAGTTGAGAAATTTACTAAAGAAGTGTAAAGCATTGATGTGTGCGGGGGGGGGGGGGGGCATCTTCAGTAACAAGTTTCAGTTTAGCATTATCAAGTTGCTTAGTCTGCTTGATGGATCACTTTTTCTGTAGTCGCAGACAAAGGGCAGCATGGACCAGGCATGATCAGTCATGCTCAGTACATATATTTACTCTCTGATATGCTCGGGAGTCAAAGACTAATCACACTCAGCATGAATCAACCAGGATGTGGTATATCTGGTTCACCATATTCCCATCGTTAGACTGCCAGGTGATGAAATTATGATGGGGACTTTATTATTGAGTGATGGTAAGAACTAGTCGAAGGGAAAATCAACCCAGCACTTGCCTGGTATTGTCATCTGCTTGGCCAGTGTATATGTCTCAGTGCTCGGCCATGGGGCTAGGTCAATTGCTGTTTGAAGATGGAGGTAGAAAACAACCTTGATAACCTCTGTCAGAGTTAGCATTAGTACATAGACGACTAGGATCTTGCCAACCAATGGGAGTTTGGCTCCCATTGCAGCAGGGCTGCTTGTGTTTCAGGGCTGTGATCAATTGCACCATTGTGCAACCTGCTATTATTGACCGCTGCATTGTTGGAGAGATGGTAAAAACAGTCAATCCCTTAATTATCTGATGTCAAACCTTGGACAAGCAGGCAATACAAACACCATATTTGTGCAGCTCCTTCATCGTTAGGACTTGTGTCTTCTCAGCTCGGAGAATGCAGACATTTCATACAGTCCTTCCTGCTAGCAATTTGATGGCTTTCCGATTAATCCCTGAAGACTGATACATCAGAAGGAACGGATGCTCTAGCAGGATTCATATTTGCTGTATTATTTGCCATGAAAGCAGTTTCTTTAGGATTTATTTAAGGGAAGGGCCCCAATGTTTTCACTAAAAAGACTCGTGATTTCTTTGATATTTTTAATGACTCTATTTTCTTCTTACCATTATTTTGTAGATCTGTCATTTCCTGCACATGCAGCAGCTGCAAGAGGCGATGTGGAATACTTGCGCATGTTGGTTGAAAATGGAGTTATTAATATTAATGAACGCGATGATAACGGATGCACACCTGCACATAAAGGTGCAGCTCTTTTTCTTTTGGTCTTTATACTTTCATCTCTTGTATATGATTTCATGTATACCTACCAGTAAGTATATGATTGCCTGTATACCTATAAAGATTTTTGTCAAATATAAGAAACAGGTATGGTAGGTAGTTTTGTTTTACGGCATATCCACCCTTTTCGGGTTATTTAATGCCGAATCTGGTCATTTTAGTGAAAGTTTTTATGCTTCAAGTTCTTTTATATCTTCAAATGTTTAATCATGTTTTTTGGTTTGGTTGTTTTTGTTTCACGGCATATCAACCCTTTTCAGGTCATTTAATGCTGAATCTGGTCATTTTGGTGAAGGTTTTTATGCTTCAAGTTCTTTATATATTTAAGTATTTATCCATGGTGTTTGGTTAAGTGAAGGGTGGGGGAAGGGGAGATGGGAGAAGAGGAAAGGGAGGGAAATTGTTGTTTGTTGTTTTGGATTTTGCAGAATATGTTTGAGTTTTACAAAGGAAAAAAAACAATAAAACATCAATGTTTGGTGCATTTTGAGTCAGGAAGTCAATAACTTCAGACAGCCGGATTTGGTAGCGCCAGTAGGTTCTATTCGACCCATAGATGTGGCCCTTACAGGTACTCACACTTCGGGCCAGAGTGGACCTGGGAACAATGGCAACTAAGGGGCAACTCCACATTCCGCACAGCTCCCAAATGGAGGCCTCACCACTGGATGTCCTTTAAGGTCATACCTATGACCCATAAGAAACAGTTAAACTTTTTATGTTTTTATTCATATTATCATTATATTAACTCGATAGATTTTTATAAAAGATTTACAAAGTTCTTCTGTATGCTTTATTTTCAATGTGTTTAGTCAATAGTTATCCATTAATAATGGAGAATATGTATCTGTCTGTCTGTCTGTAGCCCAAACTATATTATTATTTTTGTTAGATCTCTTTTTATATCTACTTATCAGCTCCTATATACACCCATTCTAAAACTTCTGCAAAAATCACACGTCTTTCAAATTTACATAATTTGTTTTAAAGCTCCTAATAAATTAATATTCACAAATATACACTCATGATTGTTTGTTTTTTTCATATTTCCAGATGTATTTAAATTATTTTCTTTGATTAATAAAAATTAGTGCTCTACCACCTGAGCTAACTAACATGCTACTGAAAATGGAATCAATTATATTGTATTAAATGAAATTACTCTTTTATTTACATTTTCTTATGATGCTGATAACCACAAGTACTCAATTCTTTTTACAGAATAGTATTGCTTTTTATGCTAAGTGGGAGGTGTGCCACCCATAGGAGAGCGTATATAAATATATATATATATATATATATATATATATATATGTTATGTCATTTATTTGTTTATTTTGTTTGCAATACTTTTGAACGAATTAAATTATTTATACTATACGGATTTTAAGAGCTTGCATTTTACCGTAATGCTAGTTGGGAACAATTGTCCCTTCACCAATTTGATGGCCCTAGATGGGGAGCGACATATATATTTTTCAATATCACGATTATAAACAGCAGCAGCAGCAGCAGATTCAGACTTACACAAGCACACAAAGAAATATCAGCAATTTTCGATACTATTGATTTTATTAGTAATTGTTTTATTTTATGAATTAATTTTAGTCAGACATAAATATTAGATACTTAAGTATTAAATATTTATGTTTGACTAAAATTAATATGCTATTAGTGTGATATTGGTGACAAGAATCTTATCAAAAACTCTGACTCATAATCTTTAAAATTACATCTGCAGAAAGAATCAAAAGAAAGAATGACAAAGTCTATCCATACAAAAATAATCATTTTTATTGACAACTTGTTAAAACAACTAAAATGAAGAGTTGGTAAGAAACGAGAGTTCAGAGAATCCAATAAACATTCAAGGCGAAGAATGAGTTGTTTTGTCTATAAAGAGAATTTGAGTAGACATGTTCATTTCAGCTGGTACCATTTGAATTTGTATGTGAAAGTGTGAATAAAGTGATACAGGCATTGCAAATGGGTGTGCCTCTGTTTTCTCAGTGAGAGAGTGTGCATATGAACTTGTGTGTATATGGTTAGTTAAAAAAAACTGCTGATTGAATAGTTTTACCAATCGAGAGTTGATATGTAAAACATTTGCTACTGCTGCTGCTTCCCATACGTCCTTTTCATTTCTTTCTATTAAGTTTATATGTGCAATAATTTCCTATGAAAAAAAGAAAGTTTCTACCATCTTTAGAGCTTGCCGGACGAATGTTGAATGTGGTAATTTTATAGAATTGGAACTTTTAGGGTGATACAGACAACAACCTGTAGAGATATACACAGAGCACACCATTTAAAAAGTGTTTAAAACAACGGAATATGACTTTCAATTTCTAGTATCATTTTTTAAAAAATTGTTTTCAATTTTCAGCTTCTGGACAAGGTTGTAGCAATGTTCTTCAATGGCTGATAGAAATGGGTGCAGATCTGAGCATTGCTAATGATTCCGGGGAAACAGCAAAAGATCTTGCTGACAGATTTGCTAATTTAGGCTGTATCAAATTACTTTCTACCAGTTGTCCAGGTGAGACAAAGTCTTTTTCGTTTTTTTATTAGGGAATCAAAGTATTTCACTAAGATGATATGACAAGCTTCTACGTGTTATACACTGTGTATGGTCAAGAGAGAGAGAAGAATGACAGTAACGGAATGTGGATGAAGCAAGGAAAAGAGACACGATTTCCGTTGAAAAGGATTGCCTATATTAAAAAAATATCTACAATAATGTTTGTCCATTTGATTATGGTTTATCAGGTAAGATAAAATGGCTGCAAGCTGTGCTCATATAAGAATGAGGTCAAGAGTTGATTGTTGGGTTTTTGATGTTGTGGCAGCTGTGTTTCTAGTCGAGGCTGAAAGGGAACTGAATTTGGTTTGAAACAAGTACTCATTATGAGAGAAAATCAAATTATTTTGTACCAATCTTTTTTTTAACGATTGAATTTTTGTTGTTTCACCCAATTTTCTCTATTTATTTTACAAAGCAACATTTTCTCATTTTTCCGGTGTGTTCATCTCGGGTGTTTATGTCTAGCCTGATTTGAACAGACTAAAGCATGCAGATATTATTAATCCCTTTTATCTAAAAAGATTTTTTTTTTAAATTTTATTTGATTTTGTAGCAGTTACACATGGACTAACTATTTTCTATTGCATAAGCTTACATGTGGAGCGAAATATATATCATCAAATCAGAACACTTTGCATGAGAGGTACTTTTGCGTAACTGTGGGTACATTTTTTCTCCGGTTTTCAGGAGCTGTATAGTAAATGGCAAACTGACCGTCCCAGTCAAAAAAGATTTTACATGTGCAGGACGGTTGGATGAAAGACCCAACCTGGGCAGATGTGCATGCACTCGCTCGACTCTGCGTACTATGATGCTTCTTCTGAACTTGTTACCAAAACCCGTTCATGGTCTCTTCTAATTTGTTGGTGAACCGATCTATGAATAAAACTAAACGAACCCTTTCAAATGGGCACTTTTGTTTTTACAAATAATGGATATATACCAAATACATTCTTTAGTAATACCTCTGAATTATCCAATATATACATATATATATATATATATATATATATATATATATATATATATATATATATATATATATATATATATATATACACTCTTGATCAAAAATTTAAGACCACTTGAAAATCTTTTAAAAGAACCCTTTTTTTTAAGGATAGATTTTAAACTCCTCCCACTTAAGGTTACCAACACTACAATCTAAAAGGTTATGGAAACAAAAAGCTACATTCCAAATATTTTATTCAGAAATTTACATTGTTATGAAATAAGGCATTTTACACTTGATCAAAATTATAAGACCAGAGACAAAAATTCTACGAAATTGTACGAAAAATGTATGAAAACATTCAACAACCAAATTTAATAATGAGTTCTACCTCCACTGGTTTTGATGACTTCAAAAATTCTTTGGGGCATGCTAGAAATAAGCGTTTCCATTAAGGTGCGGGGGATGTGGCTCCAGCTTCTGAAGATGGCTTCACGATGTTCATTTTTTGTTGAATATTGTTTGCCATTTCGATAAACATCTCTTGTCATCCATCCCTTAAGCATTTTCAATTGGGTTCAAGTCCGGTGAGCATGCATGATGTCCCAAGAAATGGACCCCATTTTCTTGTAGAAAGGTCAAGGTCCATCGTGCAGTGTGGATTGAAACATTATCCTGTTGGAATAACCATCCATCCCCACACAAACGATGGCCCTACGTCAGCAACAATGTTTTTGTAGCATGCTAACACAAACAGCCGCTGTCTGACGACCCTGCACCACCTGGAGCACCATTGTCCCTCTATAAGAAAAGAAAATATGAAAACACCAAATATTGAATGCATCACTGCCTGGATATTTTTCTTCCATTGCTATGAGCGATCCCATTGCTATGAGAAATGGAAAAAGGATCGTTATACGTCTGATCGTTATACGTCAGATTGACCTAAGCTGATTAACATATCAAACTTTTGATCAACATAAAAATATATGTTAAATACAACATACATCGTCCGCATTCCACCTAAAGAAAAACCTTTCTTTTCCTATGCTTCCATTCTTATTTTCCTTCATGGGTGTCTAATAGCATTATATTAAATTGCTTATTGTAACCATATCTATGTGTTCGTCTTTCTTCTGCCATCTAATTTCTCCACTGTGTTCTTACCTGTAGACATCCTTTTAGTATCTTGGCATCACACTCCGAGCCAACGAATTCCGGCAAAAATAGAAATATTAATTTGTGTCTAGTATTATCAAACATCACGGTATATACAGGATTTACTCCTGAACTAATAAAATAATCGTTATGACTTTTGGAATACAGCTGCTTGGCGTAATGTGTCCAAATGTTGACTATATTTAGTTTAATTTAGTTTTATGCAAAGGGGGTAAAGTTTTTTTTTTACGATTTAAATCATTTTCAAAGACTATACACAAAGGTACTGAAGTTGTTTACAGCTGTTTCAAGGCAGTGTTTATATAAAGTTAGGCAATGAAACATAACATTTTTTTAAAATCCGATCTTATCAGAAAATAATTTTGTAATTACCCATAAACATAAACCAATAACAATGTTCAAAAAGGTAAAATTTCAACCAAAACTAAAGCAAAAATAATATATATATATATATATATATATATATATATATATATATATATATATATATATATATATATATATAAATATATATTAATTATTTTAATACCTACAGACATCGATGTTTCATGCTAACGTAATTTTCAGTGCAGGAAGCTAATATATATATATATATATATATATATATATATATATATATATATATATATATAATTTTTTTATAAATAAATATTTATCATCCATAGACATATATGTTTCATGTTCACTAACAATCATCAGTTTTGGTTCATTTTATTTACGAATATAGTAAGTCTAAGAAAGTGTTCGATCTACGAAGGTAGAGAACTAATGTAATATTGCTTAATTAGAAACTTTTCACATTTCTCTCAAAGTTATTGACTTGACCAGCAAAAATAACTCCATGCATTTTAGCCTGAAGATTCCCCCCAGGGATGAATTGCGGGAGCTTCTGTGTAGCTTAATTGCCATAAATATATTTTCATAGCTTACTATATATATATATATATATATATATATATATATATATATATATATATACATACATATATATAATGGCTGTCTTTTTCTATATGTAAATGAGCATATGCACAATTCTGATGTATATCATAAGTAAAAATATTTTGCATGCGGTGAGGGAAAACAAACACATACAATGTAAGAAGTAGTTTTATTGCCGAGAATAAATTTGGTATAATTTTGAATAAATAATACAAAATAATAAAGAATAATTTGATATAAATTTGAATAAATAATAAAAAATAATAAAGAATAAATTTGGTATAATTTTGAATAAATAATACAAAATAATAAAGAATAATTTGATATAAATTTGAATAAATAATAAAAAATAATAAAGAATAAATTTGGTATAATTTTGAATAAATAATAAAAAATAATAAAGAATAAATTTGGTATAATTTTGAATAAATAATAAAAAATAATAAAGAATAAATTTGGTATAATTTTGAATAAATAATAAAAAATAATAAAGTATAAATTTGGTATAATTTTGAATAAATAATACAAAATAATAAAGTATAAATTTGGTATAATTTTGAATAAATAATACAAAATAATAAAGAATAATTTGATATAAATTTGAATAAATAATAAAAAATAATAAAGAATAAATTTGGTATAATTTTGAATAAATAATAAAAAATAATAAAGAATAAATTTGGTATAATTTTGAATAAATAATAAAAAATAATAAAGAATAAGTTTGGTATAAATTTGAATAAATAATAAAAAATAATAAAGAATAAATTTGCTATAATTTTGAATAAATAATAACAAATAATAAAGAATAAATTTAGTACAAGCTTGAGAACTCAGAATAAACAGTTAATTGTTAACTTCAGTCACTATATTTAAAGACGAGCCCATTTAGTGGGGATGTTCAGCTACTCCATCACAAAAAGTAATTACATATCTATCTCATTAATATTTCTTTATATTTCAGTTGAAGAAGAAGATGAGCCACTTCAGTTTCAAGAGATGAAGAACCTTTCTCTAATTGTAGGAGGAGAACAGAAAATGGCAAAAAGTACATTTTATCTTTGCATAATTATTTTGGTAACCTTTTCAATTTTGGCACCATTACCTTTCACCCAGCACTATACATAAAAATAAGTTTGCTTTTTATCCTCTTTTATAAAATAAACTCCAACTAAATCATTGTGGTTAAAAAAGTATCTAACAAAATAAAAGTGGGACATCATTGCATAAATCGTAGGTGTATCCCTTTTCTTTCAGAGATTATCATGGATTGCTTTGTTCTTGAGGACAAATCGACTTTGAAACTTTTTGGTCTTTCTTTCTCATCAAATCTTTCTTGGGGTTCACACATTAGATTCATTGCTCTTTCTGCTTCTCATGAAGTCGATTCTTTCTATCGCTCCAAACACTTTCTCACACCTGAGGCTATTCTCTATCTCTACAAAATCTACTATCAAACCATGTATTGAGTACTGTTGTCATATTTGGGCTGGTGAATCTGTTTCATTTGAGGGTTCTTGATAAGGTGCAGAAACATATCTGTAAATTTGATTGACCCCACTCTTTCTTCTTATCTGCACCATCTCTCTCCTACAGACGTGATGATACTAGTCTCAGACTTTTCTATAAATACTATTATGGCATGTGTTCTTCAGAATTATCTGATTTGTTCCCTGCTCCCTTACTCCAGCTTGTTTGACTCGTTGGTCTAGTGGCCTCCATCAATTCGCTGTTTTGATATCTCATTGTAATAAAGCTTCCCATTCCAAGAACTGCAGGCTTGTGGAACTCTCTTTCTACTGACTGTTTTCCTCCTCTTGGTCTTTTCAAGACTAAGGCCAATCTCCTGTCTTTGCAATAATCATCTTTCGTTCTTGTTAGCTCCTTACATAAGTCACTTCATGCCTTATCTGGAGCGATTTCCATTTAAAAAAATCTGTGTTGCCGGAATAGCTGCACAGGAGACACATTCTTGCAGAACGATTTTAACCACACCTGAATACCATTTATAATAGTCATACTTACTTGCTTAGCAAAATCACTGAGAGAAATGTGAAAACACCATTATCGACATTCAAACTTTGTGAGTTTTCATTATGACAAACAAAGCAGAATAGCCAATCAATGCATGCCCTTTCTTTAAAAATGGACCCCAGAAAACACACCTGGATATGACAATAATCCTAACATTCTATTGGTACAGCCTTGATTTAGGCTGTGATGGACCCATTCAGTTCAAGAATAGTCGAGCGATTGTTTTGATAGAAGTTATCTTTGAAATCTGTGCACAAATAAAATGATGGAAGGGGGTTATAATCTGGTAAGTGTGAAGCCTATTTAAGATTACACCTTCTACTGATCTAACAATCACCAAAGTATACCCCATATTATTGAACGGCATTTCAACAAAGACTAATGAACATTCATAACTGAAACTTGGTGGACAAGTTAGGCATAGATTGAAGTTTATGTGTACCAAATATGGTTGGATTTAAAAATATGGTTGGATTTTAAAATATATGGTTGGATTTAAAAATATGGTTGGATTTAAAATATGGTTGGATTTAAAAATTTGGTTGGATTTAAAAATTTGGTTGGATTTAAAAATTTGGTTGGATTTAAAAATATGGTTGGATTTAAAAATATGGTTGGATTTTAAATATGGTTGGATTTTAAAATATGGTTGGATTTTAAAATATGGTTGGATTTAAAAATTTGGTTGGATTTAAAAATTTGGTTGGATTTAAAAATATGGTTGGATTTAAAAAACGGATTGTGAATTTTATTAATGATTCCATGAATGGCATTTTTGTAAGTTACTGAGGTTGTTCCGAAATGTTGTTACCTTGGTGATACCATTGGGGCAGAGGGTGGAGTAGGTGCTAGTGTGTTAGCTACAATTAGGAGGGGATGGAGTAAGTTCCGGGAAATTTTGGCATTACTAACCAGCAAAATGTTACCACTGTTGACTAAGGCAAGAGTCTATCAGACATGTGTACGCAGTGTGATGATGCATGGAAGTGAAACTTGAGGATTGAGGACATGCGTTGCATGGAGAGAAATGATATGAAGAGGATATGATGGATGTGTAACACACGTCTTGAAGACAATCTCAGATATAATGAGCTCAGCAGAAGGTTACATCTGGACAGTATAGGGAGATGTTTGCAGAACAGGAGGATTCAATGGTATGGAAAGAATGGTATTGAAAGAATGTTTGCTGGGTTGGTAGATGTAGAAAATTGTAGTAGCAGGGTCAGCAAATGGGGGAAGACCCAGGAAAACATGAGAGGAAGTAATAAAGATGAACTTGAGAGAAAGAGGCATAAATAAAGACCTGGTCAGAGATAGGTTAGCTTGGAAGTCATTTACTAAAAGCCGTCCAACACATGCCAGCATGTAAAATGGATGTTAAACCAAATATGATGATGATGGTGATGGTTATGGTGATGGTGATGATGATGATGATGATGATGATGATGAGCCTGTGTTTACCTTTTCTAATCTTTGTGTATGTATTTAAGAGCTTGTTCTAATCTCTATAGTTATCACATAAATATCTGTAAGTTGAAATTTTCTTCGGGTTATGTATGCATAGTGGTCAAGGCGATCCATAATACAGGCCTGGCAAACATGCGACTGGTGTCCACAACTGAGGGCAGACATGTGAAGACCAAAATTACTACTAAATAATAATTACTGAGAACAGTTTCAGTAAGACATTTCTTAGTAATGTCCCGTAATTAGCAACAACCAGGGGTATTTTTATCCCACCTAATAAACTGGTATTGTCCTGGCCTTTGGGTCTGGATTTACGCCGGTATGTTGGGGGTTGTCTGGTCCTGTGCAGTTCTAGGAGGTGCACCCTCCCAGGCTTTGCCTCCTCTCTTTGGGGAGGAGTAAGTTTATTGCTTACTGTCTGAGGCGCCCTACCGGGAATGCCGACGGGGCTGCTCAGGCAATTTTTAAATGGCCAGAGTGCTCACCTCTCGAGCGCTGGCTTATCTAATCCCACTTTCCCGACCTTGTGTCTCATCTTACCTTGTGGGAGGTAGATAAATATAAGCAATTATACATATTATTAGGAAGCAGCTTACAATAATTGATTTATTTCCATCAAATCAAATGTAAAAAGTACAAAAATATAAAAGAACTTAATTCACAAAATAATACCTTTATTCACCATGAATTAGACACATTTTTGATATTTCAAAAATCATGAGTCAATTTGTTGATATCGACTACTTGATTACAGAAAATATAATGACATAAAACAATCAAGAAGCAAATTAAACATTTTACAAAATCAAATACTTTATGAACAAAATAATGTTCGGAAAAACAATTTTGATAAGTTTTACAAAATTTGTTATATTTGTTACATATACAATTTGTTTTTTTACAGAAGATGAAGAAAATGCTTATTTTTTAATGATACGATAGTACATATTATACAGTCTTAATAATAAAATCAATTACATTAACAGGAACATAAAACCAATATATATATATATATATATATATATATATATATATATATATATATGTAAAAATGGGGAAAATGTAAAACATATCTGATTACTGCTTGGAAAATTATTCATTATCAATACTGATTATGTTGTCATGAGAATTATATAAACATTTTTATTTTATAAATAATATTTCAAGATAATTTCAAAACTTTTAGTGCTAGTTCTTGAATTGCCTTAGGTGAATCAAACAAACAATAATTATTGAAAAAATATATTGGATAATATAAACCTATGCTCTTTTTTCATATTGGAATGATGAATATGAGAAATTAACATGAGATTTCCCTTATGATAATTATTTTATCTGAAGGGAGAGGGGGGGTGGTAATCAATCACTCAAGTAAAATTAAATCGACAAGTTTTAAGCTTCAATTGTACTATAGAGACTGTTGAATTTTATTGCCCATTTCGCTCTGTATTCACCCAAATGTTGGATAAAATTGATTTTTGATTCGGTCTGAAATAGTACCTTTGTCCTGACATAAAATTTTTAATTTATTTTTTAACAAGCTCTGTTTTAGTTATGTTTTTTTTATCAACAATAACTGTTGTTTGACTATTTAATAATGGGAGATATTTGTGCTCTATCCTGTTAATTAAATCTGAAAAAACAAGATTCTACCTTGTTTAGGCGATTACATGTGTACACCCTGAAAAATCTGGTGGAAAGAAGAAAAAATTTAAAAAATAATTATTTTAGAATTTAGAGTCGGGATTGGGTTCGTATATAAAATAAACATAAATTGATCTCTTATTTCCGGGCCATTCTATTTTTTTAGAGCAGTTAACTAAAAGAGTTTTACCAATAACCCTAAGTCCGAGTGGCAAGTTCGTAAAACCACATAAACACCTAAAAGAAGTAGAACCCCTATTGGCCCCCCCACCCCTCTAAAAAACGCACAAGATTTATCTCTCATAGAAAAAAGTATTGGTTAACTGCCTTAAAATGCTAGAATGACCCAGAAAAGGGGGATCATTTTACGTAAAATTTGTATCCGAAATTGATCCCTCACTCTAAATTCTTGAACAATTGTTTTTTTCTTATTTCTGCTAGGTTTTTCAGGGTGTTCACACGTAATCACCTAAAAAAGTAGAATCTCATTTTTTATAATGCTTAATTTTCCAAGCAGTTATCAGATATGTTCTACATTTTCCCCCTTTTTACATATATTTTATTGGTTTTATGTTGTTGTTAATGTAAGTTGATTCTATTATTAAGACTGAATCAGGAAGAAATTGTCACACTGTGTTTGCTCGTATTGAGTGGTTTATTTAAGCATTTTCTTCATCTTCTGTAAAATCAAATTGTATATGCAACAAACATAACAAATTGTGTAAAACTTATGAAAATTGTTTTGCTAAACATTATTTTGTTCATAAGGTATTTGATTTCGTGGACCCCAGTTGCATGTTTATCAGGCATGTATTATGGATTGCCTTGACAGTGGGGCATTTGGAGTGGACACTGCGAGTTGTTGTGGTGGTAAAGTGGCCAGGCAGATGTCAGTTAGTAGGTTAGGGTGTATAATTTTCATTTCCTTTATCAATTAACATTTTATCTATCAGTGATCATGGAGTGTTGAGGAAAATATTTCCTTGGTGTTTGATCTAAGGTAGCGTGTTCATATCACATCGGGGTCATTGTTTTATAATGGTTATGGGAAGAATTATAATTATAGTGGGCTGTAATAAAAGGTCCATCTGACTCCATAGATGAATGAATAGGCGACAACAGGCAACATTGAAGTTCATATAGAAATACCTTTTATTGCTGAAAAGGAATTTAAAAAGCTAAGCGTCTATCTTTAAAGGTACCAAGTGACTTCGTAGATTTATCATATCGTTGGCGCTTTGGGGAAACAAACGAAAATATCTTGTTCAGACGGTGAACTGGCTCGAACTGGTTAGGAAGGAAAGTTAAATCACGTGGGCGCTGTAATAACTACAAGAAACCTCTCCAACCATCGATTGTCATGGTAAATAACACCCTACCTGAGAGTTCATCATTCAAACTCCTCGGCCTAACCTTCACAGGTAACATGAATTGGAACAAATACATTGATGACATTGCCAAGGCTGCTGCAAAGAAGGTTGGCTCCCTCTACCGTGCTAGTAAACTCCTCACACCTGACATTATCCTCTATCTCTACAAAGCCACCATCCGCCCATGCATGGAGTATTGTTGCCACATCTGGGCTGGTGCATCATCTACTACTCTCTCCCTCCTTGACAAGGTCCAAAAAAGAGTCGCCAACCTAATAGGTCCTTCACTGTCAACCAAGCCCCAGTCCCTGTCCCATCGCCGCAATGTAGCATCCTTGTGCTTGTTTTACAAATACTTCAATGGATTATGCTCCGATGAATTGGCTACTCTGGTGCCCCCTCGATGTAAATTCACTAGACCAACTCGACAATCAACTAAATCCCATTCACTGTGGAGGCCCCCAGATGCCGGAGAGCTTTCTACTCAAATAGTTTCTTTCCTCGTACTGCTGGCCTCTGGAACTCCCTCCCTACCCCCTGTTTCTCTGACAGTACTGACATGCAGAAGTTTAAAATTAATGTAAACAGACATCTCGCTGCGTAGATCCCAGATTAGGTTGACCCTCCCCCTCCCAACCTTCTCCCCTTTTCTTTCTTCTCAGTAGCCCCTTAAGTCTACAGTGGCAGCCTGCCTTGTTTGGGGTGAACTACGTTAAAAAATAAAAAAAACAAATGAGTAAGTAAACACAAATAAATTTAAATTAGTCCCAAACAATTTATTTGGATTTACTTACTTATTTGTGAGGTCGACCATTTTAGCTGAGAAACGACGAATTTACCACATTACAAATAATATCCATATATTTGGTACGGAAAACGGGACAAAATAAACTTAAAATATTAGTTCACAAAATAAAAAATAAAATAAATTTAAGTTTATCATACTCGGAAAAACGAATAAAACGATATTGGCGTTTGGTGGCTCAGTGGTAAGATGTTCAGCTAATGATGTTTGTTGGTGGCTGAGTAGTTCTGGTGTTCATGTTTGAATCCAGGCAGCGTACTAATGAAATCGATAAATAGTAAGTAATATTTTTAGATTGTAATTAATTTAAAATATTTTACTATAAAATGTTATATTGTTAATATTATTAACATTCATTTGTCCCCCGGAGTCAGCTGCATTTGGACCATTATTACGAGTTTGCTCGCCACCAAAAAGCCAACTGCACTTGAACCCTTATCATTGCCACCATATGCACCATTAGCCAAAGAAATTACCACTGAACCACGAGGCGTCACTAGGCTTCTCTAGTCAACAAAATAAAAAATAAAATAAATTTAAGTTTATCAGACTTAGAAACAAATAGAACGATATCGGAGTTTGGTGGTTCAGTGGTAAGATGTTCCACGAATGTTTGTTGGTATCTCAGTATCTCAGTAATTCTTGTATTCGTGTTCAAATCCAGGTATCGTACTGATCAAGTTAGTTTTACCTGTGAATGAATAAAAGATTTAATTAAAAAACTCAAACATTAATTAAAATGAAAAGTAGATATATGTTAAAACTAAATACTTACAGTCTATAAAGCTATACAGCTGTTCAAAAAGTTTTTTTCCAATACTGGACTGTGAGATGACTCGTCTGATTTGCTTCTATGTTTTGAAGCATGATCGTTGAGACTGCGATGCATGAGGCTTAGGATGCTTGCGATTGTAGGTACGTGCAAAAATGGCCGTCGCTTTTACTGACTATCATTCTTAAAAGTGTATTTTCTTAATTTTTAAAAGTAGTTTTCGTTTAACTTGTGATTGTGTTTGAAAGATAAAAGCATTAGGTTAATATATAAAAGGAAACCAATGTATATTTACGTGTGAAAAAGAAATTAGAATGAAAAATGTTATCAAAACGTCTAAAAGCAAAAAATCAGTTAAAACTGCAGATTTGCTAAACATGTTTAAAATTCGCTGGAAAGATAAATATCAGTTTTCTGAAACTGTTTCAAAGATAATTATTAAATTAAAGTCTTAAGAGAGTGAATTAAAAAAAATTGTACCTTCATTTTCTACTAAAAATTGCTTAATTAATTTTAAAAAAAGAGAAAGTTAGGTTCCGGACATTTTTTCACTGTTTGTGTAATTGTAAACACAAAATATGGCAACGCAATCTCAAAGTATGGAAGACTCGAACTGCAATAATTTTTATTTTTATTATTTTTATTTATTTTATTTTTTATATGGAAGTTATGTTTGTGTAATAGTTTATAGAAATTTAAAAATGATTAGACCATAATTTTTTAAGGTTATGAAAAAAATGGGAATATTTAAAAAAAATAATAACGGTGCTTCTTTAGTTTCGCTTCGACATGTTAGGCATCTCTTTAACAATAGCTAAAGAAATTGTTTACCAATGTTTTCTCCTTAGAATTTGAAATAACTTTTTTATAATGTTTAAAAAATTATTTTTACGTTACGAACTGCGTCTATTTTATCAATTATTTTTACATGATGATTGATTAAAAATTTGAACAAATACATTACTCGATTTATTATTTAATAATTAATGTAATTTTAAATACATTCATTATATTCCGGGATCATTGATTAATAAATACTGAAAATTTCATTAAAATTGGTTGATGTCCTGAATTTTGGTGAATTTTTAAGTGAAGGGAGGGTCAAAATGTTTTTACATTTGATCGGCTCGCAGTGCATAGTGTTATTTTATCGCCAAAACTTCTCAGCAACTTACGCTAAGTTGATGCTGGGAGACACTTTTTGAACCAAAAATCTGATTTCGTTTTAGATGGAATTTTTGGACGTGGCTTTTGTGTTTTCGCCTGTGCCGACGGTCTGTCAGCATTGGAGAATTGGGATGCATGTCGATCCCATAGATGTAATGAGGACAATCTACCCTCGTTGATAAATAAAGTATAGTTTTGCAAGTTCAAAATAAAAATTTCCAAGTTCACAAAGATGCATGTGAAGGAGATCAGAGGTTACATCGGCTGAAACGTTTTGAAACTAACAATCAAGATGAGAATAGTAGTCTGAATAGTCAAAATTATCAATCCACCTCTAAAAAATTACGAAACATGAATTTTTAAATTGTTTTTGTAAAAATATTTTTTAATAATGATGATAGAAGTAAGTTTTATTTTCATTTATTTCCAATATTTAAAATCTTGTTTTTAAAGATGGCAGACCTATGAGTGTTCACGTGTTAACTATTGCTCAGTTAATAAACAAGTAATTATTAGAGAATTAGGTTCGCAGAGAAATTTTATCATGAAAAAAATAAGATGCGAGGTCATCAGAGTTCAGACGGTTAACCTTTTATTACAATCACCTGATACGCTATCAATAACTTAGTGGAAGTGATGTGCAACGACAGATGAGAGAGCGCAAAAGTGTCAGTCTGCATTAGATAAGCACTATGATCAGATTTCTGAGATGGTTTACAATCAGTTTGAATGAAGATATGTGCTTCTAACAAGGGCCTCTCTTTGCCACCTATTTGTTTTTTGGTTATCATTATTTGTGGGTACTGTATCGGCTATTGATTCCATCTCACGATTGTACCCTGTCGAACAAGGCCACTACAGATGCAGGAACATCACGATGCCTAGTCAGAGTCCACTTGACATGTTTCCATATGTATCACTTTTTTTTTGCTGAGAAGTGCCTAGAAATGCGGATAATTAATGTATAAACTCGTATGTGGCTGTTTTTAAAAATTATTTTAAATTTGTTTATTTGATGCTGTCTGAAAAGGAGAAATTGGCTGAAGACAAGTTAACCCATTTTTCGTTGTTGGTGCATTCAATTGTAATGCTGTTTCATATTTCCATGAATGTTATATATCTTGGATTATTTGGATTATTCATACTACTATAGATGTTATTCTCACAAGGTTTCGGCCAATGTAATCTCTGACCTTCTTCAGTTGCATTTTATCAAAGTCGAGAATTTTTATGTCGATTTCCGGAATCTGTACAGAATTTCGAGCGAAACCCTGTATTTAATCCACAGGGGTAGCTTGCTCTTGTTCTGCCAGCCATGACTGGCTAGAAGTCTTAAGTAATTGTATTTGCCACACTGAGGATTGAACCTAAACCTCCAGAAAACTGTCACTTCGAACTAAGCTACCCCTGTGGAATAAATAAAGTGTTCTGTTCAAAATTTAGTAGACATTACCGAGTTCACCAGAAAGAGTCCTGAGTGTGACAAGATGCACCTGAATGAAGGTTCCAGGTTAAACATTTTGAGAATAACATATAAGATGAGAACAGTAGTCCGAATAATCCAAATAATGTAAATTATCTAAAAAAATCCGAAATCTTGTAGGTCGTGCCAAGCAAAAGATGATTAAGCTGGAACAAGAATTGGACATTGCAAAGAAGAATTATATCCAACTGGGCGGCGTTCTCGTAGACGAAACGAAGAAACTGGAACAATTAAGAGAAAAGGATGAGTAAGTTGCCTTTAATTGTTTTTATGTTGTGGGACTTGAAAATTGCTATCAAAACTATCTGTTCAGTTTGCTATGAATTATGCACGAAAGTTCACAATCATTGAAAAAAAATTTGTGTTATAATAAAATGCTATGGTTTAGTCGGGCGATGGTTGAAATTGGAAGTACAGTGTGTTCCAGAATTATTAGACACGTTTTGACATTTATCAGAGTCCTGTTTAGCTGTTGAGTTAGCTGTAGTCTGTAAGGTGTCATGTCAGTTATCTTTTTAAGACATGCCAAACGGCTGTTGTAGGAAGCTGAAGTCCTCTACTAGCTCTTCTGATCAATTTATAGGGGCTCCGCTCAAAGGCAGATCGAACTCGCTCAACCGTATCATCTGAATTTAAGGGGCATCCAATTCTCTAAAATGGGCACAATCACCAATCGTTCATGAATTTAACATGCAATCTCAATATAGACCTCCTTTCTGGTGCCTTTTTTTGGAATTTTATGCGAAATGCACATTGAACAAGTGTCCATTATTCAGTTTTTGCAAATTCAAGGACTTAAAAAGGCTATTACTGGATCTGAAAAAATATGAAAAATTATTAACATTACAAAAAAACTTAATGAATTTAGCTTTAAAATGACACAAGTTTCATCTTACTACCATTCATAGTTCAGCATATATAAGCACTTGAAATGAAATAGCCTGTATTATATTTTTTGAAAGTCATACATCAATGCACGTGTAAAGGGTTGTTGGTTTCTACGTTAATTTATTTTTGAATGAGCTTTTACTTACAAGTTGTGAAGACAAATGTATATTTTTACACTTCCTGGGCTTAAAAACAATGAAATAACAAATGAAGTGAAATTGTCCCAAAATATATATAATATAATGATAAAATAATAATTAATCTATTGAATTTTAATTTGTATTAAATTGTGTTGTAATGTTGTTTAATATAACAAAAGTAGAAATGCCAAAATAGAACTTTAAAGCTTTAACGTCTTTAGCAGCATGTGAGTGTGCGGATGTCATTCTGAAAAGGCATGTGTGTGTGCGGATGTCATTCTGAATAGACATGCGTGTTCGGATGTGATTCTGAAAAGACATGTGTGTGCAGATGTCATTCTGAAAAGACGTGTGTGCAGATGTCATTCTGAAAAGGCATGTGTGTGCGGATGTCATTCTGAATGGGCATGTGTGTGCAGATGTCATTATGAAAAGGCATGCGTGTGCGGATGTCATTCTGAATAGGCATGTGAGTGCGAATGTCATTCTCAAAAGGCATGTGTATGTGTGGATGTCATTCTGAATAAGCATGCATGTTCGGATGTCATTCTGAAAAGGCATGCGTGTTCGGATGTCATTCTGAATAGGCATGTGTGTGCGGATGTTATTCTGAATAGGCATGTGCGTGTGCAGATGTCATTCTGAATATAGGCATGTGCGTGTGCTCATGTCATTCTTAATAGGCATGTGCGTGTGCAGATGTCATTCTGAATAGGCATGCGTGTGCGGATGTCATTCTGAATAGGCATGTGAGTGCGAATGTCATTCTCAAAAGGCATGTGTATGTGTGGATGTCATTCTGAATAAGCATGCATGTTCGGATGTCATTCTGAAAAGGCATGCGTGTTCGGATGTCATTCTGAATAGGCATGTGTGTGCAGATGTTATTCTGAATAGGCATGTGCGTGTGCAGATGTGATTCTGAATAGGCATGCGTGTTCGGATGTGATTCTGAAAAGACATGTGTGTGCAGATGTCATTCTGAATAGACGTGTGTGCAGATGTCATTCTGAAAAGGCATGTGTGTGCGGAAGTCATTATGAAAAGGCATGCGTGTGTGGATGTCATTCTGAAAAGGCATGCGTCTGCGGATGTCATTCTGAAAAGGCATGCATGTGTGGATGTCATTCTGAAAAGACATGTGTGTACAGATGTCATTCTGAATAGGCATGTGTCTGCGGATGTTATTCTGAAAATGCATGTGTGTACGTATGGCATTCTGAACAGGCATGCATGTGCGGATGTTATTCTGAATAGGCATGCGTGTGCAGATGTCCTTCTGAAAAGGCATGTGGGTGTGGATGTCATTCTGAAAAGGCATGTGTGAGCTGATGGCATTCTGAACAGGCATGCGTGTGCGGATGTTATTTAGAACAGGCATGTGTGTGAAGATGTCATTCTGAAAAGGCATGCATGTGCGGATGTCATTCTGAACAGGCATGTGTGTGAAGATGTCATTCTGAAAAGGCAGTCACCATTTTGTGTGTTGTGTGCTCTTGAGAACATCCATGTGTGAGCGAATAAAATTTGTTTAAAAAGCTACAGAAACAGTTGGATTTACATATATGTAATCATATTCTCATGAATGGAGACATAAAATTTATTTTCTTGCTTTTATAAATCACAAGAAGAATATCCATCACCAAACAGAACAGTGTTGCACCACTTTTATGTCCGCTTACAAAGATTAAAATCAAGATATATTGATACTATACCTTATGTCTAGAATTAATATTCCAATTTTGATCAAAATAAATTACATGATTTTGATTCTAGAAAATGTCTTAAATTTAAGGCTTCAACTTAAGGGGTCTTAAGAAGAAATTTAAATTGAGGGAATCTTGCTTAATTCGTGTCTACTGACTATCATGTCAAATTCAATGAAAATCTGAAATATTTGATTGTGCCGATATTATAACTTTTAACAAATCTTTAAAATGCTCCAAAGAAACTGAAATTTAAGGAATATTTATTGATTTCTAATACCTGTTATTAAAATTCGACAAATATCAGACACATCTGAATTTTCATAGATATTCAATTATTATTAAATAATTCAAAAAATTAGTAAATGTAATTATAAAATTCAAAGTTTTGTATAATAGAAAGGCAAAGATTAATTCTAATATTAATACAAACTTCATTAACATGTGATAATAGAGAAGATGTTAGTAACGGAATATAAGTCTATGAATCTGGACGAGGAAAAGTATTTGAGAATCCATAATCTGAAGGATAAATGTCCTGTTTGTAGGGAATAGAGAATAGTTCATATTAGGAGAATGTCCTTAAGAGAAAGTTCATACAGACGTAGGTATTAGTTAAAGGCAGGTGAAGTTCATATGTTGTTTGTAAGTATGAGCATGTTGCATAAGTCGACGTGTGGCAGGTCGCAATGTTGGATATTGAAGCGTTCTTCATTGATCCCAGCGATGTGGATAAGTTAGGCAGCTCACCTTCTTGCGGGCTAAACAGAAAGGACCATGGCGAGCACTCTTTTTTATAACCTCTGGGACCAGTGCTTGGCTCGCATAAGCGATTGTTTCGTCAGAATTGAAATGACATATTTGCTCCAATCAGTACTCAGCTTAGAAGTCAAGCAGATATTTCAAACATCATTAATGGCGGCTGCTGCTACTGCTTGTTGCTATTGTTCTTGTAGTGAGTACTGCTACTACAGTTTCTCGTTCAAACATTATATTTACGGATCGTCTAAAAAGCTACATATCCTAGCTGATCACATTAGATAAAAAAGAAAGATATTGTTATCACGAAAGCAAATTTAATTGCAAAAACAACACAGATATAACACATCACTATTTACACGTTTTGGTGAACTTAAGCATAGCAGACAGTCTCTGGTAGTTACATAAGAAATCATAAGGTGGGATAGGATATGGAAACCCTTTTTGACCCTGAAAAGAAACTACACTTGAAATAAATACTGAAAAAAATACATAAATAATATCATTAATGATAAAATTAATTAAATGAATAAATGAATAAATGCAAAAGTTTTTCCACCTATCCTAATTATATTAGCATCAAAACGAGTTGTGCTTATGTTATTCTATGATATAATATAAGACATTCAAATACCGTATATATAGTAATTTACAAACACACACAATCAGCTTTGGGTGTTTCTAATTTGCATATTTATTTCATAAACAGCGTCTAATAAATTAATATTCTGTATTAAGCAGTTTTAATTTGCATTGTCATATTTCTTATATGATATGCAATAATTCCATCAATAGTAAACCATCTGATGTTGCTAATAATTCCCTTCATAAATCATCTGGGATGCGGAAAATAGATACTGCACTTTGATCCTAGCCAAAAGACTAAGGAATCATAAAAAAATAATGTTTATATGACTAGGCATTTTTAAACGAATAAAAACAAACGGACCTGATTTAATCTATTATTGCATTATTTTTTAATGGAGAGTAGGTAGCATTTTATCGGTTCTGTTGTAATAAGATCATGCTCCCAGGAATTACCTCCTCCGTTTATATGGGGGTGGGGGTAATCCTCCTAGGTATTACATCCTCCTTGGGAAGGGATAATGTAATATCTGTTCTGTTGTCATGAGACCATACTAACAGGCATTACTTTCGCCTTTTATCAGAGGATCGTCCCAGGTATTACCTTCTCTAGTTAAAGGGAGTGGTGTAGTGTAGTATCTATTTCGTTTTCATTACCTCTTCCTTTGGGGGTCAGTGTAGTATATGTTCGTTCACAATGATATTATCCTCCCAGGCTTGCAAAAATATGTGACCATATATATATATATATATATATATATATATATATATATATATATTAATTAATTTATAAACTAATTTTTGTATATATAGATTTTTTAAATTAATTTATAAATTCATTTTTGGCTGCACAAAATTAATTTATAAATTAATTAAAGGAATCTGGCTATACAAAAATTACTTCATAAAGCAATTAATTAAAAAGTCTATATATACGAAAATTGATGACACGTCTGATTAAGGGCGAATTACAAAATGCGGTTATCTGCATATTCTTACAAATAAATAAACTGCTCAGGGTAGCAACAAAATTATAAAAACACACTGGTAAACACCGGCCCTCCATCGCCAGCAAACAATAACAAAATAATCAGTGTATATATATATATATATATATATATATATATATATATATATATATATATATATATATATATGCCAGCAGATATTTGCTAGTTTTATATAATATATATTATTATATATTTTATAATATAAGTATATATATATATATATATATATGAAGCAGTAAAAGATTACATATACAGTGTGATTGGAAAGTAACCAATAATCGGTCCCCTGATTTATAAAATCGGGGGACTTATGTTTTGAGGTATGTCCGTCCGTCCGTCAGGATTTTTCTCCGCAACCATCCATTGAATTTCTCTGAAATTTTGCATGAAGTTGTAACTTTGGTCAGGTTAGAAAGTGACATTCTTCGATTTTTGAAAAAAATCTGGTTAGCCCCCCAGGGGGTCAAAAGGCCCTGAAATGGCAAAAAATGTAATTTTTTGCCACATAACTTTTCATCCACCAATTCAATTTCTCTGAAACTTGGCCAAAATGTGGAGGCAATTGTTCCTAATAGAAAATAAGTATCGCTGACCTTGGAAAAAATCTGGTTCGCGCCCCCAGGGGGTCAAAAGCCCCCAAAATGGCAAGAAAAATGACTCTTTTCTCCCATAACGTTTGATCTATCCATTCAATTTTTCTGAAACTTGGCCAAAATGTAGAGGCAATTGTTCTGGATATAAAATGAGCATCCTTGACATCAGAAAAATTCTGGTTCGCGCCCCCAGGGGGTCAAAAATGCCCCAAATTGCCCAAATTTATTGCATTTTACACTTGCCAC